>JAVGVS010000003.1:2000177-2600177 GCA_032718565.1 Distichodus sexfasciatus | reverse complement strand
AGGATGCCGCATTGTGGACAACAGAACACGTTTGTGAACCTGACAGATTTCATCATGGATAAGAGCAGTGAAACTCAACTCAACTGTGTACTGTGGAGACTAAGTCTCTTGGACCTTTCAACTTGAGTTTAGAACAGGAATATTTTGCTAGGGCTGCAACTAACAATTACTTTATTAATCGATTCAAATAAATCAAACTGCTTTTGTTTTTCTATATTTATTTTTCACTCTCTAACATTGTAAAATGGGAATTATGATTAATTTGAAATGAAGAAATATAAGTTTCGGATATTTTTTGCCAATTTGGACTCATTTTGGCCCATAACTCATTTTGACTCATTTCTTGAACTACATTTTTGCACAAGATGGCGTTCCACATCAGAGTCGCATCACAGTAACGTGATGAAGATATCAGATAATGAAAATATCAGATAAAAATCAGGGAAGATTTGACTGAACTGGAACGCTTCAGTGAATGACTTCCCTTATAGAGTCATGCGCGGTAACAAACACAGTGCGTGTCTTTACTTCATGAAAAATGTCATTTATGCGTCCCTATGCAATTAATTAGTTTTTGTGAAGGCAAGACACGGCACTGGTTCTCGTCTCCTTCTTATTCTTCTTTTACGGCGGTCGGCATCCAGCTTAATGGTGCTTTACTGCCACTGTGGCTTTGGTTAGCTTACAGCCTCCACATTAGGGGATAGCCACTGTACGTATGTGTATAATAACGTAGACCCAACTAGTTCCCAACTATCTTAATAATCAATGTTAATCGACTTGTCTTGTCTTGCTCTGAAGAAACCTGACAAGTCAAAATACTGTGACATACCTTTTTGATAGAAGTTTTGATACAGTACTGCTGAATCGATATAGCAGAAAAGAGCAGGAAACAGTCCTTTACAGCGCTATACGATAAATGATAACAAAAGACTGCAGCTTCTGAACTGAAATGCTAGAGAAACCAAGATTTTCATTTTTAAGAAATCTAATGAAATCCATAATTTACTTCCTGCAATCCATATGATTTAAACTATGTACTGAAACAGAATATTTTAGTTTCAAGTTCAATGCTGTGTAAAACTTGGTTCTAAAAAAACACATTTTTGCCCACATCAACTTTAATAATGATAAACAATAAGTAATCAACTATTGATTAGAGTTTTATGTGGGAAATAATAGTATTCTGAATCATTCCATGTATTTTGTATTGCAATCTGACTTGTAATGCCCCATCCTATAGTATAGAAAGCTGAAACAAATACAGCTGTAATCGCTGTCTGCTTTTTTAAAAAATCTATCACAAACCCTCATGTAGAATTTTAAATAACTTGCCAGACAGCATAAGTAAATGAACCAAGATGTCGTAAGGCTCCACCAATTCATCTCAGACCCTAGGGTCAGCAACATTAAATGTGCCATTAACTTCCGCTACCTCAGAGCTCCTCTTGTCCAGCAAGTCTTTGGCTGTCTGCAGCTCTTCTTGCCCGTTCCGCAGTCGCAGCTCCATGTCCCTCATCTCTGCCTCCCACTGACTGCGCTTATTATTGACCATGATGTCGATCTGCCTCATGAGCTCCTGAAGTTCCGGCTCGCAGGACGTCAGGACAGAACTGGGCAGAAAGTAGAAAATCAAATCAAAGTAGTACACAGCCAATATTTGTAATACTTGTTCCTAAGGATCTGTTACCTGACATCATGTTCCTGGAGAGTTCCCAAAAACGCCTCCATTTGTGGTCAGTGACTTCCAAGCTCTTTTGGTGTCATCTTCATGACCGGAGGATCAGAAAAGAAGAAAGATGACCATCTCAATTCACTGTGAAGAGTGCAGAGTGAACTGTAGACTCATTTCCCTTACAAAGACAAGATATAATCAGAATCAGTTAATCAGAACTGTAATATCCTTTTGTTATTTACTTATAATCAAGTTGTAAAGATTTTTCTGAAAGGCTGCATCACATTAGGCTTATTATGTGTTTAGATGCTCGACTGCCATTTACACCAAATAGACATAAACACACAAGCCACGCTTTTTTCATTCAGATCTTTAGACAATTTACTACTTAAACAAAAGACACACTAAACCTAACGGGTAACCTTTATCAAATAACGCGGAGTTAACTAGACACAGTTACTCACTTCTAACTTCTGTTTTAACTTTGATTAGCCAAGTAGCGAAAATTAAAGAAATAAACAGCAAGGCTAATCGGCTAGCCAAAACACAACTTTGTAAAGATTTATGGAGTTGAGCAATAACAAAGTGAAACCTAGTCGAACGTGTAAAACATTTTTAAAGGTTACACAGACTTACACTTAAAGCTGTTTAATGTTCTGCAGCAACTGGTCTCGGCAGAGAGTGAGTCCTCGTCCCAATCCGCGTAACCCGTACTTCATAGGACAGCACCAACAGGCGATTTGCCTATGTGACATATTTATTAGTACGGAAGTGTGCGTTTTGGGACGTAACCAACGACCGAGGAGCAAGGCATTGTGGGTAATTGTGTAGCATTTACCCGCACTTACCTTAACAACGACAAAAACGTAACAATAATTAGGATTTTTTTTCTGTAAAAGTTAATAACTGGTGTCTAAGATGACAGCATAAAATTAGATTAGCTTTAAATAATTACAAATAGTATTTGTAACATGAAAATAAGTAGTAAGTAAGTAAATAGAAATATGTGACGTTATTAGTAAATAGATAAATTGCATGTAAAATGTATTACTTTTCTAATGTGGACTAGCTAACTAATAATACTGAAATGCGTGAATTACCGTTTCCTTCTGCTGTGGCGTATGCTACGTTAACTTCACTCACTGGGCTAATTAACATAACATTGACAAAGATAAAACATTTAACATTGAATTAATTAACAAGCAGATTTAGACAGAAATAGATTTCAACAGATTTAAGGAAAAGTGTCGGCTAAATTCCACATAGCCACAGCAGTGTCATTCCGTCGCTCTATATACAGTGCATGCGGCCTGTTTTACACGTGGCTCGTTGGTCTAGGGGTATGATTCTCGCTTCGGGTGCGAGAGGTCCCGGGTTCAAATCCCGGACGAGCCCAACTTTTTACACTCGGCTGATGAGCTTCGGCGTTGCTTGTCGCGCAAGCTGGCAACGAACATATAGGCACTAGCAAATGATAAATAAAAAGAAAATTGCCATATGTGGACGCTGAAATCGAAAGTTTTAATTTGTCTAAGTTATTATCCAATCTAAGCATGGTGTTTATTATGCATAAATGAATAGACAACCAAGAATTACCAGTAAAAAAAACCCACTGTACGCTAAATTTAAGCCTTGCTGTAGACACCACTTGCATGTGGCTCGTTGGTCTAGGGGTATGATTCTCGCTTTGGGTGCGAGAGGTCCCGGGTTCAAATCCCGGACGAGCCCAACTTTTTAAAATCTTTTTACAGACACAATTTCATGTACGGGTTAAAGACATAGATTTAAATTCAGATACGGTATCTAAAGCGGCTCGGCTTGTTCAGTCTGGTTCGGTTCAGTCTTTATTACCCCATAAAACACAGCTCTGATTAGTAGTTAACTCTGAAGTTCTGTTGATCTCAGTGACTTGTCTTGGGTGCTGAACCAGAGCCAGAACCAGCTCCTGCTGTGGTATGTCCTGAGACGCGCTGAAAGAACGCAGTTATGAGCATAAAAATAGCAATTCATAAAAAGTCATTCTACAGGTCAGCTATTTGAAATAAATTGGCCACTCTGGGACAATGTAATAAAACCCTAATTAAATTACATGTAATGTTAGCATTAATAATGTAGTCAACGTGTACGTCAAGTATTTTGCAGTAACCTAAACAGTCATTAGGGGTCAGCAGAGAACAAAAGCACAAACTAAAGGCAATTTTGGAGCAGTTAATATGAATCATACAATTTTATGATTTTATACAATATAAGGCCTAGAGGTAATGTGTTCTGTGAGAGCAAGTTACGCTGTGATTCCAAGTAAATAAATAATAGAATCTGATAGTTAGTCGGAATCATAACTTCTCTTGAACGTTATTGCTAAGTTAAATAAGACTACCAGAGAAATTCTATCTCACACATTCATGTCTGTACAAACTGAACTGAGAACATCGTGAAATATTTGTTAAAAAATGAATATACTTTATCTTTCAGAAGTGGAAAATGATGGTAAATGATGTCCCTTGCTCTTTATAATGCTAGCAAATTGAAATAAATATTTTATATTTTGTGGTGTAAATAAAGAGACATTTTTTTATGGTTGCATTAAAGTCTGTTGTCTTAGTCAGGGCTCCCAACCCCCAATTACAACACACACATACACACACACACACACATGCAGCACACTCTCCACCTGCCTCTGTCTGACACGCTCAACAAAAGAAGCCTGTGGCTTCTGGGAAAAAAACCCCCACCATCACACGACTTCCCTTTAAGCCAGGCCATCTCTGCACTGTTCCAGATTATAGTAGCGACATAATCGTCCCGCCCCCACTGCACTCCTTAAAACCTACCACAGTCACTCTGACAGCAGAACAAGTTTGCTCTCTGACAAACACACACGCGCATTAAGTCTCACCCGGCTGAACGAGCAAGAACAGACAAAACTGAAACATCAGAGGTGCTGTAAGTAGCCTTTTCCTACTTTCTTGTTGATTTCTCAAATGTATGGACATCTTAATGGGAATTTCAGTTTGTGGATAAACTTCATGTTATACATCATTTTTAGAGCAAGTTGATAGTGAGAGCGTGAGATGATGCACCTTGAAGTTATAAAAAAATCTGTCAAAATTTAGAAGTCAGTGTAACTGGGTTTCACACAATATATGTTTAGTTTAAGACGCAGAGAGTAGCTTTTCACAAAGATACTGACATTCTGACACATTTATTTTTTCACCAATGTTTTATACACATTTTATTGCACCCATGCTTACCCAAAACAAAAGGTTATTGGGGTTTGTTGTATAAAATTCTACTATTAAAATGTCATACATTTCTTAAGAATAAATGTTAGAAAAACATTTAAAGAAAAGTACCATTTAACACATGCCATCATTATTGTTAAGTTGTGCTTAAATTGTAGTAAGGAATATGCTGAGTTCTCTCAGCCTTCATTGGTTGCTATTTTCACTTTGAATAGTCACTCACAGGTCAAAGGTTTCCTCCAAGAGGTCAAAATCAAATAAATAATTCTGGGCTAACAGGTGGCCCTCTAGCAACTGGCTGGAAAATAGTATTATAATGGTAAACACTCTGTAGTTCTAGGGCAGATGACAGCAGTGCCATCTGTTCCTGCATTTTAATTATGATTGAAACTGACACTTAATACAAGGCAAACAATACAAGATTTGGGATAAAAAAAATGTAAATGTATTTCTTTAGACTGGCATTTAGTATTTATGACTTTTGAATATTTTTGTGTTACCATATTTTTGCCTTTATATTTTTTTAAGTTTAGAAAATTCAAAATAATTGTTGCTGTTACTTCTATCTTATAAACCATCTTTTATTGTATTCTAATTTGTCTAATCTGTTCTTTTTATTATCTTACATTTGCTTTATCTTATCATCTTACTCTCATTGTAAAGCACTTTGGCATGGCAACAACAAAGTATAATAATAATAATAATAATAATAATAATAATAATAATAATAATAATAATAAATTTATATATATATATATATATATATATATATATACACACATATATATATATATATGCATATATATATATAGTTGATGATGATGATGATGACGGTGATGTAAATTCAAACAATATCACACTGAGTAATACAAAAGGTTCAAGATTTATTAAGAAAGATGGACTTACATGTCTGATTTTGTTTTTCTTTAACAGACAGAAAATCAGGAAGAAGAATCCAGTCCCACTGTGGAGGTGCATTCCTCTGACAATATCTACATTTCTCAGTTTCTGACTTAAGGATCCTGATAACATCTTGACACACATCCCATCAGTGCCTGTGCACTTCATTCACGCCTCAACCTTCAAACTACTGTCATCTTCATCTTTGTGCCTGTGAGAAGCTCCTGCGTTGTGCCATGGTGCTGTATGAGGAACGGGAGTGCGGCGTGTGTTACGAGCGCTACACCAGGAGTGAGCGGATTCCCCGCAAACTCTACTGCAACCACACGTTCTGTGCGCTGTGTCTGGACGCCATAGCACAGGAGAAGAGCGGCATGTTGTGTGTCCGCTGCCCGATGTGTCGCCAGGTGTCCTGTGTCCGGCGAGGCCTAAGCCTGCAGGAGGCCCTGTGGATCGACAATCATCTGTGGGACCGAATTCCTGCCGAGCTGGAAAATAAAGAGGAGGAGGAAGAGGAGAGGAGCACCACTGCACAGGCCACTCCTGATGCACAGGATAACTGGTGAGCAATTCAGACTGGATGCCCTCCACTCTGCAAAAATCACATTCTGCAAACTAAGCTTTTGTTAGCCGTAAATCTTTTAAAATTAACATTTACAGTACATTTGTAGTATTTAGCAGATGCTCTTGTCCAGAGCAATTTCCTAATATCAGGGACAGTTTCAAGTCTCAAGGGTCTTGTTCAGGGACACAATGATGATAGGATTCAAACTCATGACCTCTTGGTCCAGAAGTGAGCATCCTAGACCACCACCCCACTAACAATGATCACTGATGACCAAAGTCATGTAACTATGCTTAGGGTAGTCAAGCACATTAACATTAATGCATGAATGTTAAAAACATACAACAAAGTCGTTATCAAATACTCTAAAATGTGTAGTTACGATACCTTGCAAAACCTCAAAACTGTCTGGAGCAAAGCAATGTGAGACATTTTGAACATGTTTTTGTAATTTGTACTTTCAAAAACAAAAAATTGTTAAATATGGTCATAAATTGACATTTTATTGTTCTCTGATATGTATCGTTAATATGAACATATCATTTATGATAACTGTCACTTCACAAGGTATTGTAGCTACATGTTTAAGGTGTGGGCAGCAATCACTAAGGCTGCAATAATCACTTGAGTACATAGCTAAAGACTCCTCCTTTCTTCTCTTTCAGTGGGTCAAGGCCAACCTCTAAGCACTACCGATCCAGACTAGGGCTCCGATCCATACTCGCCAAAGTCTTCCACAAACAGACGCATGAAAGGATCGTCCCTGTATGCAACGTGTAAGTGATGCTCTTAGATTCCTATCACTACGAATAGTAGCCAGATTGCTACAACCGAAGGTATTACTTAATGTCATGAATGCAGCAGTCAGTGTTCCTTTTTGGCAAAGCCTATTTCCACATCACGTTCATGTGTGTGTTCATTGCAGGAATGTGCACAAATAACACCTCTGGAATTCTCCCTGACCAAGCAAAGCATTAGGTCATTTTATTCAGGCTTGCAAAACTGGCGGAATTCCCAGCTTCCTGTTTGTTAGGGGTGTAAATCACAGGTTTCATCACAATACAATATTACACAATATTGTATTGATTTAATGGACAACATTGTTATGAGATAATGGTATATGCTGATCAAATATAATCGCTTACATTTGTATCAAATCACAAAAAGGGACTACAATTTTTATTCCTCTGATTTATTCTTTTTGGATAGATTCTGTGGCTTGTTGATCATTGAGTCGATGTATCAGTGTAGACTCATGTATCGTTACACCCCTGCTGCTTGAAGGACCGGCCTGTTTATAATAACAGTGCAGACCTAAAATGGTTTTATGATGAGCATTATTTTAGATCGATTCTATTCAATGGTTTAATGGTTTTGTGCATAATGTCCTCTTTAGTGGTCAGCCTCAATGCGGTTATAATTCATGAATGAAAAGGGGTCACACACATCCTAAGATGTTATCCCCAAAAATGTCTTCAAGAGTTCCAAAATATAGTGTAACCCTTTCATGCTTCCCACATGAGTGAACAGCCTATATCTCCTACTTGGATGAGATCAGAAGCTTGTGTGGTTTCTTGAATCAGTGAATTACAATTAGTGCAGGCAAGGGCTCAGCTGGTTTCGACTAAACCAGCAAATGAGACGAGAGATTTTAGTAGCTGGTATATCCCAAGTTCTACCGCATGAAGCACAGACCTCTAATGACACTGAGCCTTTGTTTGCCACAATCAAGTTCAAAGCACGAGTGAACAGATGTGTGAAGCAGTGGGGAAAGCTGTTCAAACATAAAGCACAATAAAGCAAGCGACAAAAAACGCACTAACCAAATCACCTCCCAGTTCATTTGGCCCTCCCCCTTTACTTTGGTAGCACGTGTCATGCACAGCACACTTCTGTCAACGCGACGTGAAATCAAACTGTAACCGTTTTTCACACCTGCTGCACTATTGACAAAATATGCTAATGTTCTCTCTTCCATTGCAGGCAAATGAACGCATGGCGAAGGCTGTCAGCAGAAGAAATTGTCTGAAAAGAGGTTGCTCACAGACAGACTTTGCTGCTCGGCACAATGAGTTTTTTTGCCTTTGTTATTCAAAAAGGCCATGAAATGTGCCGTCCATGTGTGGATTACTATGAATTGGGGAGTTACAGCCTACGCTGGGGTTTCGGGAGGCTGAGGCGAACGTTTGACCAGCGGGCCTCGACCCAACTGTGAGCTTCTCAGACCGTGTTTTCCGCATGAATAGCAACGAGCCGTGACTGCTGCCCTTCTTTCAGTGGGGATCTCCTCATTAGTTATTCCCATCATAATCCCTCACAGCTGTGGTGGCAAGATCTGCTTCAGCTGTTCCAACTGAGAGAAGGAAATGAAGAGAGAGAGAGAGAGAGAGAGAGAGAGAGAGAGAGAAGGAGAGAGCCACAGATGCAACCCGAGGCCTTCCGAACAGATGGCCTCCCGAGAAAAAAAACCTCCCCGGGTTTCTAATTGCACCCCAGCATCCTCAGACAAGCCGTTTTAACTTATCACCTCTGTTATTTATGTCATTTAGAAATGATTGTAAATTAAAGATTCAAATGAATTAAAGTTGTGAGTCTCTTTCATGGCACACACACTCTGGTTTTCTTGCTCAGGCTTGACGTGGGGGTTTTTAGTGTTGGGCTACTTAAAATTCACCCTGACGATTTGGGTTTCAATTAATGACGTTGTCCTTGGAGCGTTTATGCTAAGGGTTTCTGGTGAACATGACCATCTGTGAGGCATCCCCTCGGGAAAACCTTCTGGCCAAGATCAAATCCAACGTGGTACCCCAGCGTGTAATGTTCCTGAAACTGAAAGTCTGTCGCCAGATTCTCCCACCTCTAGATCCAATGACACTCTGAGCAGTTAGGAGGAAATTTATGCCTCTCTAATTGGAAATGAAACTCGCTCTCCACCGCTCTCAACACCTCGGCGGTCTCCAGTGCACCGTAAACGAGGATATATTTGAATATATATTCTTTTGATATTCAAAAAAGGTTAACTAGCTCTGTCAGTTGCAATAACAAGTCTGGCTCATCATGTCACGCAACTAGACCGTATTTCCTCCTCACAATTCAAGTCAGACCAGTGAGTGTCAGGGGACTGACTGATGAAAACAAGTCTTTACACAGGCTTAGTGAGACAAATAAAAGATAAAAACAGGCTTCCTATGCCTTCGATAAGATCCCTTTCTTGTAACATAACTTTCTTATGAACATGTTTGCTTAATAAACAATATGGAGTCATGAAGTTCACAAGAGACTAAATTCTTTAGCAGGAACAGCCTGAAGTATTACCAAAGGCTACAGCACATACCAAATATGCATATGGAATGGGTGCGTTCCATTTCAGCTGTTTTGATAGCCATATTTTGCTTTGATGACAGCTTTGCATAACGTTGGCATTCTTTCAATCAGATTAATGAGGTGTTCATCTGGAATCATTTAAAAGGATGTGCCTTGTCAAGAATTAATTTGTGGAATTTCTTGCCTTTTTAAGGTATTTAGGACCATCAGCTGTGCTGTGCAGAGCTAGGGGTTGCAGTGAAGAGCTGTATTTGACTACTGTACTACTCCAAATTATGTCAAGAACCACTTAACTCAGTAAAGAGAAATTATAAGCCATCTTTACTTTAAAACATGACTGTCTGTCAATTCAAACAATCTTTACAACTGCAAATGTATCCTTAAGTGCAGTTGTAAAAATCATAAAACGCTGTGATAAAGTAGCTCTCATAAAGACCGCCCAGGGACATGAAGACAAATAGCCAGCTCTGCTGCAAAGTCATTAGAATTAAGAGCCTCAGAAACCACAAATTCACAGCACCTCAAATTAAGAGTCTGTCAATCTGTCTGGCAATCCAAAAAATCTCAAGAACTTTGAATGTATCCTTAAGTGCAGTTGTAAAAATCATAAAAACGCTGTGATAAAAATGGCTCTCATGAAGACTACCCCAGTAAAGGAAGACCAACAGCTAGCTCTGCTGCAAAGTCATTAGAATTAACAGCCTCAGAAACCACAAATTAACAGCACCTCAAATTAAGAGTCACATAAATGTTCCAGAGAGTTCAAGTAGCAGACACATCATCAACTGTTTAGAGGAGACTGCATGATTCAGGCCTTCGTGAATCAGATTTGCACCTGTCTAATGTCCATTCGTTGTGTTTCTTGGTCCATGCAATTTCTCTTCTTCTTTTCTTTGGTAGTGGCTTGAAGCACCCTGTTGCCTCTAAATAGTTGATGTACATGAATATGTAGTTCAGTGAGCTTTGTGACTTGTGTTTTTAATAATAGTATTTACATGTGCAGTATGTGTAGCATGATTTGTGGACAAAGTCAGGGACGTGAGACTGAGGTGGATTGTATGTGTGCAGAGGAGAGATGCTGAGAATGTTGAGAAAAGGATGTTGAGGATGGAACAGGTAGGAGGAAAAGAGGAATCCCTAAAAGGAAGATTATGGATGTGGTGAGAGAGGACACGCAGGTAGTGGGCGTGAAAGAGGAAGATGTAGAGGACGGGCAGAAGTGGAAACTTTAGCAGCAAATGTTTTTCACTGAAACTTTTAAAAGTGTTCTGTTACAAGCGCAAACACACACAACCTGACTCAAGTCAGACATCTGACTAATAAATCTATAAATAGCAGAGGTGGACAAAGTAGCTAACTTCATTACTTAAGTGAAAGTACAGATACCATTAGTCAAATGTTACTCCAATACAAGTGAAAGTCGTACAGTCAATTTTTTACTTTAAGTACTGAAGTACTTGTTTTAAAAAATACTTAAGTATTAAAAGTACATCATCTTTCACCACATTGTTGCATTATTGCCACAACACTTACAATGCCTCTGACTAGCTTGTAGACGCTGTAGAATGAGGAACTGGTGGAATGTTAAAGAATGAAACACAACCCCAACTTAATCAGGAGGACAGCTGTAAATGCAGCTCAGAACATCGAATGAACATTCCGACCTGCTTAAACCCCAGCTCTACACCTCTAGCTTCTTGACTTTCCAACAGCAACAATGTTTTAATCAAGACAGAAAACAGCGGAACTGTCTGAACTTGGTTTTATAGTTCCAGTCTACAGGTGAGACATAACCCTACTGACAGACTGTCACCTGCCAAACAACCAATCACGTTTAAGAAAAGGGGGAATAACATCCACTTTATCCACAGATTTGAAAGAAACAAGTAACGAGAACCTTGATAGAAATGTAGTGAAGTAAAAAGTACAGTATTTGTCTTTAAAATATAGTGAAGTGAAAGTCGTAAGTTTCCAAGAAAAATACCACTCAAGTAAAGTACAGATACTCAGAATCTCTACTTAAGTACAGTACTCAAGTAAATGTACTTAGTTACTGTCCACCTCTGATAAATAGCTTGCTTGATGATAATTCATAACACTTGCTCAGTAATACTGGCAACCTGACTGATTTCTCAGAAGTGTTTGTCATTGCATTTTGTGAGAAAAGGCACGTGTCTTCTTCCTAGTCATTGTTTAGTGAATCAAGACTGAGTGATAAAACACACTAGAATTTGTAGAACGGCAAGTTAATAGGCATAAGGAATAAGCCAATCCCTGGAGTTTATCTGAAGTACGGCAGTCTTAAAAGTAATTGCTGCCAAATTCTTAGCAGTCAACTCCTAGGCTGGCTTCCAAAATTGCTTCAGCTACAAGAACACGGAAATATTTCTGCAAGGCACAGCATCATAACTGCGATTATGATACAACTTGTATATCTGGAAATTCATAAGTATTCCCACAAGTTAGTTCATGAGAATTACAATGTTTAAAGTTTAGGGTAGGGTTAGGGATGGGCTCACTGCGCTTAAAGATTATTTGCGATTTGTGCATTTAACCCACTGTGTGGAACACAGTGCAGCTGCAATGCACCCAGTCCAAGGAGCAGTGCTTGGGGCCAGGACCTGGCTCACATGTACATCAGTGATTATTTTACTGTGGTGGCATTGAACTTTAAGCAACAGAAGCACTTCTTTATAACTGTTGCAGATACAGACATTCCCCGTTATGTTGCTTAGCAAACGCTCTCATCTAGTAGAGTGAAGTCTATCACCTAATTTCAGGGACAGCATCCCTGAGAGCAACTTGGGTTTAAGGGTCTTGCTCAAGGGCCCAATGATGATAATGCTGGAGGTAGGATTCAAACCCACGCCCTCTTGGTCCAAAGGCGAGTGTCCTAACCGCTAGACCCTATCACAACATTCATTCAGTCACATTCCGTCTTAATTGTTAATTTTTATAAATATAGGGTTGCCTGTATTTTGTAAACTATGTATGGGACTGGAAATACAGAAAATTGCATATTAAGATTGCTTTGGTCGACTGTTGCAAGCTGTCTTATCTGGAGTGACTTTTTTAAAAATAAGTGAGGGATTACTTGTCATTGTCAACGCAGCACAGCACCACAACGAAATGTGACCTCTGCACTTGACCCATCTGTGAAGGAGCAGTGAGCAGCTTTTTTGGCACCGATTGGGGACAGTACCTTGCTTATGAGCACCTCAGTGGAACTATTACCGGACCAGGACTTCCAATGACCTTCCGATCACAGGGGCAACTCCCTAACTGATACACTACCAACTGCTCCAACTTACATTTCCTAATTACAGGGACAGTCCCCCTGGTACAACTTAAGGCCCTTGCTCAGGGGCCCAAAAGTGGTTTTAGGCAAAGTGAGAGATACTGGCACTAGATGTGATGCAAACCAAATGCAAATTGAATATTTGTGTGGTTTGGAGTCATCTGACGTATTAAAAGTAGGAAGTGACTAGATTGGACCTGTTATGCTTTCTTTTGCATGCTATCATAATTATCATAACTTTGAGGGAATAAATAACAAGTCCTTAAACGTTACAAGAAACATAACATTTTGGTTAACCGTTAGATCTCTTGATGAATTTGGTGACTTGTTTCTTAAGGTTAAAATGAGGTTCAAAACGCAACATCTGCTCAAAAAGGTAGTATTAAGTATTCAGTATTAAATACTGAGCAACATTGAGCAACCTACTTTCTAACATCGTTATTTGACCCCCAATGAGATATTTCTCACTGGTTTTTATAGACTAGTGAAACATTAACAACAAGACACAAAGGAACCATTCAGCTGCATAAGTGGATTAGGGGCTGTTTTTATTAAGCATCTGTCATCTATTAAATATGGAGGAGGAGGTTATTAGACACAAATGTGGACTTTCAGACACTCTTCATCCTGTTTCTGTTTTTCCTCATGCATCACAGCGTCATCATAATTAAATTGGCCACTTGATATTTTGCTTTACATAATCACGGACACAAAGTGACTAAGCCATTGCGTCTGTGGATTTATGGAGGGAAACAGAGCAACTGACGCATTTGATCAGAGAAATTGTCATCAGACTCATGAACAAGATGAGATGTGGTAGGAAATCACTTTGTTGCAAATGCCACAGAGAAAGAATTTTCTAAATCAGTCCCTTTTGGAATAAGCAAATACTGACACCCAACAATCTAATCAAAGATGACAGTCTTCCAGAACTGACATGTTCACGTTGGGTTTTCTCACAGCCGGGGTTTTTATTGTTGTTTTTGAAAATATTGCAGACTTGACGTTGACCTCAGAGTCAGGAAAGACCAGAAAAGAGCCTAGTTGCGCCAGAGTTTCAGTTGCCTGCAGGTTACAAACAGTTTCTGGAGGATTAAGACATGGCGTGTTGCAACATGCTGATTAGTCTCTGTTGTGGCTCTTGTTCAATTTGATTTACTGACTGAAGAAGGCATTATATACTGCTGACTTTATCATGCGACACCTGCCGTTCTATGTGCTCTATCGACTAACTGAATAGTACTGTCATCAAAAGTAAAATGTTGCAAATTGTATTATGTGAAATGCATTTAAATAAATAATCCCCCCTTTAAAATGCCACCTTTTGGAGAGATTCAGAGATGCTTTTCTTAAAATCTTTCAAAATTACCTACTGGGATAAATTTACATTTACAGCATTTATCGTACGCTCTTATCTAGAGGGACTTACATTCCCAAACTGGGTTTAAAGTTCTTCCTTGGGCACCCAATGCTGGATTTTATTAGGCTGTTCCAGAATAGAACCTCTGACACACACACACACACACACTTTCAGTTATTTAGATCACTAGGCCACCAATATGCTACTGGAAGAAAATCTGAAGTAAGTACATTTGCTCTTTTACTCGGCAACTTCGATTTCCTATAATTACTGCGACAGTAACCCTGGAGAAACTTTGGGTTAGAGGTCTTGCTCAGGGGCCCAATGCTAGTAGTTCCGCCAGCAGGATGGCGCTGGATTTGAACTTACAACCTCTTGCTTCACTAGGCCAATCCCACTTTGAGTTCGACATTTATTTAAATGTAATCTTTACATTACCCAAACTGACGTTAGGATGAAACACTTACATTGACATCTTATCCAGAGCAACTTTCATTTTTTCTCATTTCAGGAACAGTTTCCCTGACAGCAACTTGGGGTTAAGGATCTTGCTCAGGGACCCAATAGCGCTAGTGGTAGGATTTGAACCCATGACCTCTTGGTCCAGAGGCGAGTGTCCTAACCACTAGACCACCACCCTAAAATCAAAAACGTAACTTCATGTATTTGTATAATTATGTATGTGGCTTATACATATAGAAAAATTTGTCAAGATTGAGCCCGAGTAACTGCAGCAAGTGCTCTTGTTCTACAGGGACCATCTCCCTGGGGCAACTTGGAGTTAAGGGCATGGCTCTGGCACCCAACAGTCATAGTTTAGGCACTAGGATGGAGCTGTATTTTAATCTACAACCTCTTGGTGGCTACACACGTACCCTCCATTAGCTCACGACCGCCCCAGGCTGATGCAAATAATGTATCGCTGGGAATCAATTCAATTATATTAATTAAAGAAAATATCATCCAGAATTACACATAAGTGCTAATGTTTATAAACAACATTTTTGAAGCTCAAAAACATATCTTGTCAAAGTAAACTTTATTGTCGTCTCTACTATCTCGTCAAAGTAAACTTTATTGTTGTCCAACTTTCAAGTCTCTTCTCAAAACCCATCTCTTCAAATCTGCTTGTAGCCTCTAAAGTTCTATCCTTTCACCCAATTGCATATGTTCATCTGTTGTTTCCTGTGTAAGTTTTAAATACGTTTGTTTTAAACCTTTGGACTATATGTAAGTGTTTTTTTTTTTAATGCAAATCTCTCAATTTTATTGTATTTTAATTTTTTTATGTAAAGCGTCTTTGAGTACCTTTAAAAGTGCTCTATAAATAAAATGTATTATTATTATTACTATATACATGTGTATAGAGAGATGAGACGATGTGGCTCCAGGTTCTACAGAACATAAATAAATCTGGCATTTTTCTCTCACGGATTTTTCCTCACCAAGCCACGCTGACAAAAGACAGAGAGATGCACCTCAGGTAATAAGACATTTGTATTTTTTTTTATTGGTTTATATTGATTTGGACAGACATGCTCGATCTCTGTACAGTGTGAATGGAGAACCAGCCCTGAATCAATCAGACTTGCTCCTCAGAGTCAAAACACTGAAACTAGGAATGGCCTTACCCTTAAAAGCAGGACCCAACGTACACACAGACATTTTGCCCAGGATGGTGTGTGGTGCTGTTGCAACAGGGAAAAAATAGAATGAACAAACCACATATTCACTGCTGTTTTGGTACACACCTGATAACGGAGTAGCCTATATACACACATCCCACTCCGACTCATGCCAAACAATACAGTAGCCTCTTTCTACACAGAAAAACGGATTCCACATTTTTGCTGGACTTACAAATAAAGGGAAAGGGGAAAATGGGAAGTAAAACAAAGGTAAACAAGGTGCAAAACCAAACGTTTAATCTACCAACTGATTAAAAACTTCCCAGCACAGTTCCGTTGGGAAATGTAGTTGCCTCTTTTAGGTTGTCAGTTTCGTTTTTTCTGTCAGTGCCCCGTGAAATCACTTGGAAACAGATGAGTGCGCAAAATGGGTCGGAACAGTAATAAAGCAAGATGACAGGTTGCGTCTGCATTTCTGTAGGTTGAGTCAGTAGTGGGTGAGTGTGTGCATGTGATGTTTTTCCTTTTTCAGTGTGAGGAAAGATTTTTAGCGCATAGACCTTTCCGGGTCTGCGTGTTGAGTTCTCATTATATTCCATTCATTATCAAGGTGCTTTAAAAAAGGGGGAAACGATAGAGCAGAGAGAATCCAGTTAGAAAGCAGTTAGCTCGACTATAAATGGCATATCACACAGTGGAAGGCGGACAGGAGCTAAGAAATAATCATATTAAGTCAATATGAAATGTACAGTGTGGTGGAAAGAATGTGGCCCTTTCATAGGAAATGCCATGTGGATCACAACTTAACTCACTACGCCACATTTGGGATGTAGAGAATCATTTCCTCTTCACGGCAGATATCCTCTTTACTCACACCTCAGTCGTCATGCCAGTATTTGGCTCAATTCGAAAGAGAGATTTTCCTTGTATTATTTAGTTCTAACGTGCGTCACGCCGTCACAACAGCAACATCATTTGCACAAAGTGACCGTCTAGAATCCAACAGGCGTGAGCACCACAGTATGTGAGTGAGGCGCAGGACTAGACACCGACATTGAAACATCTTTACATCTTTTTGTTCCTTTAAAAGTGCATTAAAGATTCACATGAAGTTAAATTAGTGTATTTGCTACCGCTCAGTGTTTTGACTTTCTGACCAGCGTTAACTACAATTTACTGGCCCGAAAAAATGAAGGGAAAAAAAAAAGGCAGGAACGGACGACACACTGTCCCTGTACAAGGCGAACCTGTAAAACATCTACAACAGCTGCATAATGCTAACTCTTCAGTGGTCAACTCCTATTTTTATTCAGAGAAGTATCACGTAAGTCTTAAAGCAAATCGGCTATATTTACAAGAAAACATGACTACACAACGTCAACATGAAGAGGCCTATGTGTGCAAACCTGTTTGGAGAAGGAATGTCTGACTTCGGTGATCATAATTTCAGGCCTCGGACTAATTTGCGGTACAATACGACGATTACAGCTAGGGAAACATTGTACAAATGTGACAGAAACTGCACTGAAATGTGCCTTCAGAACAGTAGATTTGTTAACATTCTAAAAATTGAACTCATTCTTCATATCCCCTGCTGATCGACCAATTGGGACGTTTTCACACAGAATGAGAGAGAAAATCGTGAAGAAACGCACAGAAAATGTAGTTTAGATAGTCACCAGTGTGTGACGAACGTGGTTTTGCCTCGACCAGCTATCAATACAATCAGCTTCTCGAGTCCTTCTAGGTCACTGAAACACACCGAAACACTCACAGAACTTAAAAATGTGGATTTCTGATACAGTGCATTAGTGGAATAAAAATATTAAAACAACAACAACAAAAAAGTCTGGCATGCATGCTAGCTTTGACATTTTCATCCAGTAATTATTGTTCAGCTTCCCTTCTAGCTATACGTATGTATGGCATAATCTTTCTCATTCTCATAACGTAAATGAAACAAAAAACAAGTGTTGATCTTTCCTTTGAGTATACAAATATACAAACCAAATGGGGAAAACACCATTTTCAAAAATGTTCACACATCTGGACTCTCTTTTTCTCTCTTTTCAAAATGTTAAGACTTTTTTGGTCATTTTTGTTAATAAAGTACAACTATTTTACAACAGAAACGGATGTAACACTGTTTCCAACCAGTGACCCATGGTCAAAATGTGAGTGCCAAATATCCAATCTTAAAAACTCAACTGGAAGCTAACCAATAGGAAGCAACACAACAAGCATGTGGTGTGAATGAAGTCGCCTGATCGGACAGAGACGGGGCTATTAACAGGAACATCCTCCTTCGGTGGTCTGCGGCTCCTGCGGTTTGTCCAGCTTGATGTCAATCACTGCAGGAATCCGTTAAGGAATTAGCAGTTTGATATTAATTTATATAATTTATAAGACGGACAATAGAGAAACACTGGGTTAAAGCAGCACATCATCAATATACATGCACATGGATTTAAATTCTTGTAATGCTTCTTTATCTTTATTTGTGCGTTCATTTTTATTTCTATTTAAAGTCTTAGGAATGAATCTGGAGGCATATAACCCACATGTTGTATGTATGTGACAAATAAAATCTTGAATCATATTAGAAGCAAGTAGAAGCTAAGGGCGTAATGACGGCCACATCAAAACTATTATTATTTATACAAGAACAACCACAGCCTTATTTGAGTTCCATGTCTGAGACTATTAAGGATTGATTCATTACCAACTTATGTTGTTTCAGAATCAAGAAATATAAACAAAATGTGTTTTTGGATACATGAGTATTTTTAAAATTTAAGTTCTCCAAGTGCTAAAACTTCACACAACTTTCACTTTTGTTCAAGTCATATTTGCATATTGCCTCAAGTAGCCATGTTGTGTACTTTGTCTACAGCAGTGGTCACCAACCTTTTCAAGCCCAACATCCCTTACCTCGGCCCTGGTGAAAGACAAGATCTACCGTTTGAAGCACTGAGAGAAAAAGAAAACAAAAACAGAAAAAAGATCTTTTTTGACAAACTGAGATGGGTATTTGTTTTTGTAATTTATAACTGATTTTTTTTGTAGCACTCTGTTCCATGTTGAGTATAATAAACCATATAAATAATAAACATTCGATAAAATGTACTTTAGTAATTCATTTTACACTTAATTTTACATTATTTTGGTGATAAATTAATTTAAGCAACAAAAAATCTGAGGAGCCACTTGGGAGCCAAAAGAGTCAGCTCTTTTTAGTGAGCCGAGCCATAAGAAGAATTCCCATCACTAATATCTGCAGCAAGAACACTTCTCATTTGGGCAATAAAAATACATTTTTATTATCTCATTGGACGCTTTCACACTACTATGAAAATGCGGCAACTGATCCAATAGAGAGGGAGGCACTTGCAAAACCGAAAGTTAATCCGACGAGATTGAATATATTTTTTCCTTTTATATTCGGGATCTAACGTGAAATGTCTCAAAGATCTACCAGTTGATCGTAATCGATAGGTTGGTGACCCCTGGTCTATAGAAATCAAGTCATTCCTGTTGTCAAACTTTGCACATTGGTACTGCTGTAGTTTAAAGTTTGTCAGCCCTCAGGGCATCTGACTGGCCTGGGGCTCAGACTGCTTGCCTTGCCTGTTGACAAGCCCCACCGTTGACTGTAAGAAAGCCAGACTAGCTATACTGAATAAAAGATATTTCAATGCAGAAGAAAAGGTTCTTCATTAGTTAGGACAGTGAGACAAATATTTTTCATGGATCCACTATCAGACAGATATTATAACACAAACTCGTGTAAACTCTTTCTGCCTGTCACCAACCTGCTATTTGTGACCCTGCCTATGATAACCCGGCTAAAGTCGCAATTTTTCCACCTCCTCTTTACCTGACGTGACTGCCGCGGATACACATTGATCTTAATGTCTGTATGCACTTTATAATGATAGAACAGTAGTTCCTAAACCGAATAACGCCCAAATCACCAGTTGTTTTTGCACATAAAGTAATCCCAAAGACGTTAGAAAAGCAATGTTTACGAAGCCAACCTCCGGGATTTTCCGGTGGAAAATGGAAACGTAAGGTGAATAAAATCACGAATTTCGCTATTTATCCTGTTAGACATTACATTTCAAACATTACATCTGAAAACCTCAGTATGACTACTTTGACGCTCTTTATTTCATATTTAGATTTGGCGATGTTAGCCGGGTTTTCACAGGCGGGGTCACATTTAAGACTTAGATGCTTTTTGTAACAAAAGGCACAATGTACTACATCAGCGTTTCCCAATACCAGTCCTCACGGCCCACCGCTCTGCACAGATTCAACTTTCCCGATCCACAGCACAGCTGATGCTACTGATTAGCTAATTAGCAGGGATTAGGGATTGAGAAACGCTGCACTACATCACTATGTATGTGACAAAAAAGCTTGCGTCTTGGATTTAATATATGGATCACTGCTGCCCCCATGTGGCAGATGGGTGCAGTACTGCAGTTAGGACACCAGGAGGCACTGCATCCACAAGGGAATCCTGAAGCTGCACCTTCTGGCACAAGATCAAGTGCTGAAAACATTGCTGCTTTGCACAAGATTTGAAAAGTGTTTTTTCAGCATCTTGAACCTCTTACAGGGAGTAATGCACTTCGGTCTGAAGTGTGGAATGGGATGCAGGCTGTGGCGGTATAAATCTGTATAAACAGGAGGGAGGTGTATTGAGTAGGAGGGGTAAATGGTGATGGTGAATGTCTTCGTCCCCCCCAGGGGCCAAAAGGCTTCAGTAGGCATGAGGGTGTTTCAAGGACAGGAGTGTTATCAGTCACCGATTCTGTCTGTGATTCACTGCACGGAATGAAGTGTAACGTGTTTTTATTAGCATTCATGAATATTTGTTTGTGTGGGTGTATGAGGAGGTTAATGTAACTTGTCTTTTGGGAGCACATGAATAGTTGCAATATATACAAGTATAAAAGAGGACACCAACAACATACAACATAAACACACGAGATGGTTGACTCATTACAACACCTCATCCTGTCCTAAGTCTCCAGGCACCTGAAGCCACTTTATAAGGACTTTCTAAAACATCTACACAATGTAACCTAATACAGTGGCATCTTCTGGGAATGATAACGTTTAATGTTCTTTGTACCGGTGTTGGGGAAGCTACTTTTAAATGATAGCTTCCTCAAGCTACATATGATTCAAAACAGAAAAGTTACAGCTAAGCTACTGTTCTAAAATAACATAATATACTACAAGCTACCTAGTAAATGCAACTAACTACATTAAAGCTATTACAAAGCCTCTGATGTCGAATCTGAGTTACAAAAGTAACACAATTACAGTAAAGTATTGCTTTTTACTGTAACATAGTAATTTAAGGCATAAAAAACACATTTTCAGTGAAATTATACTCATTATATATTTCAGCAACGCACATTACAACACACCTTTAACCCGAAATTTAGTGATGTTTTGTTTTTATATATATATTTAATAAGAACCCACCAACACGGCGAGACCTTTGGCATAAGAGAATAATTTGGTGATTTAAAGAGCTATTTCCTGCAGCCTGTGTGCCTACACCACATCGCCCTCCAATGGATGTAGAATGAACTGCAGTAAACTACATTTTAGAATGCCAAGTCCTACTTCCACAGATATTCTGGTGAAAGTAAGTCAGGAGCTGTGAACGCATTACAGTTCAGAGACAGTAATACTGTAATGTAACAAATTACTTGAAAATAACAGTAGCAGTAATCTATAATGTTGTACATTTTCAGTGTAACTTGCCCAACACTTGAAGATTCTAAATGTCAATCATTTTCATATATTATCGGTTAACAGCCCAGCCCTGACCCAACCCCTAAATACAGTCCATAACTGTAACCTCAGAAATTAGAACAAAAAATATTTAGTTTCTTTAAATAAATGTTTTTAAATGAACAAATATTTCATTGTCATGACCAGTAAAACCTATATTCATTTATTTTTTCATATTTGGTCCTTCTGGTTTGTAAAAAGGACAAAATACAAGAAGACACACACACACACACACTCCCACACCCACAGAGTGTATGTGCTACAGCACAAGGCCAGTACAGAGCACATTAATCAGGGAGGGATTGAATAGACAAACCTCATCTGCCACTGTCTCTTACACACACACACACAGTTCATTGTACTTTTGGCGACATTCTCTAGACATAATGATCACTGTAACTAACCTAATTTAACCTAACTCAAATCATTAGCCCAGTAATGAACATGGGACTTTTACTGCTCTTTAAGTTTTCTTACATTCATTTTAAACCAAATGAAATCTTAACAATAAAGAAATGGGAACATTATTTTTTCCTTTTCTAAGGTCTGTCCCCAATCTGCAGAGTGAAGAGGCTCAAAAATTTCCCCAAAAGTAGTCTAGGGTGCATTTACACACAAACACACTCACATTGAATTGACTATCATTCTACACAGAATACAGGCTGACACCACAAAACAGGACAAAAGCAGCACTTACTCAGTAGAAATAAGACTTTAAACGCCTCATTAGTAAGAGAATCCACACTCTGGAGCGAGATCTTCTAAAACAGCCCTTCATCACTGTGAGTGTCTCTGTCACACTCACAACACAACATGCTTTAAATATTCATGCTCGTTTGTCTTCGTGGTGCACTGTGTGTGTGTGTGTTACGTGCTTTACTCTGCATGCTTTGCCCAAAAGGGAGGTGGGGAAGCGAGCATCCCTCATGCTCACTGGAAGAAGGGAGATGCAGTCGATTAGTGCACTTTCTGGGACAAGTGCATTTGGAAGAATAATCCTGTTTGCTTTCCCTCCCTCCATTTCTCCCCACCCTCTCTCTCTCTTTATCTCTCTCTCTCTCTCTCTCTCTCTCCATCCCTCTCTTTCTGGATCGATACTCAGTGAGGGCTGTAACAGCAGGAGGCCTCAGTACCATTAAGCCTGCACACAGAGACAGTCAGGATGGGGCGAGCTGTCAGCCAGGACCCTACATCACCCTGTCAAGCCATCCTCAAACACACACACACACACACGCATACACACACACACACATACACATACACACACCTCATGCTGAATCATACCCTAAAAACACAGCCTGATCCTCTCATCTCCCACTCATCTATAAAATACATGTCTAAGACCCACCTACAGGTAAGTGTAGAACACACACACACTGACACACACACTTGCAGCCACACCAGGGAAGACGTTTCACCTTAAACACACTGTAAATCATGGATAAATGAGAAAAGAAAACTAAATCCATCGACTACAAAAGCTGAAAACGGCATTTGTATTAGACTGAATTTGGTAAAGTAACGCTACGAAAAAGTGTTTGTGTTCTCTACAATGAATATTCCTATTTACAATACACAATTACTATGAAACCATATCTGAGAAATTGTAATAACACATTCAGGACCAAAATGGCCAAAACACTGGCTGACGTCCTCAGACTCTCAATGACTAATAACATGATCACGTAAATAAAAAGCCACATGCACACTGTGTTACATATATTTGTTGCATTTCTTTTTGCTTGAAGTAACAAGTTGTATTCCACACTATTTTTTTTTTCACTTCCCTCCCCCTAAAATGGTGGGCCTGGGTGCTCTAGAATCGTCTTAATGCACTCCAGAGTAACACATACGCTGGTTTAGAAACTCCATATGGATTCACTCAATCCCTCCAGATACTAATTTATCACATCATGGCTTTTTTGCTATGTCTAAATAGATTGTGTCGCTCGTCCCCAACACAGAAAGAGTGATTTTATCCTGGGTGCAGTTGGGAGACAAATTATGTGCAGGAAGCAATTTGGTTCTGTCTATTTTGTCAGGATGGTGGATGGCTAATGTGAGGCATTTAAAGCTGGTAGATGAAAAAGAAAGATCTGGGTAATTTTGCTGTTTCTGTTCAGGGCTCTGCTGGTCTTTGTGCTAGAAGCATTATATAAAGAACAAGAATTTTTACCAGATGGACAGAAACAGCTTGAATTTGCCTCTACTCCGGGCTTTCAGACGATGACCTTTTCCCTCCCACACCTGTCTGAAACTCGGCAGTTCTTGTCTTGGGCGTGTGAAAAGGGCTGCGCAAAAGCTAGGAGGCGATCTCTTAACGTTACCTCATCTCTGTGCCAGCAAAATGCCATTTTTCCTCATTACTGCAGGACTGCAGTGGCTGCTCGGTAAAAAAGATTACACATTATTCCAGCCTCATTTCCCTCAGCAGGAAATAAAAACGTTCAAGCAACACGAATATTGCCACAGTTTAATTTGGCTCTTTGTCCTTTTTTTAAGGCTTTAATTTTGAAATCAGGCTTATCTCCAACTGGAGGTCAAAAGCCGATAATATATTATAATAGTGAAATGGACAAACAAATGACCAGCAAGAAGGATTGACTTTATCTGAGTTACGGTTCGTATCTGAGTTGTAAGAAACATTTGAAGATGCTCAGTAAACAATATCCTCTCCTCTTCCTCTGAACAGGCCTCAAAAGCCATAATCACGATAAGGCCTGAAATTCAGATGGTTTTCTCTCTATTAGAGATGAGCTACAGATCTCAGAACTAATTGCATGAAAAAAATCACAATATGTAAGTAAAATTTAAGCTATAAATGCTTTTGTGTTTGTGTCATGCTATAAAATGTAAACGGTCTGATGTTGGGGTTAATGAAATTTAGTATAAAGTGTGTTGGCGTAAGCACTGTGTTGATTGAAAGGATACTGCCCTCTTTGCTTGTCTCCTGCATGCTCTCCATCCCAGGAAGGGCAGCGGCCACACGCCGGAAGAGCTGAGAGAGAGAATAAGAAAGAGAGAGAGAAATGTAGTATTATTACAGGCTTCCATTTTGCCTTTATTACCCGCAGAGCAGCAGTTATCTTCCTCATCTCAATCAGACGGATGAGCCAGAACACGGCTCAACACACACTACTTTCTGCTGGTGGAAAGTATGAGATTTGCCTCCAATGTGGTAGTGAGCTGTAGTAACAAGGATGGAAATTCCAGACAGATTAATATAGAGAGACAAAAGGGGTAGAATTAGGGAACACAGAAAAATCAAGAGATAAAAAAAAAGACAAACAAGATGTGAAAACAGAAACACAAGAAAGTAACACAGAACACAGAAGGTTCATACAGCCAGGCAGGATCTTGGCAATAAACTAAACTATAAAAATATATATATATATATATGTATATATATATATATATGAAATGTATCCTGATCTGCTCTTTGACCATGCAATTAAGGCAAAAAAAACAGCTAACAAGAGCCTGGGGAGCAGTGCTTGGGGATAGCACCTTGCTCATGAGTACCTCAGTGGTAATTTTACCGGCCACGGATTCGACCGTGCGACCTTCTGATCACGGGGCGAACACCCCACCGTTACGCCACCAGCTTTATCACGATAAAGGACATGTATCAAGATAAAGGATCACGGCCAAGTTTTTACATATGGATCATTCCAATACAATGTTTAGTTCAATAGCTAACGCTGTTTGTGTTTTTCATTTTTCACAGGCCAAAACAAAATGTCAGCCAACATGCAGCTTGTTAAAGTTCTTTTTTTAATTAAAACATTTGTAAAAAATATAACTTCATTCATTCATTCATTATCTGAGTCGCTTAATCCTGAGAATTTACAACCCTGGCTGGCCCCAACACACTGCAGGACACACACGCTCACACCCTCATTCACACCTTACGGGGTAAATTTAGATTCGCCAATTAACCTACAGTGCATGCTTTTGGACTGTGGGAGGAAACTGGAGCACCCGGAGGAAACCCACACGAACACAGGGAGAGCATGCAACCTACACACAGAAAGGCCCAACGACTGACCCGGGGATCGAACCCAGGACCTTCTCGCTGTGAGGCGGCAGCGCTAACCACTGCCAGGTCAATAATAAAGTTTTCATCACGCTTACTGCAGAAAGATGAAATATGTTAATTTTTCTAGTTATAGCTGCTCTGTTAGGGATCACCACAGTGGATCAATGGATATTTTTTCCTTCACATTGCATCTTTCTCTTTCATACTAACCACCTGAATGTCCTCTCTCGCCACATCCATAATCCACAAACCTCCTCCTAGCTCTTTCTTCTTTTCATTTTGCCTGGCAGCTTCATCCTCAGCATCCTTCTCCCAACATACCAAAACCAGTCGTAAAACAGTCACAGTTCAGATCCAGGTTTTTCACTGCAGCATCAAAGCTACCTGGCCTTAAGTCTATAAATAGAGGCTAATTCCCTAGTTGACCACTTTGAGCCAAATCAGTCCCAAGACATCGTTCCACCTTCCCCGCCTCCGATGAGAGAAAGAGAGACAGCAAAAAGCACTCACAAGAGCTTTCAACATGTTGCTTTGGAGATGCGAAAAGCACTCGAGAGAAAAGCTGTTATCGGTGACGCACTACCTGAAACAGTTTCGACACCAAACCTGCGCTAATACACTCTTCCACAGCACCGACCTCAGTGGGGTCTCACAAGACCGGAGAAGAATCAGTCTGGCCCTCGGCAAAGGGGGCAGTTAGCATATTCAACCAGAACAGAATCAAGTTTCAAGTCGTCCATCACGCTGGAGCAGCCGGCACGTTGGACCATTAGGCAGGCGGATACGCGGAAGAGAAGAGACCGGCTCGTTGGTTTGTTACCTGCCTCCAGGCGATCGCTTTTTACAGAGAGAGACAAAGAGATCCATAAAACGAGCTCTAAAGTGGCTGCAGAGGCGAGAGAACAAGATCCATTCTTATTAGGAGCAAACACACAGAGCTGAGGTAGTCACTTTTATTAAAAGTCTAACAAACTCCTGCAATTAATTACACTCATCTCTTGTATGCTGTTAAAGTTACTGCAGCGTTGAGCCGTAACTAGATTTAAATTAAAGGGGCACAGAAGCTCCAGCGTTTTGTTATAGATGTTTAATAACACATCTTGTCCATAAGTTAAAACTTTTCGACTTTTACTTGAGTGAACAAGTTCTTCTTATGCCTGATATTTTTATCTGTGTACTTTTGCTACCTCTGCTCTCACTCCACCACTGATCGTTATTGGTTTAGCACTTACACCTAATGGTTTCATATCTTAAGCTCCGTTGCCTTTCTTTTCCATTTAGTTGAGATACCTAGTTTCTACTGTATACTCTTAATCTCTCTCTCTCTCTCTCTCTCATTTGTTGTGTCTTGTCACCCTTTTGGGGCAGTTGGTAGCATGTTAGGGAGGTCACGCTGTTATCAGAAGGTCACTTGTTCTAATCCCGGACCGGTAAATGGTACCACTAAGGTATTCATGAGCAAGGTACCCTCCCCATGCACTTCTTCTAGGGTAGGTATGAGCCGGTTACCGCTATACTGCAGTTTAATAATGCCACTGTTTCAAAATTGTACAAAATTTCTGTCTTACAGCCTCTGCGGTATGAGCTGTTTTTAATGCTTCGTCAAAGATACTGCAGAAAGGGTAGGTCTCCTCCATGTGGTGTGAAGTGTAGATTAACACGCCCCCTTCCCCACTCTCTCTCTGGTTGACGCCAGCTGTGCGCGATGGCAGAAGGAGGTGACACACCCTACCCCTCACTCTTTGCTAAATCCAAGGTTAACGACTCGAAATAAACATTTGCAACCTGCTGCTATAGTTAGCACATCTAGCATTAATGAAATAAATACTATAGGTTTGCTACCAAGCTTAGTTTTTAATTTACCATGGCCCGTAACATTTCTCATGAACTGCATTTTTTTTCCACACAGTGACATAAAGAAGCTGCTGCACTGGCTGCTTGTGTTTCGCTGAGAAGTTCATCACCGTAGTATGCGCACGCAACCGGACGTGTTTTAAAACAAAATTTGCCGCTCAGTACGTATGCCGTTCGTGGATTTTCCCTCAACAATCAGCTTATTTGCACGGTTCAGTCACTAAAGTCTATGACGTTTCACACACGCACAAGCTAGCACATTTTTAGGGTAAGATTCGTTGTGGTTTACTGTGTGCTGTGGTATGTTCACAATGACAAATAATCACTCACTTTAACTTTTTGCTTGTTCTTTAGTCATTTAGGCCTTTCCGCCCCTAATAGCTGGTTTTGTTCTTCTCTTAGTTCTACTTTTTTATTGGCTAGATAAATCTGTGTTTGGGTTCACTCTACAACAAGTGGCTGCTTGGTTCTTCTTTGTGGATGTTGGGTCCAGCACTACCATCACTGGGTCCCTGAGCAAGACCGTTAACCCCAAGTTGCCCCAAGGAGACTGTCCCTGAAATTAGAAAAATGAACGTCTCTCTTGACAAGAGCTTCTGCTAAATGCGCTAAACGTCCTGTCAAGGAGTCAAGCTGGGTTCAAATGGCCTGGCTTCTGTACAGCCATAATATCACTTTATAAAGGCCCAATGTTAATGCACTTTTTTCTGTAGCTTTCCATGAGATTAGCTGCAACTGAGAGTTTTGTGACCCTTTAACTTCAATTCAAATGACCAGCTGTCCTGCACAGTTTGAGGCAATTTCAGCACGACACCTAATCATGATCATTGGTTAATGATGGCTTCACGAGTTGGATCAAATGTGTTTGGTCAGGCTGGACCCAAATATTACCCATTAGAGATATTGCTGGTAGAAGATTGTAAGCAGACCTGAAAAGCCCCTGCTGGACGGAGACTTTGTTTAGATTTCTTAAAAGCTTTGCCACACCTCCATCCATCCCCACTTCATCCCCAGCTTTGCCACACCTCCATCCATCCCCACTTCATTCCCAACCTAGATTACAGCAGCTCTCAGAGCTGAGGTAAGATTTGAGATTCTCTCAAACCAGGGGATTTACGCTCCCTTAAAAACAAAGATGAGGAGAATTCTGTGCATAGGTATCGCTTACATCTCTAATTAAGCTCGGCAAATATGACGCAGCGCTGCTCTCTTTAAATCGATACTGCGGGCATCGTTTTGCTATTACCTCTGCGCCGCTAATCCGTTTAACTGACTTAGCTGGCGTTACTGAGCTAGCGAAAATGAGCGCATTGCTCTATTGATTGCAATCTCGTCCCCATTCGGGAAACAGATGAGTCAAAACTCGGTAAACACACATTTCTTTATTTATTTGTTACAGAAAGCCAGATGCCCACACGGATGGAAGACAATACTCAAAGGGAAACATGGGAGATGGAGAATGAGAGTATAGACGCCTATAGAAGGAATAATGGCCCACAAGATAAGGCCCACACACACACACACACACAGCCTCATTATGACTGGAGTCAACAGTACCAGAGAGTAAATTCAGCCGGCAGTGTACAATAATGGCAGCAAAGTAGCTGGTGTCAGGGATGCGGTGTGTGTGTGTGTTTCTCCATGCTGCTCTATTTGTGTCTACTGCTGCTGGTCTCTAAAGCAACAATAAGGCAATAAAGAGATAGGAGAGAAATGTGTGTATCTGTGTGTTCAGATTAAATTAGCACAAAACATCCTCTGTGGTGCTGCATGGCTGCCGGGGATCGAGTTCTCTCTATAGAGGACAGAACACTTTTCTGTGTGAGTGTGGCGTTGCTCATGTCAGGCTATACTGGGGTAAAAAGGTAAGAAGAATGCTTTTAGTCAGATGTTTAGAATCCCAAATACAGAAACATTTGGGAAGGTAGGATTCAAAGCCACACGGGTGTTTCTATAGTCGGGGAACAAACTCTTCAGAGGCTGAAATATCACCTCAGAACAAATATGATTTTAAGTGAGTATTTGCCATTGTGAACACAGCACAGCACAAAGTTCAAAAATGTGACCTCTGAATTTGACTCATTTGTGAAGGAGCAGTGGGCACCTTTTTGGCAGCATCCAGGGAGCAGTACCTTGTTCATGAGTAGCTCAGTGTTACCAGTCTGGAGCTTGAAATTTCGACCCTCCAATCACGGGGCTCAACTGCCTAACTGATACACTGCCAAATGCCCAAGTGAATATGTTAAGAAATTATTAGCAACACACACCTGGTAGTTATACCATGTTGATTAAAGCTACAGCCTTCTACTATGGATAGTGTGTGTTGACCTTTAGTCCTTCATCAGTGGTCAACAAGTACTTAGCTGAACCTTTATGGTCTGCTGAACATACTAATAGCATCCCAACAGCTTGATTCAACTGAACTTTCTTTAAGGTTCTTGAATATGGTTCACCCATCATCTGAAAGACTTCTTCAGTTCATCAAAACATCCTAAAGAACATTATAAGAAGTCCAGTTGTCTTTGAATCAAGCACTTAAGATTACCTTGTCCTGGATAGAGTTGGGGTCAAGACCACCTAGACAAGACCAAGACCAAGAGCAGTGCATCGAGTCCAAGTTAAGACCGAAACTTTCAAAAACTGGTTTCCAGTGCTACAACACTACAGGAGTCCTGGATGACTGAGAACCTGCACAGAGCTGGACATTCACATCCACATTTATGGCCTCTTCTCTTGAGAGACCTCCATTTTTCTAATTTCAGGGACAGTTTCCCTGTGAGCAGCTTGTGGTGAACCGTCTTGCTCAGGGACCCAATGATGGTAGTGCTGGACTAGGTGTACCCTTGTACACATTTAGATAGTAACAAATGCAGTTGCAGGGTAGTTGGTAGCATAACAGTTGGCCCTGCGATCGTAGGGTCGTCAGTAAAGGAACCACTAAGGTACTGAAAAGCATTCTAGAATGTTGACTGTGTCAGCCCACATTGAGCTGGTCATATGAGAACAACTAATCACACAAGTTCTCCTTTGCGCATCATTCAAAGTGCGAGCTGTGTATTTGAGCAGTTATAAAGATGTGGTTAGAAACTGCTACAGACTGAACATGGATTACAGTGTGTGACTGAGCCTAAATGTATGATGACAAGTAAATAATTAAGCAGTCAGTGAGAGCAGATAAAGTCTTGCTAACTTACATTCAGCATTTGTATACCAGCAAGCCTTTAATTCTACCTTATTACCTATTTATAATCAGTCAAGTTACTACCAAAATATAATACAATATAGATTATTAGTTACTGTTATTTCAAAGACAATATTCATTAGAATATTACTGTCTCTGACCTGTAACGTTATACGACTCCTGCATTACTTTCACCAAAATAACTGCGGAAGCAGGACTTGGCATTCTAAAATGCTTACATGTAGTTTACAGTCAAAAGTAGTTTTCAGGGTGATTCCGGCATACGGTCTGTTGGAAATAGCTCTTTTACTCACTGAATCTTTCTCTTTTGTCAAAGGTCTTGTGGTGTTGGTGATTTTTTTTTTTTCATAAAAACAAAACCACTAAATTTCAGGTTAAGAGTGTGCTGTAATGCGCATTACTAAAATACTCAACAATTATACTATACTGACAATATTTATTAGTAACGCCTTATGTTTCTGTGTTACAGCAAAAAGCAATATTTACTGTAATCGTTACTGTTGTAATACTTCACTTTTGTAACAAGTTACTCCCAACACTGTTTATTACCACTTTTAGGCACAATTAGATTGTAATCCATATTTATCTCTCAGATTGGTGTGTGATCGCCAAAAAGTCCTTTGCTATGGGCAACTGGTCAAGACAGATATAAACTCGTGCTTCCTGAAGAGAGCCAAAGAATCAGTGCAGATCCATCTTGGCCAGTTGTCTCTTCCAAAAGAGATTTTTATTCTGAGTAGGACTGGGAAAAGCGAATAAAATCGGAACAACTTGATGAATAGAGTAAAAATAAAGCAGGGAGACGCTGAGAGCCATCAGAAATGATTTGAGGATGTAGATTAGCTCACAGACGGAGTGCAGTGACAGGCCCCGAGCATCACTCACGTAGACGAGAGAACGACAGAGTCTGTGATGCAGATAAAGCTGTGCAGCTCTGACTCACACACACACACACCTCAGTCTGTTCAGTACAGAGAGAGGGAGGGAGGGAAGGGGGGAGAGAGAGAGCAACAGAAAGAGTGAGAGAGGAAATGGGAGAAAGAGGGAGAGAGGCAGTGAGAACGAAAGGTAAAGAGAAAGAGGAGAGAGAGAGAGATATGTAGTGAAAGAGAGAGAAAGAGAGAGGGGGCTAGAGATTGAGTGAGAGAGTGAGAGAAAGAGAAAAAGAGAGAACAGAGAAAAGGAAGGATAGAGAAAGAGAGAAAAATAGAGTGTATGTAAGAGGGAGAGTGAGAGAGCAGGTGAAAAAGTGAAAAGGGAAGGAATAGAAAGATAAGGATGGCGGAAGGAGGAGAGAGAGAGAGAGAGAAGAGAGAGAGAGAAGGATTGAAAGAATGAAAGAGACAGAGTGAGAGGGATAGGGAAAGAAGGTGGGAGAGAAAAAGTGAGAGAGAGAACGATTGAGAGAGTGATAGTGAAAGAGAAAGATAGTGTGAGAGAGAAAAAGAGAGAGAGGGGGCTAGAGGCTGAAAGAGTGAAAGAGTGAGAGTCACAGAAAGAGCGAGAACAGAGAGAAAGAAGTACAGAGAAAGGATAGAAGAATAGAGTGTATGTGAGACAGAAAGTGAGTGAGGGAGTGAGACCGATAGAGAGGGTGAGAGAGAGAGTTCTCCATCAGCTCCTCGTCTCTTCCTCCCTGGTGATTAGTCATCCTCATTCACAGCCTCAGCTGCACAAAAAACTGAAGGGAACACAGACAATTCTCACACCCACGCACACAGACACACTCACACACACTCGTCTCCGCCTGCTGCGTGAGCGTGGGAACTGGGAGGAGCTCACCTGCTTGACGTTGTAGCCCGTCTTGGCGCTGGTCTCGATAAACATCACGCTCAGCTCTTTAGCTCGCTGCTCGCCCTCCTCGATCGTGATCTGCCTGTGGGAGGGACGAGGGTAGAACTTACTGGCCGAACTTCTCTTTAAACACACGCAAACAACATCAACTACACTGCGAGTGAAAAAGGGACCCCTGTACTTTTTTTACAGCATTTAACAGACGCTCTTATTCAGAGTGACCTCCAGAGTCACTTGTTTTAAGGCCCTTGTTCAGGGGCGTAATGGTTTGGGATTTAAATTTGGCATTATATTGATTGAGGGCTTGTCCACAAGGCAACGATTTTAGGTCAATCCAAAAGTTTTTTAAAATAATTTTGGCCTTTCGTACACATTATATCGGCGCTGTCGATGTCCTGTCGATTTCTTTTAGAAAAATGGGTTACAGAGTGGAAGAAAAGCTCAAAATGCCACCCTCGCATTGTCGTATAGACGGGCAAAACCCCACTTTTTGAAAAAGATAATGTAACAGTCACACGTGACCAGAAGAAGAAGAAGAAGAAGAAGAAGAAGGAAGAACGCTGCACCTAACAACAACAATGGCGGATTACAGAGCTGTGCTGCAGGCGCTGCTAAGTTTATTACCATTATTGCAACAAAACCTCGTAATCCTGTATCAACTAGACAACCAGCATAAACAATTACACGCATCAATTATACGCGCCACATGCAGCCGTGGCATACGTAGTACGCTGTTTTAACCCGGGTGTCCCGTTTTATATCTTGACGTGGATATTTCATGATACGATATGTGTATGGACGCGAAACGCATTGAATCCGCAAAAGAAAAATACCACAATCATTGTCATGTGGACCTAGCCTGGACAGACACAGCAGGTTCCACAAATCTGCTACGATACAATTTCAATTCACTTCACTTCAGGACCCGTGATCGATATCAGAAATATCGTTGATTCTGACAGTCCAAGAATTTTCATGTGAACTATGTCATCACATGTCATCACAATTTTTAAAAAGATCTCCACTAGTCTGTGAATTCGAAAACCAGCTCACAAAAGGTCAAATGTACATTAATCACAAGTCAATAATACTAAAGTCAATCAGCAGCTGTAATTTCAGCTCGGCTGCTCGAGCTGCTTCGCTGATAGCCCGAGTTACAATAAGGAAAGAGAGATGAAGGAAGCGTTCGTCGCTGCAGCGCTGACAGCTGGTGTGACCCGTGTGAAGCGTGGCCGCTCGTCACAGACGTGGAGACACACACATCGCTCACTGTCTCCCAGCCTCACACACCTCAACCGGCTGTAATTAACTGATGCCGAAGCTGATTAATTGCACAAAAGGCTGCCTCGTTAATTACAGCACATTTGTATGACACACTTGTGCATTAATCCATGTCTGAGGGCAGAGAGTGTGTGTGTGGGGGTGGGGGGAGAAAAAGGGGAGGGGAGAGAGAAAGTGACAGAGAAAGAAAGAGAAGGAAAGAGGGAGGGAGGGAGAGAGAGAGAGAGAGAGAGAGAGAGAGGAGGAGGAGGAGAAGGGCAAGAGAGGGAGAGAGAGAAGGTAAAAGTGATGGAAAGGAGAGGGAGGATTGAGGGAGAGGGAGAAAGAGTGAAAGAGACAGAGAGGGAGGAAGTGCGAGAGAGAGAGAGAGGTTGAAGAAAAAGAAAAAGGGAGGAAGAGGAGAGGAAGAAAGAGGGAGAGGGAGATGGAGAGGGAAAGAGACGGAAAGGGAGGAATTGTAAGAGAAAGAGAGAGAAGAAGAGGGAGGGAGGGAGGGAGGGAGGGAGAGGTGGGGAGAGAAAGAGGGAGATGGAGAGGGAGAGAAAGAAGGAACAGGAGAGAGAAAGAGAGAGGGAGTAGAATAGAAAGAGTGATGGAGGGAAAGCAGAAGGAAAGCAAGAGAGTGAGGGACAGGAGGAGAGAAGGAGAGTGGGCAGGAGAGAGAGAGGGAGAGAAAGCGGAGAGGCAAGTGAGACAGAGAGGAAGAACGAGGGAGCAAGAAAAAGAACAGAGAGGGAGAGAAAAGAGAATGAGAAGTAGAGGGATAGAGAACGAGAGGGATGGGAGGGAGAGAGGCAGAAGGACAGAAAAAGAGAGAGGGAGGGAGAGAAGAGGCAGAGAAAGAGAGAAGGGAAGAGGGAGTAGGAGAGGGAGGGAATAACAGGGAGAGAGCATGAGAGAGGGAGAAAAAGAGGGAAAGAGACGGAGAGGGAGGAATTGCAAGAGAAAGAGAGAGCGGAAGAGGGAGATGGAGAGTGGGAAGAGAAAGAAGGGGAAAGCAGAGAAAAAGAGAGAGAGGGAGGGAGAGAGAAAAGGGGTAGATCAACTGTGAAGGGTACGGACAGAGACAAAGAAAGCAAAGGAGGAAGAGAGGCCAGTGAGTTTACTTGGGAGAGAGATAGAGTCTGTGTGAGTGTGTGTGTGAGAGAGAGAGACAGCGGAAGAATGAGAGATGTTGGCAGAAAGTCTGAGACTGTGAAAAAGAAAAGGAGACATGGTCTGAGTGAACGTCTGTGTGTGTGTGCGTGCGTGCGTGTGTGCGTGTGTGTAAGCTCTGCTGGGACGAGCATGACGTAACCAGGCAGCCTCTTTGTTCTAGTCCACATGGGGAGAAGCAGAGCGCTGGAGCTTTTAGCCGACTTTACTCAGCTCCAGTCTCACTGGGAGAATCTCTCTCAGCCTCACCGCAACACACACATACACACACACACTCACAAATGAATAGATTTAACACTTGCAGGTAGCTCAGATATGAGTCACAAATCTCTGGGCCATCACATCTACTAAAAACAGTGCAGAGGGATTTTAAACCTTTGCACAGCGGAGAAGTTAATAATATTTCATGAGACGTCACAGTCCGTTCTGAACCACTGCATGGTGACTGGCGGTGACAGGCCTGCCCTTGTTTAACGATAATATTTCTGCACAAAATATCATTTCAGCATCGCCTCAACGTGTGCATGTGCATCACAGGATGATATACTGAAATACTGATCTCAGCGACAAAATTAGTACAGCCAGAATATTCACATTTTAAAATTTATTTTACACCCCGTAAACCGTGTTTATGTTTTGGTTTTGTGTTTTGGCCTGTAGCACCACCCACCGCTATCTCCCAATCACAAAGTCAGTAGCGTTTACCCATCCAGGTTGCCAGTTACCACTGAGCTGCAGCTACTAGCATTCTGGTTACAAATGTCTGACGTTATTAAAACTAAAAGGCCTCGCTATGACTCTCAAAAACGTTTTGACCGAAGCAGAAACAAAACCAGAATCAGCAGAGGAGATGCGTTTGAAAGATGGAGACGACTGAAAGCGCGGAGAAGAAACTGAAGACAGACGCCGAAGTGGCTAATTTTCTACTGGTAGGATTTAGCCATAGTTGGCTAACTTCTATCACCACTAGACGTAGGGAATTTTTTCAACTGTTGAATAACGTTATCCATGTTGGATTATACATTGTAGCCCATGTGCAGGTGGGTCATCGAACCGACTGAATTATTGAGAAACAGAAACAGTGACTTGTGATGGCTCACATCAGCATCGTGTTACACAGACAGTGTGGTAACAGTACAAACATTAGCATGCTAATTATGGCAATACGAAACGTAAAATTAGACACTAAATTGACCAAATATGAGGATCTGCCAATCTATCTGGCAACCTCGAGTCTGGGGAGGAGAGGGAGGGGAAACAACGTGCTACAGTATTTTGAAGTTGACTGCAGTACCAGTTTTGGCCACAATCTTATAGCTCCTTCTTGGACAAAGTTTTGCACTCAAAAAATCTTTTATAGCTTCTGTTAATTAGTATCATATTGAAATGATTATTTATTTTTAAACACTTCTATTGCTTCTGTTATTAACCAAAGTTCTATATTTAAAAAATGTATATCACAGGAAAAACTGCAATGTCAATTTTCATAAAATACAGACAAAGATGGACACCCTGTGGTTAAATTAGTTTGCAATTATCTTCAAAATGTTATAATTATCAATATTAATAAGAGCTGAAAATGTTGCAGACTGATGTCTATTGTCTTTTTTCATTCATTCATCAACTCATTCTTTCTTCCATTCATTATCTGAACAGCTTAATCGGAGTCGCAGGGACCGGAGCCTATCCTGGGACCCCCAACCCTGGGCGGGTTGCAACACACTGCACGGTACACACACACCTAAGGAGCATTTTAGAGTCGCCAACTAACCTACAAATCATGCTTTTGGATTGTGGGAGGAAACCCACATAAACACTGAGAGAACACACAAACTCCACACAGATAGACCCCACGACCAACCCAGGAAATTCTTGCGATGTGGCGACAGCACTAACCACCACTCCTCCATGCCTTTTGTCTTTTTTTCTTAAAGCAAATTGCTACAGTACTTTGCAAAGTCTTAAGACACCCCTCATTTTGTCACATTTTGCTTCAAGAGAGCCAGACTTTTTTTTTTTTAAGAGTGTGAATTGAAATGGGTGATTATTTGTCATTGTGAACACAGCACAGCACACAGTGCACCACAAGGAAATGTGAACTCTGTATTTAACCCATCCTTGAAGGAGCAGGTGGGCAGATTTTTGGCAGCACCCGGGGAGCAGCGCCCAGTATCTTGCTTGTGAGTACCTCAGTGGTACCTTCATCGGTCCGGGACTTGAACTAGTGACCTTCCGGTTACGGGGCCAACTCCCTAATTACAGCTGACTATATTACTGTGTTAGTAATATAGTCTTGAGGAATATGTGTGCACATAAATCAATTCTCATTTTCCTAGCAAATTATAAAGAAATAAGTGCTTGAGACTATTGCACAGTTATATTCAATAAGCTAAAATAAGCTTCAGTACAATATGCTAAAAAAATAATCTGGGCTCATCCGGGCTTTAAACCTTGATATGCATAATTATGATTTTGCGATCATCAAAACTGGGGAGGCCTTTCTCAAAAACAGGATGTACTTTGAACCCAGATGCTAGTACATTCACCACCAATACAAGCTGTTTGTCTCCCGTTTGCTAATCCGTAACGCCTTGAGAGAAGCAAAAGATGACAGCAGCAGGCAGAATATGAATGAGAAGACGAAACGAACGCCTTGACAATGCTCAGTATTTTTAAAAGCCCCACAGCTTCAAGTGCAGGCTGACCCGACCGATTCTAATCTTCTCATGAGTCCTCAGAGCTCCGTCTCTCCAAAGTTCAGGCCAAAACCATCTCACTCCCTCTCTCTCTGATGTGAAAGCTTTTGAAATACTAGGATTGCCACAAGCAAAACATTTTGAAACTCCAGTCAACAATAAAACGAAGAATACGTCGGTGAGCATGAAGTGCAGGGGGAGGGGGTAAAATCTGCTGATGGTACAAAATGTCGGGCCAAGCCTCTTGTCTGCTTCAGTGAAGAGAAAGCGTCCACACGCCATGTAGCCATCATCAATATTTCAAAGGGCTGCCATCTCACACGGCTGCTCGGAGGAAACGCCGGGGCTGTTTAATGGCCTCCAAGTCAGCAGGGTGATGGAGTTGGATTTGCCTTTTCTGACCTCTTTTCTTCTGAATGTATACCATTACTCGTGGGCTGGGGGACGTACTTATGATTTGTAAGTCGCTGTGGAATTGCAGTAAACAGCCACTTTCTGTTCGGGTCATGTAGAAAAATGCAGGGCTAAAAATGATGGGGGTTGAACCGTTTGATTGACAGCTCCTGTACGACTTGTGATGGCTTGAGAAGTTGAAATCAAGCACAAAAACCAGCCTTAACACCAACACCCTCACCTTCCTTAAATTAACAAACTTAATCCACACTATATGTATCGGAGTTATTAAAATTTGCTGCATTAATCAGACACTTGATTTATGTGCTATAAATAAATTAAATTCAAGTATTTAACATTCAAGGATGCTTACATAAGTCACTTTTTTTTTTTTTAATCTAACACAGAATTCTACCAGTTTGGAACCCCAAATCCTCAATACACTGCACACCTCCTGTTATTTAGAGTGAGCGAAACCCTATTTAATTGATGATTAACAAAATGGTAGTAAATTATCAAAACATCAATGAAAAAGTCTCAACTTTGTCCTTCAGAATATAGTAGAGTATAAGGATCCAAAACCCAATTGTTTCAGGTCTTTCAGGTCTGTTTAATTCAATAAATAAACAGAAATAATGCACCAGCATGGCACATGCCTCTACTGCACATTGGATGGAAATTGCAGGCAAATTAATAATTGCATAGATCCTAACACACAAACACAGCCAGATTTTTAAGCATTTATGGGGACCTCCTACAGGACAGGAAAACACTGCTTTTGAAAGTTTAAGGTTAGGATTTGGTTTGGTACAAACATAGTATTATTTACATCTAGTCACACACATCGTGTCTCAGTAGCATGTGACTGTCTGTCTTTCTGTTGCAATATATAAATTAATTCATTCATTCATTATCCGAACTGCTTAATCCCAACCAGGGTCGCGGGGGAGCCAGAGCCTATCCCAGGAACTATGGGTGCAAGGTGGGGACAAACCTGGGCAAACGCCAACACACCATAAGCCACATATAGATGCATTGCAAAAATATCAGAGAAGAAAGTTAGTTTGGATTTACATTCATGGTATCTATCAGATGCTCTTATCAAGAGCGTACCGGCTGGGAGTTGGTTCCATGATCAGAAGGTCACTGGTTCAAGTCCAAGGTTGGTAAAGGTACAACTGAAGCACTCATGAGCTAGGTACCATCTCCAAGCACTGCTCCCCAGACGCTGCCAAAAGCTGCCCACTGCCCAGTCACAGATGGGTCAAAGGCAGAGGTCACATTTTGGTGTGGTGGACTGTATGTTGCGCTGTGGTGTGTTCACAATGAGAAAAAATTGTCACTCACTTCAATACTGACTCACTTAATAACAGGGTCTTTCAGGAGCACCTTGGGTTTAATGGCCTTGTTTGGTAGGACAGAGCTGGATTTCAACCTGCGACCTTTTGGACTACTAACCCCACTTTGAGCTCTACATGTATTTTGATTTCACTTATTGCTTAACTTTTAAATTTATTGCACAATCTTAGAGGCCATGTCCAGGTTTACATTTTACTTTATGTACTTGTATAACTGTGTATGTCTAAAACAATATTTCAAAGACAGAACGGATGGAAAAATAAGTAAAATCACAGTTTGTCAAGATTGTTTTGGTTAAATGTACCAGACGTTTGATCCAGAAGGACTTACATTTTGTAATTAAAGGTGCAGTCTCTCTGCAGCAACTTGAGGTTTACGGCTTTGTTCAGGGGCCCAATGGTGGGCATTAGGATGGAACTGAAATTAAACCTACAACCTCATGGTCCATAGGGAAGAATTTAACCACTAAACCAATAACGCCACACCACAATCTATTATAAAGGATCTGAAAACATAACATTACAAAAGTGAGCTATTACAGAATTATTACAGTGTTAGAATGTTATAACTACTGTAAGTTAAAGAAACAGGTTTTTATCTATGGAGCAGTGTTTAGACATTAAATCGTCCTTTCCCCCTCACTGCCCCCCAAATTCTATGTCCACAAGAAGCACTATGTTTGGTCACCCAGCAGCAGACTATTTGCATTTAGTGGCTGGACATGATGTTCACAGCCACAGAGCACCACAGCAACAGGATAAGCTGAGACTGGAGGTGTATCTGACCTGGACAGATGGACAGACATCCGAGTCGCTTGTAGGATCTGTGCTTAAAGTCCCACCTAGTTGCTATTCATTTTTCATTATTTTTGTGTGTCTGCTCTCTTTTAAATTCAGTCTTCCGTGGCGGACAAATGCTGAGGTTGATCAAACAGCACAAGGTCTCGACCACAACGTGTTTATCGAACGATTCCTTTCAGAAAAGTGCAGATAGCAGCACTTCCACAGCTGCCTAAGAGATCAATTAGACACTGGAGATAGAAGGAATTACGGCAGAGAATGAGGGAGTGGAGGAGAACAATGCAGAAAAAAGGCAGGGGTATAAGAGGGTTTGGTGAATATCCATCCCAACAACAACTTCAATGTGTTGGGGAACATGAAGTGGAGACAGTACTAACTAAACAACTTTTTCAGTAGCTTATTAGTAGTGAAGCTACTTTTAAAATTCTGTAGCTTTAAAATAGCAATGTAGCATGGCAAAACTCTACATTGTTATAAAGGTTAAAAAATATATATTATTTTTCTCTCTTTACAAAGATGTGTATTTTCAGCTAGGAAGGTTCTGATTGGTGTTGAATTCGCAGTGACGTCTGATTGGGGCAGTTGGTAACATAACGGTTAGGGAATTGGCCCCATGATCGGAAGGTTCACTGAAGGAAGGCACCACTGAGGAGAGTACAGTCCCCAAGCAATGCTCCAAAAAGCTACCCACTACTCCATCATGGATGCAATGCAGTGGTCACTGTTTTGTTGTGCTAAACTATGTTCTGTGCTGTAGTGCGTTCACAAAGACAAAATATCTGTCATGCGCACTCTGTTCCACGGCCAGTAGTTGGAATGGGACGTGGCCGGTCGCGGTTCAAAGGGTATATAAAGTTTCACTTCCTCGCGGCACGCCGCTCTGCCATTAGAGTCAACCTGGCCCGCCTTCCGATTCTCATCGGCATCAACTGTGAGTACTCCAGTTATTGGGTTCATCTCTTAGTTACAGTGTGTGTTGTTACAACGTGGATTATTGTGGTAATCCTTACTCTTCGCGTAAGAGAGTTCTTATATCAACTCGCGTGGCTTTCCTGCCTACTCGCGCTCTCAGCCGCGTTTGGGTTAACCACCACGCCACAAGGGCTAACGAGTAGCAATTCGTTACATCCTAACCAGATTACTGTCGAACTGTGAAAGTGTGGCATTCGGTTCATATCCTAATCAGATCACTGTCCAAATCGTGGAGCATTCTGCTTTTCTCGTCAAATCCTTACCAGATCACTGACGAATCTGACAATATCACTTAAATTACTTAAATAGGCTACTGTGCTCAGTGCATCACAGCACCGTAGGCAGCTGCAATATGGAGTTGGAGGATGTAGTCCACCATGGTAAAGGTGGACGCAAGATTCCATGGCTGTGAAATAGCTTGGATGTAGTAAGTATTAAAACAGCTGCTCGCCTTTAGCAACTTTTAATTTTTAAGGAGCTTAAAACTTGAAAGGCTGCTGTTTAAAAGTAGCTTTCCCAGCACTGCTAATGGCAAGCAGGGTGTATCAGGTGTGTTTTAGCGTGTTAGAGAGAATCGTAAAATCCCCCTGAGTAAAGGTGGGTGGGAGTGTGACGCTGATGGGGTTTGACGTGCAGACAGAAAACAAGGAGGCACCTGTCACAAACACCAGGGGAAAAAACAGGCAGAATGACATTTCACTCCAAGTTACGGAGATTAGGGGGTGAAAAAAACATTTGTGAAACACACCAGGGTCGTAAACATACATTAATCTGTTTCTGTGCACATGTAAACACACACAGACACACACAATCAAATTTGATCCAAACAAACCTCAGTGATCTGGTTCTGGTAAGCGGGAGCAGACTCCCAGCTCTCTCCTTATTCCAGACTGAGCTGTGTGCCACGTTAGTGCTGTGCTAACCAGCTTCATTATCATCCTATTACACTTCTACAGCAGCCACCTACTCCTGTCACATTCCATCACAGTTGTCGTGGAAACCGACTCAGCGCAGCATCCTTATTCCCACACTGCAGAAGAGAGCGAGCTCCGCCTTGCCTTCTCAGCTCTGATCGAACCTGTTACGAAACGGCCACGAATTCACTCAGCTCGGGATAAAAACTAGACTTAAAAATAAACTCCTGTCACATGGACACCATCAGATTCAGTTTTGATCAGGCTGAGTCAAGATGAAAATGTAACTCCTCAAAGGCACACAAATTCCTCCAAGCTGTTGGTAGAGTAACGGTTAGGGAGTTAGCCCTGTGTTCAAAGGGTCGCAGGTTCAAGTCCCGGACTGGTAAAGGTACCACTGAGGTACTCATGAGCAAGGTCCCGTCCCCAAGTATTGCTCCCTGGGCGCTGGCAAAAAATCTGACCACTGGTGCTTCACGGATGGGTCAAAAGCAGAGGTCACATTTTGTTGTGGTGAACTGTGTGCTGTGCTGTGGTGTGTTCATAATGACAAATAATCACTCATGCACTTTTACCCATTTACAGTCTAACTGCTATAAAACAAAAGAAATTTTCATGCAGATGGTGGTATAGATATTCATGAGGGATATTCATGTACTCAGTGGCGCTTGCTTAAATTCTAAATAAAATCCTTTGTTGCATCAGATGACTCCAGCAATCTGTAGCTGGGTCTGTGCCCCAAAATTGCTGATGCCCTGCTGCTCTGTGAATATTCCAGGGAAAGAGAGTAGAGTAGCTTTTTGTTGATGGGATATTAGGAGACAGCTGCACTCTCATCAGCCGAAATGAGCCACATTGCACAGATGCATTGCAAATGCTGAGGTCACTACAAAACTCCAAGCTTAAAGTCAAGTCTGAACACTGTTATAAACTAAAAACACTTTTCTGACTGAGCAGGACGGTCCTGTTGGACACTGTGCATTTGCTGTGAGCTTGGAAAAGGAGAAAGTGAAGCCATCCTTGTCGGACAGAAAGCGACATGAAACACCACCATTTTATGCTTTATGTGGGATGCGAGCCAAGCTGGCAAAAAGGCCCAAAGTTGTAAGGTTACACAGGTTTTGCCAAGTTGTTTTGGCAACAAAAACAGCTAAAAAGGTTCCAAATGCATCTTAAGAAGGGCACAATGTAAAATTGGTCTTTACAGAGCAGAATAAAATTGTGATCAGCTAAAAGCAGTCTAAGAGAGAGAGAGAGAGAGAGCGAGAGAGCGAGAGAGAGAAAGAGGGGGGAGTTAGAAGGAGTGAAAAAGATGGAGAAGGAAAGAAAGAGAATGAGAAGGACAGAGTAAGAGAGAGCGTGGAGAGAGAGAGAAAGAGGGGAAGAAAGGGGTGAGAAAGGGGGATAGAGAACAAGATAGAAAGATAGAAAAGGAAAAAAAAATCTGAAAGTAGAGAGAAAGAAATTAAGTCAGAAACAGAAATGAGAAAGAGAAAGAAAGAAAAACAGATAGAGAGAGAGAAAGGGAGAGAGAGGAAAGAGAGACAGAGAGACAAAGAGAGAGAATGTGAGAGAGAACGTGAGAGATACAGAGGTTTACCAGCTGGTTGATCACATCCTGCTTTAAGTCCCACATTCAGATACTGAGCGTGTAATGATTTGACATTCTGCTGTTGTAAAATAAGCTGCTGGTTTTTCTAAGAAGTCACACACAAACACACTACTGTACATCTTCCAGGCTAATGTGAGCAGAATCAGAGTGCGCTCGTTTGCTGTGGTCCCTCCTGATTTCGGGGATGGAGGTAATGAATTGGGCGGCGTGGCTGATTAGGCGGTGTGAGAGGCGAGCCAGAGCAGCGCCCCCATGCTTTAAGATGTGAGGAGAAGTTGATTAGAACTGATAGCCATCAGGGTTCCTGTCTCTCGAGACACAGCCTGTTTTTACATCTGTTAGTGCAGCCTTTGGTTCGGCCCCGTCTTCCTTTCTGCTCCTCTTAAACCCACGAATGCACTCGGGCGAGTTGATGGCTGCGCTTTATTAACTCCGGCTGCCATCTGAGCCGAGCTTTTAAAACGGGAAGTAAAGTGTCTTTCCCTATAATATGTTACACTTAAAATCATTCTCACATAACCTCGAGCACTGTAGGCGTGAATTTTAAAATGCAGAATGAATCAAAATTAGAATTTCGAAAATGTGATTATTTATTATATGAAACAATATTTAAAATGGGCCTCATTCACCAATATCTGCTAATATTTAGGGGCCCATGCAGTGGAACACTGCGTGAAACCCTACTGGAATCGTGCTGATTTTTTTTTTTTTTTGCCTTAAAATGCGTTGTGGAGAAAAAACTCTAAGACCTACAGCTTTGAAATTTGGCAGGTAGGTCCGGTACCCCACCCACTACTCAGGCAAAAAAATTGCACCAACATAAGCTGTTTTGCGTTTTTTCCAAAAAAATTTGCATTTTGCCTAATAACTTTTGAACCGTAGCTCTGATAATATGCAAATTAGCAACCATCTCTTGCAAACTAGTCCCTGCATTTTTGTCCAATCTGCATGCAACTGGTATCATTTGAATCCCAAGACACTCTTCTTTAATTATTATCGAGCACATTTTTCATTTAGGTCTTCATTTTTCTGTAATATGCAAATAAATGTGGTGGGATTGGCATAGGACTGCAATGCCACACACTGAGTGTCATAGAAATCCGGCTCTGGGTGGGCTACAGCTTTGAAATTTGGCAGGTAGGTCTGGTACCCCTCCCACTACTCAGGCAAAAAAAATTGCACCACTCAGCCAGTTGGTGGCGCTATAATAAGCTATTTTGCGTTTTGCCTAATAAGTTTTGAACCGTAGCACCCTAGATAAAAGGATGAAACATGTCATTTTTCAACGTCTGTCCACTTTGATTCGTCAAAAACTGATAAAGCTGCAAACTGCATGGCCCCCGTAATCACTGCTTGCAGTTATATTCTTATTTTTGTAATTATAAAGACAGTGGAGCACTGGACTCCCAAATCAAACAAAGATGGCTATTTGTTATACAAAAGTGACTTAAAGTGAGTGAGCCAAGCACAGTGCACCACAACAAAATGTGATCTCTGAATTTGACCCATCCGTGAAGGAGCAGCGGGCAACTTTTTCAGCAGTGCCCGAGGAGCATTGCTTGGGGACAGTACCTTGCTTACGAGTACCACAGTGGTATTTTACCGGTCCGGGACCTGACTCGACAACCCTCCGATCACAGGGCTGGCTCCTTAACCATTACACAACCAACTGTGTAACGGTTAGGGATGTGAATCAAAAATGTGAGTGTTATTGTACTGTGGTTTTATTTTAAATGTTCCTTTTTGGTAAAATAATTATGAACAATGATAAAACATTCATTCATTATCCGAACTGCTTAATCCCAACTGGGGTCGCGGGGACTGGAGACTGTCCCGGGAACTATAGGTGCAAAGCGGGGACCAACCCTGGGTGGGCGTAAACACGCCGGAGGGCACACACACTCACAGTCACACCTCACAGAGCCAATTTTAGATTCACCAATCACCCTATAGTGCAAACTTTTGAACTGTGGGAGGAAACTGGAGCACCCGGCGAAAACCCACGCGAACACGGGGAGAGCATGCGAGCTCCACACAGAGACCCAGGGATCGAACCCAGTACCTCCTCGCTGTAAGGCGGCTGTGTTAACCACTGTGCCACTGTATGCTTAAATTTACATAGCATAATATTTCATAACTCTAGAATCTGAAAACTAAGTAAACTTGAATATGGAATATTCATGAAAATAATGTAAATGAGTTTTAAGAAGAGGCTCAAGTTAACTGAGGGTAAATGCTTTTGTGACAACTGCAGAAATATATTCAGAAATAATAAAATTACTTACTTATAATAACACAGTGGATCAGTTTATTTATGTGTATATATTATTTTAAAAATAAAATAAAGATAGATAGATAGCTAGAGTCTCTAGAGTATATTAACTCTATGAATGACCCACAATGTGTGACGTTAAGAATAAGTTAAGAATGAAACACTATTATGAGCATTCTGTGCAGTTCCACATCATTTTATAGTGTCACGTTACTAAGAACATTTGACATTATCCGAGATTAGTAATGAACTGCATCTAAAATGTAATCCCAGCCCCAGAGGACCCATGTTGACTAATCCCAAAAAAGACCAGTCTGTTCTAACAGTTTGAACAACTCTAGCTCCAACACAACACAACCCAGTATTCTTTGAGATTTTGGGACATGTTTGTGGAAATAATTCCTGCACGCTGTTTCCCTCTGTGCTCAGAAAACATGTTTATCTGTATGAACGCTGCCCCAGATCGGCTCGGCAGGGGGGCAAGTAACAACCTCCTCAAAACCTGATCCCTCCCAAAAAAGCTCCATAAAGCCTCCAAACACACCATCCATTTGTGTGAAGAAGCCTCACCTTTTATCAGCCAGGTCTGTTTTATTGCCCACGAGCATAATGATGACATCACTCCCCCTCTCCGTTCTGACATCATCGATCCATTTCGAGGTTTGCTGGAACGAGTTCACGTCTGAAAAGAGAGAAGGAGAGGGATTAGAGTAAATTAATTCAAATTTATGTATGTCTGTCTCAAGCAAACTGCTGAACTCTATCTGTTTTTTCCACTTTTTCCTCATAATTTCCATTTTAAAAGGCAATGTTGGCACCAAATATTTGGCAGAAAACAACAACTGAATGCTCTGTTCATCAAACAGTAGGCAAATAACATTTCATGTGATAATAACAGTGAATGAACATTCACAAAAAAAATGTGTAAAATTAAGAAGAGAGCACAGCTGCAATGAAACAAGGAGCCAAGGATTTATTATGTAATTAAAGTTTGAGAATGTGGAACTGTCGAAGATCTTGAAGGATGATGGAGTGTGGTGCGTTCAATAACAAGTAATGACAAATTTAAATCCAAGGAACAAATGTGAACTAAGAAAGGACTGGTGAACTTCAAAACCTTTGTGAAAACTGCATAAATGGATTTTAATAATACATTTACTCTTCAGAAAAGAAAGTGTTCTAGAAATGAAGTCAAAGATCGACTTAGAGATATAGAGAGATATTTAGAGTGTGTCAACAAATACAGGAAAATGCATGAGAAGAGGAGGCCTGGGCAGGGAGATGGCCTAAAAATAATATTGAAATATTTTTAAGCACAATACACAATATACAGTACTGTGCAAAAGTTTTAGGCAGGTGTGAAAAAATGCTGTAAACAAAGAATGCTTTCAGAAATATAAATAATGATTGTTTATTTTTATCAATTTACAAAATGCAAAGTGGAGCTGACAAAAGAGAAATCTAAATCAAATCAATATTTGGTGTTACTACCTTTTGCCTTCAAACCAGCATCAATTCTTATAGGTACACTTGCACAAAGTCAAGGATTTTGTAGGATTATAGTCATTATATTATTTTTGTAGTCATTATATTATTTTGTAGGATTATAGGATTATAAATCTGTGGTTAGTTCTTCAAGATGTTTGGAACAACCTACCAGCCGAAAACTGTGTGCAAGTGTACCTAGAAGAATTGATGCTGTTTTGAAAGGCAAAGGGTGGTCACACCAAATATTGATTTGATCTAGATTTCTCTTTGTTCATTCACTGCATTTTGTTGATTGATGAAAATAAATGAGTGCTTCCATTTTGAAAGCATTCTTTGTTTACCTTTATTTTTCTTTATAGGACAGAACTACATTTCCGCAATCCCCTGCATACGACTCATAATGGATGTGCATCAGGAATAATATAAATGTAAGTAGCTGTAGTGTGGAGTAAACGGTTCAATTATTATTACTCCAGCTAAAATATGAGTTTGTCTGTAATAAATATGGCTTTGACTGAGCCACGACAATTTTGTTGTTGATGAGTCCCACATAAGTCATAGTAACCCATACTGCGCCGCATTTACATCCTGAATGTCATTTTATTACTGCGTTTACGCATTTACTTCTGTTTTGTGCACAGAGTAACAGAACCAGTGCTGACGTCCTCTTCCATCTCCGCTCCTCTTCCCTCCACTTCCTCTACCGATGCATCAGTGGGAGAGGGGTCGCGATATGTGACCCTCCACGGCAAGCTCAGTCGCTTGTCGCAAATTTTCAAGAATTGATTATGTTTTTCATAGAAAAGGGCATAAATCAACCTTCAGAGCGATACCTATATGGAATGAATCGGACGACATATGACTGAGATATCAGCAACATTCAAATAGTCGGGTTTTTCTCCTGTCGGCAAGTGAAAGCGGAGAAATCTGCCTTTGAAGTTGACTATGTTAGCACTCACAGACGCTTGGTGCGGTCGCAGCTACGTTTGCATTTACGGTAGCCTACGCTGTATTCACAGCCACACGGATAGCCTACCTGCGTTAGGTTAACTGAACTCGGGAGACGGAGATGGATTCCGGAGAATATCTTCACGCTAGTCAACCAGTGGATTTAAGCGTAAATATTGGAAGTAGAGCGGTCAAAACAGAAACTTTTAACATTCTGCTGAAATTGAATTCCTCACCTCAAGAAAGTCACGTTTTTAGGGTAAGTTTAGGGTAAGGGTAAGTTTTTCAGCGAAATTTATTCACAACAGTACAGTTTAGACCTTCCACTGATTCAAAACACTAAAAACCAAAAATTCAGAATTTTACCCCACGCAGCATAAACGGTCGTTTTTCTCGGAAAACCTCCGTTGCGACAAGCGACTGGTTTTGCCGTGGAGGGTCACATATAGTCATTTACTACATCACACGTGGAAACGAGCCGAGATACATCGAGTATATTTGACTTTTTGCCCACCACTAGCTCAGGGTACTTCCGGGAATCTCCATTTGTTTGTTGGCAGTAACATTCGTTATGTTATTGGAAACCTCAGAAAGAGTAAACTCTAATAAATTCTCTCCAAAGAAATAGAACAAAGATATGTTTTGAATGTGGACTGTTGTGATACAGAGATCAGAACTGGAATCTCATCAAACGTTGACCCGATCAGCCATGTAGCTGCTTGAAGGTCAAACATACTCTCTTGGGTTGTTTCGCCTATAAAATCACACTTTGCTATTCATCTCCCCGAGATGCCTCTTTCAAATCGACTGCGCATCGCACACAAACCCTGCTCCGGCCTCCGATGGTCACGGTGGGATTTAAAGACAATAAACCTGTCATCTTTTTATTGAGCTAAATAAAAAGGAAAGTAGCTCGCCGTGTCTCAGGAGCCCAACACGCACGCTGACACGAGTTTATGTTTAAACAAGGACAGAGTTACAATAATGTTCCGGACCATAACATGGCATCGCGACCATGATGTGTGTGTGTTTACTGAACACCAGACACATATTTTCATTTAGTCATGGACCAGTGCATCAGGTCTGTGGGGACTGTTTTATTAATTAGGTACAGATGGTGCCGTAATACTGATTTACCTTGATTTCTGTTATTTTTTTAGGTGTCATTAGGGACTTGTGTGTGATGTGTGTAAGTGTGTGTTTTAAGCACTCACTTGTGATGTCATACACCACCACAGCCACAGTGGAGTCTCGGATGTAGCTGGGGATAAGACTTCTAAACCGCTCCTGGCCCGCTGTGTCCCACAACTGCAACCGCACCTGCATCACCACACACACACACACACACACAATTAGAGAGAATTTAGGACTCGCACACAGTTTTAACCCCAAAGAATAAACAAAATTAATCTTTTGGCACAAACTAGCAAATGAAGAACAGTTAAATGTCTGCAGAGGAAAGTCTGCTGTACAGGCTTTGGCAAAAGGTTTATAACCACAGTATGTGTGCACAACTTCGTTTTTATCTAATGGTCAATCTGGAGTCTTTTTTAAAACCAATGTGGCAGTTCAGTGCAACACTTCTGCTCACCCACTGCCTTATTTTCAGTCATGCAAATCTGGTTTATAATGATGTTACAGGCAAACGCAAGCCACCACCTAAATATCTCAACACTACGACAAATGTTCAGGAGTATACACATGTCCAGTACAAACCAGGCTTCTTTCAGAGACAGTTTGGATCATATGATTAAGTTGCATTAAAAAGCACACATACACACCTGTAACCTTTGACACTTCAGCCTATATTAACATGACCCTTTCCAATACAGGCCCACACCATTTAAATAAGAACAACTTTTACACTTGCATGCATAGCGTTCACCCAAATAGACATACGTGACCCGAGCTGCCGTAATGAGTCGGAAGTCGGCGTTCTATTTATTTAGATACGGGACGATTATGTTGAAAAACATCACAAAAATATCGATTTTTCTTTTTTGGAGACCAGATTAATTTTGAAGACCTTTTCTTTCATATAAGACCAAAAAAGAAAAATCGATATTTTTGATGTTTGTCAACATAATCGGCCCGTATCTAAATAAATAGAGCGCCGACGTCCGACTCATTACAGCACATCGGGTCACATTTTAAGTTTAAATATATTCTAAATATTTGGATCAGTTCAGAATTCAGCGTCAAAAAAGTTTTAAACCTGTAAATCGACATGCATGCTTAAAGTGGGTTAACGAAAAATATTTTTTAGGATAATAGAACAAGCAGCTCAACAGACATCCAGATATATGGAAGTCAACAAGAGTGGCAACATTATTTTTCTGCTCAAGATCAAGTTATTTTTATAGTGATTTTGAAAACAACTTCCATTATCTCAAGATCCTAAGACATTTTTTATTTCCCTGTTGGAAAGGCTGCAAATGTCTTGTCTAACACCGAGAGACATACTTCTATTTCCACTTGTGACAGTCCCTGATCAGATGTATTTGTCCATAACAACTTATTGCAAATATACTAAACCTGACATGAAATCGCGGGTGAAAATATTCATTATGTTGACATACAGTGAAAAAAGTTGTGATCTTGAGATAACTTTCTAACTTAATATGTCAAAAATAATTCGAGATCTTATCAACTTTTGTTATCTTGTCATAACGAGAAGAAAAACAATGTTGCTCTTTATCGACTTCAGAACATTAGAAAGAGCTGCGACAGAGGAAAAGACTCTCACCGTTCTATCCTCCAGGTACATGGTTTTAGACAAGAAGTCTATTCCAATCGTCGCCTGTAAAGCAGAAAGCAGTAACACAGCATTGAGCAACACTGATCACAATCACTCTCACCACTCACAGATAAAACTCACGAGGAGAATATCAAGTCCAACACTTTAGAAGCCGAGGTTGATCATATGGTTTGGGTTCATGAGAGCTTCTGGAATAAAACATGACAGCCGTAAGCTCTCCTTGATGAGACAGAGATTTTGCTCAATGATGTTACTAAAGATGTTAATTTGCTGCTCACTGACGCTGAACATGATCAGGTTAAATAAATCCTCAGTACAACCACATTCAAACTGAATTATACAGTTATGTAAGTATCTGTTGGTGTTGACTAACTCATTAATCACTGATGTCTTAATTACTGTAGCGTTTGTCGACACTGAATATATAAAATAACACTTTACAGTTATAATTAGCAGACTTCGAGAACTAAAAGAATTACCAAATTAGTGAATTGAAACTATTTTTTATTGTTATACTAAAATTGCTTTTTTGGATATGTTGTATTAACTTTATGATTATTAGTGTCCACTTGCAAATTAAAGTGACCAACATTTTTTTTCATTTACAGTATTTACAGAAAACACTACAATCCAGAGCGACTTCCATCTTCCTAGTTTACGGGACAGTTTCCCCCTGAGCAACTTGGCCCAGGGGCGAGTATCACCAGACACTACACCAATAGACACTAGACCACCACCACCCTTTTGAAAATGTTTGTGTTATTTTTGCAGGGCGTCAAAGTGAGTATACCAGTGTTTTCAATGCTGGTACAGCCAACAAGAGCAGTATCATACATAGCACACACTGTTTCATAATTTGCTTTATTTTGACCGTTTTATTTTTACTGCCAGCCAAGTTGCTCTCTGGCAAAAATAAATGCTGAAATTTAACAAAGAGGAAGATTTGGTTCTGTTGACAAAGCTAGGATAAAAAGCTTCCTCCATTTTTTTGTAAGTCAGAGAAGCTGAAGGTCAGACACAGCCACACCACAGCTGAATGAATCAACCACACAATATAGTGTCTGAAAGATTAATTCAGATAAACTCAGAGAGAAACAGCACTGTAAAATCACTTTTTCACCCGACTTTAATCTCTATTTAAAGACAAGGTCTACACTAAAGATACTGTAGTTACCAATGGATTTAGTCAGTTGTCCAATCTGCAAACTGATGCTACAAACACAAAGAAAGATTACAGGTTCCACATCACCCAAACTCTTGATGGTAACTCAAAACCATGACTTTATGTTTTAGTTTAGCAGTCTTTGGTACGGAGGGCTGCAGCATCAACTTAAAGAAGGAGGACATCAGGGTGCAGGACGGGGTGAGCCCTGTGGATCGATGAGGAGAGACGATCGACCTTCTAAATCCTGACAGGAGATAAACGTGGGCTCAGGTGGTGACGAGGTGGGGATGTGATAAGTAAACACTGCTCAAGCACAACAATGCTGATTACCAACAATATATATCATTTATATGCATGTGTATACTACTATATACTATTACTATATGTATATAACTTATTAAGTTGTGTAATGGGATAAACATATTTACTTACGTTTGTACTGTATATATCTTGTGTGGTGACAAAAGAGAAAAGAAAGTCTCGAGACACTATCATTGTGTTCTGGTTTGCTGTTGACATTTTGGATTTTCACACTTGGGCACTGTGCAACTAAGGGGCATACTGTGTGTGTGTGTGTGTGTGTGTGCTTGCACATACAGTTTGTGTGCATGTTTATGTGTATATGTGCATGTTGGGTGTGTGTGTGTGTATGTGTGTGTGTGCCCAGCGGGGTTCCCTCATCCCTGCTCAGGCACAGCTGGTCATCAGCAGCATGATCACGCATCCGTTTCCGTGGCGATGCCATCCATTGTGCCCATATGACAGCAGGAATGGGAAACTCTTTCTCTACATTCTTTCTTCCTGCTCCTCTTGACTGAATTCTCATTCCTCACACCTCACTCCATTCCATCACTCTGTCCGTCCAGATGCCCTCTCACACCCGGCCTTTCTACTCACCGCACCCTTACATACTCTTATCACATGTAAAGGATGGCACATGACAACCCAGCAATATTAATATGAAGCATTCATAGTTACTTATTGTTTCAAACACATCTAGATGCGGTGCGGAAAGAAGGATAGAAGAACGTAGAAAGAACAGAAAGAGCGGGGGAATAAAAAGTAGAGAGAGCAAGAAAGAGAGAGAGAGAGAAGCATATATATATATAGCAGAAAGAGAAAATACAGAATTCATATAAAAGAATGTATATAACAGAAAGAATGGGGGAAAGAGTGTATATAAAAGAGAGAGAGAGAGAAAGGGAAGAATGTATATAACAGAAAGCGAGGAGAAAGTATATAAAAGAGAGAGAGAGAGAGAGAGAGAGAGAGAGAGAAGCATGTCAATAAAAAGAAAGAGAGACGGGGGAAGAGTACATATAAAAGAAAGAGAGAGAGAGAGGGAATCATGTATATAACAAAGAGAGAGAGAGTGGAAAAGTGTATATAAGATAAAGAGAGAAAGAGAGAGTGAGTTCTCCCTCTGCAGATTCCAGGTTAAATATAGAAGGTGCTCAGACACGAACGTATCAGAACAAATTATTCATACACGTGAATTATTAAGCAGCAGAACACACGACAGCTCTGAAGCCCACAGAGGGCCGTTTCCTGTCCTCTTCCACACACATGTGCACGCACAAACGGCCAGCAGGAGGAATGAGATTGGTCCTTCAGCCTCCCTAAAGACTCTCATCATTTGTGCAGATCTTTCTGGCACCTCTCTCCAGTCTGCTGTTAGTATAATGCTGTGTACATGCTAAAACGTACATCAGAATTTTGTTGTTGGGTTTCGGGGCGATTCATAGTGCCATAACCCAGTTCCATACCCTCCGTTACGCCTGATGATATTTTATAACATTTTCTTCAGGGTTTAAAGAAGAAGTGTTTTTTTATGGGCTCATTCTAAGCAGAAACATTATTTTTAAAGTTCTGTCCAGTGGCCTCTCCTCTAAAAACCGTTTAGAAATCTGCGGAAGAACACTTAAGAATGGTCTTGTTCATTTTTTTTCTAAAATGGAAATGGAAAACTGGCAGTTGGCAGCGTAACAGTGTGAGGTACTCATGAGCAAGATACCATCTCCAAGTACTGGTCCCTGGGTATTGCGAAAAAGCTGACCACTGCTCCTTTACGGATGGGTAAAATCCAGAGGTCACATTTCATTGTGGTGTCCTCTGTTCACAATGATAAATAATCACTCACTCACTTTCTCTTAAAATAATTTATATATTAATATGAAAAACAAATAATAAGCAACAGAACGCTTTTAGTCGGTAATGAAACATGGGAAAATAGAGATGAAGAGAAAGACATGAGACAGAGAAGAGAAGAATGAAACAAGTACGAGAGGAAGAAAAAGAGAGGAAGGGAAAAGTAAGAGAGCAGGAGAAAGAGAGGAAAAGGAAAAGTAGGAGACTAAGGAAAAGAGACGAAAAGGAAAAAGTAAGAAAATAAGAGAAAGAGAGGAAAGAGAGAGGGGTGGAATGAAAAAAGCGTTAGAGGGAGAGAGTGAAAGAGAGAGAGAGAAAAAAAAAGAAGAGAAGAGAAGAGAAGAGAGGGAACGAGAGAGAGAGAGAGAAAAAGAAGAGAAGAGAAGAGAAGAGAAGAGAGGGAACGAGAGAGAGAGAGAGAGAGAGAGAGAGAGAGATTAATCAAATGCCACACAGCTAAAGTCCATGTAAAGAAGAAATGAGACAGATGAAAAGACTTAATCTCCTCCACACCAGCAGGCTGGATGAAGCATTACATGTTCGGTGGGGAAAATATTGTTTATCTGTTTATCTTCTATTTGCATTTAATTAAATTAGAAAGTGGAAGAGAATCCAGCGCCTCCGGCAGCCAGACACAATGTGAGTCCTCCTTTCAGCTGAAAGAGCAGCTTACATGCTTTAATGCTGCAATTTCACACTGCGAAATGAAACTCAAAAAGGACGGAAAGAGCTGCTTTTAGCCGGCCAGAGGTCTGCGTCTCCTGCTGCACTTCTTCCAACATTTCACGCTTTTCTACCACATTTTTGTGGCCTCAGAAGATACGAATGTAGATGGCGCGTGGGCATGTGAAGTTTGGAAACTCCTGCTCTGGAAATCTGCAGACAGAAGCCAGTGCAGGAGAAGAAAGTGCTTAATTAAAACATATTGATTAAACTACAGCAGCACCTACAGAGGGATGATGTCACACAGATGCAGGTCACTGCAGGTCAGATCTGCACTAATGTAGGCACCCTGTAGCGTCTCACATGGAGAAGAGGGATTTTCGGATGGAGACGTGTGTTTAGGAGAAAATGCAGGTGTTAATTCACCTGAGCTGTGAAGACGCAGAGCCGGGAACTCTGATAAACCGTGTATCAAATCCACTACAAATCTCAGCAGCAGCCTCCTGTCACACGGTTTAAATGAATACCATCAATACAAAATGTGCCAGAACATAGCCTGTCTCACTCTCAGTATACATCCCCAAAAACCTGTCTCTCACTCTCAATTCTTCTGGAAGATACAGCTGGGCTAACTCAAATTACTTCCGCAATCAGCCTTTGTTTCTGTCTCTGTGTTTAATAACCGCCTGTCTCACTCTTCTTATGTTTATAAACCGCCTGTCTCACTCTTCTTATGTTTATAAACCGCCTGTCTCACCTGGTTTGTAAACAGCCTGTCTCAATGTTTCACTATATTTATAAACAGTCTGTCTCACGTGATGTTTGGAAAAAGCCTCTCTCACTTTTTATAAACAGCACGATTCACTCTGTTTATATACAGCATAGCCTGTCTCACTCTCTCATTGTGTTTATAAACAGCTTGTCTCACTCTATGCTTATAAACAGCCTGTCTCACTCTCTCACTATGCTTATAAACAGCCTGTCTCACTCTCTCACTATGCTTATAAACAGCCTGTCTCACTCTCATACTGTGTTTATATACAGCTTGTCTCACTCTGTTTATATACAGCCTGTCTCACATTCTCCCTGTGCTTATTAACAGCCTGTCCCACTCTCTCACTGTGTTTATATACAGCTTGTCTCAAACTGTTTATATACAGCCTGTCTCACATTCTCCTTGTGCTTATTAACATCATGTCTCACTCTCTCACTATGCTTATTAACAGCCTGTCCCACTCTCTCACTGTGTTTATATACAGCTTGTCTCACTGTGTTTATATACAGCCTGGCTCACACTCTCACTGTGCTTATAAACAGCCTGTCTCACTCTCTCACTGTGCTTATCAACAGCCTGTCTCACTCTCTCGCTGTGCTTATAAACAGCCTGTCTCACACTCTTACTGGGCTTATAAACAGCCTGTCTCACTCTCTTACTGAGTTTACACACAGCTTGTCTCACTCTGTTTATATACAGCCCGTCTCACTTTCTCACTGCGTTTATAAACAGCCTGTCTCGCTCTCTTCTATGTTTATATACAGCCTGTTTCACTCTCACTAAATTTATAAACAGCTTGTCTCTCTCACTCCGTTTGCAGCCGATATTAGAGTTGCATTAAATCTCATTTGTCATGTTTCTTCCCCTCTCTTTGATTTTCTTCAACCCTCTTAATCTAGATAATCTTATTACCCCCATTCTCCCTCTCTCATTCTTCTCTCCCTACTTGACATCACTTGATCCTCTTCACTTTTTGAAGCAGACAAGTGGAGGGTTAACTTGATGAGATGCCAAACACTCGTCCCTCATCGGGGGACACAGAGGAGCCGGAAGGTGGTGAAGCTCGCGTTCTGCATGACGTGTGTGTGACTATAAAGCTCAGCGTGTTTAATGCAGTCGCTTCTGTTGACTGCTCACTAATTACGGGCCAGCGAGCCTCCAGAGCCCCGGACTGACAGAGAGGAGCTCAGTGAGAGGCAGGAGAGAACTACGCCTCAGTGAACTCAGCAGCGGGAGACACACACATTAAAACTGCAGAGGCTCTGTAAAACACACACACTCACACACAGTCTGGTCTTGCTATCTTTGTGAGGTCCTTCCTTTCACTAGAATAATAATTAGAGATAATATTGCAGCTTCACCTAACCTAAACCTTAACCTCAGTGAGCAAAAGCAAACGTTTTATCTCTTTTCATTTTTCACATAAAACCTGAAACTTTTCTATAAAAGCATTTTTCCTTATGAGGACCATCCCTCACCTACAACTCAAGGTCCTCACAAAGCTACAAAAATCCGACAAATCTCAGGTTTTCCTCTCTTTAAGAGGACCACAGAACCACATACAACTCACTCTACCATGCACACACAGACACACATGCGTACACATATAAATAAACACATTCACACACACAGACACAACCTAAAGCACACAAAAAAACATGCACTCATACACATATCGACAAGCTCTCAAACAGACATGAAGACACATGCGTTCACACAACTACACACATGCACACCCATCCCTAAACTGCACAAATTCTATGTTGATGCACTATGTTGCCAAAAGTACTGGAACACCTGTGTTTACACACATGAACTTTAATAAAATCGCACTCTTAAACCATTCTTAATATGGTGATTGGACCACCCCTTACTTTTCTGGGAAGGCTGTCCACAAGATTTAGGAGAGTGTTTATGGAAATGTCTGAGCATTCTTTCAGAAGAGCACTTGTGAGGTCAGCCACTGATGTTGGACGAGAAGGCCTGGCTCACAGTCTCAGCTCCAATTAATTCCAAAGGTGTTCTATCAAGATGAGGTAAGGGCTCTGTGCAGGCCAGTCAAGTCCCTCCACACCAAACTCCCTCATCCATGTCCTTACGGAGCTTACTTTGTACACTGGTGCGCTGTCACGTTGAAATACAAAAGTTGGGAGCATGAAATTGTCCAAAATCTATTGGTGTGATGTGAAGCATTAAGAGTTCCTTTCATTGGAACTAAGGGGCCAAGCCTGACCCCTAAAAATCAACCCCCCATTGGAACAACTGAATTCAATGATTTGTCCCAATACTTTTGACAATATAGTGCATATAGAGATTTTTTATTCTTGTTAAGCACTGGAAAATTGTTGAGTAAACTGACCTCTAACATGAACAATCTAAAATTTGAAACCTGCATACAGTGACTGGAATTTGGACTCAGTAAAACCTACCATAGCATCTCTATAAATTGACGATAGTATGGTAAATAAATATCAGCTCTACATTTGACCCATACATGAAAGAGCAGTGGGCAGCTTTTGGCAGCACCCGGGGATCAGTGCTTGGGGACGGTACTTTGCTCCTGAGTACCTCAGTGGTATCTTTTCAAGTTCCGGCACATGAACCAGTGACCCTACAATGCCAGGACAACTCCGTAACTGTTACGCTACCAACTGCCCCATATATACGGTCCCGTGCAAAGGTTTTGAGCTGCCCCTCATTTTCTTTAGATTTTGCTTTCAAAGAACCAGACCTTCTTGTGTTTTAATGTAGTTTTGAGGAATTGTATTTACATGGAGGTTTGTAAGTGTTACGATAAATTACTAGTAAAACATAAAGAAATCATGAAATATATCAAAAGTATATTAAAATGTGTATGTAGGGTCCCTATTGTTTATTCGTATGAGGTCAACTTTTCAGTATTTAATTAAGGACATTTGACTTGGATGAATATGGATGTTTCCCTCCATCATTAACAGTTTCCACAAACAACACGGACACAAGCAATAGCAAAATGACAGCTCTCATTTGTAACAGGAGACAGATTTCACCAGTGAGTGGAGCTCGGTGACTGACCACTCTGAGGTTAAGTGCAGACACACAAGGGCCTTTGTTCTAAACGCCCATTTCCACACTCCACACATTTCCCCTTACACATGAATATGTAGATGTGCCTCCCGTTTAGACTGGAGAGACAGAAACACACACACAGATGGATGGCTGACAGGAGCCTCCTGCTTTTTTCTGCCATTATGCCATCGGAAAAATACGCCATCCAGACATCTTAAAGGCTGATCTGAGATTATTTAAAAATATGGAAATAAAGGCCCGGTGGTGTCCATCCCACTGCACAAAGAATCTGGAGGGAGGAGAGGGAGCTGGACTGTGCTTCCATTAGCAATAGGGATGAGGCAAAACCAAAAAAGCTCCTACTGAATTTGGAATATTTTTTCTATCATATTTCTAAAGGCTGAAGTACTAATTTTGTGATTTTTTTGATCCCTGGGATCCATATAGGACCTGTTATAAGGGGGAAACCAAGGGAAAACACAGAATTGCAGAGAAAAGCTGAATGACCATTATATTTTTAGTACACTTATTTTTCATTAGCTTCATAATCTGATAAGAGATATCTGATAAAGGAGTGTCTGGAAGGGTCTCAGAATCATAAAATGTAGATTAGCTTCATATATTTAGCTACTTCGGTGTTATTGCCATGGCAACTCTTTTTAAAATCTCAGGTTTTAAGAGATTAATTTTTTGGCCTTGTGCAAGTCATTCAAACTTTAGTGTGAAAATTCAGAGAATCCGATTAAAAGTTTAATTAAATGGATTTGAGACCAAATGCCAACACTCCTACAATAACTCCACTAATAACTATACATTATTCTTCATTATAGTGATCTACAACAGCCTGCAATCTGTTTATGTAAATTCTATGACTTACTTACACTTTCCTTAAAATACAGTCTGTATCTACATCTTGTAAATTTTTTAAACATTCATCTTTCTTGTTTTAACACCACCAAAAATGTATTGTATGTGAAATGTACTTGGCAATAAACATAGTTTTGATTCTGATTCTGACTGAGGGTCAGTCGTAGGCTACAAAGCACTGCTGTACATCGCTCTGCATAAGAGCGCCTGTTAAATGCTGTAAATGCAAATGTAAAGCTATTAAAGGGAGGCAAGCTGTAGCAGGTCTGCAGTACAAATATTATGGTGTATATATTAGATTATTAGGAGTGGGCCGAGGCAAGAGCTTTAAGAGCACACAGACGCCGGAGCAGTCGCGATCGGCTCACAAAGCACTCATGTAATCTCATTACAGCATGACACTTTATTACTGCTGCATGCGTCTGAGAAAAGAGGCTGAGGTCACAGAACATACACTCTTCCTCCTCCTCCTCCCCTCCTCTTTACCTCCCTCTCTTTCTCCTCTTTCTCTTCCACATCCTCCTCTCCCCTCCACCTCATTCTCTTCCTCCTCCTCCTCCTCCTTCTTCTCCTCCCCTCCTCATACTCTATGCCTCCTCAGCCTGCTCAACGGGGGTTAGCAACGGGGGTGTACACAACACCCCAATCACTACGGCAACAATAATATACAGTATAAATGAATAACATCCAGCTGCTCTATCATCAAACCGGTCTTCCAATCAGCACTTCCCCCAAAACTCCTGCTCATGCATAATTCTGTTTTAGGAAGTCTGAAGTCAGAAGGAGGGCATGTGGGAGAGAAAACAAGAAAAAGGAAAATAATGTGTGGACGTGAGAGAGCGAGAAAGAGAGAGAGAGAGAGAGAGAGAGAGAAAGGGAGAGAGAGAGAGAGAGAGAGAGAGAGAGAGAGAGAAACTAAGACCAGGACCAAGAAAAAATGTGAGTAAAATGAGAGAGTAAAAGACAGTTACGTAAAAATGACAGTCAGAGAGACCAAGAAGGTATAAAACGTGTTAAAAATTGAGAAAGACAGTTACAGAGAGAAAGAGAGGGAATAAAAGAAAGAGAGTAAGTGAGTTTGTGAGATCAAGAAAGGTATATGTATAGGTTAGGGATGCACATGCACGCACAATGACCACGTTAAAAAAATGATAGTTTAATGTCGGGCGTACCGAACTATCGCGGTTCACCTGGGTATATCTAACTAAACAGAGCGTGTAGAAAAACCTTCCATCCCTATTGTAGGTATATGTGTGAGAGTGAGAGAATAAAAGAGAGGGAGGGAAGTGTAGTCAGGTGTAGTTTTGCAGGATTCTGACATGCCTCTGAACAGAGTTCAGACAGTTAAAAGCTTCTCTGGAAAAAAAAGTGTTTATGCTGCATTTTCAACACACGCACACACACGCACACACACACACACACACAGAGTCTTGTATTACTATCTTTGTGAGGTCCTTCCATAGACTCCCATAATGACTAAAGTACATAATTTTACACCTACACCTAATCCTAACCCTAACCTTAACCTCAGTAACCAAAAGCACATCTTTTACCTCTTTTAGTTTCTCAAATAAAACAAGCACATTTTCTATAAAGTCATTTCTCCTCATGAGGACCTCTCAAATGTCCCCACAAAGCCCAAAAACAGATAAAAGTGATTTTAGGGGATAAAAGGTCCCCACAATGCGATAAATACATGAACACACACACACACACACACACACACACACACACACTGCATTACTGAATTTAAAGTAGACAAAAGCGCTCAGATCAATGTTTGGTGCATGTTTGGGGCTTCCTTTTTTAAGCAAAAAACCTTAAACCTGAAGAAATCTTAAACACAAACACACACACAGTGACATCTATCTCAGGCAAGATGCCAAAGCAGCAGTTCAAATGAGTTCACTCGTCTCCCCACTGCAAGCTCCTTTGCTGCTGGTTTAATTAGAAAATATGAAGCTGACCGCGATGGTTCGTCCCCCGAGAGAGGGAGAGAGAGAGCAAGACAGAATGAGAGAGGAAGAGACGCGTCAGACCTGCTCCACTGTCTTTCCTCCTGCTGCTGTCAAGACAACGCTACATGCGGCGATGAAAAGAGAGAGAGTTGAAGGCTGTGTGTAGCACAGCGATATTCAGTGTGGAAGAAGTATCCAGCATTTTACACTAGGGGCCGACCGATATGGTTTTACCAGGGCCGATACAGATAACGATGAAATCTAATCAGTAATAATAAAGTAGGTGCACTTGAAGGACAACTTTTATTGGAAACAAATATGGACATGATGGCCAATAAAACAAAAACATAATGTTCTCCAGAACCACGCAAAACAGGACAGACGCCTTTTTTAAAATAAAGAAACAGAAGGGACAAATGTGAACAAAAGATTAAACCAAACAAATCTAGACAGATAACATGGAACTGAATAACTGATGAAAAGAACAGGTCCAGCTGGAAACAAGAAACTAAACAGAAGCACAGAGCTGGTCAATTAATCGAAAATGAATCTGAAACTGATATTCGGAACCTCTAATCAACGTAATCTTGTCCATACTTGTTATTTTGAAGATATAAAGAAGACTAATAACCAATATTTTTAACCCAATATACAGTATATCTACTGTAAAAATGAAAAAATATATATAATAGTATATATAATATATATAATATATATAGTATATATAATATATAATATAACAGAATTTTAATAGTAATGTAAAAGTTATGGATGAATAAGGTTTTTATGGCTTTGTGTGGACATTTTTTAGTATTTCATACTGTGTCTTAAAAGGAAATATTATTTTTCATAGAAAATTGGTTATAAAATTAAAAGAGGAAAACAGGCTTACAAACTACAACAATGAAAACAAGACAATGCTCTGACTTGTGTTAGGGAGAAATTTCAGACTCTGCACCTGAAGATTGGTGCTGATCCACTTCCCACATCTGGTTTTAGCTACAATATCTTGTAGCTAAAACCAGATGTGGTTCTTGTATTAAAAAGAATGCAAAAAACCCCAAAAGAGCAGTAAAGATGCATTTTCATTACTTGGGTTAGACTTAGCTACAGTTATCAATATGTCTATAGGATGTCCTCAAAAGTATAGTGAGGTAAATATGTGTGCATGTTTTTTTTGTTCCTTATAAGTTGCAAAATGAGAGATTTGTCAGAATTTTGTGAGGACCATTTCCACCACCTACATGGACTCTTTCTCTTTTACCCTCTGGCAAACGGCACTGAAACTTCCTCTTTAACTAGACTGTGTAACAGCTTCAAACTGCAAGCCATCAGAACTCTGAAGGCACATTAAGATCTAATCTGTGTCTTAAATAACTTTTAACTGCAAATGCTGAAACTACCTCTAAATTGCACCTGCACTTTACCTACTCCTTAGTGTTTTCTGCCACAGCAGGCACGCTCAAATTCTGTGTTAATTCCCTTATGTTTACATTCACCATCCTCTCACTGTGGTTTTAATGCTTCCTTCAACCTTCGACAATACATAACCATGTGCAATATGCCATTCCGGTTTAGGGCCTGTGTTAGGGCTGGGTATCGTTGCTGATTCAATTCTCGATTCGATCCGATATTGATTTATTTAGAGATTTCTTTGCGTCAATACTAGTTTTGTTTGGTTATAAAATAACTTGTTTTAAAACCGAAGTGTTGCCAAACATCGGCCTTTAGGCCAGACGGTGATTTGAGCGGAGCAGCTTCAGCCATGGCTCTTGTCGACCTTAGGCCAGAGCGGTGATTTGGTGAACGCTTCAGCCACTGGCTCTGTTGGTTTGAAGTTCGCCCGGTCTCACGTTTTACAGCTCTCCTTACTGTCGCGAAAGTAGTGCATAGCCGCGGAAAAAAGATTGATCCGCGAATTTTTGAATCGATATCGTATTTTTCGAGCGATATTGATCGGTGAATCGATTTTTTGAACCCAGCCCTAGCCTGTGTCCACCCAACACGGTTTTTGCGCTGGCAGCGCCTATTTTTAATATTCCTATTTTTAAGTCCTATGAACACCGGTGGAGACGGAAGTGCCTGATGATGCTTTTGGTAACTTAGCAACAACAAGCGCTGATAAAAGCGTCATGAAAGCGCTCCGGATGAGAGGTTTTGACTGCTCTCAGCGCAAAAAACGTGTTTGATAGACACAGACCCAGTGTCTCATACATTCTCCACTGTTACAGCATGTATTGGTGCGTTGTCTATTTATTGTACTGTCTACTTCATGTATTGTATTGTTCTTGCACTGTTGTTGTGTGATGAATGCTGCTGTATTCTGGTGTCAGTGCTGCTAACTGCCTTGTGCAATATCACAGAATAATACCAGTCATACAAAGGTTTTCATTCCCATTTTCACTGTGACGTTACAATTCTGCACTGTCTACTTATTGTATTATACTGCCTGTTTGCACCTCGTGTCCTCACACAAGGTGCTGGTCTAGTGGTAGCATACTCGCCCCTGCTCCAAGAGGTTGTGGGTTTGAATCCTACCTCCAACACTACTATCACTGGATCCCTGAGCAAGACTTTTATTCCCAAGTTGCTCTGGAGAAACTGTCTCTGAAATTAGGAAATGGAACACGCTCTGGATAAAATGTGTCCTTCTGAATGTTCAATAATATTATGTTGCACTGTGGCCATGGGAAATACGTTGTCTTCTCACACTTTGTACATATATAAAGCTGCTGATGATAATAAAGTAGCCTAGTTTTATGTGAAAACACTTAATCCCAACTGGGGAGTCTATCCGGGGAACTTACGAGTGCAAGACGGGGAACAACCCTGGGAAAGTGCCAACACACTGCAGGGCTTTATGTGAAATCCTAAAAGATTTTCCTTTTGGTTACTGAGGTTAATTTTAAGGTTACTTTCAGGTATAGTATTATTTACATCTCATCATTATGGGAATCAGTTCTTCACGAAGATAATACGACGAGACCCCGTGTTTTGTGTGTGTGTCATCAATCTTACCTGATACGTGTTGTCGAAGCTGTCATACATGAACCGTGTGATCAGAGACGTCTTTCCAACTGCAAGAGAACAAAATTTACAGAAGCGTTACAACGGCAGACGGGGACAGGGGTGTGCGTATGTGTGTGTGTGTGTCTCCGAGGACAGACGGGATTGATTCGGTGGCAGAACGACACAAACTGCCATGAATTAGATGACTGCCAAGGGACCTAATTAATGAATTTTTGGTCAGGGTGAGGAGCTGGCGCTGGTGACGACATGCAACATGCGGTGATTATGCTTTGGTGACCGATGCAAAAATCATTATTTCGGGCTCAACATCTGAAGCTCTCACCCCAGGGAGAGGCAGAGAGGATTTAACACACATATGGCCCGTCAGAGGTAAATGTAAATGAGATATATTCCAACAAACAAAGACGTTACTCGCACATGTCAATGTCATAATACTGAAATTTCCACAAAACATCAACATTTCTGTAAATATCATAGAGCAAAAGAAAAGGCTGAAAGACAGATTAAAGCACCATGTGGGCATCATTCTGGGCACGCGGTGGCATATTTATTAAAAGAAAAGATGAAAATTGCCTTAGAGAGCAGTCCAGACAATAATAATCTGATATCTTTGAGCGATCCAGTTGGACGGGCGACAGCAGGTACCAGAGCAGGGAAACTGGCGTCACATTTTCTCTTATTTCCCACAAGCAGCTCACATAGACTTCTGTGATTAGCATTACATTCTTTATTATTGGGGCTGAAGAAAGGAATGAGGGGAATAACACGGCTCGCTCTGCGCTGAACCTTGTAAAGCAGTAAGAGAGTATAATCAGCTGAAGCGTCAGAGGAAAAGTCATTATAATGGTAGAATAGTGATAGAATTTAAATACAATGGTTATAAATGTATAATTTTGGCTCCTGTCACAAATTCTTGCAAGCGTGTTTTGACAATGCAAAGTACAATTCAACTCAATTAATCAGAATAGTATGATGAATCTTAACCACACACACACACACACACAATCACAGACCTTCACACGAACTAAGAGACACAAACACACACAGACACAAATGCACACACACAAAGGTACACAAACATAAACAGACACAAACACACAAACAAATACATACAAACACACAGACAAACAGATAAACAAACACACAGATGCACTCAAACATAAACAGACACAAACAAATACATACATACAAACACACAAACAAACAGATAAACAAACACACACAGATGCACACAAACATAAACAGACACAAACAAATACATACAAACACACAAACAGATAAACAAACACACACATATGCACACAAACATAAACAGACAAATAAATACATACAAACACACAAACAGATAAACAAACACACACATATGCACACAAACATAAACAGACACAAACAAATACATACAAACACACAGACAAACAGATAAACAAACACACACAGATGCACACAAACATAAACAGACACAAACAAATACATACAAACACAGACAAACAGATAAAGAAACACACACATATGCACACAAACATAAACAGACACAAACACACAAACAGATATACAGACACATGGACAAACAGATACAAACACACAAATACACAGACAAAGAGATAAATAAACAGATACTTACAGACAGATACACAATTACAGACACACACAAATACACAAACACAGACACACACAAATACACACAAACACATTGACACAGATACACAAATACAGACACAAACACACAAATACAAACATACATACACAGACACAGAAACGCAAATGCACACAGACTCTCACACAAGCACACAATCACACGAGCACAAATACAGACACACACACACAAATACAAACATATGTATTAACACACACAGACACACAACTATACACAAAGATATAGATACACAAATACAGACAAAAATACAGACAAAAAGGTACACAAACAGCAACATACAAAGTCAAACAGACTTTGTAAACACACAACACACATACATATATAAATCACACACACATAGACACAAATAATCTCAAATTCACACAAACACAAAGACCCACACAAACACCCAGTCACAAATTAACACAACAACACACAGACACAAACACACAGATACAGACAAATGCACACAAACACACAGTTAGAGCCAAACACACAATACAAACACACACCCACAAACACATATGCAAACACACACTGACACATAAACACAACAGGCACACACAGCCTCTCACATAGACACAAACACAGAAAAAAAGACACAAATACACAGCCAAAAACACAGACTGACAAACAAAACACACATACACAGTGTATATGATGGAGTGCAGGCCGGCACGGCGCTTCTCAGGGCAAATCAGCCTCCACTGTGTGTTAGCAAAGCCAAACGGCCGCAGGTCACAAGCCATTTAAATGCTAATTTGCCCTCAGACGCGGATCCGTCTTGATGTTAGCACACAGGGGATCGACAGCTATGCTATGCTACGCTCATAAGACGTTGCTGAAGCGTTTGAGTAAATACGGAATTATTATTTCAACAGCGCTGTCCATCTCCCTCAAACAACACAGAGCTATTGATCCAGAGTGATGCTGACGGACAGTGGAGAGTGGAGACGGGGGGGAAGGTGTGTGTGTTTATGCTCCTTGGGTGTGGTCCTCACAGTGGAGAGATAATGGCTTCCCAGAAGTGCAGTCATGTGAGGAATGCTGAGAGGAAGAACAGAAGGAAGCGATGCTGAGAGACTCCTAAAAACCACACGCCTTAAATGCCTCAAATACTGCAGTTTTTATGGGAGAGAACTCTCACAATCATTTTTTGGGCATGCCTTGATTGACATTTGTCTAAATGCTACCACTCTGCATTTGACACATCCGTGAAGGAGCAGTGTGCAGCTTTTCTTCGGCAGTGCCCAGGGTACCTTGCTCATCAGTACCTCAGTGGTACCTTTACCAGTCCGGGATTCGAACCGGCGAACCTCTGATCACGGGGCAAATGCCCTAACTGTTACGCTACCAACTGCTACCAACGCTACCGACTGCCCCAGTACTTCTGACAGCAACTCCTTACCAGCCACACTTTTTATTAGGGTTGTGATGAGACACTCGACTCACAAGACAAAACTTTCCATGAGATTGGGTAACGAGACTAGGATACTGGCTGATAAATTACACTCAAAATCTTCAAATAACCCACAACTTGTCTTCTTGTTCCTTTGGTTGGCGTTGTGCTTGAAAAATGTGTGTTCATATTCGGTATATGAACCAAGCCTGTGATTGGCTGTTTTTTGCCACGTTTACAACTCAGTGCCAAGTGGAGCGAGCGTGAAGGCGGAGTTGAGCACGTGTAATTGTGCATGCGCAGATGCCAAATTTTGCTTGCAACTGTTTCACAAGTTTCACTGCAAGCTTAGAATTTTGGCAGCGAAGTAACAGCATACTATTTCTCAAGACAACTTTTCACCTCAATAAGAAATATCATCACATTTTAATATCACAAGATCTCGTGGCACGAGATCTCATCACACCCCTACTTTTTATGCATCTTATTTTATTCTGTAACATCCATGGCGATACAAGATATAAGAATCAATTACAAAAAAAATAATGTTCTATTAATTTTAAGCCTGGCTTTTAAAAAGCATTTGAGTGACCATCTTTCTATCACATGGCTGCAACAGAGACTCGAGATAAAAGCAGTTTATGCAGTTACCAATTGCAGCTGAGCAGAAAAAAGCCAACTAATGCTCATCAGACCCCTGGGCGGTCTTATTATGGGGCAAAGTCCTGCCCCCAGCCTGCTCGCTCTTAGGGGCATGTCCATGTAGTCTGGAGGCACAATGTGCTCTTGGTGGCTTACTGATGGATGGCACAGCAGTGGGCATCTAATTTTAGTCCTCTTAAATATTTAATCTGGTGTCATTTAGCCAGGCAGGGGGGCACATGACATTTTTGAGTTAATCACCGATGCCTGATGGGAAAAAGTGATGGCTGAATGCGGGACATGGTGGTTAAGATTTCCTCTGATAGATTGTGCTGTCTAAAGTCTGTTTTCTAGCCTGGCTTTAACAGCGGCCATTAGTGCAGCAGCGCTTGATAATGGCTGAAAAGAGGAAGAGGAAGAGGAGAGAGCTTAAGTGATTCTTGTGAAATAGGGATGAGGAGAGAGGACAATCAAAGCGTATGGAACAAATGTGAGGCAGAAGTTGGTTTCATTCTTGTCAGCGTTTAATTTCTTTTGCATTAAGCAATACTGAACTTTTTATTTGATATACACAAGGAGCAGTGGGCAAGTTTTTTGATAGCAACCAGGGCAGGGGCGTTTCCAGCTTTTAAGGACAGCCTGGGCTTAGCCCGGACCGAATGTATATTCAAAGAGGAGTCGAGAATTTATTTCAATTTATTTACAGTATATAAAAGGTGTTAGAGTAGACTACAGACTATAGTAGACTGCCTAAATTTTCATTTAATTTCCAGATGCATGCACGTTAATGAAATAAGTAAGTTAAACAACTGCACAGTTATTATGGCTCAAAAAACCCTCAAAAAGGACCCTCCGATCCCACTCTCATTAAAATTGTTTCACCTCAGTGCATATCACTAAATAGCTTGTTAATTATCTAACACTAGTCTGTTTATCCACATTGTAATTATAATTATACTGGGGGGCTTTTTATACATTAGTACTGATGAATAAACAACATTTTCTTTTTAATAAATTGTGAACTTGCTGTGAATGTATTTGTTAGCAAAGAATACAGAGTGTATTTTTTTGTAAATATTACATGGAAATATGCAAATGTAGTGTGCAATACCTTTTGACTGATAGGCCATTTATGACATTTTATTTGTCTTGCCCAAATTCAATTTTAGAGTTTACATAGCCAAAAAAAAAAATATATAGCAAGTTTATATTTAGTGACCACAAGGTGCCTTGCACCTTCCCTTCAGTCCATTGTTTCTTCATTTCGTTTGGAGGTAACAGAGTTCATGTTCCAGCTTTCCCTTAGACTGACACACAGTGAACTGAAACCCCTCGTCGGTTTGCGCCTGGCTGAGACAAAGACGCCACTTCAGAGAGACTCTCCTGGGATTCACCTGCCAAATCAGACGGCTCTCTCTGCCGAAACACACTTTCTTATCAAAAATACCTCCAGTTAGCTGAAAGCTTGGCTGCATCTGTGATTGAGCAGGATTACAATTCTCTCTGAAACAAAATTTGCTCTGTGAGGGAGTCAATTGGAGCAAGAGAGAGTGAAAAGTGCCAGCTGGAGGGCAAAGAAACATCTCTCCCTATTTTCCTAGCAAAATATAAAGAAATAAGGGGTGGCTCAAGACTTCGAAGTGAATTAAAGTGAGCAACTATTTGTCATTGTTAAAACACCACAGCACAGCACACAGTGCACCACAACGAAATGTGACCTTTGCATCTGAACCATTCATGAAGGAGCAGTGGGCAGCTTTTTGGCAGCGCCAGGGAGCAGTACTTGGGGTCAGTACCTAGCTCGCTGTTGCCTCAGTGGCAAACATTTACAGTATAGTTCCGGGACTTGGGTCCGGTGTCCGCCATTCAGCAGACCCACTTCACCAGAGTGACTGCTACTTCCCAATTACAAGAACAGTTTCCGTGGAGCAACTTGGGACTTGTTAAGGGACTTGTTTGGTTCCTGCAAATGTCAACATGTCAAATCATTGTTGTAAATGTAATGTCAAATCCTGCTCATAACTACATTTATGCAGTGAAAGCAGGTATGAAATGATGCTGCACCCGCAAAAATGTTGGACTGAAAGAAAGAAAGAAAGAAAGAAAGAGGTCTACGCTAGAGCATGCTGACAGAAGCCATCTGCCCGGTCTGGCCCGTCTCAGCCTGGGCTCCGAGCTTATTATTTCCTGGCAGAGTCAGACGCACATAAATCATCTTCCACTGAATGCTGTATGGCAATTATAAATAATTTATTAGCTATAAATGGTTTCTTTGTATGGAAAGCAGGATCTCTGTGCAGATACTGCTACATAAACCACAAAATGCTCCCAGCACAATTACGGCACATTAGGGCTGTGCTCAATACCATGTTAAGCAATATATCATGATATGCATCAAGATGACGTGCTTCATTGCAGTTACAGCTGTATTAACATGCATGAATCTACATTACATATAAATCAAGTGACACGTTAATCTTTATTTATGCATTAAACTAATATAACTGTGTATCAGAGACTAGAGATTTGCAGTTAACCAAATCTGTGTGAAAGTCTGTCACCATCGCCCCTATAATACCCAGGTTGGCCACAAGATGATAATAATTCTTGTATTTCTTCATTTTGTCTCGATTAGCCTACTATGTTTCACCTCGGAATCAGAATGAGAATGAAGTTTATTGGCAAGTATTGGTTGTTGGTGCTAAGACATTTAAAGTAGAAAGATTATTGAAAAATGTATAATACATTGTTGTCACAACTCCACTTTGACTTTTCCCCAGCTGACCACCAGGGGCACCCTTGTCCTATCTTGTGTCTGTCTCTTTCAGTATGTCAGTCATTTCCCCCTTTCTTGCCCCCCCTATGTGTTCTGATTGGTTAGCCTTCTCTTGGTTAGTTGCACCTGTCCCTGCTTAGTCCTTTGTTCCTACTTTAATCTGCTCTGTTTATTGGTCCAATTGTTGTTTGCTTGCTTTCTGTTAAGTTCCCACCTCACGTTACCCCTGCTCTGTTAATCTATTGTCTTAGTATTTAGTATCTTATTTGCTTCAATCAGGTAGCCTAGTGTTCGCATGTTTCATCTTAGCTAGTACCCTATTTAGGTGCTGTCTTTTTGTCTATGATCATCTATATCTGGTTTGTGTGTTTGTTTTATTGACGATTTAGGGCGAAGCCTGATGGCTCTTTGTCGTGTTTTGTTAAATGAATGCCTTTTGTTTAAAGTCATCTCGTTTTCAAAAATATCTCCGTCAACACGCAATCGCAAAAAACGCCATCATAAGCATGCCTTGCATTGTAAATGAAAACCTAATATAGACACGGCGCATGTGATGTCATATGAGTGGCGCACAGTGAGACACGAAACGGTCTGTTTTTCAAAATCTTAGTTTTTCTTGCCCACACCTAAACGCAGAAACGGAGTTTTCAAAAATCGCCACTTTCACCGGAGATTTTAAAAACCTCCGTTTCACTGACCCAAAACGCCGTTTACGTGTGGACGAAAGGCCAAAAAGCATAGAAAAACCTCGGTTTTCAGAAATACCCGTGTACGTGTGGACATGGCCTTAGATAAATCCTTAGGTTTTGTGTTATTGTGAAAGGCATTGTATGTTGAATCTTAAATTGTGGTGATGCTGCCAACAGCCCGCTCCACTGCAATATCTCATTATCCTGTTGGCTCAAGGCTAAGTACATGTCATTGATGCACTAAGTGTCTTAAACTTGTTGTTAAGTTTCATTGCACAAGCTAAGCTTCAGTCTAAGCCCTCCTTGAGCAAATAAGACATTAAAACCTTAATGAAATCTAGCCCTGAGCTGATGTAACAGTCGCTACATCGACAGACAGACTCCTTCCCACTTCACTGATGCCAGCTCCAATAGCTTGTGAGGAAATCGGGCTTGTTAACTTTTCATTCTGAGAACATTCGGTACGGAAGATCCTCAGCTTCGTTTAGAGCCTGGAATGAACCCACAGCAATATTAATTATGAAAGATTATGCAAAGAGCACTTATCGGGCTGACTAATTATCTTCATTTGGGCCCTCTTTTTGTCCTCTATCTGCCGGGAAATCTCTCGTTTAGGGCGGTAATTAGCGATTATGCTAATTAACACGCTCTTATTTATCAATAGCTTTGTGTGTTTGGAAACAGAGGGTCACGCTGGAGCCAAATGGGAGTGGAGGGGGTTTCGTTCGGGTCTGAGAGACTAGGAAATAGTGTTGAGGAGTAGATAAAGTCAAATTAACAGCACTACTAACTTTTTTTCAGTAGCTAATCAGTAGTGAAGCTACTTTTAAACCACTGTCACTTCTCCAGATAAGTATTTTTATTTCTATTTTATTTTTATTTACCTCAGTGGGAGCTTTGCCGGTCCAGGACCGGAACTGGCGACCTGTCGATCACGGAGCTAACTCCGTAACTGTTACACTACCAACTGCCCCATTCTGCAGGGTAATATTGCATATATGTAACAAAAAAGTAGTTACTTACTTTTAAAACTACAGCGTACTTATACACCACTGAGAAAAAATGTTAGTAGCAATATGTTATGCTACTTCCCAACACTGACTGTAGTTTAGCTACATTCAATCATAAGCAGCTTGTAGCTTCCACAAAACTGGAAATAAGACGGCCCCAAGCTGGCTCAATTAAGACACATCATGATGAGGGGGATGAAGATTCAAAGGAATCAGAATCGAGCGAGTTGCAGTTGCAGCTTTCTCATCTTTCATCCCTCACTGTCAACTTTTCTCACCTGCTCCAGTTTATATTTTAGCCTCAACGTGTACATTGTGAATCAGACTGGAGCTGGAACAAATGGAGCGAACGAGGCAGGGGGCAGAGTTAGGGGGCAGTGCGATGACGAGGCTCTTCAGACGCTAGTTAAAGGCCTTCGAGGTTTGAGACTGTGTATGTATCAGTGTGTGAGTGTGTGTGTTGGGAGTGGTAGTGTCTGATAACTGGAGAGGAGGACAGAGCAGTGGAGTGATGGAAAGCCTTCGGCGACTCATTTGACACATCTGACAGTGTGTCACTGAGTCTCCTCACAGAGGGGCGTCTCTCTTTCTTCACTTCTTTTCTCTTTTCTTTTCCTGCTCACGCACAGTCTCTCTCTTTCTGTTCCATACAGACTCTCTCTCTCTTTCTCGGTCTGTCTCTTTCCTGAGCTCTCTCTTGCCTACTCTTCTATTCTTCTCCTCCATTCTCACTTTGTTTCTCTCATTCACACACTCATTTGTTCAATTCTCCTTGATGGATATGTGTTTATCTGAATATCTATCAACACACGCACAATATTTTATTCTTGTATAACTTTTTATTCTTTCTTCACACAGACAGAGCGATTTCTCTTTTCCTTTCTTTTCTTACTCACATACACTTTTCTGCTCCACTTTTTTTCTCTCTATTTTTTTGTCTCTCACTCCTGATTTCTCACTGTTTCTCTGTTCCCTGTTCCGTACTCTTCTATCTTTTGTTTCTGTTGTCACTTGTTCTTTGTCCCTCATTTTTTCTGTCTCTCTTACATATCTATCTATCTATCTATCTATCTATCTATCTATCTATCTATCTATCTATCTATCTATCTATCTATCTATCTATCCTTTAGTCTCTCTCCTTGTCTCTCTATCATTCTCTCTCATGTCTACTCCTGATCGTTCTCTTTCTCTCACATGCAGTGGGGCCTCTTTCTCTACTTTTCTCTTGTCTCTCTCAGACATGTCTCACCCCTGATCGTTCTCTCACATGCCCTTGTCTTCCATAAGCAGCTCTCTCTCTCGCTCTCCCTCTCTCTCCATTTTTTCCTCTTGTGTGTGTGTTTTTGCAGATTGCCTGCTGGCCTCTCCCAGCTTCTAGGAGTGCTAGCCTACTTTCTACTTTCTCATCTCTGCAGTGTGACAGTGTAAAACTTTTCGGGAACAGCTGCTAAGGTTCTGGTCCAAGTGGACCTGGTCCTGTCTTAATACAGAGGTGGTGTAATCTGGGTGAAGGAGGGCCACGTGTCTGCTCACGTCGTAACGCAAGCGGACGTCTCTCCCATGCGAGCACGCCCTATTTGTACAGTATGTCAGGGCGGGAAGCTGGAGAGCCTGGAATCCAATTAGTGTTAGGCTAAATGACCAGCACAGTCATTTGTTACCCTAGAAAAATGGAGAGTAAAGTGCGGTGGCATCTGGAAGAGTGACCCAGATAGGAGAAGGCAATTTCCCAAGGCAGGAGGGGCTCTAAAAATCAATGTCCCTGAGCCAGAGACGGATAGCATTCTTTTACTGTCACGGGAACACCTGCGCAGGGGCGGGAACATAAAGCTCAGCCTGAAACAGCCGTTGTGTTCATATTTTTACTAAAATCTATAGGATGCAGGAGAGTATAGACTCATTTGAGCTGGAGTCAAACTGGATAAAAGCATCTGATAAAATAGCGTAAAAGTAAATGTAATGTAAAATGCAATGTAAAGTGCAGGGAGAAAACACCTTTAGGCCATGTCTATAAATCAAACTGAGCTACTTTAAGGGTGCAGAAATTATAAGGGGTCTAAAAGGGATTTACATATCATTACATATCCTGAGCAACTTCCATTTCCTAAGTACATGGAAGAGTCTGTCTGGAGCAACTTGGGGTTAATGTTCTTGCTCAGAGGCTCAGTGGTGGTAGTGAATGTTGTATCGTAAATATGGATTTAAACCTACAACCTCTTAGGCAATTGGTGAGTATTCAAAAGTAGTGTCACTCACCCATTCCCATTCCCTTTAAAAGCCACATGAGCTTAAATATTGGTTCACCGCTATTATCATGATTTACAGTAATACCTCAGATTACATCGTTTTGAAATGCGTCCTTTTTCAAAGTTACATTACTATTTCTAAAATAACAAATAGAAAAAAATACAATTCAATAAAAACCCACTCGTTTATCATCAGAGTCATTTTATTCAGGCTTTCACCGTTTAAAACCCAGCGCATAAAAGAGTAAAAAAGTATTACCAAGCCTAACATATCATAAAATGAAATGTTTAATACATAAGGGGTGAATGGTTTTGGGTTTTACATTCATAGCTATACAGTGCAGTATTAACGGACAAGGTTTTCTGAAGAGAAAGGTAAGAATTTTGCAGTTAACGACATAAAGCAAGGTATTACTGCATTTACTAGATGAAAGTAAAGGAAACTTCCCATGCAAGTAGAAAGTTCTATCAAAACTTGCAAATCACAAATACTAATTTGTAAAAATCTTGACGTAAGCAGTCATCTCAAAGTAAAACACTATATTTCACATTGTCATCTTTGAAAATAAAGCCTTTTCAAGTTTTAACACTGCTGTGTATCCTTGTTTGTGTGACTAGAAGAATTTACACAAGTTGTCAGGTCAAGTCAAGTGGTTTTTACTGTCATTTCAACCCCAGACAGCACTGCAGTACACAGTGAAATGACACAATGTTCCTCCAGGACCATGGGGCTACATAAACAAACGCAAAACAAACTATCCAAGACTATACACCCTTAAGACTATACATAACCAAGTCTGACAACAGGAGAGGTCTGACATTCCTGAGGGGGCCTTCCTAACTTAAAATGTTGTTTAGATTTTAATTTTGAAATGAACAGCAATGTGAACCTTTGAATGGGTGGAATGGTGGACAATGCAGTCGCGTGAGTGTGTGTGAGTGGGTTTGTCCCTGCCTCGCACCCATGGTCCCGGGATAGGTTCTAGATCTAGATCTCCGTGGTTCTTGCTCAGGAACCCAAAGATGGTAGTGCTGGAAGTAGGAAAAGCTTACATTCTGCTTTTTTGATGTCAGATTTATTGCTGTGAATTTTCTGCCTAGAGCCGCAACAGACTATAGAATTGCCACTGCCTATGGATGCTTGTCTGCTCAAGTGGGAACTTTGTATGAAAGGGTTAACCACAGTAAGAGCAAAACAGGAAAATGAACACTGTATTTGCCTTAAACTAGCAAAAACAATTGTACCATGCTATGCTCCGTAAAAGATAGAGCCCAAAGAGTCTTAACAAAGTTGATGTTTAAAAAGAAAGAGAGAGTGAGAGAGAGAGAGAGAGTGAGAGAGAGAGAGAGAGTGAGAGAGATGCTAAGGACCGTAAAATGATAAAGAAGACAGACACTTGATTAAGGAACTAAGTAAACTCATTTCACAACGTGAGGATGCAATGGGTTTTCTCATACTCTGTGGCACCCAATTACTGCTACACACTAATTTAATTCACTGCTGTGTTACACTTCACATCTCGAGCTGCAAGCCCAAAATCATCACGAAAGCAGCTGCTGACATTTACAAGGCAAGGCCCTGAACATACAGAACACAGCCGAAAGGCTCTCAACAAGAATCCACAAAAATGAGTTAACGAGCAGGGCTCTGAGCTAGTGAGTTTGTTAGGCCACTAAGCGCATTAAGTTCATCCTAATTGCAAAGACAACACACAACATAAAATGCTGTTATGAACAGTGACTGTTAGGCACAGATCTAGACCATTAAACAAGCATCAGCATCTACAGCTAATCACATTTTACAAATGCATAATGGCTTGCAGCTGCCACTTATTAATTGGGCCGTGTGTCGGCTTTTCAAGTTGCTGGTCATACCTCAGGAAAAGATAATTGAGGCCCGTGTTATGGCTGTTTCGAAAATGTATCGAAATCAACATTCAAAACCTCTAATCTGTGTCATTTTGCCCATGTCGGTTATTAGGAAAGAACTCTGTTAATACTTTCCCAGAGTGTGTTCATATTAGAAAATAGTCATACATTAATCAGAACTGAGGCAATATGTTCAGTTAATCGTGATATTGATTTGAGGTCATATTGCCAAGCTGTAGCAGATGTTTAATCCATTCTAGCTGACCGCTTGGACACTGTTACTGTGCTGACTGCTAAAACTGCGGAGGAACACAATGAAGATGCTCTACTAGGGAAAATCCAACATACAAACACAAAAGCCACAGCTTTAACTGATCCTTGACGGCCCAACTTACCAGTGTTTTGACCAGTTTGGCCAGCATCGAGACAGCACTAACCAGCAAATGACAAATCAAATCAACCTCAAATCATCTGTAAAACAGTGCTGGTCAGTGCTTTTCTTTTATGGGACTTAAGCTATACAGATCTAAAATGACCACAAGCTTTTGCCAATCTCAGAATAGCAGAACCAGTGCAATTGAAAATGTCATTATTTTAGGATTCTGTGTTTTTAGTGCTTGAAACTAAATAATGTGTTAATTGCAGCAATTAATTGTGATTGAAATACTGGAATAAAGAAATGCATGTTAGGAATGGCAAGAAAACCCAACAGATTTTAACCTGCCTTTACCCATAACAACCATAATAAACTGCAGACTAATTTAGCAGACAAGCACATAAAAAACAATTACGAAGTAACGTCTTCTGCATCTTACTTGAATGTTAAGTATAAACATATCAAGTAAGATAAACTTCAGATAAAGCTAAGATAAAGCTTAAGTTAGATAAACAGTTGCACTGCGGTACCAGTGGAGGTTGGGGCCAAACTTGGACATGATTAATTTGCAATAAAAAATAACCTGTTATTTTTCAGATTAATCTTGTGCATTAACATATTAACATTGCTTTCCATTTGTTACTATTTTAAAATAAAGAACTTAAGCAGGTAAACTGGAATTTGGCATTCACGTTGTTGAGAGAATCTGCTCTACACGCCTTAAACACCGTAAAATGTGAAAATATAACAGCTGTAATCACATGTGAACATGCATTAGTATCTCAATCAGTCAAAGTTCCAATGCATATGACCCCATTACATTTAACATCTGGAGTAAGTGACAGCTTGACTGAAAGTGATGACTAGAGTTTGCTCGTTCATCATTCTCCCAATTCTGTGTCCATACTGAATGTCACTCAGATGTGTGTTAAAGAGTTCCCTTTCCAGCAATAATGTAAAATATGTCCACATGCAGCTGACATATTACTTAAGGATTGCAGTCTGTAAGTACTGGAACTGTTGTAGATTTATGTGTATAACGAAGTACAGGGGATTTAAAAGAATGACGGGCATTTGAAAGAACGAAAGGGTAATTTCATCCAGACTCAATATCTGCAGGTATGAACATAGGTAAAAATGTCCTAAAAATCTAAATGCTACTTCAGACATCTTTGGCAATAAGTCACTAGCAAAATGTGCTATACATAAATTCATGAGACATAGGGACAAAATATTTTTTCAAAAATATATTTGTAAGTACAAGACAAACCTAATTTAATAGAGAAGCAAAAACCATCATGTGAGGAGAAAAACACAGTTTCTAGATATAGCATTTATACTACTCGCCAATTTAATAATATACCCCCGAAACAGCTACATGAATAGTATTACGACAAAAAAATCACTGTCCAACTCTAATGAAGTAACAAAGAATTAACGTGAGTGTCTATACTTTAGTTGTACTTTAGTACTATTTTTGGGAAATTTATGACTTTCACTTCACTACATTTGAAAGACATATAACATACTTTTCACTTTCAGGTTCTCGTTACTTTCAGATCTGTGGATGTTGATGTTATTCCTCCTTTTCTAAAACGTGATTGCTTTTTTGGCAGGTGACAGTCTAAGAGTAATCAGTAGGGTTTATGTCACACCTATAGACTGTAACTATAAAACCAAGTTCAGTAATGAAGCTAAGGGTTTTAAGCAGGTTGGAATATCAATTTTATTTTCTGAGCGGGCTGCATTTACAGATATCACTTTCACTTGTATTGGAGTAACATTTGACTAGTGGTGTCTGTATTTTCACTTAAGTAATGAAGTTTGAAGTACTTTGCCCACTTCTGCTCTTTATGAAGTCACAAATGTATGCTCGTGCTAGGAGAACCATACATATTGAAAGTTAATTAAAGAACAACAAGTAATTTGAGGAACGTCTGCTCAGCTATTTCTTGCATCATTACGGAATGCATAAGAGAGATAACAAGGTCCAGAGTAGATTCAAGATGTGCCATTTGCATTTGGAGTCTGTTAATGAACTAAAGAAGTGGGAATATGCGATAAAAAGTTGTTATTATGGTGCTGGAAATAAACAACAGGCTAGAAAGTTCACAGTAGCAACCATGACATAAAACATCACTGTATCTTATGTTTCAGAGTTATTTCTTATTTCTATTTATTTATTTTCCAACATTTGACCTATCGCACAATATGAAATGCATGGCGTCATATCTACATAATCTATAAAATCTATAGAGCTCTGACAAAAACCAATGAGACACACAAAACAATAATTCACTTTGTAAGAGTGAAAGGATGAGGAAGGTGAGGAGAAAAAAAAGGGTCATGGCTTTCAGAAGCCTAATCTGTGTAACATAGCAACAGGACAAATTCTCCAAAATCCTTAAATGCCTCAAAACTCACTGGGGAGGGATTTGTATCAAAGAGATTTACAAAAATGTGACCAACAATGCCAAGCTGAACTCCTTTAAATATGTAGCTATGATAAGGCAAAAATGATGAATATATTTTGGGACATACTGTTCTTCCAACCCTGAAACATGAGGAATTTTTGAATGGCATAATAATCCTTATCATAGGTCAATTCACAAAATTTACAGCAAATCTTCTAATTCAACCTGTTCAATAAGAACAGAGCTAAATCCTATACATCTTATTTTTATCATGATTAATGTTGTAGAGTTATATGCTTTTCATGAGTATGACTGTTTGTACCTAGTAAAGATTTTTTAAAACAGGATTTGGCTGAGGTGTCACACTTCATTTCTAAGAGGATTATCCCTGTTTTTAACCCCAGGTCATGAAGCCGCAGCACTACTTCTGAATGCCAAAGACACAGAGTTTAAAACGCTTAAAAATAGAACAGCAAGTGAAACTCTAACAACCATCTAATGACAGAAAATACAACATTTACCTCATGTAACCTGACAAAGTTGGTAAACCAAGATTAGATTTAAACAGTGTGGAACACAGAACAAGATTACGCTGGAATCTCTTAACCAAGGGGTGAATCTGACCCTGGTCAAGTGTAAAAGAACACAAATTTGTAACTGTGTATGTGTACTGTGTAAGGGTAAATGAAGTCCTTTTTATTACGGCAATCACAGTGTTGTGGAAAACGCTGTACATCGCTAATTCTGTCATTCCTCCCACATCCTCACCATCTACCGAGCAGGACTGTCTGTTTCATCTCGACATTTGAGCAGATCAATATCTTTTTTCTTTAGGGCTTGGCACCTATCGATTGCCATTAACCCCTAATTAACGTGGAGAGGGGAGCTGGGGCCCCGTAGCCTCTGGGAATAAACAGGTCTTTTGAGCGGCTTTGCCAGGGTAACAGCCCCTACAATGCCGTCTTTTAGAGGAGAAATCGAGATTTATGGGCGAGATGAGATGGACAACTTCCCTCTGGACATATAACATCATTTCAGTGTAAAAGTCTTGGTTCCTGGTTGACAGAGTGCAATTTGGTGAATCTAGTGACCACATTCCAAATAGCTTTCATACGATGACTTGAACGCCCAACTGTATTTCAAAAGAAAATTCAGCGGCATTGATTTGATCTTGAAGGCATTGATAAAAGACGCTGGTTCAGTATAGATCCAAGGTTTTGCCTGAAAGGTGTGGCCTTCAGAGCCATTAACCATCACCATACCTGTCAATATCACTGGAGATTGTTTTTCGACCTCCCAGTTCTTGGTTATCATACATCAATTGTATTTTTTCCTCAACACTTGAGAAGGAGCTCTATCAGCGCCTGGGCCAAGCAACGTTGAGCTCATATATGTGTGTATATGCGTAACATTATGACCACCCATGTGTAATTGAGTAAGTTTGCAGCTGTGCAGCCCCAAGTGCAACAAACTACAACCAAGCACTGTTCCCTGGGCAACGAAGGGCTGTCCACTGCTCCTTCGTGGCAGGTCAAATGCAGAGGTCACATTTTGTAGGGCTGCGTGATCACAAATAATCACTCACGTAAATTCACCTTCCCCAAGTGCGCCCTCGCTGGCCAACCCCCTGACACCAGTTTTACTTCCAAGGACATTATTGAAAGCTCCTAAATACTGCAGATCAGAAGCATCTCACAGAACATAAAATACATAATTTACTCAGATTTAATGTGCATAGACAAAGTTTAAGGAAGTATTTAACTGAAAACATTTTAAACTATTATTTTTACTTTGTATGAAAAACAACTCCCCTAGAAAATCATCCGAGTCATTCTACAATAATAAATTCTTCCCAGAACTGTTGACTTTGGTCAAAAACTGTCATTTTTATATTGCAATATCCATTACTATATTCACTATATTCCTAGCAAAAATCTTGAGCCATCATTCATTGCTTCATATTTTGCTTCCAGAGTGGCAGACGTTCTTGTGTTTTTGATGTAGGCTTGAGTAACACTATGTACATGTTGTAAAAAAATCATTGCATTATACAAAGAAGGGTAGCTTTTGCCCAGTACAGTAAATCACAGCAATATCCGTTTATCCAATATTATGCAGCACCATTACAAATGTAAATCAATCTCACATAGTGTTTCCTTAATTAGCGTGGTCCGGGGAGTGGGCCAGCCATTTTCCTTCACAATGGGGTTTAATCACCCCGGCCATAAAGACTGCAGAATCGACTGGTAATTTGCTTATGTTACAGGTCAGCCTCAGTAACAATCTAGTATTAGTAATTGCCCTTATCTAAAGCCTGTAGGGAGCAGCTTAATTTCTTGTCAAAATCAATAAAAACTACCTAAAGAAAAAAACAGAAGTTTGCCCAATATTTCTGGCCCGACAGCTTTGAGGCTGTGTGGGTTAATTATACAAACCTTAAGGAGAAACAACAAAAACCTGGCATAAAGAGCCATTTGAGAGGCTAACAGCTAACCGTTACTGAACTATCCCTGGAGGTTTGGAGTTGAAGGTGATGAAGCCATGTGCTATATTCCAGAAAAAATGGGGAAAAAAGCGTTGCGACCCCTGGGAGGTTACTGCCAAACAATCAATTATGCAGCGATACCCCAGACGGCTTAATAAGCAGAAGCGATGGACTCTGGGTCTGGCAACCCCCCAATTAATGGGTTTCTCCTTTAATTAAGGTTGCCCCCTATATGGCTGTTCAAAGGAACTACAGCAGGGGTCATCGTCATGAGGGCCAATTAAACCAAGTGCAGGAACATCTGCTGCTCCTGGAAAGTGGCTTGTGTGTACCCTTTAAAGGGGCACTCCACCCAAACATGCTAATGGGGAGATCTGGGTGATGGGACATGTCTGGAAAGAACGTAAACTGGATCTGCCTTCAACAAAAGCATGTGATGCCCTTTTCCACAGTTAGAAGAACAAAGAATGATAACACACGAAAAATCTAAACACAAGTTACCGGTGAACAAAAGCCAACAATCAGTAAAGAACACAGCAAACGGACAGTTTTGCTTTTGTTCAGTATTGGATGCTATTTTTTAGTTTAAACTGATGCACTTTCCTGACACTGACTAAAACATGATAGTTTCAGACCCAAACTGTTAAAAATATTAACAATTAGTCTGTTAGTGTTTAGGTGTGAGATCTCAAATTCAAATACCGAGGGTGTTTACAGGAGCACAACACACACTGACTGATTAAAGAAAAAGGAGGAGCAGGAGAAGGAGGAGGAAAGGGGGACAGAAGACAAAGGAGGAGAAGGAGAAGGTGGACGAAGGAGGAAGAAGAAGAATAGAAGAGGAATTAGAAGGAGATGGACAAAGGAGGAGGAGCAGAATGAGTAATGAGAAAAACGAGAAGGATGAGGGAGATAACAAGGTGAAGGAGAAGGAGGTGGAAGAAGAAGAAGACGGAAAAGGAGGAGAATGACCAAGGAGGCGGAGGAGGAGGAGGAGGAGGAGGAAGAAGAAGGAGAAGAATGAGGAGGTGCAAGAAGACAAAGGAAGAGGAGGAGGTTGAAGATGAAGAAAAAGGAGGAAGAGATGGAGAAAGAAAAACAAGAAGAAGGAGGAGGAGGAGGAGAAGGAGGAGCATGTGGTGGAAGAAGTGGAAGATGAATAAAAAGAAGAAGAAGAAGAAGAACAAGAAGTGGAAGAAGAAGGTGCAAGAATGAGGAGGAGGAGGTGGAGCAATAAGAAGGAATATTAGATTTTCCATTTGCTATCATTGCTGGATCCGTTATCATTTCGGATGGTTTCTTTTAACCCGCTCCACTCTTCTCCATGATGGCAAAACTTCACCAAGCAGGGGCAAACATGAGAACTGGGACTGCACAGAAAATGTGATATTTTTGGACCCAAATAGAGGAAAATATATGCTAATTGTGGACAATTAAGCTTTAGTCTTTCGGTGTCTAGGTGTGAGGCCACATTGACTCTAATGACATTCAAATACCAAGTGTGTTTACAAGAGCACAACACACAATGTCTTGATTAAAGACTGCTTGCTGAATAATGAAAAAGAGGTCATTGCTATGGCTATTTTTTCCTCAAATTTTATTCGTAATTTAGATAACTAGTAAATATCAGCAAACCTCATATTTGTTTTATTTACAGAATATGAGGGAAAGGCAATAAAGCAAAAATAAGGCCATAAAGCACCAGTTTATGACAATGGATGAACCAGTAAAGGGATTATGATAAATGGTTCATTTAAAGAGAGAATAAGGAGTGAATTTTGTTCTGTGTAGGGCTCCAGTTATTAGTTTATGGCAAAAAAAAGCTCTCTACCTTATGCTTTGCACAATATACCATCTTAACAGAACTAAACCTATATAATCATCCTCAACACATCCAGCAGTGTTTTCTCATATGATAAGGCTTTGCCCTCTAATGCTGCATCCGAGTCAAAATGCAAGATAATTGCTGAACTGTGCCCTGGAGGAGAAACCTCCGATTTTTTTCAATCCTGAATGTGGTTGTAGAAAATGCTGCAATCTCATCTTGTCAAATCCACCTTGCCTACAGTTACTGTTGCTGATAAATGCATATTGTTTAAGTGGATTGCTGACCGCCTACGAACGGTCACCATTAAATTGGAATCCTGCCCTTAAGGGAGGCGGTGTGAAATCTGAAGAGATATGGTCTCCAACGCGTCATATATTAAATCTCAAATACTTGAGGTACGCAAATGGTTGGCTGCATTGGAGGTAGTCACAAAATTTTAATTACCTTTGTAATAAACATTAGTTATTTGTCCTATGCTTTTTGAAAATGAATGAACCAGTAGTAGAAGAAGGAGGAGGAGAAAGAGGTGGAAGAAAAAGAAAAAGAAGGAGGAGTAGGAGGAGGAAGAAGAAGGAGGAGGAGGAGGCAGAGCACAAGGAGGAGGAAGAAGAAGAAAATGAGAGAGCAGCAGTAGGAGAAGGAGAATGAAGAAGGAAAAAGGAGGAGGAAACGGAGGGAGAGCAGTAGGAGGGAGAAGGAGGAGAAGGAGGAGGAGGAGGAAGAAGAAGGCTTCAAATCTGTCTTCAAATCTATTCGATCAAATCTACTGTTTCAAACATAACAGCTCTGCAAATAAACTGTTACCAAAACCAAAAACACATCAAACCTCAGGTTAAAATCAATTTGTTGAAATCACTTTGCTGGTGGATGCGTGGCATTGAGCGAGGCTGAGAGAGGCAGCACTGTGCATCCCATACACACCCAAATACATACAGACAGAGAGACAAACAGACAGCTTTCCTCATCACCGCTCCACATCATCTGGCAGAAACGAGTGATTGAGGAGGAGGAGAGAAGCTTTTAGTGCAGTGAAGCTGACGCTCAGCATTTAAGAGCTCAGAGTCAAAAGTTCTGAGCGGTGATTTTGCAGCGATCACTCTCCAGTCCGGTCCAATCTGGAACTGGAAGTGTCTTATAAGGCCCTTTTTCAGCCTCCATGTGATAACGTTCCCATTTCTGTCAGTTCATAATGACAATCTGGGCCTGCCAGTGTCTTACTCTGCTGATAAAAAATATCTCTCTGTAAATCAACTGTAGAGCACTGCAGTAAGAGGTTTACACAGATTACACTATCTTAAACACTGTAGACATAATGTTTGCAGAATTAAACAATAAAGCTTTTTCAGCTTGGAAAACTGTGTTTAAAAAGTACATCACTCACCAAAACAGCTATTTTAAAGTTAAAAATAGTGCTGGGCGATAAAACGATCTCGATATTTTATCGAGAAAAATGTGATGACGATAACGATGATAAACTAAGCAATAAAATTCGATCATACTTGTTTGTCCACTATGCGACAGCGCGCTGAGATAGACTGTATCTTTGGCCAATCACATAGCTTGGCATAACGCCAGCACAACAGCCAATCGCGTCCAATGATGCAAATTTGCCCATAACGTACGAAAAAGCCGCGTGGTAAACATTAGTGGTCGCGTGCCGAGATACACTTAACGTTCAGAGCGCTTATGCAGGCGCATCATGGCTGGCATTGCAAGCGTTGTCAGCATTCTCTTGACGCATCCGCTGAGCATCTCGTCATAAATTTATGAGAGTTGCAGTACCTCTTGAAAAATTGGGGCGGCTGTATGTTAAAGTTTTGCCACGTGACGTCAGCATCGTTGTTTACTATCAACACGGCTGAACGGTTTCGCCGGGTTTTTTGCACCTTTGTAAGATCCGAATGCAAATATTTTTTATCTTCCTAATTTCACAGCAAAATGTTTTCTCTCACTGCCGCTTTCTACTTCTTCCGTCACTTAACGGCAGACTGGACGCTTTTATGGTGTACACTGCCACCTGTTGGAGTCCTCAAGATTAAGCGCAAGCGCACCCGTCACGTAGCGTTGAGTATGTCGTGGCCCTTAGAAAAGATGCCGCGGTGAGTGAAAAAAGGCAATGAAAATGCAGCGCTTTATAGTTACGGCGGACGCTTTGACAACAAATGCCACCTGGGAAAAAACTAATAAAATACGAACGTGAAAGTACCAGATGACGCTTTTTGTAACTTAGCAACAACGAGCACCGAGAAAGCGCTCTGGAAGTGAGGTGTTGACAGCTCTCTTTAGCTGTTCTTTGGCAGCGGCAATTTTTTTCCCCCAGTTCTCAGGGCTCTTCAAGTAGAAATTTGTTGAAAATTATTTGTTTTAATATTGTTTGAATATTTTAACTTGTTCATTCAGTCTGTATAAGAATCCAAAAAAACAAAACATAAAAAAAACACAATATGTCAATATATCGTGATAATTATCGAAATCGATCAATATGACAAAAAATATCGTGATAATGTTTTTGTTCATATCGCCCAGCTCTAGTTAAAAATGTCTCTTTTATTCTAGATTTGTTACACAAATTGCCATAAAAGTGGTTAATCTATAAACCGTTAGTGCCGGGGAAGCTGGTGTTCATGTATGTGGAAACTATGCCTGAGGGGAGAATTAAACAACCCCCAAGGTCCCCCAAGAAACATATAAAAAATATGTGTTTATAAAAATACCTACATTACTAAAAATAAGCCCTTAGTTAGTTTCCTTTTTAGGAACGTCCCTCCTGCTTGCCTTGATTGGTCCACTATTACTCCACCCCACGCCGGCATCCTCTGTTTTGTGTCGCGTTTTTACAGCGAGAAGGTCCCCGGGTCGGCTGTGGGGCCTTTCTGCGTGGAGTTTGCATGCTCTCCCCATGTTCGCGCGGGTTTCCTCCCACAGTCCACAAGCATCAAATATAGGTTAATTGACGACTCTAATTCGGCTCTGTAGGGTGTGAAGGTGAGTGTGGTTGTGTGAGTATGTGCACCCTGCGGTGTGTTGGTGCCTGCCCAGGGTTGGTCCCCACCTTGTGCCCGTAAGTGCCCGGGATAGGCTCTAGTCCCCTGGCGACCCAAGATGGGATTAAGAAGGTTCAGATAATGAATGAATGAATGAATGTTTTAAAGCCATCAAGGTTATTTTCTTGTTTGAATAAATGCATGCATTGGTTTCACCAGTCTTGTTTGTAATGTTAATTGTTGATTTTTCATTCATCTTATGACTTACTTAAGCCTAATGCATGTTCAGTTCACTGAAAATAGTGGAATTTAATTCAGCGCTTAAGAAGAAGTGAAACTGCAGATGATTTGAACCAACAACAAGGTGAAAGGTAGTGTAGGTAAACAAGAAAGCTGCAGTTTAGTTAAGCAACAGATGAAATTCAAGCTGGGTTACCAGATGAAGTGTCAGCTTAGTAGACATTAGAAGCATTATCAGTGTCAAGGAAACACTACTGATAATATAAATGAATAAATGCACATTCATTTGGGAGGATAATGAAAAATTCATGTTGGCTAATGCTGTACTAAATTAGCCCTAGCAATTCCCCTGGAATAGGGTTATGCATCACTAACACTGTGAGTCAAAAGGGGACCTTTGTAACTATGCCAATAACATGGGTAAATGCTGAATGATTTTCTGAACAGCTTACAGCTTTTTTGCAAAATGATTATTATACTGTCCACCACGCATTAAACATGTGGCTTCAATACCTTGGAAAATGATGATTATCACAAACAGGGCAGAATAAAAATGTCAATTTATGACCAAATTCAACAAACGATTATTCAATTATTTTTCCAATAACAAAGTACAAAGAATGTTCAAAATGCCCCACATTCGCACAAAGTCTCCAAAGCTTCACTTCATGCCATTATTTTCAAAACAATTTTAGGGTTTTTAAAGAAGTTGTAGCTACACTTGAAAGTGTGGTAGACAATTTAACAATCTCTTATGTTGCTAATATATAAATTCTGAATGCACCAGTGAAAGAATATTGAAAATCAGTCAACATCTGTCGAAGTTATGTGCAAAGATACAGAGATCTTTTTGAGTTATGGTATGTCAGTTTGAAAGCTGAAAAAGGATTTGAAGAAAAAAGAACACGTTGGAAGGTGAAAACTGTTTAGTGCCCCTTTAATGGACCTATGTATTATGTTCAGTCTTTGCCTTAAATGCAGCTGTCGTCGTCTCCCAGCGGAACAGAGCGGCACAGAGAAACAGCCCCTGCCCCTTCATATGGGTTTTGTCATCAAGCAATCCCCCGAGACAACAAGCCAATCAGAGCCCTCTGCCACTCCATGGCACCACTTTCCAGTCGCAAAGAGAGGGATAAAAATAAACGAGGGCAGGGCAGGAGTCTGGGCCCTGCCTTCTGCGCACAACATGAGGACGTAAGCCTGGCACGCCGGAAAGAAAGATGAAGCATCAAAAATTTATCAGAAGGATTCAGGAGAGAAAGAGAGATGATGATGATGATGATGATGGTGATGATGATGATGGTCTGTAAAGAAGGGTAGACAAAGAGAGGGATTCCTGTTGTGTATTTCAGGACGTACCAAGATGGGAAAGACCGCACAGGCCTTGAAAACCTAACACAGAAACTCCTTTTAAACCAATCATTTGCAATAGTAAATACTGAAACACTTCACAATTCAGCTCAACACCTAACAGAATGTGTAATAAGTCTTTGACTCTGACATATAACAGAACAGGGCGATATAACAACTGCTCAAAGCAAATTGAAAAAAAAAAAGATCCCAAATGGCTTTTCCCCCTCAAACAGAATCCATGATGTAAGTTGGGAGTCTAGCAACATTTTGCTTTCATTATCTAACTACAGGAGGTTTATTTATTCAGAGGCCGCGGCTGGACTGGAAGCGATCTCATTCACGTTTAACGGCTTGCCAGCAAACTGAAAGCAATTCGATTTTTTTTTTCCAGAGAAATGCTGCGCCATACATTACAGATAAGGAACCCTGAAAAAATCGGGTCCAGCAGGCTGGTTTCAGCTAGTATCCACTTTATGCTCAGTTCACACCATCAAATTTTAACCCCACACCTGAGTGGAGCAGTTGAGGGGAAATAAGGAGCAATGACAACTTCCGCATGAGAGAGTTGACATTACTAGTTAGTCCTATATGTGACCCTCCACGGCAAAATTTATGTTTATGTTGCGTGGGGTAAAATTTTGGATTTTTGGTTTTTAGTGTTTTGAAACAGTGGAAGGTCTATACTGTACTGTTGTGAATAAATTTGCCTGAAAAACTGACCCTTTCCATCCTAAAAACGTGACTTTCTTGAGGTGAGGAATTCAATTCCAGCAGAATGTTAAAAGTTTCTGTTTTGACCGCTCTACTTCAATATTTACGGTAAATCCACTCGTTGACTAGCGTGAAGATATTTCTCCGGAATCCATCTTCGTCTCCCGACTTCAGTTAACCTAACGCAGGTAGGCTATCCTTGTGGCTGTGAATGCAGCGTAGGCTACCGTAAATGCAAACGTAGCCGCGACCGCACCAAGCGTCTGTGAGTGCTACGTCGATAGTCAACTTCAAAGGCAGATTTCTCCGTTTCTCACTTGGCGTGACAGGAGAAACCCGACTCCTTTCAATGTTGATATCTCAGTCATATGTCGTCCGATTCATTCAATATAGGTATCGTTTTGAAGCTTGATTTATGCCCTTTCATGCCCTTCCAAAACATAATAACTCAAGCAACCAATGTCTATGTCCTCCTGATCCATGGGTGCAGTGGTCTAAGTGACTGAAACTGTGTTGAGCATCATGAGATTAGGGGTACAAATTCAAGGAACTATTGTTGGGCCCCTGAGCAAGATCCAAGTTGCTTCAGTTCATTCATTCATTCTTTCTTTATCCTAACCACTTAATCCCAACTGGGGTCGCGGGGGGGCCGGAGCCTATCCCCGGGTACTTACGGGCGCAAGGTGCGGAACAACCCTGGGCAGGCCCCAACACACCACAGGGCAAACACACTCACACATCACACTCACGATTAGAGTAGTCAATTAACCTATATTGCATGCTTTTGGAGGAAACCGGAGCACCCAGAGGAAACCTATACGAACACGGGGAGACCATGCAAACTCCACACAGAAAGGCCCCACGGCCGACCCGTGTCACTGTGAGGTGGCAGCGTTAACCACTGCGCCACCGTGCCGTCCCTGCTCCAGTGCTTTACATGTAACCGTAAGGAGACCGTAATACTACCAGTCTATCACCCCACAGATTTAACTCGGAATCCTTTCTGAGAGAAAGGATACTGCAATCAGAAACGGAACAATGTTGCCCCTCAGCAAGACTCTTAACTCCAGTGTGACTGTGCCTGAAATTAAGGGATTTAAGTCACACTGCATGGTGTCTAACAAAATGGCAGTACAATTAAATGAGATTTCATGTCCTTGAGTTAGTGTCTCTGAAAGCACTGTTTTTTTCTGCTGGAATTCTTTGTTCTTCATTAGCTACAGTGAATAACAAGATTATCATTTTACGTAACACCAGTTTTGGTTAAAAATTGTAGGCTGAAGTCTATTTTGGTCTATGCTTTTTTTGTGTTCTCAGTAAACAGTACAAAATACAGTTGATAGAACTTGCTCATTATTTCTGCCCAATTATTTGCTCAGTGTCAGTTGACGCCATCTGTCGTCTGAATCCCACCAACATTTATCTTCCAAGACATGATGCTGGATGATTTTGAACTTCTGCCCAGGCAGCATTGCTGTCATACAGATTATGTTTGGACACCGAGCACCAGTTTCGTCCACAGGCTGAGGTCTGTGGTGTGTATGTGTATAATCCTTTGTTCTTCACACACTTATATAAACACTTCTAATGTGTGAGCTCAATGTGGCGTCAGAGGAGGATGGGGCCCCCTTCTGAGTCTTGGTTGATGTAAATTTCTTTATATTTATATAAACCTCAGAGGTCATTTTTCTTTGTCACTTGACTTGTAGCTGCTTCGTGACAATGTATACTGTTAAAAAGTGCTAGACAAATAAAACTGAGTTGAACTGACTTGCAGCATAAATGGAATTGTTGCCCCACTAGCCTGCCCACTCCCTGCGATAAGGGACAACCCTGAAAGCCACTTTCACCACTCAGGAGTTGGTCTTTGTTTAATTAACTTGATAAGAGGACGAGGTTGAAATTCCAGATTACGCAAGTTAAAGGCACAGACATAAGCGTCTCTCTCTCACTCTATCCTTCCCTCCCTACTGTGTCTTTCATTCAGCAAAATGATACCCGTGGTGTCACATTCATGCCCAGTTCTTATCATGAAATGATCTCTTTTTCTATTTTAAATGTGTAATAATAGATCAGCTACTCTGTCCTCATCTCACCCACCCACTCCCAAACTCAGAAAGCTGCTTTCTGTTTCAAGGCAAAGATTTCACATTCCTTCAGAGGATGACAATCTTTGTAGATAATTCTGTTATTCCTAGTAAGAAAAACAGAAAAGTAATTATAATGCAGACAGAATAAGTGGTTCAGAGCAGCTTGTGCATGAGAGGATCTGCATTTTCACGGGAAATGCAAGAGACTCCAAAACCCCAAGGGACACAGCAGGGTTTAGTCTGTTAGTACAGAAGCTGTTAGGAAGGAGTGATGTGTGTCTGTTTATTTCTCCCCCAGAGGGGCTGCAGTTCTTATGCTGATGGAGGAAAATGATTGCCTCTTGTGATTATAGAACAAAGCTGACGTGCTAATGAATAAACAGAGATGGAAATGGTGTAGAAAGTTCTCGCTTTAAAGAATTCAGGCAATATTTTTTCTACTTTCTGAATATTTAATACCAGTTTGAGGATGTTCTTTGAAGACTCTGAAAAACTGATACTGAGGATGGACAGATGACATGATGTTGTGTGTGTACATTGTTATGACCCTAGATCATGTTTGGCTTTTGATAGGTGAGGTTGTTCCACCTTGACTGTTGCCGTGTTTGTCTTGTTCGGCTACTGGTGATCAGAGGCGAAAGGATGGAGGTGTTGACGTAGCTGGGAGCTGATATTAGGCATTTTGCAGATTAGCGGTATTGTTATTTAATTTGGACTATCACTGATATTAATTAAGTAATAACAAGCTGCACTACCGTGGCTCCACTGCCGTCTCTTCTGTCGTTTGCTCTCGACTCGCTGCTTCATTTAATGTCCCGCCCACAACAGTCTCCGGTTGGCTATATGTCACACGAGATCTAGGTTAAGTGGAGAGCACTCTGAGCAGCGCTGCTTTCTTCACCACAACCTGCTGCTGCTTATTTTGGAATACTAAACTTATACTAACTTTTAAGTTTCAAATTGAAAAGTTTTATGTTACTAAAATGTTTATTTGATATGATTTAAAGTTACATTTAAATAATGTAAAAGGTTTAAGTAATAAAGTTATTTAAATAAAGTTTTGTGTTGGTGTTTGTAGAATTCTCAATTATGACAGATTTTTTCATATTGATTCCAAATACTGGTCATCTGCCCTGTTAACTGGCAATAATCAGTATTAATATCGGACCTGAAAAAGCAATATCGGTCGATCTCAAATGTTCATTGTGACGATCAAAAATGGATACAAAAATCTACTAATCTACTGATTTGTTAAATCTTTTCATATCACAATAAGTACAAAAAAATATAATCAGATTTAGATGTTTCTAATATTAAAAGATGATATTTGGGAAAAGTACAACCCTCTACTGGTTAGTGGTAGTACTAACTCCCACCATGACCGAGATGTCCGGTTAACTTAATTATTATTATTATTATTATTATTATTATTATTATTATTATTATTATTATTATTATTATTAAACAGTGAAATACATAGCAGTTACAAACAGCTCTGAGCATTACCATTATCTCCTATTACGAAGTCTAACTGAGAACTTTACCGAACAAACACACACACTTATACACGCCAAAGCATGGGCAGCACTTTTAAAATATATGAGCACAGTGATAGTATTTATGGCTTTGGCAGTCGTATGTCTGTCGCATTTCTGGCCAGCAGTTGGGAGGCTGGAGCGGCATCTCAGTGTTTAAATTAGATTCCGGTTGGTACACGCCAGCCGTCTGACAGGACTCGGGGAATGAAGAAAGCATCTCCCTCAGAGTGTGTCCAATAAGATCAGATGTGCATGAGCGTTCCCACCGAGACTGGAGCACAGTGTCCTCGCTGTGGAGGAAAACGCGACCCAGAGAACATAGAGTCCTACACGGAGACTTTCTGTGTGCCAGCACACCTAATGGGAACATTAATTTCAAACACAAAGGCTAACATTAAGGTTGGGTGCAATTACTTTTACAGCATTTGGTAGATGCTTTTTTCCTGAGCAATTTAAATTAAATAATTACAGGGACAGACTCCCTTGATAAGACTCCCTTGTTAAGGGTCTGACTCAGGGGCCCAATAGTGGTAGTGATGTAGAATAGAATAGAGCTGGATTTGAATCGACAGTCGTACTGCCACTAACAGCATTATTTTTTTCAGTAACTTTAATCTATTTAAAAACTTTTTCCATCTTCACAACGCTGTTACCATTACTGAGAACAAAATGTGGCGCGTTACTATACTTAAACTCATTAAAGCTGTTTTCATCCGACCAGGCTCTCTCAAGTTTTTAATTCTTTTCCATGTCGGTGGGAAGGGCGAAACGACTGAATAAGTGATGATGGTCGGTTAAGGAAGAGTAAAATCTTAAGGTAAGCCAATCAGAGGCAGAGTTGGGCGGCACAAACCCACACACAGTCACACACACAACTGACCACACCATACGCAGCAATGGCGAGACCAGAGAATTCAAAAGAAACGTTTTTAAACTAGAAGTACAGACATTACTGTTCCCCTCACCAAGATAAAATGCCAGAAGAAGTATATGTGAAAATGTAGATTCTGTCCAGGGACAAAGTGTTTTCTCTACGTCGGTTGTAAACTATTTCAATCTCATCTAGCACCTCTCATTGTCACATGCTTTTATTAAAGGAGGGGAATCCAAATTTAGACATATTTGAAAATTTACAAAATGTAACGCAATAGTTTCCCTGGTAACTAGTTACTTTTATAATGCTATAACTAACTGAGTTACTTTTTGGGACACGTAACTAGTAACTATAACTAATTACTTTTTTAAAGTAACATGCCCACCACTGATCCTCACATAACTCCAAATTCTGACTTGACTTGATTCAAATCTGATTTTGAATCAATTTGATATTGATCGAGTTGCCGTATTATGTCAAGGTTTTAAATAATTTTAAAAACAGATCGAGAGGTTCTCATTGAAACTTGAAAAGCATCACTAGCAGGTGAGGACATTCTTTGCACTTCCATCAGTGTGCATTTGTTTAAAATTCTACAGCAGATACTGGCATTTTGTCAGAATCAAAGAGAATTTGAGGACTGATTTTTCAAAGCAGACTCAAGCTGGTAGTTGGAGCAGTTGGTAGCGTAATGATCAGGGAGTTGGCCCAGTGATTGGAGAGTCACCAGTTCAATACCCAGACTGGTATTTGTGCTACTGGGGTACTCATAAGCAAGGTACCATACCCACGCACTGCTTCCCAGGCGCTGCCTGCCAACTGCTCCTTTAAGGATGGGTCAAATGCAGCGGTCACATTTCGTTGTGGTGCATTGTGCGCTATGCTGTGCTGTGTTCACAGTGACAAATAAACACTCACTAGCTAACATCAGCATCACCTGAATGTGCAGTAAAGTAGAAATTAAACTGTTAAATACTGTGAATTGTTCTCTGTAACTGTTCAATCTATGTGAGTGAGCAGTTAAAATACCCTCTTTTTCTCTCTCTCTTTCTTTCCACGACTCATTAAACAGACTTGTTCCAATGTTTACTTTCTCTCCGGCTGACCGAACGCGGCAGGAAAAACATTTTGAGGCACACATGAGGAAACAAAGGGAGGCCACTTAGAAACAGACATAATTATTGATCTGTCTGTCACTGTAAAATGCCAGCGGACGGGAAACGGCCGGGCACGTTATTAATTCACGCAAGCCAAATTGTCCCCCAACGAAACACGGCCAAAAACGCAATATCTGCAATGGCCGACATGCATAGCGGTGCAAAAAGGACAAACTCCAAGGGCAAGATGCATGTCAAGTGAGATGACAAGCTGAGTCTTTCCATCTCTTTCATTTTTCCCCCTTCCTGTCCTCTGAGGAATGCAGATTGCTATGCCTTTACTCATTCTTTTCAAAATGACGGCGAGGCAAACCATGACGGGGTTCTCGCAGGCGGCAAATTACAGGACGGCTTCGTGACAGAGGTGTAATTATAAAGAGAGGCTTCCGGAGAGAATGACCCCCTCTCCTGCGTCCAACACACTCACACACTCACTTACACACAAACCTACCTGTCTTCCCAGTCTCTGGGGTCTGTCATTCAGAATTACAAATTTTTCTGATTCTACCCCAGTCTTCTAAAAACCTCATTTAGAGTCTAATACATTTAACAATGAATGAAAGCTAACAGAGACCTCAGCTTGGTTTGCATGTGCTGAAAAATGCTAATGGGGTAACACTGACACATGGCTAATAGGAACCTCCTGGACAGGGCTGGGCAATTACGGTTGCGAAAGTTCAGTATTCTGGAGGTTTTCAATCCTAACTGGTGAGAAAATTCTGGTGAGTATATACTCAGGTCTGAACTCAGATATGATGAAAAACCTGCTGGATACCAAGCTTCCGCAAACCTGTTTTACATTTGTGTCATTCGTGTTTCAAACTAATTTAACCAACCATTGGTTGTAAAAATGGCTTTAATGGCTTCCCATGAATGTTTTTATTGTTACTACAAAACATTTTCAGAACATAATAATTCTGAAACAGGCCACTGATACAGTGTGGTAAACACAGCAAACAGTTGAAATGATTTGAAAATTGTTCCTCATCTCAAAAATCTCAAACATGGAACTCAACTAAGGCTGTAGGGGCTCTGGTGGAGAGACCTTAGCTTGATCTTGTGTAGACGTCTTTACAAACACCAACTTGGCTGTTCCCACGTGCAGCTCATACTCAGAATTTGATTGATGAGTGTGGAATGATTCTGTGATTGGCTGTTCTCATATGACCAACTCCATATGGGCAGTCATATTCTAGAAAAGAACATTTGTCCTTCAAAGACAAGTAATGAGAAACGAGAGCCGTCATATAAATGTAGTGCAGTTCAAATGTAAAACCATAATTTTACAAAACAATATATACTGAAGTCCAGCACTCAAGTGTTTTTCTTTTATTACTGTTCATATCTGATTCCCACTAGCATTCATTTACCATTAGCAAGAGCATCTTTAGCACTATAGCATCTGTACTTTGCTTCTTTGCTCCTGGTTTGCTGAGTAACACTTGAGCAGAGTCTAGACTTTATTTTTCTCAGAATCTAGTTTCCGGAGTGACTCATTACTCTCGAGCTGAGCGCCTTCTGTAGGATTTGGAGACACAGTCAGGGATCAGGAAGTCGGCTCTTTTGTGTAATGGCATCCTCGTCAGCTCCTCGATCATTTGCTCTATCTGTGCCAGGCATAACGGTCCATGGCATAACCTAGGGCTTTGCAATTAATCAAAAATTAATCAAAACTAAGAAAAAGAATCTCTAATCAACATAATCTTAGCCATAACAACTATTTTTAATAATTCTGTTTATACTTTCAATAAATTACGTTAATACTTTCCCCAGCGTGTTCGTGTACTACTGCATGTATTGTGAGACTCTGCCCGTCCTGTCTTTGCCAACTGTTTCCTTACATGATTTTAAAGTCACAAGAGTATGAGGCCAAAAAAACTAAAATCTAAACAAAATTATTGTTCAATAATCACAATAGATAAAATGATAAATTAATCATAAGAAGGATTTGAGGTCACATGTGACCCTCCACGGCAAAACCAGTCGCTTGTCGCAACGTTTCCGAGAAAAACGACCATTTATGTTGCGTGGGGTAAAATTTTCGAATTTTTGTTTTTAGTGTTTTGAAACAGTGGAAGGTCTATACTGTACTGTTGTGAATAAATTTCGCTGAAAAACTGACCCTTTCCAACCTAAAAACGTGACTTTCTTGAGGTGAGGAATTCAATTTCAGCAGAATGTTAAAAGTTTCTGTTTTGACCGCTCTACTTCAATATTTACGGTAAATCCACTCGTTGACTAGCGTGAAGATATTTCTCCGGAATCCACCTTCGTCTCCCGAGTTTAGTTAACCTAACACAGGTAGGCTATCCGTGTGGCTGTGAATGCAGCGTAGGCTACCGTAAATACAAACATAGCCGCGACTGCACCAAGCGTCTGTGAGTGCTACGGCGATAGTCAACTTCAAAGGCAGAGTTCTCCGTTTCTCACTTGGCGTGACAGGAGAAACCCGACTCCTTTGAATGTTGATATCTCAGTCATATGCCGTCCGATTCATTCCATATAGGTATCGTTCTGAAGCTTGATTTATGCCCTTTCATGTAAACATAATAACTCAATTTTGAAAATTTGCGACAAGCGACTGGTTTTGCCGTGGAGGGTCACATATCTATCGCCCAGCCCTACCATAACAAATCCTGAATCTCAAACTTAATCATCCAAACTTATCCAACAGTAGTGAAGTTTGTTATATCACAGGTCAATCTGATTCCTTCACTAAAAAAGACAGGGATTTTAACACTTACCACATGCCGAGGTAGAGATATGCAAGAAAGAACCCAACTCTGGTTTTTGTAAACTAATTACGCTGCTATAATTGAGGCCATTGGCCTGGTAATATCAGCAGACAGCAGGGGCCAGCGAGCCACAGCTGGAATTAGCCGTTTACACCACGACCGCACTCAGCACATTCTAGCAGTCGACTCTTCTGCGGGCAGTAATGAAGCTTAAGAGCAACAGTTTATGCTGTCTGCCCACAATTTCAGGTGGAATATTCATTTTCATTTGAGCCGCTCACGCCGAGTCCGGAGGGAGCGGTGACTGGCAGGTCTAAATTAAAACAGAGGGGAGAAGTTGTGCCAGGGGGCTGCCGGGTGGAAATTACACAGATCAATGCCGATGCAGTCTCAGCTGGCTATAAAGTGAAATAAACGAATATACAATGTGAAATCACTGGTAATGTAGTCACAGTTATAATCATATCTGAAACGGAGAATACACTTCATTTTTAAAGCCAATTCATTGATGTAAAAAAATAGTGTTACGTCCAGTTAAGAAGTGGTAGAAATGAACAGTCTAGAAATTGAGCTTAACACAGGTTGATCGGTTACAGTAGTATAAACGGTAATCACCAGTGAGCTTTTATTCAGTTAATTTATTTATTAATAGTCCAGGGCCTGCTATTACAAGGGCAAAAATGATCTCTCAATTACAGAGAACAGCTGTGTTGTGTATAAGATGCACAACAATAATACAATAATAATTTGGAGATGCTCTCAGCTGAGACTGCTCTCATAGGTGAGTGTTGGATAACTAGAGAGATTAAAATGGTCATTTAATTACTTTATAAGACAGTACCGTACATCATGCTTGAACAGAGGTACATAAAGGATTGATATAGTTTGCTTACTTTCTATTAGGATTTGAACAGTTAGGATTGGGGCTAATTTGGAGTATGTAAGTCATGTTATGTCACTATAAATGATCAAATAGAAAGGGAAAAGGAAAGCGCATTTTGATGCATTCTGTAGCGGTTAAGCAGCATTTTACATCTTTAATTGTCGCATATAAAGCTTAAAGTTCACCAAGCAGGTCTCTCTTTCTACTTCTAGTGTAATTGTCTCTCTTTCTACCGCTACTTCTAGTGTAAAAGTTTATACTTTATATTCCACTTCTAGTTTAAAGTCTATATTTTATATTCTATTTATATAAAGTACTGTGCAAAAGTTTTAGGCAGGTTAATCATTTGTGTTAATCATTTATTTTCATCAATCAACAAAATGCAGTGAATGAACAAAAGAGAAATCTAGACCAAATCAATATTTGGTGTGACCACCCTTTGCCTTCAAAACAGCATCAATTCTTCTAGGTACACTTGCACACAGTTTTTGAAGGAACTCGGCTGGTAGGTTGTTCCAAACATCTTGGAGAACTAACCACAGATCTATAATCCTATAATCCTACAAAATAATATAATGACTACAAAATAATATAATGACTATAATCCTACAAAATCCCTGACTTTGTGCAAGTGTACCTATAAGAATTGATGCTGGTTTGAAGGCAAAAGGTAGGTCTTTTGTTCGCTCACTTTGCATTTTGTAAATTGATAAAAATAAACAATCATTATTTACATTTCTGAAAGCATCCTTTGTTTACAGCATTTTTTCACACCTGCCTAAAGCTTTTGCACAGTACTGTATTATTTATTCTATGTGCCTTATTTGTTCTTTGTTCCTTGTTCTGTGTACTGTTAAAGCTGGAGCCACGTCGTCTCGTCTCTCTGTATACTTGTACAGTATATAGCAGAGATGACAAAGTTTGCTTTGACTTTGTCAGGGAAATACAAAGCATTTAGGTAAGCAGATGTGTAGAATTTTGCTCTTAAAAAAACAAAACAATGTGTAATGGAAAAGTTATTATTATATACCGTCGACTACATCTTGAACATGTAGCTGCAATTCCGGGTGAAACGACACTAATCACATTTATATTTAAAATATATAATTAATATATACATTCAGGGTCCCAACTCTGTTTTATTTGGGCTCTCCATAGATTTAAACCCACAGTTTTATTAATACCAGCAAAACGAGTTTAGACCACTGCATCACTAACACAAGGAAGTACGTTCCTGAAACATGGAGAACATGAAGTGCTGCAAACCGACAAAAGCCAAAAATCTATTCATGTCATAAAGCAATTTACCTTTAATAAAAGTAAGAAAGAGTGGAGTCGTGTCTAGGGGCGAGGCGGGAAAGAAAGAAATATTCCTGCACACCGGCAGCTTGTGAAAAACGGCATTAGTGTGTATGACTAGTTCCTTAGTATCATTCAACAATAATGAGCAAGAAAAGTGTATTGAACGCTGCGTGCAGCAGCACATTCCTACAGAAAAGGAACAGAAAATGATATAAAGCTCAGCCACTGCAGCTCGCATTTGATGGCATAAAGGCCAAAAGATTTTAAGCAGACACTCTGGAAAGCACATTATACGGAGTAAACCCCTTTTATTACTACTGCATTCTTGGCTCGAGTCATGGGGTTTTTGGGTGCACAGAGGGATGCAAAACAGCGGCAAAGGAAACAAAAGAGGAGAATGCCACTCCGAGTCCCCAGCACAGCAACCTGTACCTCCCTCAGAGGTGAAGCCTGAACGCTAGGGCTGTGCACCCAATCAAAAACGAATCAAAATCCACATTCAGAACCTCTAATCAACAGAATTTGCCCGGTTGACGGTTTTGTTAATTTCCCCAGTGTGTGTTCATGTGCTGTCTACTTAAGAACATGCTACTTCCTCGTCCATTCTGCAACTACATCTGTGTGTGTTTCCTTCAGTTATTTTAAAATCAAAACAAAATAACTTCTTGTTAATTGTACTTGAAGTAAAAATGTTCAGTGAATCATGATACTGATTTGAGGTCATATTGCCCAGCCGTAACAGGAAGTCAACAAATTAATGGTACTCAAAGTACATTTAATAAATCGTGATAATGATTTGTGGTCACGTCTCCCAGCCTGACTTAAAACTAATTAAATTAAACTCTGATGGCAAAAAAACAAGCAAAAAACAACCAAACAAAATAGTCCTTCATTAATCAAAAGTTAAATTAATCGTGATATTGATTTGCATTCATATCGCTCAGCCCTAGCACACACTGTCAGCTGTGAAGCAGGCCGGGAGTCTGGGAGAAACGCTGGGAACAACTGCATTGATATTTAGCTTCTAACTTCACAGGGAGAAACGACAAACATTTTTCTTTGCGGCGGTCTCAAGTCGACTTCCATCGCGCTGTTAACCTCCCCAGTCGGGCCACGACTGTTTTAATTACCCACTGAGTTTTAGTGGCACACGTGGTGTTCTCTCTCTCTTTCACACACACATACACACACTCCCTGCAGCTTCTCTGATTGTGTGTGGCTCTCTCTTGCCCCTTCTGAGCCAAAAGGAGAGCATGTGTACATACTAAATGGGGTGATGAATGAGGAGTGTGTTTTTTTCTTTCGTAAGTCAGCCACTTGTTTTCTGAGTCCGCTGATGTCAGGCCTCGATTAACTCACCGGGGAGTGAGATTGCAGTCGAAAAACGGTCTTACACACACAGTTTTCCATCCAACTGGATTTCAGAACATTCACACCTGGTATCAGGAAGGTAACAACCAGAAGAAACTGATGGAAAACCTGGAGGACGCCAGTCTCCACAAATGTGGCCTGTGCTTTATTTCCAATAAATAAGAGCTCTTAAATGAGATACACGAACTTGACATGACTTATGTGAAACGAAAGAAGATTGAGACTGAGACAAAAAGAGCTGCGAATAAATGACGTAGTTGTTTTACAGCGGCTTAGTTAACCTACCAAGGTGAATTTGGCAGAAACTATGCTCATGTAAATGTATCCATCCCCATGTAGAAGTTTCAACGTGATTCAGAAGAGCAGAAGAATAGCATGTAAAGACAAAAGCACTGCTGCGCTTGTTTCTGCCGTGTTATCCTCCGGAAAATATAGTGTTTACAGGCATTTGCTGTGCAAGTTCCACATACGGCTTCGACATTCGCCTCGGCCATTAGTCAGCAATGATGGCAAAGTCCCTCACATCTCAGCGAAAGCTCCCAACTTGGTTCCAGTCGCGAGTGAATCTAGACGTAAATGTGTTAACAGCTAATGTAGAGCATATATAAAAATGAAGAGACGTACGTGGTCCAAAATACGTGGTTTGGATACTATAAATAAGAAAATACTAACTATGTATGCACATAATTTGTACAGTTGGTAGCATAATGGTTAGGGAGTTGACCTTGTGATCGATGGGGTCACCGGAGCTGCCAGAGCTGCCTGCTGCTCATTCAGGAATGGGTGAAATGCAAAGGTCATATTTGGTTGTGGTGCACTGTGTGCTGTGGTGTGTTCACAATGACAAATAATCACTTTAACTCACCTGTGTTGTTAATAGTATTGCCTAATAACATGCTACCCTCAAGCTATAAACATTACTAGGAAGCTTTTGAATTCATGTCTCTTTAAAAAAATATGAAAACATTAGTTATGTGAATAACAGTAAATTAGATTTAAATGCATTTTAAACAGATTTAATAGATAATACTAGCCTGGTTTAAAGACTGAATGTACCTTTTATGCATATGCTTTTCATCCCTGACCCTGGTGGCGTTCCGCGTTGACGTGAAGATGAGGTGGGATGCGAGAGTCGGTCAGAGTGCTGAGAGGAGCTCAGTGAGAGCTGGATGGAGCATATGAACGGCCGGTAGGAGGGATGAGGCCACTACAGGCTCCACTGGCTCTGTGACAGATGGACTCATACGGGAAGGAGAGCAGAGAAAAGCACAAAAATACTCACAGCCTGAGGAAAGCACTGGAGCACGACTCTAAATGCCAGGGGGAAAAACAGCTCACTTCGCCAAAAAATGGGGAAAAAAATGGCACCTGACTCATATTTCCAAACCAGTATATTATTATAACAGTAATTTAAAAAGCTGAGAGTAAATACATTTAGTCACATTTAGAGCTGAGTGTATTAATTTTTATAAAAGTATCTTAGTTCATGTAAAATAGCAAAAAGAATGCCAACAGATTGTACAATTAAATGAATAAAAACGTCAAAAAGCTTTTAGTAAAAAACTCCTCAAGAACACACTTGATGTTTGTTGTACCTCTATAGGATCTATCTAAGGGTTATGGGTTTAGCAAAGCCGCCCCAGAAACAACTCAGGATTCGAAAGTGTCCTTCTGATTATTTTTGTATCTTCATGTGTTGTATGAGTATTAAATCAAAGACTCCATCATCTGGAACCAGCTGGACTTCTTTCGGACTATATGGACGTCAACGGAATCCAAATTTTAAACTGAACTAATTTTAGCTTAATGTTGCTGAGTGGATCTTAGCAAGTGGCCCCAGCAACGACTCTGGATTTGAAAGAGTCCTTCAGACGTTTAAAAATGATTAGTTGACGATTAATCTTAAACTAATCTTTACTTGGGTATTAAATGTTCATGCTCCCGGTCGCCCAGAGGAGGATGGGGTCCCCTTCCGAGTCTTGGTTCCTCCCAAGGTTTCTTCCTACTAGAGGGAGTTTTTCCTTGCCACTGTCGCCTCAGGCTTGCTTGTTGGGGGTTTGGGCTGGTTATATGTAAAGCGCTTTGTGACAATGACTGTTATTAAGAGCGCTATATGAATAACATTGAATTGAACTGAATTATGGGTTCAGCAAATAACTCCTTTTTGCTGTACAAACTACCATTGATGCATTATTTCGGCTTTCCGATGGCCAAGTCATCCATATAAATATTCGTCGTCTAAGTCAGAGACACGACTACCTCCCTCCCATCTGTGGCTGCTCTCTTCCAGAAACCACCCTTTATCCCTTCATCTATTTCAGCGGATTTACAGAGGGAGAAGGTGGCGAACCCCGTAGGAGTTTGGGACTGAGGCTTACTGAAGCGTGCAGCATATGTAGTGAAGTGAAGCCTCGCTGCCCACTTTGCAGCAGTGTGAAGCCGCTTTCCAACCCAGAACTACACGCTGAGAGGGGAAATCACACACACACACACACACACACACACATACACACTGTCCTTTAAACGAGAGGCTAGCTAATATATGACGCTGGAAATTTACAGTTACGATTATTAAGAGGACGCAGGCGCGTGGTGGCTCATTTTCATCGCTCTGTAAATCTGCCCGCCTCCCCCAGTATATCCCGTATTCCTGTAAACCCGTACTGCGGCACAAGATTTATGGGAAACGTTGGAGGAAAAATCTCCAGAGTGGCTCACGCTTAGACAATAAAGGTTCTAATGAAGGCTTTTCTGTGAAGTTCTTACATGATCAACCCTCGATTCTGTCTTGTGCGCCATTTTATACGGTCCTGCAGCAAATGTGAAACCGCTTTGATAACGTGAAGCTAGCGAGTGTGATCTGGACGTGTGTGGTCCATTTTGAGAAATGTCTGGTGTTTGTTGTGTTTAGTGATGAGACAGATCTTAGTTGAGCTGTAATCCACACAGATTTAGTTGCAAAGTTTAATTTAGTAATTCCTAAACTTTTCCCCCAAAGCCCCTTTCAATTACAAGAATGTTTCCTGAACTAAATTTGCCATTCAATACACCAATGCCTTATTTAAGCCTTTCAGTTTCTCATTTCAGGTTTTATATGTAATGACGGTTCAGGCGATCACAAGCCGCTGCCTCTTTATCCCGACACTACGCTAACAGGTCAAAGAATGATTTGATCACTGACTCAAAAACCACCAAACAGTCTGAAATGGGCCGGTGTCTGGTTTGAATGTTTGAAAAACTCATGGTTTCAAAGCCACTAAAATTTTGTTGTATCGTTCTTGCTCTACGAGCTGTTTTTTGGGTAACACTATAAAGACATGATCAAACAAGCCCGCCGAGTGGCCTCCAGATATCTAGTTGCTGATAAGCCAATGAGACAGAAATCAACGGATGGAGAACACACGGACAGACACAGACGACAACACCTCATCTCACTTTTTATATTTTTTGGAACCATTCACTGTGCAAACCTAGGACTGAGCCCAGGACCGTCTCGCTGTGAGGCGGCAGCAGAGGATATGCATGTACCAATGTTCCAAGTAATTTATATTTATATAATTCCAAAAAATTGATTGTGTTTAATGGTAAAAGTAGTTTTTCCCCAGACATATTAGAGCTGTAATCGCAACACCATGAAACTGTGCTATTTGTGCTTAGGGTTGTCATGCCATCAGAATCTCTAACCAGCCCATGCCTAATCTGAACTGAGAGTTTTGTTATCTGTTGCAACCCTGGTTGTGATGTGGTGTAATAAGATGGATCAGGTCAGAACATCATGCCTGACTCCAAACAGAAGTAACAGCCTAAGGGCAGAGAGCGAGGGAAGGGAAAGAGAGGGAGACGGAGTTTACGGCTTATGATCAATTACCCCCTATTACTGGGCAGATCGGCAACAGATCAAAGCTGCCCGTGAGACGTTTCCCCAATGTGCAAGAGAGAAAGGAACTCGGCTGCAGGAAAGTAGCAGAAAGATGAAAAAAGATAGAGATGCGATGTTATCATCAACATGCAGCAAAAAAGGAACCTGGGCTCCTGCTGGATTTGCTGATATCATAAAAGGGAGAACAATCACACACATGCACACACCCACACACGTGGACTAAACTGCAGGACGTCACGTAAACAACATGTCTTCTATAGTCATATTGGATCAAATGGGGTTTTTTTTGCCCTGCTGTAGCAGATGGGATAGCTCTATTTACTCAGCAGTTCCTTGGCGCCGACGTTGAGATCCCATTTCTGCACGGAAGCGAAATGTCACAGCTCAATTCGACCGCAACCCGATGAGCGCAATCTCCCCACAAAAACTCGTAATGCAATTCCACTCGAGAAACAAAAGAGTCAATTCCTTTGTCCCCCTTCTTATAAACCGATAGGAAATCAAAGAAGACTTTTTGTTTTAAACCATAGAGATCGCAAATCCACTCGGAAGGGCCACGACGTGAAGAGCAGAGGTCCCGGGTCTGCTCCTGTCCTTTGCTTTCCTGCCAACTCATCTCTAAGCCTGTCATATCCTCACCCTCTTCTTAATTTTCCAGGGCAGGCTCATGAATTATTGCAGGCAGAAAGCTGGAGGCCTGCTGCCCGTCCCGCTATGTCATGGCCGGGGGCCAAGCACAACCACGGAAGCAGGCAACAAAGGGAAGATAACCTAACCTCTCTTTCCCTGTTAGGAATTATAAGTCCATTGTGGACAGCGAAAACATGTCAGAGGAGTTGTATGGTTAACACGCACTCCGTTTCTGCATTAGACATATCTGGTGCTTGGGATCTGGTGCTTGGACGTATTATAAGGATTTATAAATATGGTTAAAAAATGCAGGTATGTTCTGGCATAATAAACTACAGATCGTGTTCATATCAGTGTACTCCTTAGGGCAAAGCAATGGAGATATTGGCTCGTGGTTCTGTTGTTATGCTGAAGATGGAAAGTGACTTCAGTTAAATATCAACCAGTTCACAATTATACAGCATCTACATAGTCAGTCACACAAGTCAGCACCTCCCCATAATAGCCACCTTTTAAAATGACTATTATCAAAAACAACTACAGTACTGTGCAAAAGGTTTAGGCAGGTGTGAAAAAATGCTGTAAACAAAGAATGCTTTCAGAAATATAAATAATGATTGTTTATTTTTATCAATTTACAAAATGCAAAGTGAGTGAACAAAAGAAAAATCTGAATCAAATCAATATTTGGTGTTACTACCTTTTGCCTTCAAACCAGCATCAATTCTTATAGGTACACTTGCACAAAGTCAGGGATTTTGTAGGATTGTAGTCATGATATTATTTTGTAGTCATTATATTATTTTGTAGGATTATAGTCATTATATTATTTTGTAGTCATTATATTATTTTGTAGGATTATAGGATTATAGATCTGTGGTTAGTTCTCCAAGATGTTTGGAACAACCTACCAGCCGAGTTCCTTCAAAAACTGTGTGCAAGTGTACCTAGAAGAATTGATGCTGTTTTGAAGGCAAAGGGTGGTCACACCAAATATTGATTTGTTTTAGATTTCTCTTTTGTTCATTCACTGCATTTTGTTGGTTGATGAAAATAAACGATTAACACTTCCATTTTTGAAAGCATTCTTTTTTTACAGCATTTTTTCACACCTGCCTAAAACTTTTGCACAGTACTGTATATTTTCATGTTAAGGACACAACTTCAACAATGAACTTTTTTTTGTAATAACAAGTTACAAAGAATGTTGCAGAGACACAGATGACACTGGTTGCTTGAACTGTCAATGGCACTTTGCTCCAAAACATCTGTGACAATTTTGAAGGTTTTGCTACACATTTAAGGTGTGTTAACATTTGTGGGCAAAAGTTTGAAAGGTTTGAAACCTTTGTGTATGACATCCTTTTGACGACATTCAAACAGGCTCTCTAAAGACTTTATACACACAAGTATAATTGAATCAGACAAAACAACAACACAGGACTGTAACTGTGCATCTTAAATGTAGTTAATTAATTAATTAATCACACAGTGTTCTAATCCATATATTTTACAGAATGTGGAATCTATAAAACTAGACACCAGTTCTATAGGTGTTCTATCCCTGTGGAGCTAATGCAGATACACAAATTCAGTTCACTTATCACAAACCCATGTCCCTGATGAACAACACTTTCAGCAAATGCAATTCTGTATGTCATAGCCCTCACTATGTGCTAATGTGTTCCTATAGAGACCAGCGGTGCATCACATTAAGGAAATTACAACTCAACTATTATAATCATCATTCACTTTTATTGTTATTGTCTTATTTAGCAGCGGCACATAATCAATACCATAATAGCTGTGGGTCCATGCTTATTAAATCAACACAGAGGATATGCTTAAATTGCACCAAGGCCAAAAGTGCTCTGATAGAACTGAAGCCAAGAGACGCAAGACAAGAATGCAGCTATGAAAGAGAAAAACAAGGCATCTGCATGGAATTGAACCCATCTCAGCTATCATGGCTATAAGAGGCTCCCAAAATGGGAACTCGACAGCAGCCTGAGCATTATGGGAAGCACAGGAAAAATAATTCTGCCACAACAGCACTAGCACAGGATTTACAGTGACACAATGTCCTCACAGAGAGCCTCAGTTTGGTAATGTTTTTACTGACCTCGACCTCAGAATCAATACCCTGTTCGACAACCGGCCTGGTCAACCAGTTCATCACCAAAGGTCAAATCATTAGTCTATTAAACCCTTCAGGATACACAGCACAACTGTAAAAGGGAACGCTGCTCCTACACCATGCACAGTGCCTCCAGCAACTCATTATTACTCACGCTGAAGTAATACTTGAATTATTATTTTTGACATGTGCCTGCGGGTGCCAATCTTTCATTCTGGTCACTAATATTATGATAAATAAAGAATAAAGTAAAACATAGAGCCCGAATGATACACTGGCATGCCACTATTAACAGTTGATATGCTCAGTATTTATTATGAGCACAAATGACATTTTAAAAAGAAAAAAGGCGGATTCTTCAACCATATTATTATAATATTTTTTTAGGTGAAAGTGGTCTAGTGGTCTAGTGGCCTCTGGACCAAGAGTCCTACATCCAGCACTGCTATCACCGAGTCCCTGAGCAAGACCCTTAACCCCAAGATGCTCCAGGGAGTGTGATCTGTAGTTAGGAAATGAAGTCTCTCTGAATAAGAGTGTGTGCTAAAATGCCATAAATGTATTACGAGTGTTATCAGTGTGTAGTTTGACCACTTCTGAGGATAGTCTGTAAGGTTAGGGAGTTCGCCTCGTGATCGAAAGGTCGCAGTTTCAAAAGGTACCACTGAGGTACTCATGAGCAAGGTACCGTACCCAAGCACTGCTCTCCAGGTGCTGCCCATGACAGCTGCCCACTGCTCCTTCAAGGATGGGTCAAATGCAGGGGTCATATTTCGTTGTGGTGCACTGTGTGCTGTGCTGTGCTGTGCTGTGTTCACTCACTTTCAAAACAACTCCACTGTTGGCTTTTTGTGTCATAATTTAGTTACATTTCCAACATTTAGCAGATACTATTATCTAGAAAGACAGATGTGACGGCTGATAAAAGTTTATCTGTCACGGTGTTATCTGTTAGGATAAAAAATATTTTTTACCTCGATGAATTGCCCGGCTCTATATGGAACTATATATTATCTTATTTTTAAATCCTCTAATTACCATTAGGGCTGTGCAAAAAAATCAATATATCCCGATATTTCCTTTCACGATATACTATATCCATTTCTAGCTCCAAAAATCTATATTTCCGAGAGGGAGAAACATGCACCACAAGCAGCCTCAGATAACTGACCGGACACTTTAATTTCTCATTTTATACACTTTATTTTAACGTTTTTGGTGTCCACTAGTTCAGAGTGTTAAAATGCAAAGACATTAAAGTTAAAATTCAATTCTGAGTTATGTTGTTTTGGCTGAATTATTAATGTAATGTGATTCATTAAAACCACTCAGATCGTACAAAGCAACTTGCATTTCAGCTCTATTTTTACATTTTCAGTAAACTGTCGAAAATCCCAATATGTATAGTATCGCAATATATCGCGATATGTACAGTTTCGCAATATATCGTGACATAATCATATGTGACCCATGTATCATGATACGTATCGTATCGTGAGGTCCTTGCCGATACCCACCCCTAATTATCATTACTGGTATCGGTCAGACTTTAAAATAAACACTCACTGCACCTTTAACACTCAGAACCTCCCACAGACCTTGCCTGAATGATGACCGAGCACCCATATAAACAGCTTTTAGAGGTGCCTGTGAGTGGTAATACAGCTTCAGTAATGGCCTCTGGAAGCCTGAGACCTGCTGTCCTGACCTTCCACCAATCCCGTGCAGGGAAACGGCCCCAGAGGAGCGTGGGTAAGTCCTGGCTTTCACTAACCATCCCCCAAAAGGTGACACAATTTATCAAGTCCTATAAATAAGCCTGGCAGTGACAAACTCATCAAATCTTATTGCTAAAGAGCATCCAGCAGCCCTTCAAGTCTGCACTCCATTTGTCAACACGCCCACTCAGGAACCATGGACAGCGACCTGCTGAGAGTCAGATATCACGGCTCAAGTAAAAACGGGCTGCGAAATGTGATGGATATCTGTAATTTGTTGGTGCTGTTCCACTTTTCTATATCCTGATATTTTTTGATATTACGCTATTGTGGCCTTTTCTATTCATAATCACATGAGATCGTCAGTGTAATAAATCACAATAAGAGAAGAGCGTAGTGCATTACTGCAGCAAGAAGAACAATTTCTTAAAGGGCATTATGTTGCTGAGAATTACGTATTGATTACAAAATATTAAAAGTATTTGTGTTTTTCTACTATTATTAGTAATGTAATAGTCAGAGAATCCACAGTTATAAGAATGCATGTTATTAAACTATCCAAAAATGTTACATCCTTGCAAATGGACAGTTACGCTGTTAAAAAATCCCACCATCTCACGGAAGAGCATTTCATTTGAATGTTATCACCACATCATGGAATTTAATAATAACAACAGGGTGAATATTGCTGGCTCACGGTGTATTAACACAGATATGTCAATGTAGAATTGTAACGGACCCTGATGTGTAGCGTGCTGATTTTTCGACAGACAGAAAGAGGGGTTTGGGAGATGGAAGAGGAGCCCCTTGAGAACAATTTTTGGGGCCCATTTTGTTTGAAGAATGTAGCAAGGAAAATGGAAGGAAAAGAGAAGAGAAAATATAAAATGTAAAAGAGAAATACAGAGTGAGGCAAGACAAGACAAAGGAAACACTTGCCAGTGAAACACATTAAAATGCAAAAAGGGAACGACGCAACACTAAAAAGAAAAGCAGTACCGTGAGAGCAAAAAAAGTGTGTATTTTTGTATGCGCATCTGCACGCACACAACCAAGTACACACACACACACACACGCACGCGCACGCGCACACACACACACACACACACACCTATATGGTACATGGTACCCATGGGAGAAGGAGCAGACTTTGCTAGAACAACCCATCACATAAGGGTGATCTATAATTAAAGAGCTCTCCAGCGTTGCAGAAAAGAGTGCAGAGAGGCAGAGTAAAAGGTGTGCTGAATGTTAGAGGAGGTGTGGGAAAAGGAGGATGAAAAAGACTGACTGGGTGACGTCATTTGGAATTTTCCTCAAACGGTCCATGTACCATTTACTGTGTAGGCAGGAAGACGGACAAAGAACATCTAAAACACCTTATTACTGGCATTCAAGATTCAAGATCACATTTATCTTTGTCACATAAATAGTTATACACATACAGCAGGAAGCAAAATGCACATGATTAAATATAAAGAAACATTACGAGACTTGTAGACTAAAAACATTTAAAAAGGTCAATCAACAAAAATTAGACAGAGCAGTAGAGTCCACTGACAGGACAAGGTTGCAATGATATATTCCAAGTAACTGGAGAGATTCAGAGTAATTAACATTGACTGTAGTGATTATTCTGGTTTACTTAATGGTTGAAATGTCTTAATCTTGTCTGACTCGGTCTCAGTCTCGCCTAGCATCTTTATTTTGAAGCCAATGGATGAACATGAAAATCAGGTAAAATAAGTAGCCCTGTCACAATTATTACATTATCACCTGATCGCGATTATATGAGCAGACCGCAATTTTTCAGTGCATCACTGTAAAATCGTTTCTAAGCATTATAAACATCTGGATAAACAGAAATGTATCATTTCTCCCCTACAAACGTTTAGACGTTAATTACGTTATTTCTGTGCGCTGCGTCTGCTATGGTTTACCACGTGAGTGGAGCAGTAGCAACATTTCTGGATAGCTGCGTTCTGAATAATGGACCATTTAGCTGAAAGCCAAAAACCACAGCACTGCTGTGGGTGCATTCTGGTTTTAAGCCAAATAAAAAAGGAGATCCTGCTAACTTGGACGACGTGATCTGTAGAATTTGTGGAAAAAAAGGTGGCCGTCAAAAACAGCAATACGACAAATCTGCAGAACCACTTGCGGATCCATCACTCCACCCAGCATGCCGAGCTCGGAAGGAAAATCGCAGCCACAGCTCCACCACGGCAACTGGCTGCTGCTGAAGCTTTCTGTCCAGTGACTAAGTATAAACGTGACGGTACCAAATGGCACACGTTAACCGACAGCGTAACACGATGTATAGCCGAACAAAATGCCGCCGTTCAATACGGTTGAAAAAGAAACGGCATTTAAAGAAATGCTTCGGAACTTTGACCAGCAGTACGAGTCAACAGGGAAAACATACATCTCCAAAACTGCAATCCCCAATTTATACATTCAACTGAAAGATGAGATACTCAGGGACTGTGAAGAAATTGACTTTTACTCTCTTATTAATACAATCATATTTCGTGTTCATGTTAATTTTATTAATATGTTCCAGGATTCAATTAAAATGTTTTCTTTGTAAGGTGTATGTTATTATTAAACTATGAATAGGCTTACTCTACAATAATGATAAAATTTACAGAAATAAAGACAATTAAATTGTTAATCACAATTATTTGTATGACAGTTAATTGTCAGATTAATTTCATGATTGTGACAGCCCTAGTCCTAAGAGGCAAATGCAATGTCTTAAAAGTCAATGTTTCAATTTTTTTAAAAAAATGCTTTGGGGTATAAGCTTGCACCGTTTGACATTTATTCACTATATTTTTGCAGCTGTTATTCTGAACGAGTGAAAGGTGGGGAGAGGTTTTGAAGGGTCGCTTATGTCTGAAACTGAGTGAATGAAGCTTGTAGCTTGTGCACTTGGTGGAAAAAGCCATTTTGAAAGGTGAAATTAAGGAGCTTGTTAACGTATCCAGGTTCTGACAATGATCTTTTGATACATTCTAACTAGCATTTAAAAATGAGTTCTCATGGAGACATCAGTGAACAGTTTTGGACATTTCCCAGCTCCAAAAAACACATGAGCTCATCCCTGAATTATCATGTGAACCCTGGTGGGACTAACACTAAACAGGGATTTCTACAAACTGCAAACCTCGCCTCAGGCCTGTGACCAGCTTGAAAGAAGGACTTAAGTAGCTGTTCAGTTCAGTCAATAATGCAAAAAAAGAAAGGAAAAAAAACAGCAGATCAGCAGTGTTTCATGTCTCTCCATCGGCTCTTCACAAATCAAACACAGATAACACTAAAAATAAAGGAAGCTGTTATCTCCCGGCTATTCTCATGGAGATCCTGGGTAAATATTTGAGCGAATCAATACGCCAAACGGACAGAGTAGAAGCCACGGTCGACTCGCCGTTTGATTTGCAGACGAGGGCTGCTGGGAGGAGCGCTGATTGACGTATCTGCCTCCCTTCACCGAGAGTCTGCCGACTGAACTAAAGCCTACGAGGTCAGCACGAGTCAGCAAAAACGTTGAGCAAAACCAGGCCGTTGTTATTCACACTGCGTTATCACCAAACGCCATGCCAGTGAGCTTGAGACTTTCAGATTGATGGGACAAAAGCAAGAGCTCTACGACGCCGGCGGATGGCTTTAGGTCTGTCGTTTTTGGAGAGCGGGCCGCCTGCTGGCTGGGCGTCCAAGTAAAGTGAGTAATCAGTGGAACACTTTCCACAATAGCCTTGTTCATTCTTCTAAGCCAGGAAGTTGGCAAGATGCTGCTTCCTCAATGTGGGCAAGCTTCACAGACTTTTAGAAATAAAAAATCCCCATCTGACCAACAGACCGACTCTAAAACCCCCGGATTTCACCGAAGAATCCAAATCTCTCCACATCTATGCCAGCAGAAAGAGGACAGCCAAAGAACTAGCAACGAGTGGACAGCGGTCAAGACAACTCACTCAGTAGCCTTCCAGTTTCATTTGATGAGTTCTGCCTAATCGCTGTTAGTTTGGGTGTGGTTTATAATAGTCTCCATAGATCTCTAGTGTCATCTAGCAGAGGCTGCAAAATTTTTGACATTTATTTTAGCGCCTAATTAGCACCGATTAATCTGATAATATAATCAGTTGATATGAGCTAATTGCCACTACATGGCACTGCCACCTGTCATCGTCCTTAAATGGAAAGAAAACAGAAGAAAAAGACGAATGGAAGATGAAGCTTTCAACTAAGTTATGAATGTCATTGTGTAGTTTATCACTCTTGGTTTCCTGAAACGGTTTTATGCATTTGATTTTCCTTTAACAAAACTGTAATATACAGCATTTGATTGTATTTGATGATTTATGAAGCAAGTAACTTCTTTACTTCCGTTGTGCAACATCTGGATGAAGACTAACAAATGTATAGGCAAAACTGTTGTTTCTCTTTTGTTTCTGCATAAAAAAAGAATATTATTCAAAATATAATTAAAGGATTTTTCATCTTCCAATTACTGAAATTATTATCGGTATCAGTCTTAAATCTATTATATCATACCGGGCTGTGTAGAATCTACTTCTGTAACAGTGTAGAAACATTGAAAACATGCCCCTGCCTTTGTAGTGTTGTTGGAGGAAAAATTCTTCCACCCAGATTCCTCCGACACAACAATAGAGGAATTGAAATATTGTAGATAAAGTCTCTTCTGCTCTTTGCAGAGTGGCCCATACGTGTCAGAAGTCTGTGTGTTGATGCGTGTTGTTTTTTCCTGCTGCCTCCCTCTCCGTGCTCCTGCTTCTGTCAGGCCCCGTCACAGGCGGTAATAAACGGCAACTCGCGATCAGGCGGGATGCCTGTCAGGCCACCGTCGCTATCGCGTTCTATGAGCCAAATCGTTTGTTAGCGCTCTTCCATCCTCTTCCTTGGCCTGTCTGAAGGAGGGAGGAAGGGAAGGTCTCTTTTATAAGTGGTGAGGTGTGGCGAGAAGATAACGGACGAAAACGTTATCTCCTTCCAGACCAACTAATGCCCCAACACAGGCTCCCTCCTCACTTTAACCCTCTGTGGAAATGATTAATCCAGACAAGTGTCTTTTGAAATAAATTGAGATGCTGGGGTTGAGGGTGACCAAGCACCCTGACAGCTCTACAATTCTCTGCCACTTACAAGACCCTTAGGGTTTTCTCTCTTCATGCTCTCTCTCTCTTCCTTATCTCTGTTCCCTCTCCATATTTCCTCGTCCCCATTTCTCTTTTCTCCATTTCCCCATGAACATGCCACAGGGTTTGAATCACCACGCCTGTCCCTGCAGAATCGCCAGACAAAGTGCTGCAAGATTTTGCTGATATTTCAAATCGTGAATGCTTTTAATCGCTACGCATTAGCAACGAGCGGAGTAATTATCAACACCGCTGACATTAGCAATCTGAGGACCATATGTGTCAAAGCTCTGCATTCAAAAGAAATGCATATATATATATATATATGTATATATGTGTATATATATATATATATATATATATATATATATATATATATATATATATATAATGTATATATATATATATATATATATATATATATATATATATATATATATATATATATATAAATAAATATATATATATATATATATATGCATATACAGGTTGGCTGCAAAATATATAATGCCAGCACCATGTGCAAAACAAAATCAAATATATGATACTACAACTATTTTGCATCTTGATACAAAGGAAGACGTGTTTATTTTGCATAACTAATATATGTTTTCATTTATCAGATGCTCTAAATTACAGGGACAGTCTCTCATGGAGCAACTGGGGGTTAAAGGTCTTGCTCAGAGATTTTAACCTATGTTCTTTTGTTCCGGACGTGAGAATCCTACCAATGGTCCAACACTACCTCCTCAAAAAGTCAGATAAAACATTATTTACTCTGCGTGCAGGGTTATTGGATAACACTAAAAAGGACAGTTTGCATTTTTAACAGTATAAATTGTAAATAGTTCTTTTTTTTCTGCATTAACCTAGAAAATCACCTAAATCATTCTAGAATGATTATTTCAAAATAGAGCTATTTGATTCATTTGGGTTTAAATAATCCTGTGCAGCCCTAATATTGGTAAACAATTGCCATAAATTTATCATAAATCTAGCATGAATAGCATATGTCTGGAATAAAATACTTGTTGCCTACATCAGCAAATACTTCAAGCTTACATGCGAAAATGTTCAACAGGGACAGCTTTGCTGCAAATACAGAGGCACATTAACAGTGTGACATCCTTTAGGTAAAGAGACTGCACAGAAGATTACATCTCCTATTTGAGGTCTTACATGCTCTCCGTAGAGACGAGCGTCACTCTCACAAAGGAAAGTAGACCCTTAATGTGTGGATTAAATCTGCCTTATTCCATTTTCCATTAAAGCATGTTCAAGCATTTACTCTCTTCACTCTCTGAGTTGTGCGTTTGCATGCAGGCGGACTGATGCAACAAAACGTTTATCTGCACCAAAAATCGATTTGGTGTCTCAAACTGTGCTCTCCAAATGGTGCCTCGAGAGAGAAAAAACAGAGGCTCATGTGATGCTACTGCCTCCTCTGGCATTACAAACAGAGCTACTGCAGAAACTATTGACTAAGCATCAAGGCTAATGGCAGAAAATCATTCCAAGTAACAGGTTGAAACAGGATGATGTCCTTCACAGAGCTGAAATCTGTTTAGCCCACTGCTCTTAAGGCCTAATTCATTGTATGGCGACATCGCCATGTTTTCTTACACCACCAATACAATAAGGTAATAATTCAACCTCATTATGCAAAACTATTCATCAAAAACACGCGTCCTTAAAAGAAAATTCTACTCATTACTCAGATAAAGTCAGTGTAATGAAACCTGTTACTGTCTGAAGAACCTACAGAGCCAAAGAACAGGATCTTAACCAGCAAAATAAAAAAATGTGTTCTTTGTTGCAAAGTGAAAGTGTTTCAGACTAACATTTTGCATAATAAAAAGATTGTGAAAGCTTCAATGACGGCATATGGACCCAAACAGATTTTCATTCAGATACAAATGTGACCCATGTCTGTCATCTGTAATAAAATAACTGCCAAAAGTCATGTCCAAACATTGCTGGACTGATGGATTGGCTGGATTTGAGATCTCTCTGTGACAACTTCGGCCGTCTGCAAACCAATGACCGAACCAGACACCCAACAAATGCTCGACAAAACCTCTGACACTTAATATCTGCCCCATAATGCAATTCCTGAAGGAGATTCATCAACAGCTGAGAGCCAAGAAGGCGAAATGACCAGAGCTGGTTTAGTGGACAGTAAATTTTCTCTCTGCAGCGTTACACATCCCTGTGACACAAGGAAGAAGCCATTCCTGCTTCCCATAACGATGACGACGCTCCTCATGGAGACTCAAATGTTGGAGACAGACGAGGAGGAATAAAAGCGTGATCCCCCTGAGGGGGGAGCAATGGGGCCTCATCCATGGTGACATTATTCCACTGCATGCAAATCTCAGTCTCTACTGAGCGCAAACCATGACTTCAGCACTGCTGATTTGAATTGTGAGAAAGACGCTGGACAGTCAAATAATGCCTCAGAAACGTCTGGACAGCCGAAAGAGAAGTGAAAGAGCAAGTCCACAAACACAATTATTAAAGTTTTGTCGGGCGTTTAACGTTACCATAATCTCCCCTGACAATGCCATCACCTTTATTACTAACACACAACATTATACAGTGTAGATGCAGCGAGGAAGTTCTTCCATCAACACAAACACACACTGGGTGTGTCTCAACCTACCATTTATTTATTTATTTACACATTCTAAACCAAGTGCAGCAGCTATATATATATTATAACTCTACAGCAACAGGGACAAATGACACATTACAACAGATTTATAAAACAATATAATAAAGTTTCACAATGACAAAAAGGCAGAATATAAGACTAAAAAAATCCAGTTGGACATTCATGCCATGACAGACGAATACATAAAATAAGCTCGGAAAAGAAAATGAACGAGCATTAATTCCTCTAAAAACAAAACAAAACAAAATAAACGTTTTTAAATCATTCGAGTTCATAAAATCAACTTGTTGTGCAGTTTTGTTTGTGTCAGATCTAAAAATCTACACAAGTAATGTCGAGTGGGAGGTGTATACTGTGGTAAAGAATTTGCAAAAGAAATCGGATGTTTTATAAGTTCACAGAAAGACGATTGTGTGTGATTGTGTGTGTGTGTGTGTGTGTGTGCGCCTTCATCATTTTCACAAGGTGTAGCGCAATCCGTCACCAACAAATAAACACAACTTATCTCAAGAATTCTGCGCCGACACTCACCGCTTTGCTCCCCCAGAAAGACGAGTTTGAATTTCCTTAAAGGATTCCCAAAGTCGCTGGCCACAGACATGTTTTGGGGGTAGTTTTGTTCGGGGATGAGGGGAATGTGTGGTGTTTTCTCGTTATCAGCGCCGATCCTGCCCGTTGCGCCTCGCCACTGCTGCACTCTGCTGCTGCCTGTCAATTCGTTGGCGCAGTGCGCATGCGCCGCCTCTCCTCCGCCTCGGCCCCGCCCATCAGCTACCACGCATGACGTCATGGGGGGGGCACTTTTATTTTTTAATTAGCGAAAGTCGTCGTGTAGGCGTTTCCGGTTCTTCAGCGTACGGTTTTCCACCCGTTAATGGGGGCTCAGTTAATGACCAGACATAAAAGTGGGACAAAAAACGGATTTAAACTACTTTGTTGAACGATATTTAAAACAATCTGGAGGTGCTACTAAAAGGGTAAAGATTCCTTGCTTCAGTGGTTATAGTCGAGACGCCGAGGCGGTCTCTCGTGGGAGTATGGGTTTGGGTTGGGTCCATGGAGACTGCTTGTGTGTAGGGCCCACAATTTGGTGCTACGTCCCTGGTGGTAACAGGTCCTCTACTTAAAATGTATCTGTAGGAAAGCGTTAATGGGAGTTTAGAAAATGGCCAAACATAAGATTGGTACAAAAATGAGTTTAAATCATTTTCTTGAGCGAGATTTTAGACGACTTAGAAGTACTATTGACAGGCGTCCCAACCTGCAAAAACTCATTTCCGGGAGGTGCGACAGAGAAAGAGGAGAGGAAACAATATTTGTTCATGGTAGTAATAGTTCCTCTACTTAAAAGTATTTTGTCTATAGGGCAGTGTTAATGGATGTTTAGAAAGATGTTAGATAAAATAAAATTAGGATAATGGCACCTCTAGTTGCTAAATCGTAACAAAGGATTATCTACAAAGACATTCCTGTGTCAAGGCCTTGCTGAAAGGTAAGAAAATCTTGATTTTTTGATGCACAGTTAAAAAGTTCTACATATAGTAAAATGTTCCCTGACTTGCCCATGAGTACAATAAAGTTTACCAAAAAAATGAAAGAGAAATTTGCAAGGGCTAAAACACAGGTAATTAAAGTGAGAGATTATTTGTCATTCTGTGCTTCTGTGTCTACTATCCTGTTTCTACATCTGGTAAGCTAGTTTGTGATTCATCTGTTGTTTAAACTGAACTCTGCTACTTAGTTGTGTACTTAGACTGTTGTGTTTAGCTTAGCTGGCTGGTTCTTTGCTGCATTAGCTGAAACCCTTAGACTGCTGTTGTGTGTTATTCTTTGCTTGTGTTAGTTTCACTACAATTTACCTGACCATTGTCACCTGGTGTAAGTCAGGCCAGGGCTAATTAAGTGTTAATCTGGGGGAGTGGCCTCCACTCACCTACAATTTAAAAGGAGGATCATTTGGGATAGGTCTTAGTTCTGTGCTTAGTTCCGTTAAGGACGTGACCGTCAACCCTCCGATCACATAGCCAGCTCCCTAAAAGTTAAGCTACCAACTGTCCCTAGTAAAATATATAGAATTAAAATATATGTCAAAATATATTCCAAATTAATTTTAGACTTACAAAGAAGATCTAAACAGTATGCAGTAACAGAATATCTATGAAGGTGGTGTGGTGAGGTAAAGGGTTTGTGTTATTATGAACAGTTCCAAAGTTGTGGTGGCAATGTCCTGATTAAGAAGTCTTGCCTGAAGATAAAAACTCATCCTGAGTTTTACCATAATGCTATTGAAGCATCTGTCTGATTTCAGGTCAAAAGGACAGTTGCTGGGGTGAAGCAAGTCTCTGATAGTTGCTCTGGTATTGCGTCTTCTGGTTTAAAGAAACTGCTGTAACAATAGTATGCTGAATTGGAGTACAGTTTCCTTCCCTCTTTACATACCCTCAGTAAGGTTCTTGTACTTTGGTGGATATCTAATTTGCAATTTTTGAATGCATCTTAGTCTATTGGTATGAACTGTTATGGGAGGTTGTGCGTCTGTGTCCTAGCTCCAGCTCTACCATCATTGAGCCCATGTGCGAGACCCTTTACCACAAATTGCTTTAGGGAGATTGTCCATGTAACTAGGAAATGGAAGTCGCTGTCTATAAGACAAAGAGAGGAAGCCATTTGTTGTCAACTTGTGATGAGACTATTGCACATGATCACAATGCTGAAATGATATACTGTGTGGTGTAGTGTCTTCTGTCTACAGCCTCACCCTCTCACCCCATGGACACTACGCCATAGCAGACACATCAGAAATGCATCGACACAAGCTTATAGTATTGCTCACAATGTCAGTGTTACTGTAATGTCCTATGGAAGGAAGCATGACTGGAAGAATGGTTAAAAGTATTCAGTGAATTGTTGCTCTATGCAATGTCAGTATGTTGTTTATACATTTAACATAACTACAGGAATAGCCAGCAAGCACATTGAAACAAGTGCTCTGAGGTCATTTTCTCTTTTAGTTTATTAGTCTTCTACCTCAATAGCTAATATATGTATTTACTAAATAACAATAGCAGTATGAACTGATCTACTGTTTGTGTGCTTGGATATGAAACATTTGCTTCTAAAGGGAAGCTCAGAGGGTGAAGGACATCGGCGGTAATGATGTGGCTGCTGATGTTTGTAACGTTTCACTTAGCAAATTGATAGGTGCATACAAATTTTCAGAACACCAAATAACAGATTTGAGAGATCACAAAAACATTTACGTTATTTAGTATTTGCTCCCATCTAGAGCAACTTCCATTTCCTAATTGAGGGACAGCCTCCCTGGAGCAGTGGTAGTGTAATGGTTAGTGTGTTGTTTACTGTGATTGGAGGCCGCTGGTTCAAATCACAGTAAAGGTACCACTGAAGTACTCGTGAGCAAGGTACCGTTCCTGGGCACTGCTCACTGCTCCTTCACAGATGGGGCAAAAGCAGCGGCCATATTTGGTTGTGGTGCACTGTGTGCTGTGGTGTGTTCACAATGACAATCACTCACATTCACTTAAGTGAATTCACTGGGGCTCAGTATGGCAGTAGTTCTGGAGGTAGGATAGAGCTAGATTTAAACTTACAACCTCATGGTCTATAGCCAAGTATTTTGCCACTGCATCTGAGTCAATGTCATTTTAAGGGTCCTTTTGTGTATTTTAAAATCCTGTTAATATTATCCACATGCATTTCATTGTGAGAAACACCTGGAAATGTTAACAGAAAGATGTAATACAGGCTAGTTATTGTAGTTTCTACTAGCGTAACTGTTTGCTAAACCTTGATGTCCTTAAGAAAAGGTTTCTCTATGATGAGAAATGTGCCAAAAAGGTTTCTGTCTGTGCACTTTTCATTGCAGCATGTACAAGATAAAACTCTAGAACATGTTTGGGTGATAAGGGCAGGAAAATACAAAAAGAATGATTTACGGTTTATAAACTTTTATTGTCTTCAAAAATAACTTAGATGTTTTGAATATATTGTATAATACATATCAATGCATAATATATTTTTTACCCCAGCAAGGCACAGACGTGAGGGAAAAGCATACTGTAATTCATATTTAATCACAGATGACTTGATTAATACAGTTTGTGACTAGAATTCAGATTACAACATACAACACATGTATAAAAATATATAGGTTCATATTTACAAATCTAAAGACATTTGTTCTCAAAAATGTACAATGATAAAGTAACATTTTGTCATTCATTTAGGTGATTTTTCGACTGCATGGCCTGTTACAGGCATCTTAAACATTGCAGCTGAGACATCACACACACATATAACAGATTAAACATAGATCATAAATGTGTATTTTCAATTAAATGTAATTTAAAACTTAAATCATTTCTTCACATATTTGGCTAATGAAGAAAACACAAATAAATCACATACATTCAGTAAATACTGTATTAGATGAACTGAGGTACGGAACAGGTTTAAAGAGTTTTTTGGCAGTTAGTGATTGGTGAAATCTTACCCACCTCAAACTTTTATTGCTTTTATTTGGAGCTGCAAAATGAATATCACCGATCTTTGTTTAATAGGTAATAGATCAATGAACAGGTGAAGAACTGGCACATAGTCCCCAGGTCCAGTAAAAGGGATTTTGTTAAGGCTCTGTTGGTGTTGGGAATCTTACATTATAATATTCATTTTGAAGGCAGTAACTTGCTAGTTTCACTCAAGATTGTAAAGAGAAAACTTGAAAAGCCACTTATTTAAATAATATCAGTGAACCTCAGTTGCCAATATTAGACAACTATCATTGGTATAAAGCTAAACAATATGATATGACTTAATATTTTTGTATTTTCCTCTCCTTCTTGAAATGTGTAAAATAGTGGTATAACATTTAAAAAAAATTTTTTAGAAACATTTGTAAGCCCAAATGCCTTTTTTATTTAGTTTTCATTAATGTTGATATTTGCTATATACCACAATTTATTTCAGAACGTTGATTTTTTTTTTAAAGCTCTGCATTATGTGCTGTAGTAACTGTAGTAATAATACCAAAACTACTTGGTAATGGCTCCAACACCGGCCGCTATAGTCAGTGCAAAAACGGAAGGTAAAATAAAGATCTATTCATTCACAAGGAGAGCCCTTTTCACCAGGGTCCTGAATGGCGTGTTTGTGTGTTAGAAGGTGTCCATGCTCTGCCCATGCAGGAGGCCCGTGGAGATGTGCGGCTCCAGCAGTGTGTCTGTCGAAAGCTGCAGCTGCATCACAGTGGACCGTCATGCCTCTTCTCCAGACTGTACTCTCTGGTTTTTCCCACCTTCCAGCCCACCACCGCAATCAGGGAGACGCCCACCACCTTATAGCCCACCTGCAGACCAAGGTACCTGTACAAAAATAGGCAATCCTATTGTCATACTATATGGAACTACAGTACAGTACATGGGAATCAAAAGAGGGGCCTCTTGGATCCTGTATATTTAGACTATATGGACCAATTTCCCAGTGGAGGATTAAGCCTAGTTCTAGCCTAGCTTTGAGTTTGAATGTTAAATCTCCACTGGTGCTACAACTTAGCCCAAAACTAGGCTTAATCCATGAGCAAGAAACCAGCCCTTTAAACATAGTCTAGGACTAAACTGCAGGTACAATGGAGATTCACCATTGAAATTTCAGGATAGTCTTGGTGTAGGTGTAATATTTTACTGGAAAACTGGCCCTATAAGTATACTTAATTTACTATGAAATGATAATTGACAATTGTCATTGCACGGTAAAGTTGTGGTGGACAATATGACAATAATTGTTACAAATTAAAATTTAAAAGAGAGTAAAGAATTTTAAAAATTGGTCAGTATTTGCCAAATTTATATGAAAGGTACATAGGTCTCTGGTGATAATTTCTATCATTGCAAGTTATTTCTTATCACTACTAAAATGTGGCTTCCTTTGCGCTTCCATAAATGTCAATTCTTTTTTTCTTGGAAAAATAAATCTACCCTCTGTCACCACTTTAAGATATTTCAACCCTAACAAGCCTCATATGCATTTAGGTCAGGTGAGAACATTCCCATACCTGTTTCTAAAGAGGTTGTTGTCATAGTAACCGCAGGCTAGCTTTCTCCCACAGACGCTTTTCCACCAAATACAGGTGGAGTCGATGGTCATTCCAAACAGGGCTGGGGCAGGAAGCCATGCTGGACACAGAGAGAAAGAGAGAAATTCAAAATTGCTTTCACTCCATAAGGGAACTTTTTAATGCAACAGTTACCCTGGAGCTCTTTCAGCTGAAGCTTTTACATCTAAACCTGTAGTGGTAGAAAGTCATTCAAGTGTACACAGCTGTTCAAGGTTCTGTTATGTAGGTTTAAAGCAGTGGTCGATAAAGTGTGGGGCATGACAAACTGAAAGAACTTTGCCTTTTTATGCCTGTCTTTGTCACTGATGGGAATAACAGTGTTAGTAACGGAGTTATTTTTTCAGTAACAGGTAATCGAATTAATTACTTTTTACAACGCCATTACTGTTACTGAGAACAAAACGCGGCGTTACTATAAATACGCTTATTAAAGCTATTTTCATCCCACCAAGCTCTCTCAGTTACGAGAACCGCAAAGTTTTCTTGTCTTTGGTTAGGTGAGGGGAGGGTGCGGGACAGCCGAATTAGTGGTGATGATTGGCTAAGCAAAAGTCAAATTTTATTTTAAAAGCCAGTCAGATGCTAAATAAGGCGGGTGTTCACACGAACAAACACATATACACGCACAGTCGCACATGCACAGCCATAGCGAACCCAGAGAATTCAAAGGTAGCATTTTTAAACTGAAAGTACAGACATTACTTTTCCCCTCACCAAGATAAAAGGCAAGAATCCCTCTTTATCCTTCTTTCCCATTTAAGGAAAAATATGTAAAATATTCCATTGTCAGAGTTTCAATATTAAATGATATGGATACTCTAATAATATATTTTATATTGAGCCTCTGACAATGGATTATTAATAAATATGCAAAAACTGCTAACAGTGCAAAAAAGGATTTTCAAACCATCCAGTCTCATGCACTGTATCTCAACGTGGTAATGGCTCGACATAAACAGTGGATTTTTTTCCCCCCCAAGTGTAATAAATGTGTGCGTCTTTAAATTTACTGGGTTGCCCTAACTTATAACCTCTATTATAGATTGCATAAATATTAAATGTAAAAATTGTGCTCTTATAAATCATTTTACCTATCATATATTCTGTGATCAATTGTAATTATTTGGTACTGTTTAGCAATACTCAGCTTTTCTTAACTGGATGAATTAAGGTTAAATGTTCAAGTTTAAACTCCTACCTAAGACAAGTGATGAAGTTGGATTTTACATCCATCTTCAGGATCAGTGACTGACCACGAGGGGGCGATACAACACTTAGGGTGTAGTGAGGACAGGTGCTGCGTGCTCCTCTAACCACAGCCGTGTCTACACTGAGCTCTGTACAGTGTGAGCTGTTCTCTCTCCGTGAGGATGATCGATGTCCTTGTTTCGTGTCTGGGCTCATGAAGGCTGATGCGTTAATCTTCATAAAGAAGAGCATCTAAGTGGAGTGTTGTTGATGCTTTCTTCATTAGTGACTCATGCTGCTTCTACTGAATGCTGCCAATGTCACATCTACTCAACCCAGAGCTAGTTACATAAAATACCTTTCAAACCTGACAGGCATTAAAACAGTGCAATGAAAATGTTCTGCTTAGTGCTGTTGGTTCTTACCAAGGACTCGCATGAGCAGGAACTGGACTCCAATAGCAAAACACTTCTCCTCAGGAGGCACAGTTCTGTAATGCAGGTACATTACAGTATAAATTGTCAGTTGATTTTAGAAACATAGCTTTAGTGATCATATTGAACATTTCATTTCAGTTTTTGAACCACTTAATCAGTATCGGGGTCGTGGGGAACTAAGCCTATCCCGGGACTATGGACACGAAGCAGGGACCAACCCCGGGCGGGCGCTAACAAAACAAAATATTTTTGGACCAATTTAGAGTCACCAATCAACGTATAATGCATGCTTTTGGACTGTGGGAGGAAACCGGAGCGCCAAGAGAAAACCCACAAAAACACAAGGAGAGCATATATATATACTAAAAGTATTAAAAAATATATACTAAAAGCTCAACATTAACATTATTATCAATAGTAGTAATACTAGTAGTATTTGTAGAACTTGTAGTAATATGATGTTATTTAATAATAATACTGTGATTTGTTTGTGTGTGTGTGTGTGTAAAATACCTGAGCACCATCATATAGATGGGATTGTGTGTGAGACTGGCAATGAGCACTGTAAAAGAGATGAGGAAGATGAAGGGCAGCAGGAGATGAGGGCAGTTGTTGGCACAGGGTCCGGGCCGGGCAGTGCCCATGCCAGCTTGTACTCCAACACAGCTGCAGTTGGTATAGGCCTGCGGGACAGATAGAGGCACTGTAGTTAACTGTAGAATTACTGCAGGGAAGATTCCTTAAATGAAGATCACACCTCAGCTGAGAAATATCTATGAGATGCTATTTACACAAAATGAGGCTCTTGTTTCCTGCCTTATACATGTAAGAGTAAAATAAGTTTTAAAAAAGTCTTACACTGTTGCAGCAGAGTCGATGCATCATTTGTTCAACTCATATTAAACATCAAATTATGGGCTGAGAAAGGTGTAGAGGGTTAATTAATTACTAATTAATAACCTTGCTAATTTCAAGTGCTTCTTTCCCATTTATCTTTTATTTAAGGAAGAAACTGATCAAATATTCCAGGTACTGCTGTGATGTAAAGCTTTTCAACTTTTTAAAAGTAATAATCCAATCAGCAGCAAAAAACAGAATGCCTCTAACAACTATAATATTAATAATACAGAAAACAGAACACCCTAGTAATTGTTTATTGTTTTATTTGGATCCCCATTAGCTTCCACAGCAGTGGTCGCTAGTCTTCCTGGGCTCCATAAAATCGAAATACAAAAATACAGTTTATCAATACAAAAGTTGAAATTCATAAATCCACTATAACTGTAAAGACAGCAACATCACCGCTGTCATAAAGACACAATTATATTGACAATGCAAAATTACCAAAAACATTTAATTACTCCTACAATTACAAGGTTAAAAAAAATAAAAATAAATAAATAAATAGTACTTTCACTCCAATAATCTCTCTTTTATTATTTTCTTAAAAGAAGAATGGCTTTGAATTTCCCTGACACTGGATGGGAGTAAATTCCACTCTATAGCCCCTCTGTATATAATAGTTTTCTTCATAAAATTACATCTTGGGCTTGGAATTATAACCATGCTGTTACTAACTTGGCATGTCACATGCTCGTGGCAATATCCACTAAATAATAGTTTATCTTTAAAAAAATTATGTGCTTTATTAGCCATGACCTTATGCATAAACAGCAGAAGATTATATTTTGCATTGCAGTAATGACACTGCAGTTCCTCATCTCATGGCTTGTGAACATCACAGGAGCAAGATGAAAACTGCACCTGCACCATCACCTAGTATAGGTGAGCTGTCGCCTCTTTTATCTTTTTCCTTTGCTCCACTGAAAGGGTTTCCTCTGGTGTACACGGCTAATCAGGATCAGCTGGACTTGGCCATCGATTAGCCAGTCATTTGTGCTCTCTCCTATTTATTTAGTCTTGCTGACCTTTACAAACTACAAGCCAGCTCCACGCAAGAACTGAATTAGCTCCAGCAGAATGACTGAACACTAAAATGTGGAACTTCATGAATTTGTCTGCAGTGAGTTTCTTTCTAGAAAACTCATCTGCCTTAGTGTTAGTCAGCACAGCTTAGAAATAGTGTCTCAAACTATAGATTTTTGCTTATTTACCTTTCTGTCTGATCCAAACCCCTGAAGTGCAAGAATATACTTTAATGAATGTGACAATGGCAAGCAATCCCTTTTTTTAACAGAGAAGTTGCAGAATTCCCACCCTCTCCTCCTTCAGTTTCAGCCACTGAACTCAGGCAGTTCTTTGCCAGCTAAACTATTTGAATTAATCCTTTATTCCAAGTGCCATTACCATTCTTAAGGGGGTGGACACCAGGATTTAAGCCACAGACGTTAAGATTTTGTCGCTGCCGCAGTTTGTTTTTATGTTGGCGTTTCTATATGTTGAGTCAGACAAATTTCAGGAGACAGTACAAAAATAGAATAATAATAATAATTATTATTATTATTATTATTATTGCTGCCATGTCCATCTAAATATAAAACCAAGGATTTCCTACAGGAGTGTGGATCTTTAAGCAGTTTTGTCCGGTATGATAAAGTGAGGAGAAATTTTAGGGCAGATTGAAGAGGTATGGCAGCTCACCTGAACTCTGTATCGGTTTTTGGGGTCCATGGTGAAATTGGTGCAGCCTGCATGGCAGGGCGAGATGTACTCGATGTTGTCTGACCCGCACACAGGATTAAAAGCATTCTTGGGACAGGAGCAGTTAGAATTGCAGGTCAGAAGCGGCCTACAGAAAGAAGAGATAAAGAGTCGGTCTCAAAACATGATGCAGGCAGAGAGGACTTTTGTCAATCAGTAACTTTACACAGATGAAAACTGTAACTTCTACAAGACCCACCACACAAAATACCAGACCTGGTTTTGTTTCAGAGTTCTACAACAAATGAGCTATAGGAAGCATGTCAATGCCAATTCTGTCCCTTTTCATATGAAATCTTCCTGAAATGTTTTTGAGGTGTTCGGTATCATGTCTTGGTTTTAGCTGAAAACAACAGTTTGTGCTACACTTTCAAAGTAAAATTATTTTGTAATTTTTCACCAAAAAGCAGAAAAAGTCTCAGGATATGAAGTGTGTACATTTGGTACGTGTGGAAGTTTGTATTTCTCCAGTGTTGGAGACTTTCTTCATCCCCATCCATTCCCCTTGAAACGACTGTTCTCCACGCTCAGTTTAAAGTTACAGCAGAGCTGCGCTGAGAGAGCAGATTTTCTCAGTGGGGATTTAACTCCAACCCTGGTGACCAGCTGAACAGTTTCCAGTGTTTTCTGCACTAACACACCTGACTCAACTAATCAGTTTATTATCACCCTTTAGGATTTGGATCAAGTGCAATTGGCAGGTTTCACCCAGATCTGACCCATCATAGAGTTCTCTTGTAGAGGCTTTTTGTGAACCATAATACCAGTTAAGAGACTGCATTTGAACCCCGGAAAGACCCTGTAGGACCGAGTCCAGATTCTACTGAAAGCCTGCTTTTTTGTGCTTGGATTTCTTAAAAGCTTTGGCGCACCTCCAAACGTTAATGATCTTAAAATCTTGGTCTGTAAGTACCCAAAGTGCTGGAGTCAACAAAAGTACAGAGCCGGGCTGAGAGTTTCATTAAAGTGCCGTTTATCAAGATGAGAGGAATCTGAATAAATATATAATGTTGTCTTGGCTTGTTAGTGACCTCACAGTTCAAAAATGCAGCCAAAATTCTGTTTAAATGTATAATAAATAGAAATACACATGGAAACTATGAAAATGATTTTCGAAAATGTTTTGTTGATTGTGTCTGTAATTGTGTGTTTTGTGAAGCCTGATTGTTTAACTGGTTTCTGGGTTGCTGTTGTCTGGGTAAACTCTGCTGTTTGTAATTCCTTAGGCTTGTAAATATCATTATCCCCTCTGCTCATGAGTGCTGAATGAAATGAGCGTTATGAATGAGAGTCAGGAGGGGAACACAGATGCTCCTCGTTCTGAAGCATCCTCAACAAACTGGCCTTTTTCCTAGAACTTTCTTTCATGCAGCATATAGTAAATTTACATTTATGGTAATCCTGGGCAATTAATCAAACATTTATCAAAATCAACATAACATCTAATCAGTGTAATCTTAGCATATGTGACAACTAACTTGGCAATAAGCTTCATATTTTCAGATTTCCAAACGTTTCATCTTAACAGCTTCTGTTTCCAGCCTCGGAGACACCATTGCTTCTTAGTATGCTAATAACAAGAGCGTTCTGCTCACCCGTTGTCTCTGGCCAGGGGATAAACTCCAGCCACATTTTGGGTGGAGCAGCCCATAAAGAAGAGTGGGAGGCTGAGCAGCGTGGAGAAGCAAAGTAGGGCCAGAGAGAAGCGAGGGATGGCTCGGAGGGAAAGGCCCCAGCGCTTCATGACCACTCCGCCTAGCAGCATGCCGGTGGCCATCGCAGGCAGGTTCACTGCGCCTTTAACACAGGACAGGAACAACACCAGAGTCCAGTCAGCAGCAAAACACAATGAATAAAATGTGTAGCCGACCTCAGAGGAGCATGTGTCGGTCTGAGAGGGAGAGAAGCAGAAAGAGAGAGCAAACAGACCAGACAGAGATGTAGAGAAACACACAAGCAGTGAATGAAGCTTAAAGAAGGGTTAAGAAAAATGAGCTGGAATAAGTGAGGGAGAGGAAGAATAAGCAAGAGGAAGAAGAGACAGACAGAAGAGGAACAAAATAGTCAGACCAAGTGAGAGTGTGTGCGAGATCAGAATTTACATCATCTTTTTACACAAAACCTTAATTCAATGATAATTGTAGTGAAAGTATTCATTTTTAAGGAGCTGTAAGAGCTCAGGGGTGTCTCCCTCTGGTCCTGGCTACATCTCCGTCCAGTGTTTGTGTGCAGGTGGAGCAGCAGGAGCGAGGAGTAACTCACCTATGAGCAGGCTGCTGTAGGCGGCCGAGGTACTGTACTGACGCTCCAGGAACTTGTTGAGGAAGGTGGCGAATCCGGCAACAACCGAGGAGAAACAGCACTGGGTCAGAACCAGCAGCAGGAAGAGAGGACTCAGCAGCAACCGCACAAACAACCGGGGGAACACTAAGCAGAGAAAACACACATTTGTGACCCTCCACGGCAAAATCAGTCGCTTGTCGCATATTTTCAAAATTGAGTTATGAAAGGGCATAGATCAAGCTTCAAAACGATACGTTTATTGAATGAATCGGACGACATATGACTGAGATATCAACATTCAAAGGAGTCGGGTTTCTCCTGTCACACCAAGTGAGAAACGGAGAAATCTGCCTTTAAAGTTGACTATCGACGTAGCACTCACAGACGCTTGGTGCGGTCGCGGCTAAATATCTTCACGCTAGTCAACCAGTGGATTTACCGTAAATATTGGAGTAGAGCGGTCAAAACAGAAACTTTTAACATTCCGCTGGAATTGAATTCCTCACCTCAAGAAAGTCACGTTTTTAGGATGGAAAGGCTACATTTTTCAGCCAAATTTATTCACAACAGTACAGTATAGACCTTCCACTGTTTCAAAACACTAAAAACAAAAAATCCAAAATTTTACCCCACGCAACATAAACAGTCATTTTTCTCGGAAACCTCCGTTGCGACAAGCGACTGGTTTTGCTGTGGAGGGTCACATTTAAGCTTACACATCACAACACCAAATACCAGCCCAGTCCACTGGACATACACCAACAGTGTGTCCAACACACACATTATTAAATCTTTAACAAATGTGAAAACCCATTGAAATGTCTCAAAAATCAGTTTTTTTCCTAAACCAGCAATTTGCCAAATCTTTGATGTGGCCTTACTCGCTCAGTATTCTCACAAAATGTTTCTTGCATCATGTAGAATGACTGTATAAAACAGAGAATCACTGACTTTTAGCCGGGTTATCACAGGCAGGGTCACAATTAAATCACCTTTATGCTGTGAGCCAAAAAGCAGTCCCTCCAGGATTTCACTGACCTTTTTTGAGATTGTTGTGGACTACAATTCCTGATTTCGTGGCTGCTTTTCTAAAAAATTGCATTAAAAGTTGCAGTGTTTTTAGGCGTTTTGTTGCAATAAAGTTACGTGAGCAAGTCATTAAAATGAAAGGAACAAAACCACTATGCGCCCTGCAGTGTGTTGGCGCATACCCAGGGTTGGTCCTCAACTCGCGGCCGTAGTCCCAAGATAAGCGGTTCAGATAATGACTGACTGACTGACAAACCACTATAATTATTGTAAAACTTTTTTTTTTGTAACCAAAAAAAACACACCGTATAATTTTAACTATTATTTCTGGGGCATTTTTATCACACGTTTCCTGCATCTTCCAAACGTAACAAGGAAGTGAGGCTCAATGCTTCCCGAGGAACAACAATGATTAGTCAAAAATTACGGTAATTAGTCAAAATTGCAAGGTCACATTGAAATTGCAGGGACTGGCTTAATTTGCCTTAATAGGTACAATCTCAACTTCACGAAATCCTGGGGGGGGGGGGGGGGGGGGGGCTATGTTGCATTCAGAATTAAATTAGCAACAAATAATTGTATTACCCACCACACCTTTAATGTCTAGCTTCAATATGTTGTGAAAAGTCAATTATCAAAAACAATTCACATTAACAATGTGTGACAACTTTAACAGTGACTAATAAAATGTCAATTTATGATCAATTTCAACAACACTTTACTTTTCACTGTAAGCATACCCTCGAAAAGTACATTTAGACCTTGACATTTTTTAAATATCAATGTAAAAAAGTCAACATTTGCCGAAGTTACGGGCAAAGGCACAGACGGCACTTTTTGACTTGCAGTGTACATGTGACAAGAATTTTTACGCCCCATATGTTAAATGGAAACAAACGCAAGTGCAGACACACACTCAAACCTCTGGATGTCTCTGTGAGGTTTTTCCATAGACCAGGTGTAAATTACACTACAGCTACACCCATTTTTATAACACATTTACCCCTTGTAGTTTTTCCATACAAAACTTGTTTGCATAAAACCATTTTTCATGACGAGGGCCAGCCCTTGCATACAAAAATGTCACCACAAAGCCACACAGATCCTAAAAAATACCCAAAAACCTGCCCCAACACACACACACACACACACACAGAACTCGCTCACAGGTCAAAGGCACAATATCTTGTTAACGTCTGGTATTCGTTCGGAGTATTTGAATAATAGCACTCTGAAGTGGCCAGGAAACAGCGTTAAAATAATCAACAAGCATTTCTCTGCACTCTTGCTTTGATTACAGTTCTGTACTCTTGCCGTTCTCTATTATTTTTAATGATTGCATACGTGATTTTTTTACCTTTTTATTTTTAGTAGACTGAATGATTTCTAGTTTTTGGCAATAAAGTGTCTTGCACGCTGTCCTACAAACGCACATACCGAGGTGCACACTCACAGACAATAGAGTTAATGATATATTGTTCCCTGAGGGTTTGTAAACTCATCAGAACGAGTCAGATCCTGTTACAGTAAAGTCCTTGACATGCTGCATGAGTCAAGAGGAAAGAGACAGACAGGCAGCAGCAACATTAGTGACTGGAACCTACCTGACTAAACAAGGACCACAAGAGAGCTGCCAAAACAAAGGGCCGCGCCAGTCGTGTGGTGGAAATCATCGCCAGCTTTGTTTGACCTCTCTCTGTCAGCCTTATTTACTAAAGCATCTCTAAAGCGTTCACACTAAAGTGTTCCAGAGCTGCAGTTCACCCTCCTGGACAAAGAGGAGGAAGAGGTGGGCACTTACTTTTAAGGAAGTCCAGCATCGAGACGTCGGAATTCTTGCTGTCGTCCTTCATAACCTCAGCCCCGCTCCCTATAGTCTGCAGAATGACACAGTGATGAAGTTTAACAAGCTTGTTTGGAGAAAGGGGTCTGCACATATCTGCGAATTATTCCTACGAAAAATAACGAAAGCCATGTGGCTTAAAGAGTTTCTGTCTGTATTTCTAACAACATTCTAGAGTCAGTTTGTAGTAATGATAACCTCATTCACAGCAACAACTACCTCAAAGCTTTTTTCCTCAAACCAGAATTTCAGAGATCCGTTCATCTGGGGCTTGGTGATGTCCTGATAGCTTTTGCCTTGATTGCAATTTATGAGACAAAAGGACGGAATTGACGCTTATGGCCAAAAGCAACGGTATTTTTAAGAGGAAGATTTAAGGACACTCACATTTCCAAAAGTATTAACTGAACTTGCCAACATACACAAAATTAAGCCAGTTAAAGATTCTAAATGCTGCTCATAATACATTTTGGTTAATTGCTCAGCCTTGCGTTAAGGACAATCTTTAATCTGACTTTTATTTAGGCCACAGAGACATCAGAATCAGGCGTTTCTCTGGCGTTCGTGGCGTCAGGTGAACGCGGACTAAACGCCCACTTTTTCTGCTCGTTGGAGCGAATCAGAGCGTCCACACGGGTGTTTGGTCGGCTGAGCGTTTCAATGGCGTCAAATAAACGCATGCAATTTCTGCCGAAATCCAGACAAACGCAAAGAAAACATCACTACTGCGTTAAAATGCCATTGGTTGAAGTCCTGCAGTACTGAATATATCCCACAATTACGCTAAGCTGGTTTAATATTCCTATTACGCGCTTCAGTGGGTGATGTAAAACCAACTGTAAAGCACAAAGCCTGTCTTTCATGTGCTACAAGACTAGTTTTTTTAATACTCATAATTTTATTTGTATGTACAAGTTATTATTTTTTTTTTTTTTATATACAAAATATACTCTAATTCTATGTGACGTCATTACGCCAAACCAGCTGTGCACTAATTTCCTTCATGTGCCACGGGACAGAAAAAAAAGTGTTTGATATATTTTTTTCGGACCTGTCAAATTAAGGCCATGTCCACACGTACACGGTATTTCTGAAAACGGGGATTTTCCAGTTTTTTTTTTTAAATCGCATCCACACGAGCATGTTTTCAAAAATATCTCCGTCCACACGCAATCGCAAAAAACGCTGTCAAAAGCATGCCTTGGATTGTAGATGAAAACCTAATGTAGACATGGTGCATGTGATGTCATATGAGTGACGCACAGTGTGACACGAAACCGTTTTTCAAAATCTTTGTTTTTCTTGTCCACACCTAAACGCAGAAACAGAGTTTTCAAAAACCTCCGTTTTCACTGACCCAAAACACCGTTTACATGTGGATGAAATGCCAAAACGCATAGAAAAACCTCTGTTTTCAGAAATACCTGTGTACGTGCGGACATGGCCTGAGCATCAGTCTTGGCACTTTTGCCAGCTAGGTACATAGCAGGTACTGTGTATTAATTTTAAGTAGCAGAACTTACATTCTCTTCACGCATGGCTCTTGGAAAGAAGAAGTAGGGCAAAGAGGTGAGGAACAACCCCCCAGCCGCGATCAGCAAACCCATCCACCATGCACCAACCCAGCGAGGATCAGCAGGGGTCAACTCCTTAATGCCTGCTGGAAAAGATAGAGGAAAAAGTACAAATGTAAGATTTATGTCTATGTAGATCTGCACATGTCCAGAACATGGTAGTCTTGTAGGCTTTAATCAAGCTGTGGATCAAGGTGTGAGTCGTTAGGTTTCACCTGATCCCCATGCAAACCGTTTGAGGGTGGTTTCTCCACTCTGCCATAATGAGAGTCATTATGGCCACTTTCAGGTTGCCTGGGAAGGGGTCTCAAGACTGCATTATGGGTGGATGAATCGTTGACTCGGGTCAACGATTGTCATTCCATTTGGACACAGATGATCTCCTTGACTCTTTTCTCAAACCATCGGTCTTCTCTGTCCACCATGAGGACATTTGTATCTTTAAAAGAGTGTCTCTTCCTAGGTCTTTCTTGCATCAAGCACCTGAAGCCTGAAACCCCACTATCAAGTCGGCTCAGGTGTCTGCTAACAGCTCTGAATGCCGAACAGAGTGTTTGTGTGACCAAGGTGCTTTACTGGTTGATATTGAGAGGCTAGACAGAAGTTCTGACAAACATGGGAACCTGATAAATGTCAGAGCTAAACTCAGTCTCACTCAACAGAGACAGAGTTTACTGGTACAGTTTCGTATTCCAGTGAGACCCATAAAACCCCCATGTGAAAGTCTCGGATGCTATTCCACTTTCGCAGAGCAGTGTCGTGTCAAGCAAGTTGCCATACCGAGACATTCATAACACTATGCCTGAGTAGGTTCTCAGTCATCCAGGACCTGGTAGTCTTGAGTGCTTGAGTTCAAGTTTGTGCTTGAAGACATTTCACATCTCATCCGAAAGTGAGATTACATTTCTTAAAAGTCCATTTGGCTTCGATTTAAGGACTACCGTGTTCTGGATGACTGAGAACCTATCCAGACCAGAGTCAAATTCATTACATTTTTTAAACACCTGATGTGTGAACCCAAGTTTAAACCTTAATGTGTAATCTGCCACAAGTCACAGCAGCGTTGCTAGAAGTTTCATACACATCGGTATCCCTGCTAGGTTGAGAGCGTCAACAAGACCATAAATCTCCAGCCAAAAAATGCTTCTGCAGCTAAAAACTGCCCGTTAACGGGATAGTGGAGGGATAACACACAGCACATGGAAACAGATGTGCCAGAATCTCTTAACATCTAACAGACATTGCTGTTGTGTAATGTTCATCTGTAAGATGTTTATAATGATTATATTTAAGCCACTCACAGGCTAATTCAGGCGGGTTAAAAGACAGAATAAATCATCATACCCGCATCAGCTTTGTCCACGTCCACATAGATACGCAGCAACACGGAGCCCAGGAGGTATCCGAAGGCAGGTCCAAACACGGACACAGCAAAGAGGATGGCTGCAAAATGAGAGAAAAAATGTGAAAAATCTTTTCCCCCAAATTTTTATCATATCAATAACGAAATACCTCAGTGCCCTTATCACAGAAGCGAGAAGATAGGTACCGATATAGAGCGGGGAGTTTCCAGGCCCAGCAAAGTCGTCCACATACGAGATGCCGAAAGGCTGGATGGGGACAGAGCCGATGCCGAACAGCAGCTGGGCCGTTGCCATGAGAACCCACAGCTGGGTGTTGTCCACCAGCATGCGAGTGTCCTGCCTGTCACACTTTGCACTGCTGGACACGTTCCTGTGCAGACTGTGGCTATCACACATGTCCTGCTTACTAGCTGCAGGACACACAAACAAACACACATTCAGAGTCAGTGGCATTTGCAACAATTACAATAAAATCTAACTTCACAAAGTCAACATATATTTTTACAAGCTAAGTATTAGTACAATTTGTGCAATATTTCCAAAAACAGCCTTGACGTCCCTGCTGATATGTGCAGCGGGAGGGAAGGGGAAGGAAGTGGATAATGAATTGCCAGGCTGATAACTCTAATCTGTGCTAATTTACTGGAGTAGCCCAACATTAATGTTCTCCTGCTGATGATTGCCAGCACACACACCACAAACACTACTATATGTATTATATTAATAATATATAAATAACAGTTGCTAGGTTTATAGTAATAATAATATTAGTACAATATTGTTTGTCTCTCAGAGTTGAATTATCAGGTTTTTATAAAATAATATATTACTGTTGTATTAAAATTTTGACTGATATTGACCGACACTACACAGAGTTTAACTTCTGCTGAAATGCCCCACCACACAAAACCATTCAAACTTTAAAGCAGTATGTGTGTGTTTTATACTGTCTTTTTAGTCTTTGTGCGGGTGCAGTTTTAAGTTTCACTCTTAAATGCGTCATAATTCTAAGTGACGTGATTTTGCTCTTACTCTCAGACCTAAGAAGAAGTGGCATGCATGAAAGTGTGAAGACTATGGCCTCGTTTACACTGCAGGTCTTGATGCTCAATTCTGATTTGTTGCCTATATCCGATTTTTTTGACCTTCTGTTTACACGTTTTTTAAAATTGTGACCCATATCCGATTCGCTTGTTACACGACGTCATTAAACCGCGATGAAGTAGTAAATTGTCGCAGTTTTAATGACGTACAGAACGCAATGCCTAAGAAAATCCGATCTGCCTGTTTACATGAGTCGCATTGGCACATATTCTGATTTATATCTGATTTATTTCCACATATGAACGAGGCCTGAAACCAATCTCAAAATATCTGAATGCATGCGTTTTTTTCCCTGTTTACACTGTCATGGAACAGATCCGATCTGTGTCACATATGAGCAAAAAATCGGAATTGGGTCACATTTAACTGACAGTGTAAACGAGGCCCAAGTCTCAGCTCCTAAATTATTTAAGAGAGCCGGTGAGGACACCTAAACCAGTTGCGTGATGGCAGCAGCACTACACGCACCAAGACGGACCCCCCGCAGTTTCTGTGAAAGAAAGAACGTCCTGCGGATACACGAGAATAATGCGTTGATAAAAAGAGACAATATCGGCAAATGTTGACGGAAATCTACGTACATAGGAAAAGATATCACCGTATCAATGTTCAGATTGTGTTCAGTAGTGATTATACAACTTTGGACCCTGTGCCAAAGTGGCCAGGGTCCACACATGATGCACGTGTTCTGTCAGAAAGTGGACCCGCTGCCTTATTTCAGCAGAATAAGCACCAAGGGAAGCACTTCGTTTGTTGTCCAGTTTGGTTTTCTTTTAGAATCCATTGTTTTGCTATGAATTCCGACTTTGACCTGTAATATATGCAACATATGCATCTATTAGTGGAAATCGTCTGGTGACATGCTTGGTGGATTTTCGCACAACCAATTAAAGGTATAATCACAAAAAGGTGTGTTGTCTAAAGCTCTAGATCAGCATTTCTCAATCCCAGTCTTCACGGACCACCGCTCTGCACAGATTCGACTTTCCTGACCCGCAGCACAGCTGATGCTACTGATTAGCTAATTAGCAATGCAGGACCAGCGTGCGACAGTGCAGGAAATACCGAATATGTGCAGAGCGGTGGGCCGTGAGGACTGGGATTGAGAAACGCTACTCTAGATGAACGGTTTGATGTCACTAATATGTGCAGCGTGCGGCTCCTCTACTGGTTGAACTTGGTAGTTGGGGCTGGAGTTTATTTGTAGTCCTCATTTCATGACACCGTCACCGCTTAGTAATCAGACGTAGACTTTGCTGAAAGCTGCATTTAGGATTTTTACACAATGCCTTTTGCTAAGAATTTTTTTTAACTCTTAAGTCAAATTGTAAAATCATTCTCAAGAGGTCTTATGCATATCGGCCCAGATTCTCAGAATGTTTCTATTATATCACACAAACATTCATTCATTCATTCACTACCCGAACCGCTTAATTCCGACTGGGGTCGCGGGGGGACCGGCGCCTATCCCGGGAACTTACAGGTGCGAGGCAGGGAACAACCCTGGGCAGGTGCCAACACACCGCAGGCCACACACAATCACGCTCACATTCACACCTTACGGAGCCAATTTTGAGTTGCCAATAAACCTACAGTGTATGCTTTTGGACAGTAGGAGGAACCCGGAGCACCTGGAGGAAACCCACACGAACATGGGAAGAGCGTGCAAATTCCACACGGAAAGGCCCCAGGGCTCAAACCCTGGACCTTCCTGCTGTGAGGCGGCAGCGCTAACCACTAAGCGCTAGCCACCATGCCGCCCCACACAAACATTATTACACCATTTACAATTACGGCATTTAGCTGATGCTCGTACCCTTTTTTTTGCTAATTACAGGAACAGTTTCCCTGAGAGCAACTTGGGGTTAAGAGTCTTGCTCAGGGACCCAAAGGCGGCAGTGTTGGAATCAGGATTTAAACTCATGACCTCTCACCACCCTAATCTCTAGACCACCACTACCACAAGTTCCATTCATCTCCACTTCTCCTCTGTTGAAGTGAAATTGAGTGATTATTTGTCATTGTAAACACAGCACACATTGAACCACATCGAAATGTAACCCATCCGTAAAGGAGCAGTGACATTGGGCAGTAGCCGGGGAGCAGTGCTTGCTCATGAGTACCTCAGTGGTACCTTTACCGGTCGGGATTCAAAGCGCCGACCTTCTGATCACGGGGCGAACGTCCTGTCACACTACCGAGTGTTATTAGCGATCTTCATCATTGTGTTCATTCTTAATGTGAGCCTCTGGTCACACAGAGACCTCTTCAGCTTCAGGTAAAGGGATATTTCACAATAAAATTCCAGAAAAACTTAAATCCTTTTAGACACCAAGGCCAAAGACGATAAACATCTACAAAATGATCTTTACTATTCCAAAAAGCTTTTTAAACCCTTTATACTTCCTTCTTCTTTACAGGTCAGATTCTACTACAAAGGTACTCCTTCTGAGCTAGCAGTGACCTTGGAGAAGAGCTCAAAAGATGAAGCCAGCACTCCCCCACACAGCATCTGGCCCTGAGACGAGAATTTTTCAAAGCCCTCCCTGAAAGATAAAATATTACTAACTTGCAAAACATAAACATAGTTAAATGTGGTTAATCATAAGTGAAGAAACTTAAATTAAACAGAACATCCTCTTTTCTTTACTTGTCTTTCAACTCTTCTACCCTCTCCTTTATATTACAGTGGTCTCCACTCCTTCCCCTTTCTCTCTCCGCTCCTTACTTTTCATTTATCTTTTTATTACTTTTTATCCTTTACCATCATCTCAAATTTTCTCTGCTCCTTTTCTTCAGCTCTCGCTACTTTCATCTCCTCTCCTGTATCGAGGTCCTTCTCATTTCCTGTTTATTTAGCTTCTTTGTCATTTCGTCAAAATAATTTTCAGTCTCATTAGTTCCTCTGCTGTGACTGTAAGCCTCTAAGTCTTGCTCTGTCTGTTCAGGTGCCTTCTCATGTCTCCAGACTGATTCACAGAGAAAGGAACGCGCCACTCGCTGCAGACTACAGGCCCTGAAGCAACTTCCTGTTGCTATTGTACAGTACAAATCTTAAGACCTTGTCCTGTTTACGCTGATTTTATCGTGGCGTGATGTTATTTTAAACCCCCACCTTGTTATGTCTCATTTTCTTTAAACAGAGCACTTTGAGCCTTTTTACATCCAGTTGACGTTTTCATTCTCATGAGCTCGGGGCCTGTTCCGAACACAGCACACAGAGCAATGCTGTAAACACACAGAGGCACGTACACATAGTACGTAGGTCTTGCTATCTCCTACGCTGGAACTCATACATGAAAATGCCCATATGAAACCAGAAGATATGGACTGCAGTTTTCCTCTCTTTTAGGGGACAATCGGGTCCTGACAAACTCTAAACATACATCTTTGTATCTTGCTAAAGTCACATATAACATTTGTTTCTCGCAGTATAATCCTACACCTTAGTTAGAGCCTAAACTTTAACCTCAATAAGCTAAAAAAATCAAATATAAAGTCATTTTTGGAAAAAAAAAAGAGGTTTTATAAGAGAATGGGGATAATTGGTGGGCATGCATCACACATCTGCTCATACTTATTTAAGACACATATGAGTTTCTCATGATGTTTTCCACACCACAGCACACAGCGCACCACAACCAAATGTGACCTCTGCATTTGAACCATCCGTAGAGGAGCAGTGCTTGGGGATGGTCCCGTGCTCATGAGTACCTCAGTGGTACCTTTGCTGGTCCCTGACTTGAACCAGCCACGCTCCAATCACGGAGCCAGCTCCCTAACCGTTAAGCTACCAACTGTCCCTCAACGAAGCCACAGTTACTCAAAACTAGGGCTTACACTTCAGGTTGAAACTGCCAGGTAGAAATTTAAAGATGCATCAAACCCCCAAATGTTTAAATGAAGCACAATGCTTTCCACAGCTCTGGACAATACTGTAAGTGTAGTTTGGAGCGCAGGACGGGGATAAAAAGAGATGAAAGAGATAAAGTCTCTAGCACTGGAGCTCCATAAGTGTGACTTTTTAAATGGAAATCGCCATATGCACCCAAATGTATGTGCGTGATTGTAAGAAGTCAAGGTTTAGTTTTATGTACAGTACGTAAGTGGTGTGATGGTGTAAAGGGCTTCACCTTTGAGGACGGTGTCGTAGTTGTAGGGCTGGGACAGGAAGTGAGGCAGGGCCAGAATCACAGCACTGATGGACATCAGCAGACCGCCCAGTCCGATGAGGCGAGGGCGATGGACACGGCTGCCCATGTAACTTACAAACACTATCAGCACTGTGTTCCCCACCTACAAGGACAACAGCAACCACACAGGAGTGTTACTGCAGATCTGCAGACACAAATCAACACCAACAACACCAGGTGATGGGTTATATACAGGACAAGCTGCAGGTCTAACGTTGGCGTGCTTTTTTCATATCTCCATCACGTTCTGTTCTGCTCGTAACTGCTGCACTCCAACATACAGTTCAAAGAAGCTGGAGGTGTTGTGCTGAGGGATTGAGCTTTACTCAAAATGGGCCCATTTCTGTACACTGGCCTTTAAACGTCACGTGAGTCTCTGTTACGCCAGCGATTCTCAGGACGTGGTCACACGCTTCTTTAAGCGCTACATGTTTTGACATCTCCCCCAGTTCCTGTTACAACCTATATGACGCTGTCAACATGCTGTGGGACGTTTTGTAAGAGCGACTGTGGTGTCGGACACGTAGCGGAAAGAGAATAGCGGTACAGTCATCGGTGCGGTTGGCAAATGATGACTGTAATCTCATTTGTGGGAAAAGAGACGAAGTGAGAGGGAGATTTGATTTGAGGAGGAAAGAGGAAAAAAGGGGAAGAAAGGGTGGGAGTGGCGGGGATTACAGGCACCTCATGAAGGGAGGAGATGGTTCCTGAGGACAGACTGTCCAGTCCAAAGCGTTTCTCAATGGTGGTGATGGTGCTCTTGAAGTAAGAGCTGTAGAGCAGCTGGGTGAGCTGAAGGAGGCCATGACACAACACGAAGAGCTGCAAGCAAAAGCCACAGCTGCGATTAGAAAACAAGACACAAACAATCATCTCTAAACATGAAGCTTTAAATAACTCGCTTATCCACCTCTGCTGCAATTCAATGTCGTAATGAGAGTTACAGCGCTGTAACACTGATACCGATTTGCAGGAGAGAACTGGGAAGCATTAAGTGCTGATACCCAAAAGTGCAGATAAAATGTGTTCTGATGCAAGAAAGTGCTAAATTAGAACAGGGAGACATGATGGATTTGGAACACCCAATAAAATCACGCTCTCTGCTGGGAACAGTTTCACTTCATCTGTTCAGTTCACATACACACAGTCTTGTCTTGTCTTCCTACCTTTGTGGGCTCCTTCCATTGACTCCCATAATGACTAGATGTAAATAATACTACAGCTACACCAACTCTTTTAGGTTTTCATATAAAGGCTGCAACTTCTGGTCCTCCCATACAAAAACATGTCCCCACAGTCATACATTTTTTGACGAATTATGTTTTCTTTTCTTTTAGGGGACAGTCGGGTCCTTAACTGGGTTCTATTTTTCTCTGATTATGTTTTATTTTAGTCTCCAATGATTACAATTAAATGTATGCTCACTAAGCCAACATATTTGCCTACAAGCAGCAGTAGCATTTACAGCATTTAATTCACAGTTTTATGCAAAAAAAAAAAAAACAGCTGATGTGTGCAGAGAGGAACAGGAACAGGAGACACACACTTCACTATACACTTACTGTATCAATCATAATATTATGACCAATGACAAATGAAGCGGTTAACATTGATTACCTGGTTACAATGGCTAACTACAGGAGAGTGGAATATGTTAGGCAGTGAACAATTCCTCCCTGAAGCTGATATTATTGGAAGCAGGAAAAACGGGCAAGCGTTAAGACCTGAGCAACTTTTACAAGGGCCAAATTGTGACAACTAGACGCCTGGGTCATCTCCAAAACTGCAGCTCTTGCGGGATGTTCCTGCTCTCCAGTGGTCAGGTCTGAGGGTTGACCGATTATCAGCCGGGCCAATTATCGGAGGCCAATATTTTACAGATTGTCAGTATCGTGCGTTTCATTTTGACCATCACCGATATTAAGTAATTACAAGGTGCACTAATGTGGCTCCACTGCCGATTCTTTCTTTCTGTGCCGTTTGCTCTCGACTCGCTGCTTCATTTAATGTCCCGCCCGCAACAGTCTCTGGTTGGCTATATGTCACACGAGATCTAGTTAAGTGGAGAGGATGCGGAACAGCTTTGCTTTCTTCACCACATGGTTAATTTGGAATACTAAAATGTTTAAGTTTCAAATGTAACTTTCACAGTTTTATAATGTTACTAAAGTATTTATTTTATAATTATTTAAAGTTAAATTTAAATAACTTTAAAGTTCAAGTCTTTATAAGCAAAAATGTTATTTAAATAAAGTTTTATGTCGGTATAAAATTCAAACTTTTGATAATTATCAAAATTTATCAATATTGGTCCTGAAAAACCAATATCGGTGGACCTCTAGTCAGGAGCTACCAAAAGTGGTGCAAGGAAGGAAGACTGGTAAACTGGTGACAGAGTTGTGGTTGTCTGAGGCTTAATGATGCACATGGGGAAACAAAGGCTGGCTTGTGTTTTCCGAGCTAGTTGAGGAGTTGCCACAGTTCAAATTGCTGAAAGAATGTCAATGCTGGTTCTGATACAAATGTGTCACATTAGTTGACTATGGGACTGCATATTAATACTGGTCATAAAATGATATGACTGACAAGTATGTATAAACAGCATTTCTAGAAGCGCACTGTAGATAACACATTTATAGCACTGAGCAGACGCTCTTATCCAGAGCAACTTCCTACTTCCTAATTACAAGGACAGTCTTCGTGGAGCAACTAACGCAGAGTTAAAGGGCACAAAGGCGGTAGAATTGAACTGGATCTGAACCTACGACCTCTTGGCTCGTCCGCGAGTGTCCAAACACTAGGCCCCAATCATCCAAGCTCATCATTTTGGTGTGACTTGTGCATTTGCTACAAAGCTGAGCACTGCACTAAAATGGAAAGCTAAAGCAGAGGCGGGTCTGCTTCCAGTTACCCAGAGAAATGGCTTCATTCAGAGACTTAAGACCCGACTGGCACCGAGCCTGGAGATGATTCTCTTTCTATCAGACTTCACAGACAGCTAAAGTACGACCTGCTGTCATCACTGATCCCCAGCCCCGAGCATGAGGTCAAGTGGAAGACAAACTTCCAATCAAACTGAAATATGTATTTATAAATCAACTTGCGTTTTAAGATTTACACAATTTAATTAAGAACTTGAGTTTAATAAATTCATTCATATAAATCTTATTAAATCTGGGCTTGGCAGTTGAACTCAGCATCAGCGATCAGTGTGATGTGATGGCTGTGTTTGCGTTAAGGGTTACAGGCGTTTGTTCACTTCTCTGCCTTCGCTCTCTGGAGGCCGCTCGGTAGAGATGCGAGTGCAGATCAAAGCTGATAAATTGGATCAGTTCCTAGAACTCCCCCAAAAATGTGTGTGTTAGAGAGAGAGAGAGAGAGAGAGAGAGAGAGTTTTTGAGAGAAAGGCAACAGAGAGAATGGGAGAAAGTGAGAATGTTTGTATATGTGAGGGTGTGAGAGACAGAGAGAGAGAGAGAGAGAGAGAGAGAAAGAATGTGTGCGCAAACGTGTGAGACTGAGTATGTGTTTTCTGTGTGCGTGTGTGTGCGTGTGATAGAGAGAGAGCGAGCATATTGATGTGTGTGAGAGATAAAGATGGTGTGTTTTTTGCTTGTGTGTGTGATGGATGAACAGATTAAGAAAGAGAGAAAGAGTGAAAAGGAGAGGGAAAATAGAGAAAGACAAAGACAGAATGAGAGAAAGTGGAGGGGGAAAGAGAAAAGAGCGATAGAGTGAGAGAATGTGAGTAATACAGAGACAGAGAAAGAGGAGGACTGAGAGAGAGATGGAACTCTGCTGATTCTAAGACTCTCACTGGGTCTAATGTTACTTGTAGGATCTGAGCTGGATTTTCTGCCCAAACACAGCACAAATCCACTTCATCTCCTCGCTGCCAGCGTCTCACCAGCAGCCTGCAGCCTGTAAGCTCTCGACTGGCTCCGGGGACAGCAGAGGCGCCCGGTAAAGCTTGTCTTCACGCTGAGTTAGTGGACTCAAGAGCTTTAAATGAGGAGACGTTCAGACGCACCGCTTCACACTCCCACTCCACCGACTGACCAACTAGCGCCAGGCAATGAATCGAAACGGATGTTCAGAACCTCTAATCAACGTAATCTTGCACAGGACAATAATTTCAATGTTTTCACTTAATAATTGTCAACTACATCCGTGTGTGTTAACTATTTTTAAATCTCAAAGATATGCACTCTTTCATTAGAAAAAATATCACCGCTTCAGTGTACCTCCATGAAATGAACTGTAGTCAAGGCAAAATTTAATCGTAATAAAGATTTGAGCTCGTCTCGTCCAGCCCTAACAACCCACGCAACCTATTGGCCTCTCCGATCAGAGACAAAGACCAAGGCCCCGGCTTGTTTTGGATCCCGTTTTGTAATGGTACACACGGCGGCAGCGACGGCGTCTTTATTTAGGCCGGCTGTGCAGCAGCGAGTCTGGATCCTTTCAAGCGTAGTGTTGCAAGGAAGCTCCAGCCGAGCTCATTTTTTAACAGCCTCCCCGAGGCTCTCCGACAGACTAACACCAACACTACAAGTCATCCATCATCCCGAGACGGAGCATAATAACTCAACCCGGCCTGGGAGGTGCCAACCTGAAGCGTAGCATAATCAGTTCACAGCACTTTATTGTACACTGTAATTGTAGATTTGAAACAATGTTGGAACGTGTAACTCCAAACACCGTCTCTTACAGGCTGTAACAGGTGTGGAGCCAAAATCGAGAAGAGCACCGCCCTCGTTCAGGGCATGGGCACGTGATGACAGTTGCCTTACTACAAACGCACATAGATATCAACGTCTAATTTGCTTCGACACTGAGTAAATGCCAAACGACTTTCTTTCTTCAATACTTTAAGATAGACGATAAGGTTTCATTCATTAAAAGTAGCTATGCACCGATCCGATACGTGGCTCGGAGATCGGTCTGATAACGACTCAAATAGCGTCTCTCACAGGGAAGTCCAACATTCACAAAAGCCTCCCAGTTCCGTCAAATCTTCCCCTTTATTACAGACAAAACTTATATTTTAGCTGATAAATAGCAAAAACGACCAGCGTTCTACTCACAATGCAGCCGTTTACTCGATGTTTTCATTGTTTATTCCGAGACGCGAGTTCCGTCGTGTTATTGTGTGGAACGCCGTTAGGCCAAACGACTCTCGTGTGGAACGCCATTATGTCAAAAATGAGTCCAAAATGAAGCCTAAAATTAGTAAATAATCCAGAAAAACATTTTTTTTTACATTCTATAGTGTTAGAGAGTACAAAATAAATATAGAAAGATGCATTATTTGTTATAAAATAATTTTATTCTATATCCAGATGGATTCCAAATGGATAAAGAAGTGTGTCCACCTGCACTAACCTTATTTTTCTTGATAGTACTAAGCCATAAAATAGCTCTTCATCCAATAAAACATCTTCTACACAAACACTATAATAAGTCTAATAACAAAGGTATAGACAAACGCCCCAAATTCTCTTAGGACTGTAAAGGTAAAAAAGACCTGGTATCGGATCGGTACTTGGGATCGGCCGATACCCAAAGCCCAAGTATCAGCATCGGTATTGGAACTGAAAAACTTGGATTGGTGCATCCCTAACTAAAACCCCCTTGTTCTTCTATACCCTTAAAACAAAGTGTTGGGGAAGCTACTAATAAACAGCATTATTTATCATTAACACTACACTACAAGCTAACAACATCCAAGCCATAGAGTAACGCTCCAAACAGAAATCGACCCTGGAATCGAACCCAGGACCTTCTGTATCTAGTATCAATACATCACTATTTATTTTAAAAGCAGTTTTGCTACTGATAAGCTACTGAAAAAAGTAGTGAAGTTAGTAGCATCAATTTAATTAGCTATTCCCCAACACTGGAAATAAAGTTTATAAGTGTATCACTTATAACAACCTGCATGAACCAATAAAGTCACAACTACTGTGATGCAATCCCTACAAATTAAAGTCCACAAAGAATCTCAAAGTGCTCTGCTTGTTTTAGTCCTCCTGTGTGCTGGTCTTTTATAAGTTCAAATACAGACTGAAATATAAGAAAAGACGATTACATATTAGGACCATTGTAGATTAAATTATAAAATAAAATAAAAAAAAAACCCCTACAAATAAAAATTGGAACAGAAGAGGTAAAATTCTGATTTTAAAAAGCCATCAAGTCGAGAAAAAAATCTTGGATAAGATCTGACATTTAATAATAAAATACTTTTAAACAATAAAAAATTAGTCTCATAACACCCAAGTTTTGCTTTAACATTTACGGCTCTAATTTCAGAATTTCAGATTTTTAAGACAGAATTTCCGCCTCCCTTAGGTCCAACTCATTTTTCTACAGTGTCACTAACACACTGTCGTACTCCATTTGGAGCAACACTGATCTGTGCTCGATTCCCTTCAGCCATATGCTTTTTGCAGGACAAAGCGGCGATGACACACGTATTTATCAGCGTTTTAGTCAGTAATGACAACCTCAGACCTGCCACGGTGAGGGCAAAAACCACATGGATTATTAAGCTTTTGTAATAAAGCGATTGTGCAAATAACTTGCAGCGTGTCTTGGAGGAGAATCAGAACGGTGCACTGTCTTGCAGAGAGTTTGTACAGAGCAATTTCTTCCAGATTTTCAACGCAATTACCTCCCGTCAGGCTTGCGCAGTGCCTACTGGGATGTCAGAAAGCGGCGATGACATTTATTCTGGTCTTAATGTTTCTTTCTTTTATATGCAAAAGGCGTCTTTGTGTGTGTTTTTTCCAAAACTCAGTACCTCCTTCCACATCCGTTTGCACATGTGTCACATCACTAGAAGACGGGCCATTGTGGAAGTATTAACATTCCGCCATCTCAGTGGAAAAAGCCGTTTCCCATTAAGACATTCTGGCATTCCAAAAAAACAAAAAAAAAACCTCAAACCAAAACTTGCCCTCCTTCATACAAGCCCCGCTTCATCTTAGGAGGGAAGCGTTGCTAATGAAAACGGTTCAGAGTTGTGAGAAAGACATCTGCGCATCGCACAAACGCGCCTTGTCATCCGCAGTGTCCCGCCAGCCATTGTGTCGCTTCTGGAGCCCCACAGAGAAGAAACGAGCAGCAAAACCTCTGACAGAGAAACTTCCCGTTGCTCCGCGAACACGTATTAGTGAAGGGGGTCTTTAGGCAGGGCACCTTTAGGAATTCCTGAGCACAGAATCATAAATAATAGGTTCCAAAATAGCTTCTGCATTTGTCTTATTCCACTTGAGGTTGACTGAGACGCGATTCTGAGTTGCCAAAGCAATTCAAACTTCTTTCACTGTTGCGTTCAGAATAAAAAGTGCAACTAAATAATCACATTACTCACTAGAGGTTGACCAATATTGTTTTGTTAGGACCGTTATTGATACAGATTATGGCTAGTTAACAGGGACGAGAGCCGATATGCAAAAACAAGAAAATCACCAAACACCAATTTCAGCTGAAATTCTCCTTTCTCCTTCTCGGAGCTTTACGCGGCGCTCGTGTGTGAGTGTGGTGACAAGAAGACTTCAGCATTGATTGGCTACTGATCGTGTGACATATAACCACTCAGAGACTGTTGTGGGCGGGACATTAAATGAAGCTGCAAGTCGAGAGCAAACGGCACAGAGAGAAAAGACAGCAGTGAAGCCACAGTAGCGCACCTTGTAATTACTTAATATCGGCGATGGTCATAATTAAACACCGATACCGATAATCAGCAAAACACCTCATATCGACCCCTTGTTGCCCACCACACTTTAAACATGATGCTACCTTATCTTGTGAAATGACATTCACCACAAGCAATTGGCATCATTAACCAGGCAGAAATGTGTTCTTAAAACCCACTTAATGCAGTTTTCACAAAGATTCTGACATTTACCAATGTTTTCTTATTTAAAATGGGTTCCAAGGTAAGAACAGAATTTGTAACTGCTAACGTACTTTTACACAATTTGTATTGATTATTGGCTTTATTTCAATTTCACAGTTGTGTAATATCAAACTATTTAAATGTCTTAACATTAGGAACAAATGTAAAGGAAAACGTGGTGAATGATACCCAGTGATATTTTCATATTAATGTTACAGGACAACCGTAGAGACAACTCAGTTACGGGCAAAACTAACAAAGTCTCCTTTTTTTACTCGCAGTGCACATGCAGAGGCAACTTTTAGAATAAGATTAAGTGTGTTACTGAAAAGCTCACACAAGGGTTAAAACAGACATATACCGACATGCCATCTAGAAGTACATTTAAACCCTGAAATTATTTTAAAATGTCACATTTGTCGCATTTGTTACAAGGAAATGCACTGAGCATTGCACAAAACTTTCACATCATTCATCTTCTAGTTACGTCGAACAACAAAGAACGGAGCAAACTCGCAGTGCAAACACTCAAACAGCGCTTAAGAACATGGTAAGGGTTTTGTTGGAAGCAGAAGAGATAAGATGACAGGCCAAGCTTGAAAAGGGGTGGTCAGGTTTCGAGGGGAAAAAAAACAGAAGAGCAGTTCCACATTAGAGGGAGCAGCTCGGCAATGACCTCTGGCCCAAATACGAAACACGCCCACTCTGTACATATGGGGCGTCGCTTCATTTATGTTCAAACCTCTGAAAATCCAAACAATACGATGGTGAAATCACGCAAAAATTTTAACACAAGTCCTTGTCAGCAGTCTTTTGACCATGTGTAGCGAAGCGTGAAGACCGAACTCGCTGCTGAACCCACACAATAAACTCCCTTCTGCACAACTCCAACTAGAGCTACACAACGCACCACAATCAGCATTGCAAGACCCATCGAAGGCCATGCAATGTCTGGCAAAGGAAATTAAATCAAATGTCTCATGCTACAACCTTTTTACTGCTTGATGCAAAAGCAAAACTCACCCAGGACTCATTTTCCAAAACTAATCTTCAAGAGAAGTCTGGTTAATATGACACAATTAACTCTAATATGAGGATTCCTGGACAAAGTTTGTTTGCACTCTAAAATCCGTACAGTAAAGTTTATTTCCAGCTTTTTTCGGAACTCCTCGAGTTCATTCATGCATTATCTGAACCGCTTATTGTTCATTTTTTCCAAACAGAGCTTTTTAAAATGTTAAAATGTGCTTTCATCATCTATATTGTTCAGATTTATTCAGAGCTTTGAAGAACTGCTGTGATGCAGAGGTGGAGAAGTACGAGTTCAGAAAGTAAAATTCCAATAAAACTCAATAAAGGGTGCACACGGCCAGTATCTGAGGTGCTAATATTTTTAACAATCAATGAAAGCTTGGAAAAGTTTAAGATGGACCCCATTAGATTACATTAATAGGTATGTTTGTACCACAAACAGAATTTTCTCATGTGCACCTTTAACTCAGGGTGTTGGCAGGAAAAGCTGGTAGTAACTTTACTTTCTGAACATGGACTTTAACAACTTTTTTTCTGCTTGTAGTCATTCTAAGTCCTTCTCCTTGCCCCGCATGCTGTGGTTAAAGTTCAGTCATCATCCCACATAATTACAGCTCATCTGTCATTATCAGGACATTGCTGGAGATTAAATGCTTTCTTCAACCGTGAGCTTCGGGGACGGCGTGCTGAGCCTTTGACACGCGTCACTGCAGCAACATGTCCACGCTGCCTGCTCGCCCCCCGGCACCGACACATCACACACGACACACATTCTCTCAACATTCTCCACATTGTACATAAACAGGGTAAATAATGCGTTAGGGGGAAGTATATATATGTGGGAAAGAGGGAGAAGATACTCCAAACAGACCCACCACAGCACCGCTCAGTGAGCAGCATAACGGGGAAAACAACACTTGTGGCTAAGTAAGGATTTGGACCCTTAGCTGCATCCTGTGTTAGTTTTGGAGGTCGTCCGGGACGCTCTGTCCAACTTGGGATCAAACGCTGAAAGTGGAACCGTGCAGCCGCGAGAAAACAAAATGACTCTCAGAAAAAATGGAAAAAAACAGAACTGTTACATGCAGGTGCAGCGACGCCTGACCTTAAATGGGATCCTGCATTCCTAGCTAGTCTTTTTTGTTTTTTTTTACATTTTACCTCAAGAATAAAGAGAACATCAATAGCAATCACAGTGACGTACAGCAACTGTAGAATCTGGGGCGTAATATGATTCACAGGTGTCATTAATACTTATTATGATTAATAGTTATTATATAACTTAAACTAAAGGCGCTTTTACAGCTTCACCTTTAACTGAGCCTGAACTGAAGTGAACTCTTCTTCCACGCCAGCAAAAAAACAGGCTTGGCTTGGGTTCGAAGTTTAAGCCTAATCGATCATTGTAAAACACTGAAATACAAGCAAGCAGCAAAGTAGACAAAGACCTCGGTGAGAAAGTTACAAACTCCAGAAACCACTCATTATTTAGAAACAATATCAGATGCGTGAGCGGGAGGAAAGTCTGAGGTGTTTGGGTCTGAGCTGAACATACCATGAATGTCTGCTTTGCAAAATATTTGAAATATGCAACTGGTAAATGAATATTTTTGCAGGGGTAGTTAGGCACATTCCTACTCTGTTTAATGCCTATGGTGAGTATGTGGAACAAAACAAAACAGTTCACAAACACACCTGCAGAAAACTTCGACATATTACGCAGAATATTGTATAAATTGGACACATTTGTCAACACCTACGAGGTGAATCCAACATCCACAGTACAGCAGTACATGCAGTACCGCAGTTTCCAAATCAAGGTGTTGGGAGAACAGTGATTTGACATCATCAGCTCTGAGTAACACTCTGTACATTGTGTGTAATGGTGAGCCGTGCTGGACGTCCTGTGCAATAAGGGAGTGAAGAAATAATGGGTTGTATATGCTTTAGCTGCCTGCAGACGTGTGTTTTACAACCTAAGATCTGGTCACACAGTGATCTCGGTGCGTTTTCTCACCGGATTTGGCCAGATTTCAGATGAGATAAAGGGCAATGAGCCAGAGCCAGGTTATAAAGCCATTACAGGCCAATTAACAGATAAATATGATCTGCATGGATAAACACTCTCCTTTAGCCCATTAACAGTCCAGATTTTATCTATAGACTTTATCTATAGGCTCTATCTTTAGGGAAAGAACAGTCTTTCCCCTGAAAAAATTAGGACATATTCAGCTGCATGTGTAACGTGTTATGATTGCAATTTTTGATAAAGTAGTAGTGGAGTGATTGTTGTTATTATTATTACTGCTATTACTTCATCAAAAATTACAATTACTTCCACTAATAACAATAATATTGTTAGCAACAACTATTAGTAGTACAAATATCAATTAATACCAATCAACACTCATAATAATATAATGACACATAACGATAATATTATCAAAATTAATATGAATAACACTACTAATAACTAATAACACTACTATGAGTAACATTATGAAGTACTACTACTACTGATAACAACAATAACATCTACTAATGCTACTGCTGTGAAATGAATGCCACTTTTTAATCATTCTTATTAGTAGTAGTATTAACAATAATAATAATATGAGCAACATCTATTACTACTAATAATAATATTCATGGTAATGTCTAGTAGTAGTAGTAGTAACAAAACAATATTCAGTTCAGTTCAATCTGTATAGCACTCTTTACAACAGACATTGTCACAAAGCATTTTAAATACAGTATTATAATTTATATTTACATAGCATTAACAGTAATTAACAACATTTCTTAACTACCATCACCACAATCACTACTACTACTACAAGTAACAATAATAATCATCATAATCATCATCAGCATCATCATTTAGTTTACCTTAATGCTGCCGAAGCAGTGTTGTTTGGGTGAGCTGATGGTTTTGGTGTACATGTCCAGGTTCTTCATGGCTGTAGTGCAGCTCCGCGCGTCTCGGCGTCTGCTTTTTGCTCTCCGCTTGACTCTCGCGGGGGTTTTAAAGCTGGCGCCGATGACGTCACGGGACTCTGCCCACCAGCACGCGCGGCTTTTTTTTTTTTTTTTGATTCTTTGAACTTCTGTTCGGACTAGAAACGAGCGTCAGCGCGCGACTCCCGCCACTTCTCCGCCGCGTGACGTCTCTCTCTCCCACGCGCACAGTGGCTCTCCCACGCGACAGGTGCCGCGCGCAGGTGTATCTTAACCGCGATGGGAAGTGACGTCAGTATTCGGTCAGAACCCGTCACCAAATCACACTTAAAGCCTGTGAAATTGTTACTCCTTCATTTTCGTATTATCTTTCCCTGTACTTAGTGTTTTTGAAGAATGTTAAAACACTAATTAAAGTTTTAGACGTCAATGCAGGATCTACATAATCGTGAAGAAACAGTAATCATTACTACATCACCATTCATCCGTTTAACTTAGGTTTGAAAATGGATTTTTTTTCCCCCATGTGGTGAAATTTTCACCTTAAATAAAAGCACATAAACACACACTAAATATAGTGTGTATATAGTCTATACACAAAACATTTTGTACGATTTACGGGAAAAATTAACCATTGTTAAAAAATAACGTTACCAATAAAACTTTCACATCTATCCGGTCTATATAGAAAAACAGATACATGGATATTTTTGACACTGTTATTTACATGTTCATTTTTAGCGTTTATCAGTTGCTTTATCCAGTCTGGTTTCTGTTTTCTAATTACAGGAACAGTGTCCCTGGAGCAACTTGGGGTTAAGGTTCTTGCTCAGTATTACCCAATGGTGGTAGTGCAGGACAGTAGCTTAGAACCTACAACCTCTAGGCAAGTACTCCACCACTGAGGCACCACCCTTATTAGTAATCTAATCCAACGTTTCATTCGGTTCCTTCAGCTCTGTATAGCATTGTGTCAGCCTTTATTAACCACAACCACAGCCTTTATTCAACCATTTTCTAAACATTCCTAGTTTGCAGAAATGTAAAAACAATTCTATTTTTGTATGTGAACGAGAGTGACGCTCAACATGTACTAACTTACTAAAAACACAGCACCCTTGCACAACAGAGCTAAAAAGCAGGTTAAATTCTGTTTGCATCAACCAGTTTTACCATTTAACAATTTATCATCCAGTTTAACAACTGATTTATCCTATGCAAACCTAATTAATTTACACAATCTATCACTTAGAGCCAGTTGGCCGTTTTTTTTCCACAGCAGCTGGTCAGTTTCAGCATCGCTTATACCTGACTGACACATGAGGAGCGGCTGCAGTAAAATCAGTTACTTGCAGCTGCCAGGCCTCTTGTCCGCTATGCTCCCAAAAACCACTGATTTACAAATGTCAGTCTGCAACATCTGTGGAGCGAAACGCCATAAACTCTCAGCAGTAATGAACAGGGATGTTATTGATCATACTGGTCTGACTCAGTGGGTAAAGCAACAGCAGAATCAGAGGGAACGAGCCTCCACATGCCAGAGTGATTAAACCAAACGAGCACTAACCTTTTAAACGGCACTGTATATATTGTAATCTTTATGGACCAATAAAACGCTCCCATGTGGTTTTGCCATTTCCATGTATTTTAACGTTTCTCTGTCTGCCAATCAGCCTTCCACGGCTTGGCAAGCCCCGAAAGGGAACTGGGATCTGAAAAACCCGTGGCTAATACGCCAGGCCGAGAGCGCCTTTTCCCCCAGTGCCTACGGAAACCGATTTGTTCTCCGGTCCTGTCAGCCTTTTGTCTATTGTGTAGTCAAGCAAGTATACAAATCTGAAAGTGTGAGCCATTTGGCAAAAGCACCGTCACTAAGCAGCCTATAAATATTACACCACATTTTTGTTGTTTGCTGTATAATTCACCAGAAATCTTTGCAATGTCATTTCCACTTTGGGTTTTGCCTCATAACACATGTTGAAGCATACCGATGTTAATGTGTTAGTAAATACATGTTCATTTGTAAGGGCACAGTTGAGAAGAGCGTTGAGTGAAATAGACAACACTACTGGAAGTCTCTAAACCAAACAAAGCGCTTGCTGTAGTGACGCATGTGAAATGATCTAGAATATGAGTGTGATTATCCGAAAAGAATTTTACAATTATGGTATTTAGCAGATGCTCTTATGCAGAGTGATTTCATTTGCTGATTACAGGGACAGTCTCCCTGGGGCAAGCTGGAGTTAAAGGCCTTGCTCAGGGACCAAATGTGGAAGGTGGGGAACAGCGACGTCATCACATTTTTTGTCAAATCCTATTTTGGCTTAAATCAAATTTTGACTAAATGTTTAGCAACACTACTCTCAGATCCTTTCTAATTTACCACAAACAACACACTTTCTATGGAGTTAACACATTATCACACAACACACACAGCAACCTCAGTGACAAATGTACACCAACCAGCCATAACATTATAAACAGGTGACCACTGATTACCTGCTCACAACAGCACCTTGCAGTGAGTGGAATAAATCAGACAGCAATTAAACATTTTGTCCTTGAAGTACATGTGCTGGAAGCACAATAAATGAGCAAGCACAAGCATTTGAGTACCTTTAGGAAGAGCTGCAGTAGCTTTTGAGGGATGTTCCCAGTCTGCAGTGGTCAGGAGCTACCAAAAGTGATTCAAGGAAGTGACAAGGTGATGGGTGGCTGAGGTTCACTTCAGTTCAATTAAATTTTATTTATATAGCGTTCTTAACAACGGTCACTGTCACAAAGCGCTTTACATATAACCGGCTCAAACCCCCAACAAACAAGCCTGAGGCGACAGAGGCAAGGAAAAATTCCCTCTAGTTGGAAGAAATCTTGGGAGGAACCAAGACTCGGAAGGGGACCCCATCCTCCTCTGGGCGACCGGGAGCATGAACATTTAATACTCAAGTAAACATTAGTTCAAGATTAAACGTTAATTAATCATTGTTAACGAAGTTAAGATATAAAAATAGGCCAAAGGACACTTTCGAATCCTGAGTCGTTGCTGTGGTCGCTTGTAATAAACGCATGAACCAATTTCTCTGCATCTTAGAAGGATAGCATGTTACTTAGTTTGGCAATATTACACAGTTGAAAGAAGTTCAATTCTATCGAATGATAGGTCAGTGTCTAGAGTAACACCAAGGTTTTTAACAACAGTACTTGGTGCAATAGGTAATCCATCAAGATTGACCATGATGTCAGATACAGTAGTTGACTTCTGGTAGCTTTAGTGCCAGTAAGAAGAACCTCAGTCTAGATTTAACTGGAGGAAGTTGTCCGACATCCACTTTATGACGTCAATTAAATATTCTTTCATTTTCTGAAGCTGCTGTCTGTCTTCTGGTTTAGCTGATACATATAATTGTGTAATGCTTCCCAAAACAATGAAAACTAATTCCATGCTAATGAACTGAGCCTAAAGGTTCTGATCCAACAGAAGAGCTCCTCTAGCTCAAGCTGCTGAAAATTTGAATGCTTGTTCTTAATAGGGGGCGTCAAAAAACATCAGTTTGTTGTGTAAAAGCTGTGTGGCCACAGACCTACTCAGTATTAGGCGTGAGGTCATGTTATGGCTGATCTGTGTATATGTGAATACAAATATGAGCAGTAGGACATTTGGTAGTCGACAAATATTTGCTAGTTTGGAAAAAGAAAAAAAAAATCCTTAATATGTGAGTTTGTTTGGACTTTCAAACCCCTATGACTTAAACCCAAACATCAAGTTCTAGGTTTCTGCCTAAAATGAAGCAAAGAATGTGTAACAATGTTGTGGAAAATGTTATCTTTTGTAAAAGCATCTGTGTAATGTGAGAGTCTGGTCTAACTTTTATAAGCTGAAAGTTTTGAGTGACTAAATAGCCAATACAGAAACCTTAACTTCAACTTCTTCCAGTTAGCTTTGTCGAAGGATCCTTCACTCAGTCGTGGAAACTTCTAGAAAAAAACTGCTAAAATATAAGCAATATAAGTAGTGACACAGCAGCTGTACATTTACTGTTAACTGGTAATTAACTGAGCTCACTTTGCTTGGGTGGTAGACGTCGTCTTTGGCAGTTCCTCAAGAACACACAGTAGTAAACCAAATATATTAAGCAATAACACATTTCCCCTTTTGTTCTTAAATTACCACTATGTGAAAGTCTTTGACACCAAAATTACTGAGATCAGTTTGTTTGTGTACACAAATGTTACCTTCCGGGGTGTAAAAACCATGTTCAAAGTCAAATCCCAGCCCAGACGTTTGCTGCAAAATTTTGTCTTTTCTAACTGCTTAACAGGAGATGGGACAAGCATCCTGACCGCTCACTGGCACCAGCTAAGACAGGACAGGAGTCAAGTTTGCATTACCTTTAATTAGTTAATACAATAACATTTACAACATTTACAACATGCACTACCTCCCGAAATTGTGATAACTGGAGGAGGTCTAGTGGGTAGGAAACTTACCTCTCGACCAATAGGTAGTGAGTTCAAATCCTTTTAGTTTTAGTAACATCAGACATTTGTAATCCAGAATGCCTGTAGCTGCAGCTCAGTGGTAACTGGCAACCTGGATGGAGAAACGCTACTGACCTCGTAATTGGGAGATAGCGGTGGGTGGTGCTACGGGCCAAAACACAAAACCAAAACATTAACACAGTTTACGGGCTGTAAATTCAGTTTTACAGTGTGAATATTCCGGCTGTACTAATTTAGTCAGTGAGATCAGTAATTCAAATGAACATGATTGCTTAATATCTGGTGACATTTTAGGCTCATTTTTCGATTACTTCCCATAAATTTCTTACACTCCAAGTTGCTTCACACAGACACTGCCTGTGAATAGGAATTGGAAGTCGCTTTGTATAAGAGCATCTGCTAAATGCCAATATTGTACTTTCTGAAAAACACATTTAGCTTCAACTCTCTGTATTGATGTTCTAGGGCATGGGTTTTCAACCGGTGGTCCAGTGGCGGTATTGCAGGACATGCAATCCAGTTTCACTTCTGAAATAAACTTTTTTAAATGATTTCATTTTTCATTTCCAGATGTTTTGGGCATCTTTATGAAAGAATGAATTTGAAGCAAACCTCTAAAAAAATAGAAAGGCAGGCACAGGCTGACGGTGGACCACAGACCACTGCTTAAACTGAATGATGGTTCCTGGGACAGAACCAGTGGAAAACCCGTTCTAGTGAATACTCTTCTGTATTTATTTACTTTTGAAAGCCACACCAGCAAAATGTCCAAAATGACTCGTTCTTTTGTCAGCTGTAGCATTTAGACAGCTAAACACACCCCTTTCAAATCTGTTCAGTATCAGAACCCCAGAAGATGATTATGGGCTAAAAAATAAAAATAAAAAAAAGGACATGATCTATATTATACACCATAATGTTTTCATAAAATAGTGATTTTGTTGGGCTCTAAAGTGGTCCAAGAACCTTGTTCTGTATCCACACTGCAGCATGAATTACGCCATTAAAAGACAGGACAATGAATGCTGACAGTGGCACTGCCACATTTTTCATAAGGATACAAAGTGAAGAGACAGTGCAGGAGGAGTCGTTTATAGGGGGCAAAAACCAGGAGGTATAAACACGTCACTCAGCGAAGGGACTGAACGTCTGGCTCTCGCTTTACTCGCCAGTCTCCTTTGGGCTTTCAAAACTGAGGAATTTAAGTAACTTTCCATTACAACATCAACAAAAAGTGCAAGTTTTTTCAGTGACTTCATTCTCTTCATGGGTGCAACAAAAACAATGGATGGGCTTTTTTCCTGCATGACACACAAAGACAATGTGTGTTTATGGAAAAAGAAAACAGCGGCCATGCAATTGGCTTATGAATCTACACGGCTGATGTCCTCTAACAAGACCAACATCCAGGGGCTAAAATAAACAGTAGATGTGTGAAGGGTCATAGGGAAGTAATCCCTCTTAATGAACGAGTGAATGAATGAAGCACAAAGTTCTTGCACAAATGTACTTACAAATGAGAACAATGGCAACTCAAAGAAAACACAATGTTGCAAAATGATTACACAAACTTATCATGTGAGACTGCTTGTTAGTTTCTGTACCAACAATGTTGGTAAGCACCTAACTTTCACTGGTCTCACGATTCGATTCGATTACGATTATTAGGTTTGATTTGATAGAATATGTGACCCTCCACGGCAAAACCAGTTGCTTGTCGCAAATTTTCAAAATTGAGTTATGATGTTTTCATGAAAGGGCATAAATCAAGCTTCAAAACGATACCCATATCGAATGAATCGGACAACATATGAGTGAGATATCAACATTCAAAGGAGTCGGGTTTCTCCTGTCACGCCAAGTGAGAAACGGAGAAATCTGCCTTTGAAGTTGACTATCGACGTAGCACTCACAGACGCTTGATACGGTCGCGGCTACGTTTGTATTTACGGTAGCCTACGCTGCATTCACAGCCACACGGATAGCCTACCTGCGTTAGGTTAACTGAGGTCGGGAGACGAAGATGGATTCCGGAGAGATATCTTCACGCTAGTCAACCAGTGGATTTACCGTAAATATTGAAGTAGAGCGGTCAAAACAGAAACTTTTAACATTCTGCTGGAATTGAATTCCTCACCTCAAGAAAGTCCCGTTTTTAGGATGGAAAGGGTAAGTTTTCCAGCAAAATTTATTCACAACAGTACAGTATAGACCTTCCACTGTTTCAAAACACTAAAAACCAAAATCCAAAATTTTACCCCACGCAGCATAAACGCTCATTTTTCTCGGAAACCTCCGTTGCGACAAGCGACTGGTTTTGCCGTGGAGGGTCACATATATGAATGCACGATGCATCATGTTGCAGCCCATCAAGTTTTCTACATTACTTCATATTGCACGCAGACTGGGCATGGATCGCAGATTGTGCAGCCGTAGTTACTACCGGGATGTTCTTTTTAACTTTTTAATGCCGTAGCCAGAAGATCAGCAAGCAGTGCCATTATGATATAATCCAGGGGTTTTCAACTGCTTCTGTCCCAGGGGCCATATCTTTTTAGATATTTGAATAAAATTCATTATTCATAAAGATGCCCAAATCACCTGGACATTTTTTGGAAAATGAAAAAAGGAATAATTTTTAGAAAGTGATTTCAGTAGTGAAACTGGATTGCACGTCACGGACCACCAAGGGGGCAGCGGACAGCTGGTTAAAAACCTCTGTTATAATCAATTACGGTCTGCCATGGCATCAATGCAGAATCATCCACGTCTACACTGCGATGCATTAATTATGTGATTAAGTTCAAAACCCCTACTAACTACTATATAAAAAGTGCCGGACACAACTATACTAAAACAGTAGCTTGGCTGTAGCTCAGCTACTTTTATTCATAAGTTGCTCATTTACATTTACAGCATTTAGCAGACGCTCTTATCCAGAGCGACTTACATTTCCTAATTTCAGGGACAGTTCCCCTGAGAGCGATTTAGGGTTAAGGGTCTTGCTCAGGGACCCAGTGTTGGTAATGCCAGAGGTCGGATTCCAACCCAAAACCTAATGGTCCAAAGGGGAGTGTCCTACCACTAGGCCACCGACACCTCAACACTGCGTAGGAAATATAACAATTTCATAAACTGGCTTCAATCTGCAGGAGGGATGATCTCCAGATAAAATAGATTTTACTCAGAATAATAAAAACAAAACAGCAACCAAAAATTCATTATTGTAAACCCATTTTATTTCAGGGTCTCTCAATTGGTAGGTATGAATTGAGGAAAGTTTACACAAAAAACCTTTTTTCAAATTGACATGCAGTGATCACAAGAACTCATGAAGAAGCTCTAAATGCTAAAAAAAATAATCAAACCGCGTCTAGAGAACAGTCTACGCAGGCCGTACGCTCGAGTTCTTCACAGTGACTGGTGTTGAAGCGTTTATACAAATATTCGCAAAAAAGGACAAGGAGGACTTTGTTCTGACACAGAACAAACATCAAAAACCGTTAGGAATAAGTAACAACCCTCTAAGGAATTTTCCTATTACTGGAGTTTTTTAATTTATTTGTAATGCAACTGAAAACCAGGGAAAAAAAATAGAATCAAAGAGCATCTGCTGCAGACGTACCACAAGCCAGCAGAACGCCAGTTTAAAAGAGAATAGTACAGCTTAGTGTGTCCACTCGCCCGAAGAAAAGTGATGAACATCATCTCGCTGGGTGGAGGAGGAGTTTTAGTAAACGTCTTTTACGAGTACCGACAGTGAGGTTAGGTTGGCACAAGCTCAGGCTTCTCTCCCTCTCTCTCACACCAAAACATTATCTGGAAAATCTGCTTTTCTCCAAACCTCATAACTAATGTTTTTTGGATTCGACGTGGCGAAGACGACTCCTCTCGGGGGAGTTCCAAAAGCAACATACAAACGTTCATATTCTCCATGCGAGTAAATGTCTGAAATAAATCAGACCAGACAGCTTCAGGAGAATTTGGTTTTGGAGAGTTCAGCGTTCTTCAGAAACATTTATGACGTCTCCAGGGCCGGAACGAAACTCTTTCACGTCACGATATGCGAATCCAAGCAGGCAAAAGTGGAAAGCTGACCACAATGAAGACCATCGCCAATTGTCCAAATGTCAAAAAAGCACAAAGATAAAGTCTTGAAGCTGCAGCAATTTCGCAAGTCTTTTTAAACATGACATAATGACTTTTTTTGTAGTAAGGCACTGTTTTCAATTGATCTTTTCTCTTTATTTTTATAGTGCTGGTCAGCGAGTGAGTGCCGGGCCGAGGCTGGAGTTCAGACGTAGGCCCCCAAGGCAGCATGGAACTCGGTGAGGCACTGGACGAGCTGCTGGAACTTCGGCCTCTCCTCCGGGTCCAAGGCCCAGCAGCAAGCCATCACTGCAAACCTGCAGACAGCAGACGTTGCAAATGCTCATACTTTCCTCTGTATTGCTTAATCTGTGACTAAAATTCACTAACATTTTCTTATATTTTTAAACGGACATTTTAAAATTAAGTCAAAGTTAAGACATGTAAACAGCATGAAATTAAACAACGACAGAACTGAAGAAAACCCAATAAGTACAAAGAGGCACAATTAACAAATTTTGTGTAAGAGTGTTAGCAGTTGTTCATACCTAAAAATAAATCTTAAATATGAATCTAAGCTATAATGCACAGGGAGTGAATAAAGGTGCGGATTTTAGCTTAAATCTTTTACTTTCAATCAGCACCAAACTACATGCAAATCTCTACCATAGCTTTAATAACAAAAACAATAAAAGCTTTATCCTCAGAGTTCACTGACAAGGTCTATACTGTAAATATGCTGCATTATTAGCAGGTTTTTTATGCATGGTGGCGTAACGTCAGGGTGTTCACCCCGTGATCAGAAGGTCGCAGGTTCGAATCCAGGACTGGTAAAGTTACCACTGAGGTCCTTGTGAGCAAGGTACCATCCCCAAGCACTGCTCCCCACGTCAGCTGCCCACTGCTCTTTCACAGATGGGTCAAGTGCAGAGGTCACATTTCGTTGTGGTGCACTGTGAGCTGTGTTCGCAATGACAAATAATCTTAAATGTAAATGTAATGTATTTTAATGTAAAATAATTGAAGGAAACTGGACAGGACAAAGGTGCCAACAGTATTTCTTAAGAGAACAGGACATAAACATACACTGGTAAAGTATTTTTAAAAAATGATCTGAAATAACCAGGATTACACTGATTAGAGGTTCTGAATGTCACAGCTGTTTACATAGCAAACGCCTGTTAACAGTAATTTTTAGGACGATCACACGGCAGAAACCAGCTCAGTGGTACTTTTAACTTTAAACATCACTGTTCCTTGTCTAGCACTGTGAATATTGATAACTTCTATATGAGTGTGGGACAAAATTGTGACATGCAACATTGACTGGCTGCTGTTCCAACATTATGGCTGATAATATAAAATTTGATTTATAAAATGAACCCGTCTTGAAAATTATCGAGACGGTTTCATCGCCCACTTCTCCTAAACCCAGTCTTCACCATCTCTCCGATTCCACTCCGAATCCTCCCAGCTCCGTTGATGGGTATCAACCAGAAAGGCAATTCATCACCTATTCTTTCTGAAGGGAAAGTGCTAAAGCGCAATCCAAACACTGATTAGCTTTTCCTGCCCCGCGTTAGGCTGCGTTCCAGGCGGCCGACCGCTGCACAATAAATCCTGCTGCGCTTCGTGGTTGGTCTCACTGACGGGTTTGTGATTCCTGGCGAGGCCGAGCGGCACGACTCCAGCTCGCTGCCAGTTGCAGGATGCCGATAAGGGGAGACGCCTGTAATCTCCTGACCAACCGGCGCTCGTTTGACTCCCGAGTGTTTCACGTCGTGTAGCTGTTCTTTTTGTATTCGGAGGTTTATTAAGAGGCGACACGGCCGGAGGAGGTGGTGTTCTGTGCTCCGACGGCTTCTCAGAGATGAATATCGCAGCCGCTCCAAGCACTTGGTGCCTGCCAACTGGCTGCCAATCTCCTGGTAAGCTATTTGGACTTTTTTAAACGGATCTTCCTCAAGCCAAATTCTCATGGCGGGTTTCTCATGCACACGAAATCGGCTTCTTAATGAGGTACAGTACGTGCAGCTTAAAGCTGGACAATTACAGACTGTACAGTTCTAGTGAAACATGATTTATTACCTACCGCCACCAATACAATGTAAGAGAGAGAGGGTGAGTATTTGTCGTTGTGAACACACTGTGCACCACAACCAAATGTGACCTCTGCCTTTGACCCATCTGTGAAGGAGAAGTGGGCAGCTTTTTTGGCCGCACCTGGGAAGCAGACTTGAACCAGCTACCTTCCGATCACAAGACCAACTCCCTAACCGTTATACCGCCAACTGTCTTGAGCTGCTCCTCATTTAATTATGTTTTGCAGGAAAATGAGGGGAAAAAAAAGATCAGTGAGAAAAACAAAGTTAAAATAATTAAAAATTTGCTGAATATCACTTATCGAGGAGAATGATACCTGATATTTTTTAACTGATATACTGTAGGTCTGCTGTAAAAACGAAAAGTGGAGTCAAAATGTTGAACAAATGTTTCATTTCATTTTTTTTTTAAATGCTCTGACAAACACAAACAGTGCAAGGAGCTCCTAGCTTCAGTGTCAGAATGTCAAAATTTTAGACCCTTCAATGTTGACAGGCTAAACTCATGAGATCTAACAGTGCGGTGGGCAGGACATTCTTTTAGATGTAATGGTGACTTCTAACAGTGAGATGTGTATAAAAGCTAAATGGGCATTTAAAAATATTTTTTTGGCATACCGGTTTTAAAAACTGCCAATACCAATAACCATAAACATATAAAATATCAGTATCTATAATTGGCCATGCAAATAATCAATCAACGCCTAGTTTTGAACCTACACTTTCCTGGTGCACAGACGAGTATCTTTCCCCCCCGGTCACCATCAGATCTGCACTGATTTGGTATTTTCTGCACCTGCACATTAAATTCCTACATTACCAACGGACTTACTGACTTACCAGCTGCATCAAGTTTGGGTTTGGCAAGACTTGAATCTTTGCTTATCTTTTAGTCGCCGGTGAGAAATGCTGTTCTAAGAGGATAAGGCTGAATATTTCTTATCTGTGGTTACCCTATTTGACACTTTCGGGCATATTCAGTCTTACCAAATGTCAGGAAACACTTAAACCTGGTACATGATTTAAAAACAAGCTTTAATTGCTATTTTATTTCTCACATTCCCACTCCTTATTAGTCACCCACATGCCTAAACATGAGCTAGTCTCCAACAGTAAAGGCACAAGGAGTGCTGGCGAGCTGCTAACGAGCAGCGATGCTACTAAACTTACTACGTGTTTCAGCAGCTTGTTAGTAGCAAAGCAACTTTTTTAAAAATGCTGTAACGTTATATGACACTTTACAAAAAGTGCAAATAAAATAAAAATACAAATACACTACCCTTCAAAAGTTTGGACACACCTTCTCATTCAGTGTTTTTTCTTTATTTTCATTACTATTTACATTGTAGATTCTCACTAAAGGCATCAAAACTATGAATGAACTGTGTAAAGGCTTTATGCCCCAGAAGGAGAGTGATGGAGTGCTGCGCCAGATGGCCTGACCTCCACAGTCACCTGACCAAACCCAATCGAGATGGTTTGGGATGAGATGGACCGCAGAGTGAAGGCAAAAGGGCCAACAAGTGATCAGCATCTCTGGGAACTCCTTCAAGACTGTTGGAAAACCATTTGAGGTGACTACCTCATGAAGCTCATCGAGAGAATGTCAAGAGTGTGCAAAGCAGTGATCAAAGCAAAAGGTGGTTATTTTCAGGAATCTAAGATATAAAACATGTTTTGGGTTATTTCACACTTTTTGTTTACTACAGAATTCCATATGTGTTCATTCCTAGTGCCTTCAGTGAGAATCTACAATGTCAATAGTCATGATAATAAAGAATAAAACATTGAATGGGAAGGTGTGTCCAAACTTTTGACTGGTAGTGTATGTAGAGTGGCAAAAAGCTACACTGCCACAAAAGACAAAAATCTCTATTTGTTTACAACTAAATGGTGTTTCTGATTGGCGCTGAACTGGCAGAAGTGAATCTGACACTGCCAGTCAGTCACAGTGTGCTCTTGGCAGCTGCTAGATGGAGTCTGACAATGAAGTCCACCTTGCCCAAGATGGAAACAAGAATCCACTGCCATGAAAGAGCTTTGATGTAGTCATCTACTTTTTCCCCTCTGTATCTTGTAGTGTCGTTAACTGCCACATTAAAGCATTAGCTTGGTTTTAGTTGAACTACTTCTAATCATAAGTTGCGTGGCGCTTGAAAAGCTAGTGTTTTAAAGTAGTGTGAATTAGAAATCAATTCTCGTGATCACAGCACGGCAGACACTCACAGTTCGTCGGGACAGTTGATGGGTTGTGCTATTCTGTAGCCGTCCTTCAGGTAAGCGGCCATCTCGAAGGGGTCGATGTCCACGTACGGGGTCTGGCCCAGCGTCATCAGCTCCCACAGAGTCACGCCGAACGCCCACTGCAAAAACGGAGAGACCCAGAATCGTCTATGAGGGGCTCAAGTGTCACCAGCTGAGAGTGGAGGCCTGATTTCCCCTCGTCAGGGGAGAGCTAGAGATCTAGGTGGTGTTTGATAAACACACTGTGTGCGGCCTTGTTAACAAGGGACATTATCAGGGGAATCTCGAAACATTCAGGCAATCTGAGATAGACAACACAGCTGAGAGAGAGAGAGAGATAGAGAGATAACTGGAATCTAAGCTCAGCTCGTACCAGCATCCAGTGCTTATAAGCTTTCTGAGGGGAACGCTAGGGCAATTTCAAGCAGGAGAATGTATTTAACCTGTTAAGCCCTGAGACTGTTTTACAAATTTTTGCTCTAGAAAAGGTACCCAAAATAAAATGTGTACATCTCAGCAACCACAAAGTCTATTTTTATGCTTTTGGTATCATTATAAAGGTAACATCCGTGAGATTACTGTAGAAGTGTTGGAATCAGCGTACATGTTACTGGGTCAGAATAAAGGAAGATGCAACACAGCATCACGGCTATCTGCGTAATCTGTGGAGTCTCAGCTTTCATATGATATACGGTATGCATGTAGCATACATAGTATGCTAGAAGTATCATAGTAGCATAGATTTTACAGCCGTGTTTCTTCCACGTAGACCTACGCAGTGTTTTTGTTCTTTGTTTATTTATGTGTTTGGTGTCGGAATTGTGTTATGTTTAGGTGGAATTTGTTTGAGATTTTATCTGTGATGCTGATGTGCAGCATGCATGTTTGTTTACGTTTACCGATTATTTAAAGCCTTTAATGACAACTTCCTGTTCTGACCCCGGTACCGGGGGCGATCGGGCTCACGACGTTAACCTGAGAGGCAATTCCTGGAGAAACTGAGCGAATGTTTTGTGAAAAGTGAAAAAGAAAAGTCAATAAAGTAATGAAAAAGGCTAAGGTCAGTAGTATTAATTTTTCGCAAAAATGAGGTCTCAGCAGTTGAACATTTCTGAAATTGAAGATAAAAAGGATAAAGTAAAAAGGAGATACAAAGTGTTTCGATGGGTTGAAAGGGCTAAGATGATGTCACAAATTGCTGAAGTCTATGGGAACAAAATCTGACCACACTTTGTGAATTCATCTGAGAGGAAAGAAAAAGAAGGATGTAGTTGGGCTGTCCATAATAACATATAAAACTTGTCCTCAAAGAGCCAAACATATTAAGCCATATAGCTTAAAACTGTGGTGGTCAAGTGGCAAAAAAGTGGGAACATTAATCATCACAAACATCCCATTGTTAACAATAAGCACAAATCCGCAAAATATGAATGCTATTTGGTCAAACTGACTCACAGAAAACCATTCATTCATTCATTCATTCATTCATTCATTCGTTCATTCATTCATTCGTTCATTCATTCAGAGAGGCCATTTGCCACAACCCCCTCACCATTTCAGTCAAAATGAATCTTTTTCTGCTTCTTACTGATAACGGTAGTTGGCCTCCGTTTCTCATTACCACATGCCACAGTATTAACATGTCAACACTCCACAGTTAACTACTTATAACCAATCAACACCATTTATTAGGGTAATTACGATGACATGATGTACTTATATAAATATAGATTTATTAGGGGTGATTAAGAGGCAACAGTCTCCCTTCACTAACCCTTGTGATCGCGCTTCTGATCTGTTCCCAAACTTCCACAACCAGTGGAGAAACACTGTCTTAATTCATATAATCATGTGCATGGAACATTCCTATAAGCAAGCTGTGTTTTCTCTATTAAATATTTCCCAATCTACACAAACGGGCCTCTTATAAAATCAAATCCAGGCGAGTAGCGATGTCCCGTCCAGGCCACCGTCCTCCATCAACGGCGGTATGCATTCTTGGAACAAAGCATTGTGGGAGGACAATTCGAGGAAATGTGGATTTATTCAACAAGCCTCAGGGACACAAATCAACAGATTTTGGATCTATTTTGGCCGCTGGTACGGACTCGTACCACAGCCGCATGCCTTCCATCAAAAACCTCAACAGTGGCATAAAATCCTGTATCAACACCAGGACTCACACAAACCAATAAACAGCTTTACACACCCACAGCCCTGCTGTTCCTGAAAACACTTCATTCAGTCGCACAAAAGCTTCTTTGATGTGTTTCGACGAGACACTTTCTGTTTTACGGTGGGTTTTTCAAAGTAAGTGAAGAAATTTATATTTGCACTTGAGCTCATAGACGTAACAGTTACGGTTTATAGCCTGCACCAATGAAAGAGAAAGAGAGGGAGGGAGGAAGAGAGAAAGAGCGAGAGACGGTAATGAGGAGAGTGAGTGAGAGGGATAGAAAAAAAGAAAGAGAGAGAGAGAGAGAGAGAGAGAGAGAGAGCGCACAAGGGAAAAGAAGGGGGAACAAAGACGGGAGGAAGAGAGAGGGAACGAAGAGGCCAGTGAGTGAGATCAACAGAGAGGGTTAGGAAAAGGGAGAGATGGATGCAGGAAGAGTGAGAGTTTGTGGATAGGTGAGTGAGATAGAGAGGGACAGAAAGAGAGGAAGAGTGAGTAAGGGATGGATGGATGGAGAGGGACAGGAAACAAGAGAAAGGGTGGAAAGGAAAAGAGTGAGTGACAGATGGATAGAGAGGGACAGAAAAAGGGAGGGATGGATGGAGGAAGAGCGAGGGTTAATGAACGGGTAAGAGAGACAGAAGAACAGAAAGAGAAAGGGAGGACGAGTGAGTGAGGGATAGAGAAGGACAGAAAGCGAGAGAGGTAGGGATGTAAAAAGAGTGAGTGAGTGAGTGACACATAAAGAGGGACAGGAAAAGACACAGGATGAAGACAGAGACAGAGAGAAAGAGAGAGAGATGGGCAGAGCAAAAGAGAGAGTTTAGGAGGGGGAAAGGGACAGAAAGTGATAGAAACCGAGAAGAAGGAGGAGGGAAGAAGAAAGAATGATTAAAATGCTACGTTCAGACCATCGGCTACTAAAGCTGTAAAAATAGCCGAAGACGCTCCAAAAGCATCCCTTCAAAATATTTTTGTTTGCTCTTGTTGCCAACGTCGCTCATGACGTCATTCGAACGTTCGATCCTGTTTAATGAGCTGCACTCTTATACAGCGACAGCGAGCTATGCTGTGCTGTGCTGTGCTGTTGTCCAGCCCTAAAAACTATATGAGGTACTCAAACACAAGCGGTCCGGACACGCAGAGGCTAATCGATCATCTTTTCATGCGTCATTTCCGAGTACAACTTCTGTGACACTCGCCGGCCGAAGAACGTCTACATTCCGACTGGTTGCCGGTCGCTTGCAGTCTTCACTCTTTCTGCCGCTCTAGTCGGTCAAACTTTGCCGCTTCTGTCGCTCTTGTCAGTAGAAAGTCAATTACTTCTAGCGATTTTACAGCATTAGTAGCTCTTGGTCTGAATGTAGCAAAAGAGATGGAAAGATGGGGGGTGAAAAAGAGAGTGAGTATGTGAGTGAGAAAAATGGATAGAGAGGGACAGAAAAAGAGGGGGAGAAGGAGATGAAGAGAGAGAAACAGGAAAAGAAAGAGAGAGATGGAGGGAAAAAAAAAAAAAAAGTGTGTGAGAAAGATTGAGAATGATTAAAAAAAGGGAGAGGAAGAGAGGGAGGGAGATAGAAAGACATTATGACCTGTGTATTTTTACAAAGAGGATGTAGGAAAACGGCACTTATCTTTGTACAGGTATGCGCGCACACACACACACACACACACACACACACACACACGTTATCAGACATTGCTGAACCTTACAGTAAACTGAGATCACAGATGCTTTACCAATCATGATCCGGAAGTCTTTTATCCCGTCTCCTGCCTCCTCATCATCACCGGCCTCTATTGTATTACAGCAGACTAAAAATTTCCCCACACAAACACACACACACACACACACATTCACTCAAACACACACACACACGCCCAGCACTGTCCATCACTCCACTGTACCCTAATTGTACTCCATTCCACACCATTGTTCCCTCACACCTTTAAGGTGGCCGAGGTCAGGATGCTGGCTGCAGGGTGTGTGTGTGTGTGTGTGTTTATGACAGAGCCAGGCGGTGGCTGCCACTGCCTCACTGTCTACGACCCATTTCCCTTGGCATGGTGCTTGGTGTGAGATGAACAGGAATAGTGTGTGTTACAGCTACAACACACATCCGTTCAGTCTCTCAGGCACGCAAAGACACACACACACACACACACACACCCTCATCCGTATTCGTATTCTTCTCATTTCAGCAGAACAACAACGTGTCAGGGCTGGTGATGTAGTATCAGGCTAATGCACTGTGGCTACTGCACAACCTCAGAACACAGAACACACACCTTCTAAACACAGTTCAAATGATGGGTTCACGTTCCAAGAGCCCAAACAGAAGAAGATTAGTGGAGTTCAGAGGAATCGTCTCCAGAGTAAACCTGCGCGGCGTCTGCTCAGGTCTCGGCCTGCGTTACGCGTGAATAAACAGTCCCCGTGACGTTAGCGAGTGACTGTGTATATCTACGGTGTGCTGATGAACGGATATTTGTTAATGGTGAATACTGAAAGAAGGTTTTGTTCGTTGTATCTCAACGCTGAATCCAGAAAGAACTACATTTCCTCACATGGACAGGTGCATAGATTCCGAATCATTGCGTCAACTAGGGCTGGACGATACGGCCTAAAAATATCACAATATTTTAAAGCTGCATGACGATACATGACATACATATCTTGATATATTCTCTCTTTCTGGTGAAGAACAACATTTCCCACAATCCCCTGCACATGACTCGGAGCCGCATCACAATAATACGATGGACCTGCGTCCAGAATGAACACTGAAAACGTCAAGTAGATATTTGTATTGTGAGCAGAACGCTGGTTGCTTTTATTTATCAGTGAAAATATGAGTTATGTCTGTAATGAAGGGGAAGATTTGACTGAACTGGAGCGTTTTTGAGAGTGATGGCATTCCACATGAGTCGCGAGCACCCACTCATAGCGCGTTTACATCGCGAAGAATGTTGGCAAGCTAAAAAAAAAAAAAGAGACATCTTTGATGATAAAACCGTGGCAAAACGTATATTTGTTTTCGTTAACTGACGGATTTTTCTAGTTTTCTAGATGAACGTCCCTAAAGAGCCAAGGTAAACAGGGCTCTCACCACGTCGCTGGCGCTGGAGAAATCGTTGTGGAGGAGACTCTCGAGGGCCAGCCAGCGCACCGGCCTGTTCTCATTGTCCCCCAGACAGTGGTAGTCCATGGGGAAGAGGTCTCGGGCCAGTGCGTTGTCTGTGATCTTCACCTGCATGCTGTCGTCGATGCTGCAAAGAGCCAAAAATGGAAAAGATGCTCAGGGTTAGCAGTTAGTACGGGTTTCTTCTGTGTAATGACAGACCAGGTGAGAGAGGACGGGAAGTGCAGGTGTGTGTGTGTGTGTGTGTGTTTGTGGTACAGCGGTACACTTACACACAGTTCCTGGCTGCCAGGTCTTTGTGAATGACCTCTCTGCGTGCCAGGTAGCTCATACCACACGCTATCTGAATGGCCATGTGAACCAGGTCCTGCTGGGAGACGGCCTGACGAGGAGGCGAGAGGGAAGCAGAGAGAGAGAGAATATATAGAGAGTGTTTTACAACGAACCACATTTGAACTTGCACTTCATCTCTTCAACACAACTAAAGCTCTTGCACATTCTTTCTGAATACAGTGAGAGATCTCAGGTGCCGTGTGAGCAGCTCACACACAAAAAAAAGTTAAGGAGTTGAGCCTGTAATCATAGGCTCGCCAGTTTATGTCCTGGACTGGTAACGGTACCACTGAGGTACTCATGAGCAAGGTACCGTCGTTGGTCGTGGTGCACTTTGTGCTGTGTTCACAATGACAAATATCTCAAGTTCTTCGGGGTTCAATCGGGACCGCTCAAATACCGTAAAAACCTCACACACACACGTCTACAATGCTGTTTACAGGGACTTACCGAAGTTACATAACATTACTGATCTACGTTTATATAAGCAGCTCTCACCGACAGCAACATGCAAACAAGCACGTGCACGACAGGAAAATGATTTCTCTCTCTCCCTGACTGAGCTCTGATGTGTTCTGAAGCTCTGGCTAAAGGCGAAAGTCAAACATCTTAAGGGCAGGAAGCATCTCAACATTCTAACTGCACAGCACGACAGCTCAAAAAATAAAGGAAAACATCAGCTACCTAATGAGTGGGGAACGCGCTGGGGCTCGCTGTTTATATTCCGCAAGGGCGATGATGGCAAAATGGCACCTGCGGCAAAACGCCGAGCGGAGCCAAGAAGCATTTACTGCAGCTTTAAAAGCAAAGCAGAGCCCTCTCCGAGTGAGTGTGTGCTCGGAAATGACAGAGATGCGTTGTAAGCAGATGGCAATGTTGTCGAATATGAATCCGAGAGAGAAAACATCTGTTTCTGTGCCTTAACAGATTTTCTTCTGGCGCGCTGCTGCTGATTTAGGGACCTTCCTGATTTATGCTTTATTCTTGCTGAGACAGAGTCCTACGACGCAAGACGAGCAGAGGGATTCAAGGGATCAAATTCTCTCTGCTTTGAATCTTCTCTTAAAACTACTAACAAGTGCGGGCTTGCAGGGGGGGGGGGGAGCTGTTAGCTAAATCTTACTTGAGCTGACAATCGGCCACGTCGAGTCCCGCAGATGGTGGAATTCCAACTGGAACACATTTCCCCCGGGCTTAACCAGCATAAAAAGACGATTGTGGTCTACGCGCATCAATAAAAGCACCTCTTCCTTTTTAACCAAGCATCCCTTTCACCATCTAATTGATATCAATGAAGGCCCTGCACAATAAAGGCATTGTTCTCGAGACAGCAATTAAATATGGAGAACTCAAACTTTTCAGGTGTTCCGCTCGAGGGTCGGGAGTTTTTTTTTTTTTTTTTTTTTTTTTTACACTGTCGGCGTCGTTTAACGCAAAAAACCCCCACCAGCTGAACAAAGTGATCGTCTTCACACCACACCTCCAGAAGCTCATAAAACGGCTGTTTATATGTGAAGCCGGCGCTGCTGCTGAGTGTTTTTTTTAACTGCACGATTCTCTCCAGACTTATGAGCTCCCGTCTCTCTACAAATCCCGCATGTGGAGGGTCTGCATATTGTGCATTACACGAGGTCAGTAATGGCAACATGTGGGTTATTTGCAAATTCTCACCTGGGGGTTGTTGGCCTCAGCCAGCTTGCACTGGCGCAGGAACAGCTTGAGGTTGCCCCAGTTCATGTAGGGTAACAGCACCATGGGCTTCTCTCCGTCCTCTGTGCACACGTGGCTGATGGGCAACAGGTTCCTGAGAGAGACAGTTTTTACTTTTACATTGCATTTTCAGCATTTCGCAGACAATCTCACCCCCCAGTGCTTTGTAGTCTACATCTGCTCTTCATACCTGAAAACCAACACTAAAATCGACCGCCGCTGTTCAACCGAGATTACACACATTTACAAACTTGAGCCAAAAGTAAATCGAAAGTCAACGAGAATAAATGCATGAAAGGATAATGGGCAAGTACTCTTAATTTTTTTGGTAAAATATGCAAGTGAGGAGTAGTTAGTTCCCTAGGTCTCTCCCTGAACAGCTGGATCTTCAGAGAACATGTAAAGCCAAGGAACTCTGCAGTTCTGACACCATGAGGAAGCTTGTTTTACCAATGAGGGGGCATGGTTTTGAGGTATATTGTTTTGAGTTGTGCAGGTTCAAGACAAGCAGCGCTTAGGGCTCCGAAAGTACGAGACCAGTGCTGAAACGTAAGGAGGTGCAGCTCCACTCCTGGCCTGGAAGGGAAGTGTTAAGCATTAGGGCTGGGCGATATATCAAGTTTTTAAAATATATCGATATATTTTCATACGAGATATAGGATTACACAATATCGTTCATATCGATATAGTTTATTTTGCGATAAAATTATACTAAGTCGCAAGCGCAAATGTGAAACTCGAGAGCACAAAATTAAGAGTCGAGTGCATGGTTGTGATAATATTGCGTGCAAACTATATTTCTCCTCCCTCGAAAGTCTTTTTTCCTCTCGATGTGTTACATGGCCTCGCGCGCAAAGTAGATTACCGAAGATGGCGGAGGAAGAGGAACAGCGGCAGGTAGGTTAAACACAAGTTATAGTTTATCGACCTTATAATAATAATTTAATAGTTAGGTCTTACATGTTTAATAAGCACGCAATCAATGGCTCCCCTTGCCCACTTGTCTGTCCCCAAACTGCCAAAACCAGCCCCTATCAAAACGCGCGCGAAAAAAATCTCACTCGAGAAAAAAAGCTCTGCTTTGCGCGCGAGGCCATTTAACACACCGAGAGGGAAAAAAGTCATTCGCGAGAGGAAAAATACAGCTTGCGCGCAATATTATCACTACCGCGCACTCGATTCTTAATTTTGTGCTCTCAAGTTTCACATTTGCGCTCGCTACTTTGACATTTACGCCCGCAAATTTTTTGCGCAAGCCATTTTGCGCGCTCTAGTTTTGGCATTGATGTGACGCCATACAGGTAGGCTATGTTATGAAAAAATAACATCACTGCTGTAAAGGAAAATAACAAATAAAATAAATTTCCCATCCCTTGCTGCCACTGGGGGGAAAAATCCCTACCGTCCCATGAACTCAACTGACAACCAACTTTTTTTTTCTTAGGCCCTAGCTTGTTATTTATTTTCTCAATATTTGACTTGTTATTTGAGAATTGCACAGGATACACTGACCAGGAGTTGAACAATTTTATTCAGTCAGTTTTGTTGTTTGTACAGGTTATTGTAAAAGAGGAAGCGCTTTTACACTCGTTCTTTTTGCTCTGTATCTGTTATATTTACATTTTATTTTTTAATCAGAAAGCATTTTTATTCAATATATATTTTAGTTTGTTTTTAATAAAAGTGCCCCTGTGACAGTTGGTACATGTGGCTTTGACCCAGAATTGGTTTTTGTTATTACTTAACCCAAAATAATATCGAGATATATATCGTATATCGCCATTTACCAAAATATATCAAGATATGATTTTTGGTCCGTATCGCCCAGCCCTATTAAGCATGTGAACATGATGCAAGCGGTCACAGGGAACTAATATTACTGGCAAGTCTATGCAACAGTTTAGGAACCCTGAAGGTTAGTCTGATTTCTGAATCAGTTGAAGTGATGTTGTAGTGTCACAGCATTCAAAAGAAGTTCAGCCGGGAGATAATTGCAGTTGTGCAGTTTAGAAATGATCTGAAACTGGACAAGTACGTAAATGTGTAGCGTTGATGGTAAGAAAGGCTCAGATATTGATGCTGTCAACAAGAAATGTCCGGAAGGAAAGGAATGTCTGACCATGGAATAACGACAGACTTTGTTGCTCCGAATGTTCTCCGAACAACTAAAAAAAAAGATGTGGCTTTACCACAGATATCGTAACTTGTAAAATGTCCTAATGATGTAAAAAGGAGGGAGAGTGAGAAAAATGAGCAAGAGCGGCAGGTTAACCTAATGACGGGCTGCCAGCCTGTCGACACTGCCTGCCCACAGGAAATGACACATATCCTTTCCAAAAAGGTCTGTCTTTCCAGAAAGTTTGTGTCCCGAACACGTCTCACATTCTGACACTGAGGCGGAGTTGAAGGTAATAATCAAGGCTCCACCTCTGACTCCAGACGGGGCACGGCTGAATGTTGCAGTCCCAGTGGTCGGCACAGGAAGAAGACTTCCATGCCAACCGAGAGACAAAGAACAAACACAGACATGAACAGGAGCGAAAAAGAACAGCCACAGCCCTGACAGGAACACTGGGTCGCTATGCAAGCTTTTTGGAAGCTACTAACTGATTTGGCAGTTTGTGTTTAAGACATCATTCACATGAAAAGGCAATGTTGGATTTCATCTCTCTATCTCCATCCCTCTTCTTCCTAAGGTGGTGAGGGGCAAATTTGACTAAAACTGGAGGGTTGCATGTCCCTTTAAGCAGGTCTTAGTGCAAGTCACACTACACGCTTGGGGCCAACCTATTAAAAGTGCAGATGTTTTTATGGGTAACAGTACTGGCCAAAACCTATTTTCAGATCAAACAAGCGTGCTACTTTGGCAACGACGCAGTTGCATCTCTCCGTCTCTGTTACCACTCGTTGGTCTAGAAAATCTCATGTTAGACACTTAAGAATTAACCATATGCTTAAGGTTTTATGTTGGAATATTTGTTATTCCAAATTTTGACACCAATTTTCACAGCCGTGGCACACAGGGCTGTGCTTTAACTGTAATCTAAAATGTAATGCTTCAACTTACTGTACATACACTAATATAACATTTGTGGATACTCTACTCTGGTGGTTCTCAGTCTCGGTCCACTTGCACTGCTCTATATTTTCCCAACCACAACACACCTGATAAAGATACTTATCTAATAATCAAGGTAGGATTCAATGATGCAAACACCAAGATTAAAAACCTATGCTGAGCTAATAGCGGTATGTCTACAACTCTACTGCATCAATGACAGACTATAAAGTGTTTTTGCTACGTTTGTTCATATACCAGTTTTTAAGTATTATTTTTGATTAATGATGTTTTTATCATTTAGGTTAAATGTATTTCTTATCTTAATTACTGCATTATCTGTTACATTACTGTTTTTATGCTGCATAGAGATTTTCTTAAATCTCTATTTCTTATTAACCTCATACATTTCATCACGGAAAACAATTCAACTGCTAAAGGACATTCTAATGTCACATTTTTTCTCAGAAGGAGTTTTCTGTACTTCTAGGAAGGAGCCATTTGAGTCAGAAGGGAATGGAGGAAGTTTATTAAAGGGAAAACCTTAAAAAGAGAAGTGGTGAGAGGACGCTATTATATGTCTTTGGGGTGGGGAAGCAGAGGTCCACAGGACAAGCGTGGGGACTGCAGAGGCCGAGTGATAATGACTCCACTCTCACGACACTTGAGTACTGTGCCTATGAACTCAATCGAGGGTTCCAAAATGCACATGGAATATGCAGCTCTCAGCAGACATTCTCATGATCCTGAGGTCACTAACAGGACAGCCCGAGTCTCCCGGAAAGAGCATCGGAGAAACGGGTGGTGAAAGAGGAAGCTAAATTTTTCATCCTTAACCGTCTCCCTTAAGCATTTTCAGTCTGTTTTTTTCATGATTGTACTTTCTCTTTAATCTGAGAGATTTTAAAAATCATCATCCAAAAATCTGTTTACATTTACAAGCAATTCATGTGAATTAGGGAAGGAGATGTGAAGAACAAAACTAAACCAAAAATAAGAACTGGAGGTCATCTATCCAATACTGTGAAGCAATGTTGAAATCTATTAACTAAATGTCTCTTACAGAAGAGGCTCAAGACAAACATGAAGTGTCTGCATTTAGGACGACAAAGACTTCCCAAAAAAAAAAAAAAGAAAGTCTGGGTTTTATGGGTTCGCCTGCAGACCTCCATCCGCAGTCCATCCGCACACCATTTTCTAATCTCTCTGTTGAGAGAGAACGATAACGGATGGACGGAAAGGTCCGACAGATTGGAAAAAGCAACCCTCAGACAGGCGTAACTGACTAAATGATTACTCCCAAATGATCACTTACCTTTGCATAAATCATTATTGTTGCTACAAATATTCAATTTGAGAGACAACTCTAGTTACACAACTATACAGAATAATCACTATATATATATATATCTCCTGTGGATTGTATTCTATCATGTTTTGCGGATATTTCTGATGCAATTCTAGAGTGTTGGATTACAGAGGTGCAGAGGCAACTGAACTCTGAATCCTGATTACTATTTTTAAAAAATCGATGATGAAATGTTTGACCAAGACTCACATCTCCCTGGAAGATGGCTAAGTCTAAAGCCAATTCTTAGGACGACTAGTGCCATATTTTATCAATGTAAACATCTCCTTTAAGTCTCTCCAACAGAAATGCAGCATGAATGTTACTTACCTGACATGGCAGCCTGGCAGCTTACAAACAGTGAATGGATGGATGTAAAAATTGATGAGTTAATTTCTGGATTTAACGTAAGGATAGCTACAGTGCTACGGGGACAGGACTTGAGTCACGTCTCTATACAGTGCAGGTTACAATAGATTTCTACATTACATTTCTGTGGACTAACCCTAGTTCACTGGCAAGTTGGGCATCATTCCATCTAAACCCAGTTCTATAAGCCAAAAGGACAAACTGGCAGCTGATGTGGTCAATTAGTAAATAGCTACAGGCAGCAACAGAGTAAGATCAGACAGAAAGAGCTTTAGACAGGCACAAATGATTCAAACCGCAAACCGGGAAACCACAGAAGACGATGGCGTTGACGATGACTCACCTATGATGAAGGCCTCGCAGCTTGCAGCTCTCCGTCAACATCATCGTCACCTGCACCTCCGAGGCATGATCTGACAAAAGCAAGCGCCAGCAGCAACATGGGGAGGAGAGGAGAGAGGCTGTTAGTCACGGTTTACAATTAGCAGGTGAGAAGAAAGGTGTGTTTTAACAAGTTCAAAATCCACAGTTATTCAGCCAGGCCTCTGGTTAAAGGTCATTGTGACAAAGCAGTTTAAAGTGAGTGATTATCTGTCATTGTGAACACACCACAGTACGTCACAACGAAATGTGACCTTTGCATTCAACCCATCCGGGAAGGAGGAGTGGGCAGCTGACGTAGGCAGCACCCGAGGAGCAGTGCTTGGGGACGGTACCTTGCTTACGAGCACCTCAGTGGTACCTTTACCAGCGACCTTCCAATTACAGAGCGAACGCCTTTACCATAACGCTACCAACTGCCCCAGTTAGTAAGTAAATATATATTAAAGCACATTTCACAGATAAAGGTCAAAATTTACTGTACAATAAGAAGACAAAACTAGATCAGTATATATCCGAGTCATATCGCCCTGCCCATAAATCTCAAGTGTGGCCATTGGTAGTGTTGCAGGAGGTCAGCAAGGGGCTTGACCATGCAAGGGCACTCAGTGAGTACTAACATTTTTTAATTGGATCTTGTATTCCACGGGGAGCAGGTGAAGATGAAACTGTGTGACGTGAGATCAGTTACGAGTGTGTGTTTACAGCCTGGCAGCAGCATTTGAGATTCCAGGCACAAACTGTTAGACTTTATAGAATAGAACGTTGTCTCATAGTGGGTGGTGGTGGTGCAGTGGTAGGACACTCAAAAATGGACCAAGAGATCCAGGGCTCAATTCCAGCTTCATCTCTCTTCTGGAACTACAACCATTAGGCCCCTGAGCAAGGCCCTTAACTCCAAGCTGCTCTATGTAATTAGAAATGGAGGTTGCTATGAATAAAGAGGATCTGCAAAACGCCATAAACCTAAAGGTCATCCGAATGGATGAAAACCCAGACTTGTGGGAAAACGCAGCATTCAAGGCGCCAACAGGAGCCCAAACTTGAACCCTACACAAAAGTCCTGGCCACTGCCCTCTAACTGCCCTCTTCCAGCCCATTCCATCTATTCTAAGTGAGCTGAGAACGCAGCGCGGTGGAGTTCACGGAGGGCTGGTTTTATCTCAAGTTCCAGTCTTTCTCGGCTGCTCGGTGCTTCTGGGTAATCTGTATTGTTTCCTGCCCCATGGGTATCACAAGGGGGAAACCGAAGGGCTTGCCGCTGCCCAGACTGGCACAGGCACATTGTTTGGCCATTGGCACCTTCTTTGGACGGGGTTAAAGCAGGGCAGCAGGGCAAAGGCGTTTGAATGGACTGCACTGAAGTTTCATGAGAGCTCCTTTAAACCAACATTATGGAATCACAAATGGTTGAAAAATGATTGTACCTTTGTTCAATACTTTTCAAAGTCCAAATTTGATTGTTTCGTTATGACTTATTACTGCAAAAACAGTTTTTTGAATTTGGTCGTAAATTGGTATCTAATTGTTCACTGTTCAATGCATCATGCATCATTACATGAAAATATCTTTTATGGACAATGGAAGCAGACCTTTTTTTGACTTACAATAAACGCAGACAACTCATTTCTCTGTATTTTTTTCTTTTAGAGAATCAGCTGAACGTTTGTGGAAATCCAACGCTTACTGTAATAAGCACTGGTGCAACTCCAGACACCTACAGAATGACGTCCAACATACTATTACGCAATAAGAGTCCAAATATGGAGTGATTTCACACACATTTATGTACAGCTTCTTCCAGTTTCATTTTCCAATAAACCAAGCCTCGGAAAAAGCCTTGTCATATTTAACAAGACATCGTTGTCTCAAAAAATAGCTACAATGAGCCTTTGGGTTCCCTCCCGTCATCCTCCACTCCACGGTACTTTCCTGACTCTGCTGAATTAAAAATACATTAGACAACTAGGGTTTAACATCTGAACTGTTATGGGTACCGGTACCTGGTGTTCGGCACAGATACGCAACGGTATCCCATTTTGTTCCCATGCTCCAAATCTGTAACACCTGGTTCGTATCAACATAAAAATACACTAAAAATAAATAAGTCCCCTCAAAATTTCTAACGTCACACAAGCTGCTGTTCTTGTTACAACATAAATTTAATCACAGTTTTTATCAAACATAACCCAGAACAATAACTAAAACATCACTAACTACCTGAGAGCGGTCAAAACCTCACTTTCAGAACACTTTCTCAGCTGTTGTTGGTAAGTCACGAAGAGCGTTTCTATTTCATGTAAACATTGTAAAAGTGTTCCCGGTACCCGGTAGAACCGGCATCATTTGGTTGGTATTTTTAAAAGTACGGAACTTGGTACCCAAACCTATAAACAACACTCCCAAAACAACTTAGGAAGTCTCGCTGTGACATCCAACAGCTCCCAGTGCCCATATAATGTAAGCCTAGTGGACAGCATCTTAAATCCCCAAAAGCACTTTTGCTTAATAAAATCTGCTGTTTCATCCATCAGATATGGGAATAAGACTTTCATACCTTTGACAGTTTTCACGAAGACTTGCTTCTCTTTACTCGGGTCCTTTTCATCAAGGAGCACTCCATGAAATATCCGGCCGAACGTACCTGCAAACACACAGTAGTTCACGTAAGACAAGTGAATAGCAAATTAAGCTCCTTCAAGACACAAGATCAACACACACACACACACACACACAGTCTCTGTATTACTATCTTTGTGAGGTCTTTCCATAGACTCCCATAATGACTAGATGGATATTATTTTACACCTACACCTAATCCTAACCCTAATCTTAACCTCAGTAAACAAAAGCACATCTTTTACCTCTTTTAGTTTCTCGAATAAAACAAGCACATTTTCTATAAAGTCATTTCTCCTCATGGGGACCTCTCAAATGTCCCCACAAAGCCCCAAAAAACAGATAAAAGTGATTTTAGGGGACAAAAAGGTCCCCACAATGCCATAAATACATGGACACACACACACACACACAGTATTGGCGATGTGGTAGTGCAAAGTGTAGTGAGTTTCTCCTGTGATCAGAGGGTAGTTGGTTCAAATCCCAGCCCACAAAAGAGTAAGGGTCTGTCCCCAGGGACTGCTCACATCATCTGCCCACTGCTCCTTCACAAATGGATCAAATGAGGGTGACATTTTGTTGTGGCATGCTGTATTGCGCTGTTGTGTGTTCACAATAACAAAAATAATCTCTCAGTCACTGTTATCCCTCAAGTGGTACAGAAAATGTAAAAAGTGGTGTGACTACACCAAACCAATTTTATCCTTTTTTTACTCAAAAAATGAAGTGTGATTTTAAACCAATATCATGATTATTTCAAATGATTATGAATAGTGAAGGTTGCTATACTTTATGTGCTTTCAAGATTCTGTCACATACAAAGTTATAAAGCTGGTAGCGTAACGGTTAGGGCAGGGGTCGGCAACCCGCGGCTCTGGAGCCGTATGCGGCTCTTTCATGCTTATGTTGCGGCTCCCTGTGGCTTTTATTTTTTATTTTTTTGTTTTCTTTTTTATTGTAGTTCGAAATTTGAAGATTATTGTGATCGTGTAACATTAAACTACAATGTGTTGAATTTTTTGTCGCTCAAAATACGCGTCACAAAAGCCTGTATACTAAATATGCCCGCCAAACCTCTGTGTATTTATCAAGCTTTTCGACCCCAGGTAGGCTAAGCATGGATAAATATAAGAAAAGAAAAATATCTGAAGAAAATAGAACATATAATGATGTCTGGGCAGACTCATTTGCATTTACCTCTAAAATAAATATTTTAATCAGATATTTTGCAAATATGTATTTTACACTGTTCAGTGAAATAGTGCACTTTTTTTAAAATTTATTTTTTAATTTCAGGTCGACGCTCCGGTAGCCTCCAGGCGATGAAAGGATGACGGCATGCGGCAATTTTAGTTTGCTGCATGGATACTTTGAGTTCGGCTTTTTATTTCATTTGAAAGAGACCTTCAACTCAGCGTGCTTTTTTTTTTTACAGAGTTCTCAATGGTCAATATGTTTTCTTTGCATAAGTAAAATTTCACAAGCAACACACTAGCCTAGTTTTTTTATACATAGCATAAAAGTAAAAAAACAATATATGCAGTGTTATCTTCACTTTAGATGTCAAAAAGGATTTGCGACTCCCGATGTTTTCTCTTTTGTGGAAACCGGGTCCAAATGGCTCTTTGGGTGTTAAAGGTTACCGACCCCCGGGTTAGGGCGTTCGGCCAGGTGGCTGGTTCTAATCCCAGGACCGTTAAAAGTACCACTGAGGTACTCAGGAGCTAGGTACCGTCCCCAAGCCCTGCTCCCTGGGTACGGCTGACGTCAGCTGCCCACTGCTTCTTCACGGATGTGTGGTGTGGTGTGTTCACAATGACAAATAATCACTTACTTTCACTTATACAAAGACAAGATGCAGTGAAAAAGTGTACATGACTATAAACACCCTCATATCGACCTACAGATTATAAACACCCGCTCTCTGTAATCAGATAAATATATCTTGTTTTGAATTGTCACATATACTTTCTACTTGCAAACAAATACTGTGTGCAATAAATTATTACATCTTATAGCTTGTTACCAGGTGTAATATATTTATCTATTATTATTTTACAGTTTTGCTCCTTTGTGCAGTTAAGGTCTACTGTTCTACATAAATGATATGAAGTCATGTGATTTTCTCATTAGGTTTTTGCTCTAGTTGACGTTACGTTCTGCGTGGTTGTGTAGTGTTGATAATGCGTAAAGTGAACGACGTAGGATGTCTATAAACATTGTAGGGTCTCAAATTCCTTGTACGCTCAGGCGCACTTACCCAATAAAGCTGATTCCGAATCCGGATGAGGGCAGGTGCATGTGACTGAACACAGTGTGATCGCTTTAAAGGAGCCAGCTCAGGAATGCACACTTTGGGGAAGGTTTTAACCAAATTAACTTAGATAAGCTCAATTCGGCAGATAGCAAATGTTTAGACACATTTCCAGTTCCTCGCTCAGCACTACCTTTAACTCTTTTTAAATCAAAGCCAGACATTTAGAAAGCATTTCCATCCGTTCCGCTGCCAACTCCGACACACTCCCTTACTCTGCAGTAACACACACTCCCATTATGGAAGCGCAATCCATCTTTCACAGGGTGTAAATCGAACAGACAACAGGCCCAAACAGAGATGTTCCAGAGAGCCTCAGCACTTTCAACGAAGCAGAACGCCACCAACACACTGTTGAACGCTGCTGTGAAAAAGCACTCTGCCCCTACGCAACCCCAGCAACGTCGCGAAACACAGCTGCTGTCAGCTAAAAGGATGTGGGGAGGCTCTGAGAGTGTTAGCATAAGGAGCAATAAGGAGCTGCGAGCTCGGGGCTCTGCTGAAGGACAAACTCCGGGTCGCCTCTCAAGCTATTGTCTCGAACTGCCACTCCTTTGTACAAGTGCTGGGCTTGTGCGGACGTGTCAGGTTATCTTGCATTGGGCCTCTGACGTAGAAAATCACGCTGGTCCATGACTACACAAAACTGCTGGTCAATTTTTCCCCTGTGGTTCTTCAAAAACTAATAACTAATAAACCAAAAAAACAGCACAGGGGAAAGTTAAGGGACTATACAGTAGCAGCCAAATTTTTTTACACATTTACTTTTGCATGTTACTTATGTAATATTGAATAAAAATGGACCTAATGGGCCTCATGTAGAATTGAGAGACTGACTTAGCAGTTTTTATCGATACTCATATTTAGGATGTTCTTAGGTAAGAAGAACTACTGATGAGAACTCTAACACACATTATCCTGCACACATATTTGCGCAAGACATTAGTTTATTGGATTATCTTCCATTCTGCGTAATAAACTATTTAAATGTCTTAACGTTAAGAATTCAAGAAAAATTTCAAGAAAAAATATTGATCCCAGAGGCCCAGTATAAATTTACGGTATGTTCACCATCTGAGTACCGTTATTAAGGCAAGTTGTATCCTTCACTACTACTAACCTACAACAGCCAAGTAATTAGAATTATAATGTGGACCAACAAATAAGTTTTCGATATTTAACAAGGAATGTCAGCATATGTGATAAATCAGTGCAGTACTGCATCTTAAGTTAAAGTACAGTCGTGGCCGTGACCATGCCATTACCACACAACCATTAAAATAGAATGTCACGCGTTCTCACGCTTACTGTTGCATTTATTTTCCCATGCGTTGTTGCTCACTCAACAACTTTTCAATGCTTTACAAGAACATGAGATTAAAAATACAGTGCTGCTTGAAAGTTTGTGAACCCATTAGAACTTTCTATATTTCTGCATAAACGTGACTTAATAAAACGTAATCAGATTTTCACAGAAGTCCTAAAAGAAGATAAAGAAAACCCAATTAAACAAATGAGACAAAAATATTATACTTGATTCTTTATTTACTGAGGGAAACGATTATCACAGATATTACATATCGGTGTGCGCAAAGTGAAGCTTTGCTTTCTGTATCTGGTGTGACTCCCTCGTGCAACAATAACTGTAACTAAACGTTTCCGGTAACCGTTGATCAGTCCTGCACATTAGCTTTCAGGACAGAACAGCCTCAACTCTGGGACGCTGGGGGTTCCCTCAAATGAACTGCGCGCTTCCGGTCCTTCCACAACATTTCGACTGGATTCAGGTCAGGACTTTGACTTGGCCGTTCCAAAACGTGAACTTTATTCTATTTTAACTATTCCTTTGTAGAATGACTTAGGCATGTTTAGAGTTATAGTCTTGCTGCATGACCCACTTCCTCACAGACAGATGCCCTAACATTTTCCTTTAGAATTCACTGGTATGAATCAGACTCCAATGTGCCATCAATGATGGCAAGCCGTGTTGGCCCAGCTGCATCAAAACACGCCTAAACCATAACGCTTCTCATTTAAACCAAGTTCTATTTTGGATTCATCTGTCCACAAAACATTGTTCCATTATCCCTCTGGTTTGTCCACATGATCTTTAGCAAACAGCAGTGTTCTTTTTGGAGAGCAGTGGCTTTCTCCTTACAACCCTGCCATGCACACCACTGTTCTTCTGATGGTGGACTTGTGAACATATTGCATCATTCTTCTCAGTAAATAAATAATCATCTTTATCTACTTTTAGGACTTCTGTGAAATTCAGATGATGTTTTCGGTCATATTCATGTAGAAATACAGAGAGTTCTAAGAAGTTCACAAATTTTCATGCATCACTGTATGTACTGTATGTACTGTATGTGCAGGTTCTCGGTGGTCCAGGACGTGTCAGTTTGGAGGGCTTGAATTAAATGAGTCCACAATCCCTCTAGATGTTAAATACCTGAAGACTGAAGAAGCCTTTCTACCAGAAGCTTTAAGAAGTCCAGATGCCTCATTTCAAGCACTGAATTTATAATACAGAGTTTACAAAATAAGTGGAAAATTGGTAAAAACCTGTGGTGTGAATATATTTTACACAGACAGTGTAGGGCTAAAACTATTTGGCTGGATAGACACTATCTGCTTTGTACAGTCTCTAGCCAGGGAATAAAAACGCTGTCGAAACTGCCATCATAAAGGAGCTATGCAATTTGTCCCTGAGGTTTAAAAATAAAATTCTCTCTCTGTACTCTGTATCTGGGAAAAAAGGCAAAGAAAAACCAAGGAAATGTTGGATTATAAAACTATTACCAAGTTGTCTCCAAACTGCCGTCTCTAACAAGAAATATATTCCTCTTTCACCAACGAAAACGTTTCCCAACTCATATTAGATCAATTATTTTCTGTAAGAAGAACAATAAATCCCTATATGAATTATAGAACAGCATCATCAAAACCAGGCTTTGTAGAAAATTATTTAAACAAAGCTGTAAAATGGAGAAATTAGGCAAGTTTCAGTTTTAAGAACTTACAGACAACTGTTGCAAAGGGGGACTGAAGTGAATAAAGTTAAGCCAAGTTAAGACCCGGGAGGGCGTTAAAAGACAGTAGGACATCACACTTTTTGATGGCTTTAACTGATCTTACAACAGACTCATATGTCAGTGTGAATGGTTGTTTTGACTTCTTTTATGCCAAACCCTCGAGTGTGCTTATAACCTGGATCTCATCTAAGCGTCAGACTGGTGGAGTGTCGTCCAGAATGCGATCGAAACCGTGGCTCCGGGGTTTGAATCAGGTTCAGATGTAGTTTGGCTCTGAGCTGCATTGACGTATGTGAACAGCGTGATGCAATGCAGTCGAGAACCAACATGCCAGATATTTCTAAGAAAAAAAATGATTATGATAATAAGAGGAGGGCGATTTCTCCATCTCAGAGGGTAACGATAGTCTAGGGAACAAAAGAGAGAACACAAGTGCTGGAAAAAGAAGATGAGGCGTGAAGTACAATATGTGCATAAAGACTAGCAGAAAGGTTGTCAACGTGTGTGTGTGTCTTATTTTTGGGACAAAAAGATTGGGGTCGAATCTACATTCTCAGATGAAAAATGGCAACCCTGTTGGTTTTTGCTAAGATGCAAACTCTAAATGATAGGCAGCTCTTTCAGACTAACACCAGTCTGCCGTCTGGGATATCTTCATTTGGGTGCACATAGAGAACAGACCTTCATGCAAAACGTCCCGCAGTGTGACTCTCTCTCTGGAAATGGCGATGTCTTTGACCTTCGCCTTGGCCTCTAGTAGCGTCACGCTTCTCAAATCGTTCTTCTCTATGCGCAGCGTGGGGTAGCCTAAAAGAAAAACACACACATACACACCATAAATCAGCCCTAAATCCAAGCAATCAAAATGAATGAAACAACAGAAACCACAGACAATAAAATAAAAATTAAACACGTGATATCACTCATACAGCGTGTAAGCGTTTGGCACCCGGGAGCGAGCGATGCAACTCGGCTCTTACACAACGTGTTTTGGAGCGCGGCTGATTTTTATCGGCGAGTTTATTCGCGGCTGATTGTATTAAGTGTTTAGAGAGAACATGACGACTCATTGTGTTTGGCTGCCGTGTAATTTCACACGGGCCAAAAGCTGAAAAATGCTGCTGGGGACAATAGTGCAGGGTCACGTGGACAGACGTGGAGACGTACAGAAAGGCAGGTTGTGTAACGTGTTGCATGCCAGCACACCCCCTGCTTTCATGGGAGTTTTTCCTTCAATTTGCTCAGAACCTTGATATGACACGAAATGCCCACACTTACCTGGAATTCTGTGAATGGAGGCAAAAAAGTTTTAATCAATTAAAACGTTTGTCTGTTATCAGTAGCATGACACACAGGGTTATACTGAGTGAGAAATTGGTGAAAAAGTATACAACACCACCCCCAAGGCTCCTGGTTGTCTCAGACTGTAATGCCTCTAGTGTGCAGTTATTTGATTAAACACACTGGTACTAAACTGTTTAGTGAGTGACTTCCCCCTTATTCCTGTGTATACATTAGATGACAAAGATTGAAACAGCAGTAAAAATGTGAGTTTGTAAAGTGAGTAGATAGTGTCCAGTCTTACAGACTCCATGCAAAACAAAAAAAAAACAAACCCATGCAAAAAGAGGATGGAGACGCAGTGTGCACATGAGTGAGAGAGAGACAGACAGATGGAAAGTGTGTATGTGGGGAAGGCAGAGAGTGTGTGTGAGTGAGGACTCAGAGATAGTGTGTGAGGAGAGAGAGTGAGTGAGTGAATGAATGAGTGAGAGGGTATGTTTTATATTGCTGTAGTAATATAAAGCCTGTATTCATATACACCAAGTGTGATTTTTATAATATCTAAAATCATGCAGTCAGCTTTTAACTGGGCGCTTTTGACCCCTGGCAGCAACCCCAGCAGTTGTACTCAATATGGTAAAGCAAATATGCAGATGTTTTATTACTCAGGTCTCTCACTGCCTCTCTTTTCACTATTCACATTTTTACGTCAAGCACAGGAGACACAAGTGCGACCTCAAGTGGTGAAACGTAGAACTGATTTATACAGTTACCAGTCATTCTCTATCTAACCCAGCGTTTTCCAATCCCGGTCCTCACAGCCCACCGCTCTGCACAGAGTCGACTTTCCCGACCCACAGCACAGCTGATGCTACTGATCAGCTAATTATCAACGTAGGACCAGCACGCGACAGTGCAGGAAATATGTGCAGAGCGGTGGGCCGTGAGGACCGGGATTGGGAAACGCTGATCTAACCCCTTTTGTTTTTGCTTCTTTCATCACAATACGACTTGCATTCAAATTCAGAAATAATTCACAACTACATACACCATATTGCCAAAAATATCGGGACGCTTGCTTTTACGTACACGTGAAATTGAATCCATAATTTAATCCATAGGTTGTAATATAGATATTGCGCCACCCTCTGCAGCTATAACAGCTTCGACTCTTCCAGGAAGGCCGTCCACAAAGTTTAAGAGTGTGTTTATGGGAATTTCTGAAGCGCATTTGTGAGGTTGGACAGGAAGGCCTGGCTCACAGTCTCCGCTCTAATTCATCCCAAAGGTGTTCTATCGGGTTGAGGTCAGGGCTCTGTGCAGGCCACAAGTTCCTCCACAACAAAATCCCTCAATCATACCTTTATGGGGCCTGCTTTGGTGCACTGTCATGTTGGAACAGGACAGGGCCATCTCCAAACTGTTCCCACAAAGTTGTGGACGTGAAACGCTAAAGCATTAAGAGTTCCTTCCACTGGAACTAGGGGGCCAAGCCCAAGCCCTAAAGAACAACCACCACTGAAACCCCTGAATACCATTATTCGAATGGGTGCCCAAATGCTTGTGGCAATATAGTGTATCTTACCACTTTATAACACACATTTATGTAAATATCCTAGGAACTGTGATAAGAAGCCCCTCCACCCTCTTCATCAGCACAATAACAGAGCAAATCACAAATAATTCATGTGTTAGTGGATTAATATTAAAAGAAACTAGTCTAGAGCATCTAGTCTAGTCTGCTCCTAAAAACATCCCTTCTGTCACCACACAGCTCAAACACAACACAGGTCCAACACGAGGAGGCCGGAATAAGGTGGGGATGGAAACGATGAAGGTTATGATTAGGAGGAGAGGAGCGCGTGAGTTAGCGTGAGCCGAGGACTTGAGCGCATTCTGCTGCTCTCTCATGCCAGGACTTACTTTTGCCTTCGTGGGAGGGAGCGCCAGGGTTGGGGAACGAGGCACCAGAGAGCTGCAGCACGGGGGCCGAGCCAGGGTGAGCGTCTGATGGAAGGGATGGGAGGGAGCAGGGGAGGAAAAGATGACAGAAAGACATAGAGAGAGTGGTAAATAAAGGATGGGATAATTACGAAGGGTTTATAGTGGCTGTGCATATAACACACAACAGTAAAAGCGAGGGTGGAGACGACAAGGTGGAGAGACAGACAAAGGCCCTAAGGTGCAACTGCAGTAAACATGTTTGGTCACTAGGGGGCAATAACTGCACAAAAAGCAGACACACCAGATGACCACTTGCTTAAAAGCCCCTGTTCCAATGCACTGGTGCTGATGCCGGTCCAGTGCTAATCTTCAGTTTGGAACTAGTGCCACTAGAAAAAAATGCCGTCGGTGCTGCAAATTTGGCTCCGAACTGGCACCAAAACTTTGCTGATCCAGAACCAAGTACCAGTGATATCATGAGAGATGGGCAGAGTAAATCAGGTAACTCAAGATAAAGAAAATTGACTTAATTTACGTGTCCAGTTAAGTGAACGTGAGTAATTATTTCTCATGGTGGACACAGCACTGCACACAGTGCACTGCACCAAAACCTGACTTCTGCATTTGACTCATCCATGAAGGAACAGTGGGCGCTGACATGGGCAACGCCTGGGGAGCAATGCTTGGGGATGGTACCTTGTTCATGAGTACTTCAGTGATACCTTAATCGGTCTGGGATTCGAACCGATGACCTTCCAATCATGGGGCGAGAGCCCTAACCACTGCACTCCCAACTGCCCCGAAAGTAGAGAGGTAATGTGAAAATGAATTTAAAACAATGTTATTTATTGCTTACAAAAATTTCCTCTGGTTGATAAATAAAAATACAATATAGATTAAGTAGTGTTTAGTGTTAAAGCATTTGAGTTAACACTAGCCTGAAGTAAGGAAAAAGGCATTAAATACGAATTTAAGATCTTTATTTGTTGTCGATGTCGATCTGTGAGAACACAAAGGCTGAAGTGGCATTTGAAAACGTTACGTCATTCTTGCTTTGTAAGGCAGCAACAAATTTCAGGCTCTACACTTGCAGTTTGAGAAGGAAAAATGACGACCATTTTGGACTTTCCTAAGACATCTTAAGTATTAAACAAATGTAGGAAAGTTTCATTTTTATTACTTGATTTATGATGATAGAGATGAAACGTGATTAGAGTTGGTGAAGCTCATGTGGTTGTTCTTAAGTTCTGACCAAGACCTGACTGTTAAGTCAGCGAAAATGTTGCCAAATGCTCCCAACTTCAGCATCGTTCGAGCACCAGCACCAGCGCAATAGAAAAAGTGGTACAGTTAGAAAATAAAACCTGTTTTTCATGTGCTTTGTCTCTTCGTAGAGTGCCAAACTCTCCCACTCTATACACTCTCAGCATGGAAGAAAGCAGTGAAAATTCCTAGCGGGTTTCTGCCTTGCCACCTACGTAAATAACACTAATTTTAGCCCATCGAGCCAATTTGAGGGAACGAGGAAACGTAACCACTAAGAAAACATCTCACCTCCCCTCACGCAGCTAAAATAACCCTCCCTGCTGGCTGTGTTTGATTTGGGTGACTTCTTTCCAGGGGGAAGGAGGACAAAGGTCATAAGGAACCAGTTAAATGAGGCTCTCATGTGTACCCTTTCCTCTCACCATTAGAAAAGGCAACACATTGAAAATGCACTGAAGTAATGACAGTTAAATTTGAGTGAGCATTCAAAGAGGTCAGTGACAACATTAAGCCCCACACACCACTTGCACATGCACACACACCCAAATCTCTAATGACACCAGCACAGAAGGCGGCACCAGGTAGAAATGTGTGGTTTTTTTTTATTATGACCTTCTGATTCCACTTTAGCCCATTTGATCATCCACTACCAATTACCTCATTAGCTGGAGGAATGTGAGCAGCGCAACACAACTAGCAGGCATAACGTGTGACTTTAACGGCTCTTTCTATTAACTTTTCTACAAAGATTTTGAGACTAAATGTACTGGAAAATAAGCTTAAACATATGATTTTTGATAAAGAGTGATTTCTCGTACAAGTCAACCATCTAAGGAGTTGTTTTTCCGTGTTTCCGTGACATACAACAGCAGAACAGAAGGTTCCAGGACACAGATGCAAAGTGCAGTTTCATGGAAAAATGGAAAATATGACGCTCACAAATGTGCATATAAGAGATGTTTGTTTGTTTAGGGAGACTTTGGCGTCTGTTCACCAATCCTTCAGCTGATGAATCAATAAAGTAATATCACCATTGAGTGTTTGGTGTCTGTCTATTCCAACTTTCCACCACATAAATCTGGCAGAGCGACTTAGTGCGGATCTTTGACAGTTGATGGTGATGAGAGATGATGATCATGACGATAATGATGATGATGTCGGCATGGTGATAAAGTTTATGTGGCTCAAAAATGCGAGTCAGTAGTAATTAGAGAGGTGGGTCTTACTAGTGATGGGCGTGGCGTTGTTGGGCGTGTCCGCTCTCAGGTACTGGGTGGTTTGGGTGGACGGCTGGGACAGACCCTGAGAACTCCCACTATCACTCACACTGGTACAAACAGCAAAGAGCAGGAGAGAACAGAGAATGAGGCATGATCGTTGAGTTTTAGGCATCTATTACTTCACGGTCATAATCAAACAAGCACACCGATCAGCTATAACGCGATGACCACTGACAGCTGAGGTGAATAACATCGACTACCTAGTTATAAAGGATCTGGTAGTGAGTGGGAAATATCAGGCAGCAAGTGAACATTTTGCCCCTGAAGTTGGCGTACTGGAAGTCTGAAGACCTCAAATCAAATCCAAAAATGGGCCGGTGTGAGGTTTTGAGTAAATCTGACATGGGCCAAATTGTAATGACTGCTAGACGAGTGGGTCAGAGCATCTCTAAACTGCAGCTCTTGCGTGATGCTCCCACTCTGTCAGTGTTCAGGAGCTACCAAAAGTACCCCAAAAGCAACAATGTTATGGCTGATCGGTATAGTTACAAACACAGGCACCCCACTTTCCCTATGGAGGCTCCTTTTACACATACACACTACAGCCTGTAGTTGTTATAGCAATTTTCCAGGACTAACGACATATGAACAACAAAATGACATAAAAGAGATGGTAAATTGCCAGGTGATATCAACACGTTCTGATGAGCCCTTAGATAACACAGAATACTTTTAGTTTGAGCTGAGAAATGAGCTACTGCCACCTTTTTTAAAGCAGCGTACAAAATTTATGGTAACAAAACCTCCCTTGTAACAATGCATATAAAAAAAATAGTTGCATTTTACTGCATATGTTTTTGACAAGAAACATGGTTACAAGAATGAAAGGGGAGAGAGAGACTCCATGCTACACCAAAGACAAGCCGGGTGTAAATTGGGGTTAAAATTGAATTTCCCCCACTCTATTACTGTATCCGGTCTTGAGCATGTACTTGCTCAAATTATTTGTTCTGAAATGCACTTCCCCTTTAATCCACAGACCCTGAGATACAAACCATGTGACTCTAACTAGCTCTGACCCCTTACCCCTTCAAAAAGCTAAAGTGGTGTAAAATTGGTCCAATTAAAACCATTAGCCTTAAGCGGCAGAGGTTAAACCCGGAGGCCCCCTGCAGAACGCTGGAAGACCCTTACACCAAGAGTTTCTACCTGCCACCTGAAAGCCACCAAACGCAATTTTACATTGATTTTGTTGACGCAATAACAGGCTCATGAAAAGTCCTGGTCGTCTCCTTTCTATACTCTCATGCCTCAAAGCTCACACTAACAATAACTCTGCACATATCCACATGCTAATGTGTCCGAGTTACAGAGCTGATTTTACACGTCAGGAAAGACAAAAGCTTCTCTGTCAAGCTCGGTGCAGATGACTGGGCAGATCTAATCCAGATCAGATGAGCCTGATCTGATCAGCCTTATTTGACAGGCACATTATTAAACAACTCAATAGTGCTCCGATATTAAATTAGACATTGTTGTGCAGAACAGGATCTGCCTTGAAACCCAAAAGTGGGACTCATTCTCACCAATGCTGTGTGAAGAGAGCATGTAGAAAGCAAGAGGCAGAACTGATATGAACCAGGCATCACTAAAAGAGGAAAATTAAATAAAGCATATAAACACGGATAATTAAACCTAAGATGTGCAAATCCAATTTGCAGCAAATGATTCCCTGCAAGTCCTGCTCGTCTTCTGGACCTCAACACAGAAGTCAGAACACGCTGAGAAATTTATGTTCTCATGATCATAATATCACCATTGTAACACATAAATAATACTAAAAAAATAAGAATTTTAAGTCCATGTCTAGTCCAGACCAAGTTTAGTCCAGAGGTGGGCACTTTCAGTCCTCGAGGGCCGGCGTCCTGGAGGTTTTCCATCCTACCTGGTGAGTCAGTCACTTCTGAGTATGATGGAAAACGTGCTACATACAGCAAGTAAGACCAGAATTCTCCTGGTCTAATCAATATGGACTAAATTTGTTCGCAATCATGCCGTCTAAAAGCTCCCATGATTAGTGGAAAGCGACTACGGCACCTGCTTCTAAAATCTGCTAACATTTACAGCATGTTTTAGATGCTTTAGGACTGTAACAATGTGTCGTACCGCTAGGCCAAGTCACCCACCTGTCGTCCACCTCCATCCTCTTCATGCTATGCAGGTGTAAGACGGCCAGGATGATGGCCACCAGGAAGATGACAGCACAGCACACGCCCACGCTGATGTAGAACACCCTGGTGGAGGTGGTGGGGGCGTTCACACTGTCTACTGAGGACAAGAGGAAGAGAAAAACACCACACTCAACGTGTAGCAGGACTAACTGTGAGGAGGCGTTAAATGCGGTCTGTAGTGAAGCCAAGGTCACTACTCACAATCTGGTCTGGTCTTGTTGGAGAGCAGAGGGATCTTGGGGGAGTCTGGCTGCTCAATTCCTTTGCGAAGAAATAAAGACATTTTTAATATCTTCCTTGTTAAGATCGCTAACAGCACACGGCAACACACACATGCCAACACATTAGCCCCCCCCACACACACCACCGCCCACAACCCAACACACACACACACATCCCAAAACACTAGCACCACCACACACACCAACACATTACCCCCACATTACACACACATGCCCACAACTCACATATCCGAACACACTATACCCCAACACACACACACACACCAACACACACATCCCAACACATTACCCCCCTACACACACCCCACCGCTAGCACCACCACACACACCAACATATTACCCCCACATTACACACACATATCCGAACACACTATACCCCTCCCACACACACACCCCAACACATTACCCCACACACACACACCACCGCCACATTGCCCACAACCCAACACATACACATCTGAAAACACTAGCACCACCACACACCCACAGATCACCCCCACATTACCCACACACACATATCCGAACACACTATGCCCCAACACACACACACATATCCGTACACACTATGCCCCAACACACACATATCCATACACACTATGCCCCAACACACACACCCACACATCCCAACACATTATCCCCCCACCACACACACCACCGCCCACAAACCAACACACACATCCCAAAACACTAGCCCCAGCACACACACACGCCCACAACCCAACACCCACATATCCGAACACGCTATACCCCAACACACACATCATCCCCCCCCACACACACCACCACCACCCACAACGCGACACACACACACATCCCTACACAGAAGTCCCACCACACACCCACAGATCACCCCCACATTACCCACATACACCCACACATCCAAACACATTACCTCCACATTGTGCACACGGCCACAACCAAACATACACACATCCCAACACACTAGCCCCACCAAACACCCCAACCCACACATCTACACCCCAACACACACCCACACATCCCAACACTTTACCCCCACATTACACATACACACACATATCCAAACACAGCATACCTGCACACACCCCAACTCATACACCCACACACCCAACACATACCCACAAACGAACACATCCCAAAACATTACCCCGCCACACACACCTTCACCCACAACCCAAAACATACACATCCCAAAACACCAGCCCCATCACACACCCACACATCACCCCCACATTACACCCAACATACACACGTCCCACCACACACTCACACAACCGAACGCACAGATCCGAACACACTACATGGGGGGCATACCCCAACACAAACCCATCCCAACACATTATCCACCAGCACACACACCTCCTCCCCCACACACATTCCAACACAAACACATCACACCCACCCACCCACACACCTCCCCCACACCCCGACACACACACCCAAAACACACATCCACACACCAACACAAACAACCCAAAATCCTCCCCCCCCCACACAGCAACCGAAACGTACACATCCCAACATACTCTGCCCACACAGACACACACACACCCAAGGTAAACACTCCAAAAACACATACACACCCAAGACGAAGTAGAGCCACACACAAGCACTTTCCCCTCTACTAGCAGCATATTTGGCTCATGTGCTTTAAATAAGCTGAAATGAATGTATTGGGAATTTCCTCTGAGGAAGTGCAGGACGGCCGGGCTGGAATTATCTCTCTTGTCTCACAAACACACACACAGAGCTCATGATACACTGCGCTCATATCTCAGTACACAGGGTAAAGCAGGCATCAGAAGGAAAAGGACACATACAAACACACACACAAAACAACAAAGTGGCAACACGTAAAGGCTCCTTACGCCTGTAACACATTTTCCTGCGTTTAAAGTTGAGCACTGTGAAGTTGTTGGCATGGAGCGTCAGGTTCAGCTGCACGGTCAGAATGGCCTCACCGTCCACTTTTCCAGAACAGAAGAGATCCACACGGAAAACTACACACAGAAGCAAAAAGGCACCGTAGTAAAGATAAACACTTGATGTACGCGACATTAAAACCCCTAAAAACAACTTGACACAAATATGAGAGATAAGTAGTTAGCAACTTTTTCGTGTTTTTTACCCATCAAAACTGATTCCATCAGCTTACGTTCATGTCTTTATCATGCACTATGTGAAGCTACTGTTTACATGTTGTGGTTTTTGTTCAGGATTATATTTGTCTATGTAGTTATCACTTTTGACAGAGGTTTTCTTACATTTTAATAAATTTAAGTCTTAAGAACAATCAGGATACATTTCACTACACATTGTACTAACCCAATGTATGGAACGAATAAAGAATCTTGAATGTCCATCAGTGTCCGACAACTGTACATGACAAATTATACAACAAAAGGTGCAATATGAGGACACTCTGGGCATGTGCTGACATTGTTTTAGTAACTCTTCAAAGTTCCTTTTAGATTTAGGGTTAAGGGTAGGGAGTAGCTGTGTGTTTTGGTCTTTAGGTACCCTTAAAGTCCCCTAAATGTGAAGTTTTTTGTGACAGACGACTGGTCGTCTTAAAGATCAAATGCTTTGTTAGAGAAGCTTCTACACTGGTACAATATTCGAAGTGTGGATTTTGGAAACCTCACAGGGACAGTAAGAAGTGGCTGCAGCGGTGTGTGTGGTTTTGTGACCTGGACTGTTTCTGGGGACAAATTTCAACCTCTAAACCATGGAGAGTGGGGATTTGGTTTAGGAGTGAGGTTTAAAGTTAGGTTTAGGAGTAAGGCATAGTGTTATTTAACTAGAATCCCACATGTGTAATGTGTATGGAATGTCCCACAAAGTACAGGGAAGTAAATGTGTGTGTGTGTGTGTTACCTGAGCGTGCGCGCGGTACCTCTCCCTGGGCTGATATGTTGCTCTGAGGCTGGTCCATGGCTGCAGGATTCTCCACCTGGAAACCCAACCTGTACTCCACCTGTACCGAGCAAAGACCAAATACACTTTATTCATTTAGCATGTCTGAAATGTGGTAATGCCAGTACACCTCAAATCAACTAATCACCAGGTGGCAGCTAGGAGATATCTCACCTGAAAAAATTTGGACCTGAAATTATTTGATTGGAGAAACACGATAGTTTGACCTTTTTGCCTGGTTTATATTTAGAGAAAGTTGGTTATGAGTGTTACTACACTCTCCGACCCCAGAAGAAACATTTTTGAATAAACTATCCTGAGCAGTGTGGAGTTTGAGAAAGATGCCCACCTTGCTCTTGGAGTGCCATGTGAAGTGCAGGCTGTTGGTCTCACTAGGAACTGGCAGAATGAAGGAGAGCGCGTAATTGTTCACCACATCGTCCCTCACGTAGTACAGTTCAGCATCCAGACCTATACAGCAGACACAGAGAAAAATTGCTCAGTACAGAGAAACAATTGAGAAAAAACATGGATGGAGTCGTGAAACGAGGCTCATGTCAGATCCCGGCTCAGCGCCCGCATGAACTACACTATTCCCCCTCTTACAAAGCCATCCCCATGCTCTCCACTCCACTAATGCTTTCTGCAGAATCCGACAGTATATTACAGGAGAAATCCATGGCAACAGACTGCAGCAGCACAAAAACATTATCTCACATCAGTGACCTGCTGCCGGGTGTCCGGTAGGAAGCTGTGTATAAATTAGGGGTGCAATGATTATTCGACATTGTCTAGATAAGGCAAAGAAGAAACTTATTTATTAAAATATGCTTTTGAGTGAACTATCTTTCTTGTCTTTATTATTTACCACAAAATTTAAATAACCTCATACTAAATGTAAAAGCTGGTAGCTAAATTGGAGCCATTTTATAATTATGCAATTTATAATTCGATTAGTCGACTAATCGTTTTAATAGTCGATGACTAGTCGACTATCAAAATAGTCATTAGTTGCAGCCCTAGTTTAAATGTACAGCCCTTGTACAGCACTGACAAGAAAGTGATGAAATGATATTTGAGCAGACCAAATGATAAATAGAAGGAGGACTAATTGTCAAGGTCAAAATTCTGAATATAGGTACTGGGGTATTTTAAACTTGCAGAAATAAATTCTCCCGATAAGTGGATATTTTGGCCACTTGCATAAAAGCTTTCATGCATCTTTTCTTAACTGTAGATATTTACCTGCTCTGTGATCGAATCTGGAAAGTAGAGCAACTAATTGGCCATAATTTAGTAGAGACTGATTTCTGTATAGATTTATTGATTTCAGTATAAATCGACAGGAATGGACAAAAAGGCTGCCTTGCTGAACTACACAGCTGTCATTTCGTGTTGGTGGCCTGATGTTAGGACACTTGCCTTCGGAACAAGAGGTCATAGGTTTAAATTCAGCACCACCTTACTGCCAGAACTACCGCCTTTGGGCTCCTGAGCAAGGCCCTTATGACTTTTCACACTAAATGATCAGATCTGCCGACATCAATAATACCTCGAGGTCTCAGCACTCGACGCGTCAGCTTCCCACTGCTTCTACACAGCTGAGATTGTATTTTGCTGTGACGCACTGTGTGAGTTTATAATGACAATAACCACTAACTTTTAAATATTATAAAAGCGGGAAGGATGTGGCCTTTCGAACACGACAAAAATTTCATTCAGCTCAGTCATTCCATTAATCCAGAGTGACTTCCTTTTTCTTTCTTACAGGAATAGGCTCCAACTTGGGGTTGTAATGTTGGAAGGTCATAAATACGACGCTGACACCTGCCCACACTGTATAACTTAATCCCGAAATTTGTGGTTAACCAGGAAAGCTGGGTTAAAAGTAGGATTTTCCCCTTTCTGTGAGTGTGGTTTAAAGACTGCAAAATTTCAGAGACTCCCAAGACCTGAAGCATCTCGCATTTGGCTGCCTCTTCAAAAGCCCCCGACTCTACACCCGATCCCTGCTATCATGGTAATAAAGCGGGGAAGAAACAGTCCAGTTCTAGGATGTTTACGTCTGAGGTCTTCACCTCATCGCTATCAGACGAGCGGAACAGCTTTCCCCCCTCCTCCCCTTAGGCTGGCCTCCATGTTCTAATAACTCAGACTGAGGATGCTGTAATCTAAACAGGGCCTCGGCTGCATTCCACCGGCCGATTCGACCCGGAAAGCCTCCCGGCCCTCAGTCTCAGACACACACACATACACACCTGTGCACTAAAGAAACACCGGAGCATTAGGAGCCAGAGAGGCGGCACTGACAGACGTGTGGCTGAGTTTTGGGGGCCGACTCCTGCACGGTAGTGACGCGGGAACATGTGAAGTTGATTGGTGGCCCAGGGCACTCTCTTTTGAGATTGGAGTTGGTCTCTCTGGACTGCTTTGAACCAGAGAGGGGGATGGGAGAGACATTCCCTCCCCCATGTTTAGAAGTAACAAAGGGAATCTTATTTTGGCCGTTTCTGTGACTGATAAAAAGTTGAGTATGTTAAACAGAGCACTTAGTGCTTGATTATTCAGAGACTTGGTGGGAAGGAAAACATTTATGATTAGAGATTCTGGTTTTGTTTTGTTATAAAATCCCAAAATGAATCTTGTCAGTAGTTTAGTTTATAAAATGCCTGTATTTATTAGGACTGCAGATTTTGTCCTGTAGGTGGTGCTGCTTTACCTCTCACTTAAACACACAAGGATGTCTTAAATATTTACCATAAAACTGCATTTACAACTATGGTGGAAGGATGTTCTTTTGTAGTGACGCTTTTGAGTCTTAAATGATGTAGGGTTTTTGCTTAAAATTTAAAAATGTTGAATTGCTTTTAGCTTTCAACATCAACGGACACAATTCATTACAATTTATTTTATTAGAGAACAAAGAACCCAACCTTTCTTACTGTGTATCAGTCTACCCATTAACAAAATACAGAATAGTTTCCAAAATGGAAAAGAAGTGAAATTGTGTAAGGATCTTGTGAATCGAGGCTGGATTTGGGGACACATTGAGAGTTTAAGAGCAATTTCCAGTCCTAGAAGAAGAGCAGTGTTGTCCTAGACCAGTGGTGGGCAGTTCCAGTCCTGGAGGTTTTTAAATCCTACCTGTTGAGCCATTCTGTTGAGCATCGACCTGAGACCTGGCGTGAATGTCAGGCGCTACAGGAGCGGAATTGCGCACCACTCTCCAAGATATTTCTGGGACTAAATATAATCTTAAAATGATAACTTTGTTAATGAGAACAGCTACATCAAATGTTGACAACGTTTTTTTTTCTGAAAGAACGCAGGCACGACTGCAGCCATGTTCAATGTTGCCTTGTTTCAGGAAATTGTGCAGTTCACACTTAGTGGGGTTCCACTGATTGACCTTTAAAATCATTCCATTTTTGTCTCTGAAGTCACTTTCTGTTGATTTTGACAGACCTGATGTTTGGCAAATAAACCAAGCGCAGAAGATTTCTAACAAAGGAGTCAAGTTTAACGAAAGCCAAGTACAACGAGCTTGTCCAGACAAAACCAAACCCCTCAAATTTGAATGGAATATTACATGAAAGACCGCAGTTATTCCTGTAAAGATGAATTGAAATAAACCATGTGAACTAGTACTGACATCCAAATTTGCAATCTGTTCCAAATCCAAAATACTGCTCCAGGAGCCGGCGGTACAAATGTGTCAGTGTCCAATTGCTTTCAGACTCGGCTGCATGCGGTTTAAAACTGGGCTTTTCATGAAGTCGAAGGAGTTCAGTTTTCTCCTTCAAAGAGCTGATACCATAATCCCCAGAGGCCTGGGGCTACAAAAAGCTCTTAGGATGTAGTTTCCCTTTCCATTTAGAATCATCCAGACTGCACTGGCTGTAACACAGATTGAGACTCCTGGACTAAAGGAGGGTCAGGACTGACAAGGCTGTACGTATGTTTCATCACAATATAATTCTACATTGACTCAAAGGACAACGATTCAATGCTTGCCTATACTACAAAGCCTGCTACGATGTCATGTTGGTTTGATTCGGTTTAGCGATCGTTCTGAGACAATATTAACGTCACATGCAAATATTATAACACAGCCACTAAAAATCATTTCAAATCACAATAAGCAATTACAACATCATTTGACTTTATTCCTGAACTAAACTAGACTATGGGCCAGTTGGTGGCGTAACGGTAGTATGTTCGGCCCGTGATCAGAAGGTCGCAGGTTCGAATCCAGGGCCAGTAAAGGTACCACTGAGGTACTCATGAGCAAGGTACCGTCCCCAAGCACTGCTTCCCGGGCTTTGTTAGCTGCCCGCTGCTCCTTCATGGATGGGTTAAATGCAGAGCTCACATTTGGTTGTGGTGTGCTGTGCTGTGGTGTGTTCACAAAGACAATCACTCACTTTCACTTTTAAATGAAAAACAATCTGCTCTTTTAAGGAAAATATACCTATTGTTCAACAAACTGATGTTACCATATGTATGACTGATTGACACTTTCATTGTGGAATAATGCTCAAGGGCTCACTGGTTCACTGAATCGGTGTATTGAAATTGCTTAATGTATCATTACACCCCTACTTCCTGAGGTGAATAACGGACGTCCTATAACTCTACGGAATGTTTGGCTTCTGCAGGGTCAAATGTGTTGATGCCGATGAGCTACTTGAAGCCACTGAAAGCAAACTGCAAAAAGTACTCCCTCCTTAAAAGAGTTTAATGGATGTACTGTTGGACACTAAATCTCTAAATACAGGTAAAAGCCCATCTAAGCCAGTGTGTTACCTTTTTAACAACGTTAAGCAACTTTTCTTTTTATTTCACCGGTTATCATATTAGGGGGTGCAGAGCTACTGGGGGGCCTGCAAAAGACAAATGCTCTAGAATCTTCCAGAACAGACGTCCCCAACCATCAGAAAGAATACATTCCTTTTGCCCAAAAATGTTTTGAAAGTGAGTGATTATTATTTGTCATTGAGAACACACCACAGCACACCACAACGAAATGTGACCTCTGCATTTAACACATCCGTGAACGAGCAGTGGGCAGCTAACAAGCGCCCGGGGAGCAGTGCTTGGGGACGGTACCTTGCTCATGAATACCTCAGTAGGTACTTTACCGGCCCTGGATTCGAACCTGCGACCTTCTGATCACGGGGCGAACACCCTACCGTTAGGCCGCCAATTTGTGAACTTGTTAAATATTATCACTTTACATTTTGTTACACTTCTGCCCAAACGGCCACCCCCCAATATTGTCAAATATTTGTTAACAATGACAAAGTACAAGCCAAACTAATTTTTTTATTTTGTAATTACATACTGTCGAGCTGCATTAATGTGATGAAAATCCAGCATGTTCTGACAGTATATTTAGCAGAAAGAACCGTTTATATACATCACATACTACAAATTACAGATCTGCCCCCAGCATCCGTAAAAACGTAAAAGGCCAAACCAAAATGTGCCTCTTATAAAGACGCTCTTCCACGTGGCTACAACAAAACAGGGTGGAATTATGAAACGTCTCTGAGCTGTAGGTGAGCACTGAGGCGTGAGGAATAGCAGACGCACACACCGGCAGGTCTGAGCTCTATGTAATTACCTTCCTCTAGCTCTGATCTGACTCACTCCTCTGGCCCTGCTTTTGTGCTCCCTCCTGCGCTGCCACTTAAAACCAGACTGCTGAAGAAAGTGGGGGGAAGGAAGGAAGGAGGGAGGGAGGGAGGGAGAGGGCAGAACTGGGGTGATGGAGGGGACAGAGTTTGAGCTCGCTTTTCTCTCTCTCAGCCGCCTGGCATTATGGACTCTAAACTGCACCATGCCGAAGCCAGGTTTCGTGAGAGCAGCAAACCCACACCGGGATAAGAGTGGGGGACGAATGGGGAGTGGATATTTGAGGGGAGGTCAATGGTACTTGACCGCTGGGGGAGGTTTATTGATTACTGAAGCTCAATGGTCACAGCACAAGCGGGTATAAAACCAGCCGATACATGGAGGGTTGCGTTCACAGCACCAGCTTACAACTATTGCTCTGTTCCATCATGCCTGTGTAGGCTGTTAGTCGTTCAGGACACAGCAGAGTGCTTGAGTTGAAGGCGACTGGACTTCTTAAGTTTCTGATAAGGGTGTAAATCACAAGTTTCCTCACAATACAACATTATGTTGATTCAACTGACAACGATTTGATCTCTGCCAGCATCATGAATTTCTATACAATTCAATTCAGGAGCCAGCAATCAATATGAGGCACCGTACACATGTAGCCGGGTATTTATAAAAAGGTCATTTTTAAGCAGTTGCGCCCATCGTCCACACGCAAACAGAGGTTTTAATTACTAAAACCAGCTATTTCTGAAAACTCTGGATTCAGTGACTACATGTGGAGGGGAAACAGAGTTTTAGGCTCACAGAAGCATAAGTGTGCGTCAGGGAAGTGCGTTGTCACCAGGTGTGTGACGTTTGTTCACGCTGAAGAATGGGGTGTTGGTGGCCTAGTGGTAGGACACTCGTCTTTGGACCGAGAGGTTGTGGGTTGGAATCTGTCCTCTGGCGTTACCAACACTGGGTCCCTGAGCAAGACTCTTACCCCAAAGTTGCTCTCAGGGGAACTGTCTCTGAAATTAGGAAAATGTAAGTCGCTCTGGATACGAGTGTCTGCTACATAATGTAAAATGTAAAAAATGAAGATGGATATTGTCGCCTCCCTTATTCAAGTTATTTGTGCTTGTTTGTACCTGCTAACGTTTAAAATAATGACTTATCTGTCCACATGAAGCACCCTCTAATCGCCATTGTTTACGAAGCAACCGGATGTAAAAGTCATCGCAACCCGATGTAATTAGTCCTTTTTTCCAGGATTCTGATTGGCTGCCATGGTTCTACGCTGCTCTTGACGGTGTATTTATCCAGATTTGTGTGTACAGAGATATTTTTGAAAATGGGCTCACGTGTACTGAGTTATTCTCAAAAATGGAGGAGAAAAAAATGTCTGTTTTTATAAATACCCGGCTACGTGTGTATGGGGCCTGAGACAAATTATATGCTTATTTAGCACAACCACTGCCATTCATATCAAATCACAAAAATTTGGACATTTTTATTCCTTGGCACAACTAGACATTTAAATGAAAATCTTCTCTTGTAATAGAAACAGAACTGTTCGATACAATATGTATGATGTCCAATCACTGTTAACATTTTGGATCATGGCCATAGGTTCGCTGATCACAGAACTGATGTACCGATATAGATCGACATTGTTATATTCGTAGTCTCTGAACACGTTACACCTCTCATCCGAAAGGCTTCCTCAGCTCAGACTCCAGACCAACATGCTTTCATGGGGTCTGCCGTGACCAACAAGTGTAACTGTGCCTGAAGATACTAACAAGACTAACAATGCAATGCGATCTCTTAACACTGATCTAAGCTGCGTGTGGATTCATGACACAAACATGCAATGAATCTACTTGCTGTACTATGAACAAATTGTCCAGAATAATTTATACCTCAACAGTTACCTAAGCCCACATATTTGCAAATTCACAGTATATTGTCTACTTAAATGTCTGTGTAGGTTCTCGGTTGTTCAGGATCTTGGACAACTTTGCTCATTAACTAGCAAATTAGTGTTTTCCGAAGTTTCCATAATTCTGAAAACACTGCAACAGTGTTCTCTCCATCCTGCTTTTATTCCCCCAGGAGCAAAATGCGTCTAATTCTACAGTTGAGATTTGCTACTTTGTTAGTCACATTAACATCTCTCAATAATGTGCCTTTTAAAATCCTCAAAAGTTCTTCTGGCTCCAGCTCTTTTCCTCAACAGTACACCAACATGAGAGGATAATAATCTTTCTACAGAACTCCTTTCATGCTCGAACAACATCCACTGTTTTGGGGGATAAAAAAATGATAAGCCAAAGAGAGAACAAGACGACTGAGTGCAAATTCCATCAGGCTTCATCTCAATAGATCTCACAGAGAAAAAGCTACAGGGATCTACGGCAGCGCATCTCTGCTTCTTATCTTCCACTTGACCTGCTTGAGAACCTAGTCATGCAGGACTGGGGACATGACTTTATATATTTTAAAAATGCTGGCAGAAGAGGACTGGCTTAAGACCGCACCTAGTTTCAAACTCCAGAAATAAGAAAGAAGTGTCTGAGTTTATGTGCTAATGCCACAAAAGTCTAGACTTGATGAAAGCATGACAACACGGTAGAGGAGCTGATGTAAACACCGTCTAAAAAAACCTCACATGGGTTGCGAGCACTTAAGTGAGTGATTATGTGTCACTGTGAACACACCACAATACACACAGTGCACACGATTTTACCTTATCAATTTGAGCCGGAGTCTGACGATGAAACGGTTGAAGTGGCACATCGACAAGAAACTGTTTCGCAAGCATGACTGGAGCAGGATGTTTCTCAGTGGTAAGTGTCATATGTTAAGACCAAGCGTTTGGTGAATCAAATTTACTCTCACAGCACAGGATACAGCGTCTTCTTGACATGATGTAATCCACGTGGAAATTGTACTGTTTGTGGGCGGGCAAGTTGTTCGCGACGTAGAACGTGGGCGGACATTATGCAAATATGTTACTTTGTGACGTGTGGCGGTAACAGAAAAAGATTCGAATTGCTGACGACTCGTTTAGGCGAATGTGAGCCGACTCTTTTTTTTGATAGACAAAAACTTCATTTATCGTGCACTGTCGGCGTCACAACTTTGCAGATAGTTTATGTTCACATACAGCTACATGACACACTGCATGAAAGATCATATTTGAAAAGGCATAATAGGGGCACTTTAATGATATCAAACATCAAAGCCATACAGAAGTTTGTCTACATGCAACACCATACTGATTTGGAATGGATATTCATGTGACAGAATGCAGACACGCTCTGTTTCTCTAGTGCTCTACTTCTATTTTGTCATATTTTAAGCTGTAAGCGTATCATTACTGTCAAAAATGTCTTTTCACAAAAAATAACTCATCGCCCAGCATTAGGCAACAGGGAAAAAAATTGTTTGTAAGGAAGTCACTATGATGGAACGAATGTCATCTTTTGGAATTTCTACCCCTAGTAATGTGCTTTACCATTACCTTCAAACCGTGCAACCCGACTCCAACCCCGCAGTTTTGCACCTTACTAGCGTTTTCTTTCTGGGGCCCTGCAGCGCCAGCGTGACGCTCGAGCTCCCCCTCGGCGAGACGGAGATCACATCGCTACCTTTGGAAAAATCTGAACAAAAAAAAAAAAAGAGGCAGGGGCCAGGTGGAGGAGTCAGTGCAGGTAAAACAAAGGCCCTGCTGTGCTCAGAGCCTGGTTCATCCTCCACGCCTGAACGCACGGCACACAAACAGCAGCCATGCTTGGGACGAAGGAGGGGGAGGGGGAGGACGAGAAGGAGGATGGATCTCGCAAAAACTACAGCCCACACAACTTCATAAACACAGGGAGAACAGTCAAGGCCAACAAACCTGAGCAGGGAGCACTTCAGGCTTTGGTCAAAATCAAGTTTATCTCTCTGATTGAAGGGGAGATTATGTGGATGTTTTACTAAAACGAGCCTGAACGTGGCCGAGATTGATTCCTTCCCCTGCTCGTATTCTTTTCTTACATTTTGGTTGAGGAGGCACTGCTGACAGGATGTGGTGGGCAGCAGGATTTACTTGCCTGACACTCCGGATGGAAAAGGAAATGAGTGGGTTTGCTACCAGCAGACAAGCAGGCTGTCCAAATACGGCCAACGCGCCACCTCTCTGGTTTTCATTAGGAAACGGGAGGACTGGCCATTGGACGGAGAGATCAATGGAAGAATGAGATCGGCTGACGTAGAAACATCTCAACGTAGAAGGGAAATTAGACTATCAGAGGGAAAACAAACTACGGCACTGACATGCAATCAACACTTCTAAAGGCAACAGCTGAACGCAGCAAAGAGGCCTGTTATTGTGTGAAGCAATCTCACAGAGAAACAGACAAACTCCATCTGAGGTAAAAAACCCAACACTGTCGCCCTGTGATCAGAAGGTCGCATGTTAGAATCCAGTGCCGATAAAGTTACCACTGAGGTACTCATGAGCAAGGTACCGTCCCCAAGCACTGCTTCCCGGGCGCTTGTTAGCTGCCCACTGCTCCTTCACGGATGGGTTAAATGCAGAGGTCACATTTGGTTGTGGTGCACTGTGTGCTGTGCTGTGGTGTGTTCACAATGACAAATAATCACTCACTTTCACTTTTACTCTATTAAAGACACTCAGCACATCATCTAATTTTGTTTCTACAACAAAAGTAAAAGGCTCAGTGTTGGAAATGAAACACTAAATGAAGTGTGTAACGGTTGCAACACTTTCACCACACTGAATGATGTGAGTAAACCTGGTGTGAACTCTTAACAACTGTAGCAAATGAGTAGTAAAACAGCATACCACACTTTGTAGAGGGTAAAAGAGCCAAAAAAGTGTCTACCACTTGGATTTAGGAATTCTGTGCACCCGTGGTTTCCATGTGTGTGTATAACTATGTAAAATGACACATTCGGGACAACAGTGTTCAACTCTGGCGTTTACTGTTCTCACACTAAAGTCAGAGCTTGTCTTCCTGCACACATCTTCATATTCCAGACAGGATGGAGATCCACACCAACAGACGGAATTTGACTAAAATGGCACCACCTCCTCTGTGAAAGCAGAGCAGTCAAGAGAATACAGACAATGCTCTTCAGTTCACTTCATATCCTACTTGCATTCTGAGTGACGAAATACAACAGCATGCGCCATTACAGCACGAAAATTCCAAAAACCGCAACGCTCCTCTCCAAGTTCAGCAAGTTTCCAGCTTCGAGTCTGAGGAGAGCCGCGTTCACACTTGGCTGGTGAAGCACAATGAGGGGTAAAGGGGTCAAATTAAATCTGTTTTAGCAGGGGAAGTCTGGAGGGACAGACTCCACCCTTGTTTGGTGGTGGGGGTTTCGAGGCCCTCATTATCATAGAAAACGGTAGAATTGCTGCCGGTGGAGAATCAGCACAGATGGTCAGGAGGCCAATCAGCGTAATGCCAAACAGGTGTGGGCTAAAAGTATCCCAGCAGCCAACGGGGCAGACAAACTTAGAGCAGAGTGACGAGCGCCACGACAGACAGAAAACCAGTTTCAGATGTGACTCTACAGTAGGGCTGGGCAATTTAGCAAAAAATAATCTAGACAAACATTCCGAACCTGTAATCAACGTATTCTTGCCCCTGATGATAATTTCAAATATTAAAAAAAAAAAAAAAAAAAAAAAACCCTGTCAATACTTTATTTTTTGTTCATATACTGTCCCCTTAAAAGTTTAGTACCGTGTGTGTTGTGTGTTTTCTTTAATTATTTTAAAATCACAAATAGATGCACTCTTTCATTAGGAAACAAGCTTAATAGTTGAACATATTTACACTACAAACCATGACAATGAAAGACAGCAACAAACCAACAAAAAAACCCCAATCAATCATTACTCGTAATAGAAATAAACCGTTGAATTAAATGGTGATAGTAATTTGAGGTCGTATCGCTCAGCCCTGCTCTACAGGTTGAAGCGAGCGTGAAAAGAGCAGAGCGGTCTGAGCCAGCAGGGGGGCAGGACGACTGGCGCTTGTGTCACAACTCACGGCTGGTGAAAGTAACCCTGACCTCAGAATGGCACTGACCGGGACTCTCTCACTGCTGAGGTCTGACCTCTAGAGGACCGGAGCACAGCGGGTGGGGGTGAGTTGATTTGGGGGAGGTCAGACAGACTCAGCTCGCAGAGATTTTTTGCTCTTCCTGTTCCCTTTAGAGAGGTAAGTGAGTAAAGCTACAATTAATGGGCAACGACTACTGAGGATGGTAACAAGTAGGGACGCAGAGAAAGAGTTCACGGGGCATTTCTACACTGCCAGACTTTCACTTTCATGATTAATTGTACAGTTTACCTCAAGATGAATGAACGATTAATTTAAGTTTTGTTTTGTTTGTCCTCATAGTTCACGGACAGTTCAAGTTTTGTCCTGTAAATATCCTCATCTATTAGACAGTCCCTCCAGGATTTCACGGCCTTTTTTGAGATTGTTGCAGCCTAAAATGATTGATTTTGTGGCAGCTTTTCTAAAAAATTGCGATTAAAGTTTGCAGTGTTTTTAGATGCAGTGTTTCGTTGCAATAAAGTTGCGAAAGCAAATCAGTTACAGGAAAAAAAATGTGATTTTCCTCCTTTATAATTATTCTTTAACAATTAATTGAAAATGAATGGAACAAAACAACTATTATTATTATTTTTAACCTTTAACCATTTAGTTATGTTTGAAGGTAAATCTGAGGCGTTTTCGTCCCACGTTTCTTGCATCTTCCAAACATAACAAGGAAGTGAGTTCTCTGACGTATGGCTCAACTTTTGCGGGAAACAACAATGATTGGTCAACAATTGAGGACAAGTTGTGGTAATTGGTCAAAATTGCAAGGAATTTGTGGTGACTGGCTGAATTTGCATTAATAATTGCGATCACATCATCAAGAAATCCTGGAGGGTCTGATTAGAGCTGGGATACATTCTAACGAAAGAGCGCATACCGTCTAGAAAACAAAGATTAAGAGCCTGTTTACACATATGCTGATATTTTTTATATGTCTGGGCCTTTCGTTTACATGTATCCACAGAATCCAGAGTTTTGACAAATCTTCACTTTGGACGGCGTTTATAAAAAAATGCATTTGAGGTGGCTAAACCTCTGCTTACGTGTAAACGAAAGTCCCAAACGTACGGCACATAGTAGCACGTTTTTAAATGGACAGTACATGAACTAATCGAAATAATCATCATGGGCCAGTAAGGTCGAATGTTTTGAATGCAGGTTTCGGTTTATTTTGAATGAACTGCCCAGAACTAAGAGTGAGGTTAGTCTGGAGTAAAATAACACTGCCAAATATAAGAAGCAAGTATAACAAATACAGAGGTCAAAAACTGCCCCCTTCTGGTTTGTGAACCTGTTTTAAGTGTTCGCAACAAAAAAACAACAGGTTTGAAACCATTCTGATTCCTGGTTGCTTTGGTTGTTGATTGAAATAAAACATAAAACAGTAAAACCTGGTGTGAACAGTGACTATACGGTAGTAGTGAGGAGGAAAGTTTTCTAGGAAAAGGAAGAGTGGAGAGGAAACGTTTCTATCTTCATGCAATAAACAAGCAGGAGGAAACAGTGCCAAGGAAACCACGTCCATTTGAGAAACAAACTACCTTTGAAAAAGGCCCAAAAAGGCTGGCTATAGAACTGGAAAAGGTGTGCCGTCAAGATGGCCAAAATATAACCAGACTAAAAGATGGAAAAAATATTAGAAGCACGACGTGTAAAATCTGTAAAATCCCCAAGACTTTTTTTTTTCTTAAGAACAGAACAACAGTTGTGGAACTTGATGGTGCACGTGGGTTGAACACGACATAGCAATCGTCTTCAAGAAACTCAATTAGCCAGAAGCATAAAGTCTTCTTTAAAGTGGCTCATTACTATATCGTTGTCATGTGAGGAAGCCCCACACTAGCCATATTCCAGTAGATTTGATTCGATTACGGTTCCATTTGATACCACATTCTTGATTCATGCCATCTTTTCTTCTACATTACTTGATATAATTTAGGGGGTTTCAACTGCTTCTGTCCCACGGACCACCACTTAGACCAAGCAGTCAGAGTGTTGGAGGGAGTATATTTTTACTTCTTAGATATTTGCGTTAAATTCATTATTCATAAAGATGCCCAAATCATCTGGAAATGTTTTGAAAAATAAAAAATGGATCATTTTTAAAAAGTGATTTCAGTCGTGAAAGTGGATTGTGTGTCACGGACCACTTACAATGCCGCCACGGACCACTAGGGGGAAGCGGACCGCTGGTTGAAAACCTGTTATAATCTATTATGGTCTGCCATTGCATCGATGCAGAATCGCCCACGAGTGCGTCGCCATGCATCGATTATGTGATTAATTTCAACACCCCTACAGGATACCAGCGCTCCAGGACAGAAACTCCCCACCCCGTGCTGGGTTATTCAAAGGTCTAATATCTGCCGGACAAACCCAGAGACCTCGGTAAATCTCAGTAGATTCTTGGCCTTAATTAACAGGTTTAAATCATCAACGCGTTTAAGTAATGTAGGTCCAATTTAAACACATACACTAACATTTAAGGCACTTGACCGCCCCAAACTGCTTGACCACCCCAGTGTGGGCCATACTGGAAAAACCACCAATTCAATACAATTAAACATCCGGCGTTCTGTAATATGTTTTGGTTTTAAAGAAATGTTTATCCAACAATAAAAGAAGTGACCCAAAATGACAAAACTTCATTTACTCTGGCCACTCAAAACTCGGCCGAATCACTACTAAATCAAGACCAGCATGTTTATTACCATCAGTCCTCTGCTTTCATAATACACAATGCTGCCAAAATTTGCATTACCACTTCTTACTGTTGCAACATCCATTACAGTGATGTTTCCTCATGTCTCCTAAAGACCGTGAGCCAGCAGAAAGCGAGTGTTACGTCTTTTATGTGCTTCCCCATAGGCCCCGAGCTCATGAACATCAGCTGCTCCAGATGAAAGTAAAGCACTATGGTTTAAAAAATAAAGAGACATCATTTGATTTGCCGTTTGATTTAACTCTCCAGTGGAAACGTGGGAACGTCCACAATGGTGATGACCGAGGAGCTGGTTTTGGCTTTGAAAAGAACAATTTCCGAACCCTCCTCCTCCTCCTCCTCCTCACGCCGCACTATTTTCTCAGAAGCTGCTCTATGAAAGCCCTCTGACGGACACAGTCAGGGCGCAGGTCAACAAGTTTATATACAAACACTCCTCCTGCTTTATGGATACACAAACCACTTTTGTGATTTATTATAAGGACCCAAACAAGGAAAAAATAGCTTGGCGTTTAGGGAGTGAACACTACAGCTAGCAAAGCGGAGGCGGGTGGGGGGTGGAAACAACGTTTACTAAAGCCACTTCCCAAATCTTACAGGTTCCGAAATGAGACACTCTACCCAAAATCTAAACTTGATAAACAATAAATAAAAGATAACAGAATGTGTGGATCGTTCATTCATTTTTCAAATTAAAACCAAAAACCACATGACTGATATAATAATTACGCCATTTAAAGTAGGCTTTTCTTTTCACATGTCCCAGTAAGTACGAGATCAAATGCAGCAGTTAAGTGTCCCCAAATGCTCAGTAATATCAATCAGGAAAAAATGGAATCTGAGACATTTTTTCCATTTTTTGTTTGAGTGTAATTTTGGTTTTGGAAACAAAGCGTGCGGTTGTACCTTGAAAAACAAAAGAATAAATGATACATGGATGTAACAATACATCTACTAGGCTAAATGACCTGTCACAAATATGGCTAACTTAAACAAATTTAAGTTAGGGGTGGGCGATATATCAAATAAATTTGATGTATCTCGGCTTGTTCCACGTGCGATGTAGTAAATGACTATATCGTGACCATCGAGTATAAATCCTAACGTTATTGTTAAACAGACAGCATGTACTTCGCTTTCGAGTTTTGCTTTTCTGCCCCGTCAAAGCAGACAGCTCGCTCCCCCGCCCATCCAGAAAACTCTCCCAGCGCATGGGCGTTTATGCCGCTTCGTGTTTTGCTTCTCTACTTGCTCCCCGCCTCTGGCGTCACATCACTTGTAAAAATGGAAGCGCGCAAAATGACTTACTGCAATTCAAGCGTAAATTTCAAAGCTGCGAGCGCAAATGTGAAACTTCGAGAACAAAATGAAGAATCGAGTCTTGTGATTTGTGATGATCATATTAACATATAAACTGTATTTCTCCTCTTTCGAACGTCTTTTTTTCTCTCAATGTGTTAAATGTCCTCGGCGCAAAGTTGATTAACGACGAGCGGCTTTTTTCTTTCGGTAAGAGATTTCTCACAGCGTCTTGATTTGAAAGGAGCGGGTTTTGGCAGTTTGGGGGTGGGTTATAGGCAGTTTCTGCCTGCGATCCTATTGGCCGATGGCTCCTGGTTTGGGATTGACTGTACGCTACAGAAAAGTCCGACAGAAAAACCAAAGATGACGGAAGAAGAAGAGGAACAGCGGCAGGTAGATTAAACGCAAGTTATAGTTTATCGACCTTATAATTATAATTTAATAGTTAAGTCTTACACGTTTAATAATCACGCAATCAATGGCTCCTTGCCCACTTGTCTGTCCCCAATATAAAGTATAAAGTTTGCTATATTATACTTTGGTTTAAAATAAAAGCATTTACTATGTTAAATTTGGCTAAATTTATTATATTGGTGTCATTTTATGCAACATAGGGCCAAATTTATCATTTATACAGTGATTTGAAGGAAATTTCAGGTGATGAGATATACATTGTGTGTCGTGATATGGCTTAAAAATATAATATTATTTTTATGCCATATTACCCAACCTAATTTTAGTTAATATTCAGCAGTATAATGATACATCAAACTTCATCAATACATCGATTCACTGATCAACAAACCTACGGCATTGATCCAAAATGAGAATTTTGATCATACACATTCTAATGACACATTTATATTGAACAGAATATGTTTGATTACAACAGAAGCATTTTTCACTCAAATGTCAGGTTGAGAGCTCAGCAACCAAAATGTCCAGTGATTTTTGGCTGCTTTTTGTGATCTTGAAGTATAAGCAAAGTGATGATAAATCCAGCATATATCATAAAGGTACAGAACTGAGAAAAAACAAATCACGATTCAATTCCTGTTCTTGGACTCACAGTCAAAATTGATTCCCCAATTTTATAAAGTTCACGTTGATACAAAAACTTTAGGTGGATGTTCATCATCTTTAATCTCTGGATGATGGTGTATCATGAGAGCCCATGTGTTTGTAGTGTTTCTAAAATGCTTCATCTTCATTTGCAAAGCCTGCATATAACATGTATCTGGGCAGGCCACGACGCTGACGCCATCTATCGGATTGGAGAGCTGAACTTGTGTCGGGGGAAAAAGTACACTAGTGCCATTACCTTAGTTGAAAAATATGAGTCAATTTTGGGAATTCCTAATCAATTCTGAATCAACAGAAAAGCGTGATTTGATTACATTTTTTTGCACACGCCTAATATATTATGTCAAGCGTTGACCCCGAACTGAGTTGAATCATGGATATAATTTTGCACTGTGAAGAAAAGGCTGATTTACAGCGCTACTAATCATAAACATGCTAACATAATCCGCTGATCAGTTCACCATTAACTACACTCATTATCCACGTGCACCGTGTGCCCCACTGTTATCACCGCCAAACAACAGCCGCGAACCAAAAGCATCTCCAAGACCCAGAGCCCTGGAAGGGAGCGTGAAAGAAGCAGAGAATAAAAAGCCCAGCACTTTATAGCTCTCGTTAGCTGAGTGAGAGTGCGCGGCACACAACAGCCTCAGGAGAGAGAAGGCAGAGGGCCTCCCCTTTATGAGGAAGACAGAGAGGAGGCGTGAATATACGACAGAAAATCACTCTTCTCCTATTCACCCCGAGAAAGCTGCCTTTGTGAGAGCTGCACTTCTCATCTGAGTTCACTTGAACCACCACTCTCCTCCTCCTGTCCCTGTCCTCGAGCTGGTCATGCATGGTCCTGCAAGCAGTATTGAGTGAATCTGCCTCCAGCGTTCGCTTAAAGGTGGGGGATTTCATGATACCAGTCATTTTTGAACACTGTGACATTCAGAGGTGGGGGTGTATCTGGCCTTCCATCACGAGCCCAGGAGATTTGATATGCTGTTTTTTGAGCAAGGTAAAAGAAAAAAAAAAAAATCTCCTGAAGGGTTTTTCTTTTTTTAATACACTTCACATATTTCCTCTGGGTTTGACTATCACAAAGGCCCTCAGCCAGCAAGCGAAAAAAATTTCAAGTGGAACAGCGAGTGAAAAACAGGCTGATGGGTTTGCAGCATGTGCACCTGGCATAACACAATAGATGAATCATGAGGAAAGAATTTCAGTCTAAGGCAGGATGCTTTTTCCTCACTGGTGTGTTAGGGTTCAGTTGTAGCTGGTTTTAGGAAAAGAAAGAGTCGGTGACAAGGCCAGCCAGAATCCTCCCAAAATAAAAACTCCAATATGCTGATTCATGCCGATTACGAGCTACTGCAGTAACCGCCAGTTTCTGCTCTTCTTAAGTATTCAGCCCAAGAAATGCAGTATCCGCAGTCCAGTGTCTTTTTACACACTAACCTCATTGGATTCATAACACTGGCAAATCAGCAGGATACTTTTAAGTGAGTGATTGTCATTGTGAACTCAGCAAAGCACAGCCCAGAGACAGCACAACAAAATCGTGACCTCTGCATTTGACCCATCCGAGAAGGAGCAGTGGGCAGCTTTTGCAATAGTTGGGACTAGAGCTGAAACGATTATTCGAATAACTTCGAATAATTCGATTACAAAAATGGTCGAAGGCAATTTTTCTAGAATCGAAGCTTCGTTTAAGTCATTCATCGCTACAGCATGCGGCTTGTGTTTCACACAATGGCTTATTAACAGCGCACAAATATTTTCGGTAAGCGCGATCAAAGGTGAAATCAAATCCTCAGTGCACAAAACAGAAGTAAATGCATAAAAACGCATAAATGACATTTTTGCGATGTAAACATGCGCGCTGTTGGTAAGCGCCATTACTCGCTAAAACGCTCCGTTTCGATCAAAAGCGTCCTTTAGTACAGACCAAAGCAGCATATTTTAACTGATAAATAACCCACATCAATGGCGTTCCCTCACAATACAGCCATTTATTGAGATTTCCCGCCGATTTTTTTCATATTTCGTTCCGAATCGCTGAACCCTTTATTGTGAAAGCGGCTCGAGGTCGTCGCGCAATGGATTATTGAAATGCAGTTCTCTTCAAAGGCAAAAGCTCATGAGAACGCGCAAGTTGCTGATTAGTCGAACACCACGACGTGTTACTCTTACCTTAGTTTGCGACACGGCTAAAATTTCTAGTCAGTTTTAATCCCTTGACTTCAACATTCTCCAGCGGAAAAACTGCTTTTGTTCTAAAAAGCTGATCTGAAGTTCCAGAAGAGTTTTACCTTGGAGCTGATCACCAGAAATCTCTATCAGCTTTTTAGAACTGTAAAGGCATCCGGTTGAGAGTTGAAAGCGTCTTCAAGAACCTAAAACATGCCCACTCGCCCAGCCAACTCCAACTCCAAGACTACCCGAGTTCTGAATGACTGAGAATCTGCACAGATGCGGGCTAAGCCTTTCTATTCAGCATTAACATGTCTCTGAAAGTGGGCTGTACAGTGTCAATTTTTATTTCAATTTCGGCTCCAAACAGTCACAAAAATAATGTAAAAACAATTAAATTACAATTATTTTGCCACATTACATCTGCAAGAAATGTACTCATATATGTCTTGCGTTCGAATGGCACCTGCAGCATACCTCTTGTACCTTCCGAAGACTAAACACAAGTGTGCGTTCTGGTGGCGGAGTACAGTCTAAGCGGGTTAAGATGGCGGAAGGAGGAGAGCAGCATCATTTAGTCAGCAAGAAAAGTGAAGTGTAAAGTAATCGTGTTAAATAATTGTGATTTCAAAGATTATTGAGTGTCATTGATTATGGTTTTCCGTGTCGAGAGCAGCCCTACTCTAAGGGAAAATATTCCAATATTCGTTTAAACCATTCAGTCTTAATAGATATCATTTGTACATGTGATCGAACACTCTAAATTGAGGCAAGTGACAGAGTAGGAGAATCTCCAACATCCCCACATACAGACACATACAGAGAGGATGTAACATTGTGTGTGGTTGGGGAGAAAGGGTTTTGGGTTGGTTGATTAACAGGTTCTATCACGCCAATGAAAACAATTAAGCTACCGACATCAGTCAGTAAAAACCCCGTGCGAAACCAAACACAGGAGAGAGAGGCCTTGAATCTCTGAGAGCTTCCGGTCTACCGACAGTTGTCAGAAAAGTTGGTTTGGTAAACGAAGAAAAAGTCAAGACCATAAGCCCAGGAAATCCAAAAGTGGTTCCTAGATAAAAAGTATCCTGACAAATGCTTTAAGCATTAAGCAGGAACAACATGAGCCCAGTCAAACAAGACACTTTCGCTTCAACAGACTACAGCATTCTTTACACACACAGACAGATTCACTAGTGAGGTAGTAACAAAACAAAACAAAACCCTTCACCTAACTATACATTTTAAATGCTGAAATATTTATTAATAGACAACCACAATTTCGCTTATTCCATCTCAATCCTGCGTTTCAGTTTTCCAGAGTGACTTCAAGCGCTTGAGAAAAGCGAGTAATTAATGAAAACCGTGGGGAAAAAACAAAATGGATCATAAAAGCACAAAAGGCCATCATCTTTCATCCTTAAGACAAGCTCTCCTCAAAGTAATGGATGTTCCACGGTAGAGCACAATGCTGCAGCTTTAGGCCCGACCACTAAAGGCGAAGATTACACCTGGGGGCTGAGCGCGTGCAATGTGTAATTCCAGCAGGAGGAGGAGGAGGAGGGTGAAGCCACAACACCTGCCTGCCTTTTTCCACGAGCCAAAACCACAACTCGCTCTGGATAAAAGCCGGCTGATGTGAGCTTAATATATTCTGGCACTGACACCCGTTCTGTGGCAACTACTACAGTATCACTAAAAAAAAGTGAAGTAACCCTTTAAAGAATTCCTGTTTGCTTGTGGAGAGTCTTCCCAATTAAGGCAGGCGAGTAGAAGTCCAGTCGTTTGAGCGATGTGAACAAATTACAGCGGGAATTGCATTTCTGAGAGCTCTTAAAAGCAGCACTATTCGACCTCCAACTTTCATCTCAAGTCTGTTCCGTCCTCTCTGGCCCACACTCATACGGGGGTTTTGATCAAACACACACACACACACCCGTCTGGTTTTCAGCTCATTAAAGAACATTAGTCTTCTTCAGACAGTTTTTTTCCGAGCATGTGTCTGTGAGATCGTTTGGCCTGCGATCTCCCGGTCAGAATCTTGTGGAAAGTTTGCTGTTTAAAGGAGGAAGGTTCACAGATTACGGTGAGTGGGTGCATTCTCAAACCAGTCTGTTAGAAAGTATCTAAAAAGTATTTGTCCAATTACTTGATACAACTAAATCTTCTACTAGGCCAATATCGCTACTAAATTTAGCTGACCCTCCACGGCAAAGCGATGCATGTATAATGGAGTTTTGAGAAAAAAAATGACCTGCGTTTATGTTGCGTGGGGTAAAATTTTGGATTTTTTGTTTTTAGTGTTTTGAAACAGTGGAAGGTCTATACTGTACTGTTGTGAATCAATTTCCCTGAAAAACTTACCCTTTCCATCCTAAAAAAGTGACTTTCTTGAGGTGAGGAATTCAATTCCAGCAAGTAAAAGTTTCTGTTTTTGACAGCCTCTTCAATATTTCACGGTAAATCCACTGGTTGACTAAGCGTGAATATTTCTCGAGAATCATCTCCGATCCCCAAGTTCATTTAACCTCGCATGAGTAGGCTATCCGTGTGGCTGTGAATGCAGGCTACGTAAATGCAAAGCGTAGCACGACGCATCAAAGCGTCTGTGAGGTGCTCGTCCGATAGTCCTTCAAAGACGTTCTCAGTTTCTCACTTGCGTGACAGGAAAACCCAACTCCTTCTGAATATTGATATCTCAGTCATATGTCGTCGATTCATTACGACATAGGTATCGTTTTACAGTTTGATTTGTCACCCTTTCACATAATAACATAATATCAAATTTTGAAAGAATTTAAACAAGTGACTGGTTTTGCCGTGGGAGGGTCACATTTAGAGTCCAACCTCCAGCAGTTTGTTTTTGACCTCACTGTGATCTTGTAAAACATTTACAGTCTTGCTTTGATCACTGCTAAAATAAAGGACCTTTGAGAGGAAGCTAATTATAATGATTATTTAGGCCAGAAATTAATTTGGGGGAGAGCTGAGTAAAAAGTTGTGAAAATGATTAGAAACTGTATACATGATCCTGGGTCATGAGCTTAACCACTTATTGACAGTTGCTGACATATACGTTCTGTACTTATTCTGTAATAGTTAGCAAGCCCACATCTAAAGATTATACATCATTATTTTCCACGGACATTATAGTAAATTTATGCACGGACCAAAATAGGAAAAAATTGCACATACCGCTGTTACAGTTTCTCTTAGATATGCGTGTAATTTTTGAATTTTTTTATATTTTATGTGTCACAGATGTAAATGTCTATCATTAAGAACATAAACCTTGATTTGAGTCAAATCCAACTTGAATGTTTATTTTTAGTGATACATCTTTCATATATTATTTAAATTTTAGTGTAAAAATTTTCTTTGAACTTCAACTTTTCAACTTTCTTTAAAAAGCAATTTTACTTAAATTGCTTTTTCAGAAATTGTAGGGAATTGAGCTATTTATAAATCTCACTACACTATGTACTTTGTAGGTCGCAAATCAAGAATCTTCAGTAAAAACAGCATGAAGCTTGAGTAAAACACTGTTATTGTTTTCAGCCACGGTAGATGAATGTTCATCTCAACATCTCAAAAACACCTCGGAGGGTTTCATGCCCCGTTAAATTAAACATAAGTCCTATAAACTCTCGCTGGGCCCCGCAATTCTGAATGCACTGACAGAGTCAAACTGCTGAATGGGGTCTTAGAATATTATGGAGAGTGCATCCAGGCATAAACAGCACATCCTCCCCATCCCCCAAAACACCCTCTCCACATAGCCGACAGAGCAGACAGAGACAGAGTTTTATCTCTGACCCTCCCTCCATCTCCATTAGACGTGGAGAGTCAGGATCGTCCTGATAAACAACTTCAGCCCAACAGCAAGTGATTTATAAGGAACCTTCTACCTCCTGCTCTTGGTGCCAGGCAGCTATTAAATCTAGGCGCCATCTTCCACACCTAAACTCTCACACATTGGCCGTTTTAAACAATTATAGGTAAAGACTGAAGGGTGATGTCATGGGTCAGAATCAACCCGCAGCCCACAGACAAGTAATCACTAGGCTGCTAAGCTACAATTCTAATAGCGAGTATCAGATCGGGGGCTATTTTGCTAGACATAAGACTACGTGCAGCTCAGTACGTCATACAGGTTTCAGTACACAATGATATATATGATTTTCATTGTATAATATATATTAGAGGCTATGCGATATGACAAAAGCTCTCGAGATGAAATTTTATTAAATTAAAACATAATACACATAAAATACCCTTTACAGCAATATTATTTCATGGTTCGGATAAGGGTTTGCAGCAGTCACCATGGCACCGGGTCAGTGTAGGCGCAGAAAATATTATTGTGTTATATTTGTGTCTTAACTCTGAGGACCTTCTACAAGCGAAATCTCATATCTGTGCGTGCTCAACTCTGCCTACTTGCGTTCGAAACACTGAGATCTATAGAACGCCAAAGGTGCCACAATTCACCTTAAAAACATCTTACTAGATTTTAAGACATAAACATCAACATTTGACCACAAGTCACTAGAACACCGCAAAAAGCCATGTTTTGACGGGGTAAAAGCCTTGGTATATTTAAAAGCGTCGCCCAATAAAATGGGTTAAAAAGGGAAAAGCAGCGTAGAAAGCGAGATTGTTTACTGTCAGGATATGAAATGACATATTGGGGATGTGAGATTATCAAACAGCCTTATTTATATATATATACATATATATACATATATATATATATATATGAATGATTATTTGTTTTACACAATTATTTAAAAGAGAGAAATAACTAGTTACTACTACCTTTCTTTTATGCAGTCTAAATAATTTTTAGAGAAAGAAACTACTTGGCAAGTACATCAGAACTGACAGCATTATGGACACTAAATTTACACTAAACTCAAACACACGCAACAAGTGGAGTTTGTGTACCGTCATCCACAGAGCTACACGGACGTCAGAGGGCAGGCCGTGTTTGCAGCACTGAAAGGTCTGCATAGCTCACATTTTACTCTCCAGTGCTGCTGGGGTTTGGACTGTGGACAAGCGTAAACTACGAGGGAAGGCAAAGGTCATGTCTCAGCTTCTCTCTCCCAGAGCTCTCTACTGGTCTCTGACTGGGAGACCAAAGAAAGGAGAAATAAAAGAGCAATGATGTCATGGAATCTGTAATGGAGCCGTAGATGGTTGAAGTATGCTCCAATACACTGCAAACAACAAAGCTTCATGCTTAGGTAAGTGTGTAAATGCAGGTCTACCTCGGGTCTGGGACAGCCACAGTAAAGGACAGTCATCTCAAGTAAAGTCTAACACACCTGATTAAGGGAATCTGTGCGAGGTTGTCATGACCTGAATCAAGTGTGTTGGAAAAAGACTCGGCAGCTGCGCTACTGAATATGGACAAGGTCTTTATAGAGTATATTTACGGAATAAAATCTCAACAAGAAAGCAACAATGCTTATACGAACATACACTGGAGTGCTAGACATCTGCTAGCTACTGTGTGAACTAGACACCCCATTGGTTACCTTAGAAGCTATTAAAACGATTAAAAGCTTTTTTATTGAAAAGGACAGGGTACTGTTAATATTTGTACAACTGTTGCCTAATCCATCTATCATCACTTACTGTACAGCTGGAATGACATTAGGGTAGTAAAATTTTCTTTTATATTAATCAAGTGCATCCTGATGGTAAAAATGATCCAGATAACAGCGCCATGTCACAATTCCTACAAGTTTGTGAATGTTGAATCTGAGTTCAAAAAACAAGGTAGACAATCCTGAATACAACTTTTGTACAGCTGTATTCAGCTTCCAATGCAGCCCGAGAATCTGATCAGAGATGGGAAACTAAACGCATCACTTTCAGTTCAGACAACCCATGGGAATTTCTCAAAATGAGTCCCTCGGTAACTTGGCTAAATTTCCCAGTGTGGCATTAGGGATTTTAGCTGGGCTTGATGACACAAAATGACTGGTGTTTCATCTTCCAAAAGCTGTGTCCGATGCAATACAGATATTGTAAATTTGGATATCAGCCAATACGATACAAATCCGATATAGTCTCCTTTTTAAACAGAAAAGAAAAAACAATGCTTCTAAAAATGTCTGAATACATAACAGATTATTCTGTTATGCTTAAGAAAATACTTGACTTAAACACTTTTCTAAACTAAACAATGAAATGATTACACACCAATAACTATATGCTAAATTATTTATTATTAAAATAATATCCTGCAGTGTTAAAACCGTCAGGAACACATAGATTGCGAGCCAGAGCTGGTGTTGTTAAGGTAATTAAACCGTGTAATCGCATGATTCGCTTTTGGTATTGTATTGTGTTGCATTGCTTGTTCTGCTCATTGTCATATCTCATATCGAACAATTAACCAGCTTTACCCGCAGTGCCACTTCCGATGCATAACCACCTGTGCATGCACACATTCACAAATCAGCTCCATAGAAATACTTGACCCAGCTATTTGAGTCGTTATTGGGCCGATACCGATCCACGTGTCTGGCGGACTGGCGCCATCGCTAGTGATGACCAAGGCAGCAATCTCAAGTTAAACCGTCTGGTTTTTATGTACAGTATATCAACTGTTACAGTAACATTTACAAAGTTCGTAGTGTTTAGAAAATCATTGGGGCAGTTGGTGGCGTAACAGTAGGGTGTTCGCCCCATGATTTACCAGCCCCACTTTACCAGCCCTGGTGTTACCACTGAGGTACTCACGAGCAAGGTACTGTCCCCAAGCATTGCTGCCCGGGCGCTTGTTAGCTGCCCGCTGCTCCTTCACAGATGGGTCAAATGCAGAGATTACATTTCGTTGTGGTGCACCGTGTGCTGTGCTGTGTTCACAATGACAAATAAAAATCACTCACTCACATCATTGTAAGATCTGGGTGGTATAACAAATCATTTAATGCAGTAGACTTTTTTAAAGACTACCAGAGCAAATGCAAGCTTCTGTAACAAGGTTGCTGACTAAAACTTGTGCCAACGTTTTGCTAACATTTATTTCCACTGGGGCATGATGCTTAAAAAATCTAGTTGAGATTACATCAGCTAGCAAATACTGGTTTAGTTAGCAAGCCAACAACAAGTCTGCATTTGAGGCCTTCAAAAAGCAAGGCATGAAATTGTCCCATGGCATACAATATGCTATACAGCTCAGCCCAAAATTTGAATTGTTTACAAAATCACTGTAACAAATTATATGCACAAAATTTAACAATTTCATTTGATCACCACACATAATGTATAGCAAATCCAGCATAAGGTCCATATACTGTCTCTGTTCATCCCAATCTTTCTTGATCAACTGCAGATACATCAACAGGAAACACTGCCAGAAAAGCAGCCTGGAGGCAAAAGATGTTTTAGCAATCATTTCAAACAACGATTCAAAGGTGACATCCCCCCCCGTCACCATCGCCATGAAAATCCCTTCAGCAATTCAGTTTACTGAGTGTCAGGCCGAGTCAAGCACCAGCGATCTGACGCCAGCTCATTGTGATGCAAACATAAATACGAAGTAAACACGGGTATCCGATCCACACTTTCATCAGTCACTCTCTGTTTATAAGAAAAAAATCAGAGCAATCAGCCGTCTCTCAGTGTGCGTCGGCCCTGGACTCAGAGGAGAACCCTCCCGATGTAGGAAAGACGGAGGACGATGTTGTTTGCTCTGAAGCAGAAGTTAGAGGCCTGACAAGGGGGGAAAAAAAGGGGATCTGGCAGAAGATTAAGATCTGCGAAAGGAATTACAGAACTCCAGAGACCCCGAGGAAGGACAGAGAGGAAATAACAGGGAATGATCTACAAGAGAGAGAGAAAAGAGAGAGAGGCACGAGAGAGAGGCACAAATAGAGTGAGTGGCAGTAGGGCTGGGCATTATTCGACAATTAATCGAAATCGAAATTAATTTAACAATCTTACCCATGTCTGGATTACTTTTTAAATACTGTTAATAATGTTTTTAAAACTCCATTAATACTTTCTTCAGTGTCCAGGCACTGTCCCCTTAAAAATGTGACTCTCTCCAGTAGAGTTGGGCAATATGAACAAAAACATTATCACGATATTTTTTGCAATATTGATCGATTTCGATGATTATCACGATATATTGTCATATTATGGTTTTTTGGGATTCTTATACAGACTAAATGAACCAGTTAAAATAATCAAACAATATTAAACAAATAATTTTCAACAAATTTCTACTTAAAGCGCTTTGAGCACTGAGGCAATTTTTTTTTCCTGCTGAAGGCGCTTAGCGGTCATAGGATTTATTTTAAAAATAACCGCTGCCAAAGAACGGCAAAAGAGAGCCATCAACACCTCACTTCCAGAGCGTTTTCTCTGTGCTAGTTGTTGCTAAGTTACGAAAAGCCTCATTGGCTACTTTCACATTCGTATTTTATTATTTATTTCCCAGGCGGACGTAGTAAAGGCGGGACACATTTGTTGTCAAAGCGGCCGCCGTAACTATAAATCGCTGCGGGAAACCCTGCATTTTCATAGCCTTATTCACTAACGTTTACCACGCGGCTTCTTCGTGTGCTATGGGCAAATTGGCATCATTGGCCGCGATTACGTAGCCAGCCAAGCTACGTAATCGGCCAAAGATACTGTCTATCTCAAGGCGCTGTCACATAGTGGAGAAACAAGTGTGATCGAATTTTATAGCTTATGTTTATCATCGTTATCGCTATCACATTTTTCTCGATAAAATATCGAGATCGTTTGATCGCCCAGCACTACTCTCCAGTCTGCCACTACATCTGGGTGCCCTCAGCCCTCAGTTCTTTGAAAATCACAAAGATATGAACTAATAGCATATTTACAGGATAAACCTTGTCACTGTGAGGGCAAAAATATAATGAAAAAAACCCCAAAAAGTTCATTAATCGTAATCCAGGTAAAATGTTCAGTTAATCGTGACATTGATTTGAGGTCATATTGTCCAGCTCTACTTGGCAGAGAGGTGATCATTATAAAGAAACATCAGAGAGGATAGTGGTACAGATAGTCTGTGGAGAAAAGTGATTTTCAGTCTGATCCCTTCACTCTCTTCCATTAAACAAACTCTTTCAAAATGAAGCTGCAGCTTTGCAGAAACATAAACAGCGTCTGAACATCTGAGGCCGGACTGACTACAGAAAATATTGGAGAACCTAATGAAAACAGCCATCAGAAGCCAAACGGACAGCTCCCGCCCACGGCACAAAGCGTACGGCCGCTTCACCCCACTTCGAACTGGATCCTCGATCGGTGAATCACACTGCAGGTTTCCTAAAACCACATCAGTAGAGAAACCGGACTCCCGTCCTCCACCTGATTCTCTCAGGCCATGAGTCCCAAACTGCAGCGACGGCAGCCTGCTTCCACCACACTGCCAAGAGCGGTCCTCATTCACCAACCGTTCCTAAGAAGAGGTTTGTTCTTAAAACCCACTCGCACAGTTCTTGCAAAGATCATGACATTCGCTAATCTTTGAGACGTCTGACGGCAGGATACTCATTTACAGACCTCAGTTACAGGTTGTGGGTTCAAACCTCCATCCTACCACCAGCACTACCATCACTGAGCCCTCTGAGCAAGACCCTTAACTCCAAGAAGCTCCGGGAAGGCTGTGCCTGTATTTAGGGGATGGAAATCACAAATGCCAAAGACTGGTCGACCATTTTGTAGCTACATACGCATAGTATAATGCAAGAGAGAAATTGTAAATGCCGCCCTGTTACAGGGAATAGCGTTAGGAATAGCACGGTGGCACAGTGCTAAGCAGTGTTGGATTTTAGCAGAACATCAGTATTCCGGCACTACTCTTTCAGAAAGAAGCTTGGGGATCTTTCATAAGCTCAGAGCGTCATGACCTTGCGTTTACATCTCATTTTTCCTGCAGTGTGTCTCCGTCACTGCACTGCATTGCATTTGATGTACTGACACTATCAAATGTCAAGCTCTGCATTCAGGAAAAGTGATGCAGTAATCTCAATTTCACAATCCTTTCTAGCGAATAAATATCCGCCTCAAGACATTTGTTGTTCATCAAGTTGTTTGTGAGCTTCGTCTTCACCGCTGCTTTTGAGCCGAATCAGACGGATCACACCCCAAAAATTCCCCACCATCACTCATGCCACAAAACCAACACAAAACATCAGGGCCCAAATTATGACTTATTTTGCCAAAAACTGTCCAAATCAATTTTCTGACGGCAAAATCCCTGGGTGTAGCCAATCTGAGATGGCAGCGTAATAGCACGCTGGCTGTAGCAGGTTTACTGAACCCATGTGCACCCAGTAATTGTTAATGGACTGTTTTACTGTAGAATTAAAAAGAATTCATTGTTTTTGCGTGCTGGGTACGGAACAATGATACATGGCTGAAATGTCTCGACTGTCCCTACTCTCCATCCATGCACTAACCATGAGCCTGTAAACATGTCTTATCATCTTGGAGGATTTTCTTTTTATTAAAGCGTGGAAAGCAACTTCAGCAAGCTAATTATTAGTGATCACAATACGTCAAATGATCAGTGTGAGAGCAGCTCACGCCGTCTCATTTGCTGCAAGCTCTTGAGTTGTCTTTGTACACGACACATATCCAAAAAAGAGTCTTGAGTCTTGAATTGCCTTTCGTTGTCTTTCAGAGTTTTACAAGCAAAAGATGAATCCCTAAGACCACAAAGATACTTCACGTGGTGTTACGTGACGGTCAAAAAACTGTAACGCTCCTGAACTCTCAGCTCTATCACATTCAATGTGAAACTAACTCTTTTACATTCTTACATCATACATATACCTCAGATTACGACACGTAAGGCGCTTATTACTTCTATTGTTACATACTAGTTCATTTAACACGTGTCACGCTAATATAATTCTATTACGTAACACTGTACATGGAAGGTTATGGAAGGTTCCAGAGACATTTCTCTACTTTCTACTGCAAACAGCTACAAAACATTAAATCTAAATATTCACACATTCATACACACAAAATGGCTCTAACAATCAGCAAGTCCATGACTCCCATCAGACATTATACATACTGTAATGCCCCTCACTAAATAAGCACAGATATGTCAGCTGGTTTTGTCAAAACATATTCAGCACTGTAACACAGGCAACTATGAGCTGCAGCTAAGGAATAAAAAGAAAAATGTCAAATGATATCTTAGTTGCTCTGTGTGACTTGATATGAAAGGAAGTGGTTGTTTGACATCAGGATATGACATCTTGTATTTCTCACTTGCTCCTGAAATTACTTGAAACTTTGACTTGAAAATTGAATTGTATCATTTACACCCCTACCAATTACTCAAAAAGCTTCATGACGTCCTTCATGACAAGGCAAGACAGATTAAAAGCAGTAAGAAAACCAAGTAAACCTGAAATCTGAGGTGGTGAAGACCTGTACACTTTCTGCAGTTTTGATGAACACAGCCCACTCGAAATGTTCTGTGCTCATTTAAAACATAATAAAAATACTACCCCCCTCATTGAAAAGACAGAATCCAGGGCAGAAAAGTACATACTTCTATGCTGATATTCATAATCAGATTAAGAGCTTGAAAGACCGTAACAGACTGGCACGACCTTCATCAGTCACTGCTGACGAGACCCAGAAATGGCAAACAGTCACAGACACGGCTATAAAATCGTGCAACAACCAAAAAACCGAAAAACATGCTTTATGACAGACATGGGGCCTAGAAGGAGAGCCGGCTTTCTGTCACACAAGATTATCTAGACCCTAAACATGCTTGCCATTCCTCCTTTCTTGACCTTTGGACAGGTTCGTGTTTAGGTTCAATTCAGGTTCAATTCCACAGTCTTGCACTGAGCCTGCCTCAAAATGGACACAATATCAGCAAGAATATCTTTACGTTCTATAAGAGCACCGACACCCACAGGGCTAAACGCAAGCACTTTAGGCACTTGTAGTTTAGGTAAGATCATAAAGTACGGCCTTTACCATTTGGGTAGGGCTGCTGTATTACCTGAAACCATATCAAAACTATCATTTAGAGTTTCTCAGTGACTTGCTCCTGCTAAGTCCCAATGATTTGATTAATGCAATTCCCAATGGGAGTGGCGCACAGGGGATTGTGGGAAATGTAGTTCCCTCCCAGAAAGACCAAAAGCAGCTCATATTATAGGCCAAAATGAGTCCTAATTGGTTCAAAATGACCCAAAACTTCAGTAATTCTTCATTTTCAATTCATGAGATTTTTTTCAATTTCATAATGTTAGACAGTAATCAATAGGAAAAAAGAAATATAGAAAACTTATATATTTTATTATGCATTCTGATGGATACCAGAAGGTTTACGCCTTCGTTTTCTTTATAGTAAATGACCACAGTATGCATTAAAACTCTGCAAGCCTGTAAAACAGACACTGTTCTTACTATTTCTCGCAGTTATGTCTGGTTTCAGCATTATTATTCTACATATAACCAAAAAAAAACCCATTTCTACAGGTGCAGGTCAATTTTCATCGGAAATGTGCTGACTTTAAGACTGCGTCAGAACTATGACAAATCTGAATAGAGTAGGACGTCCCGAACACAACATAAAGCATGTGAGAACTTACAGACACACACTAGAATAAGCCCAAAAACAAAGGTATAGAAAAAAAAACACTTTCTCTCAGGAGTGTAAGGGTTAACTTTGATTTTTAAAAAATCAAAGTTAAAAAAAAAAATCTTCTTTTAAAATAATTTTATCTGATTGCTCAATTAATCAATGAAAAAAAAATCAATAGAATACTAGATTACAAAAAGAATCGATAGCTGCACCTCTACTGGTTACAGCCAGAAACACCAACCACCTGCAATTAGCATTTGTTAATCAACTCCCTCTGAACACCAGCAGACCGCACAAGCCCTTTATCTTTCCCCAAACACATGACGTAGCCTGCACAGTTTGGCTGCAGCGCAGCCAGATGGTCTCGCTAAGTCGCTCCGATAGTCCTCCGCAATATTTCACCGTTATGTTTCAGGTTCCGGAATTCAGCCGTGGCATGAACCACATGATTGCAGTAAAATCCGTCGAAGCTGACAGCACAGGCTCGATTCTGTTGTGCCAACACAATGTAGCTGCTGTCTGTTCATATGCTTCCCATTAGACTTTAGCAGGGCCGGGCATCATGAAGGAGTACGCTACGTAACATCCCAATTACTCACAGCACACATTTTAACCAGCTTTTCTAATTTTTCAAAGCCAGAAAATTATAATAAAATGGTCAATTAAGGGTTTAGGACTTTAAAGTCAATGTTCAAGCACACAACTTTTCCATTCATGCTGACTCCATCCAGGGCAACTTCAAACCGTCTGGATATCAGATAAATCGATCCCTCACACACGGTGGAAATTACATGGTTCAGAAATGACCCAATGCTGAATACCTATTCTGAATTTTATGTGTGAGATTCTGGATTTTAGCACTGCTAGTTTTTGAACAATACTGAAACCTGCCGGTAATGGAAAAGCTAGAGAATTTGACTTGAGATCATTATCACACTTATTTTAAACTTTTACCTCAATTACAATCCATGAGTGACTTTTTGTGTGTCTATACTTGTTTTAAACATGACACGACCGTATATTTTTAAGAAGACAGTTCATAAATGTATGAACTGGAGAAAGTATTACCTAATTTTTTCAATTAATTCATTCATTCCACAAATTAAATCTGCCACTATCTTAGCAAAGATGACAAATTCATAATGTAGCCTAATTATGGCTTATGGTACCATATCCAAAACGCTGACAATCGGAGGAGTGAGCATGCAGAGAGTGAAGTCAATATCCACATGATTTCAGAGAAATTAATTGGAGATGGAAGCGAACAACTTGGTTCCGAAAAAAACAGCACTGGTTCTGAACGTCTGCTAAATGCTGTAAATGTTCTGATATTCCGTGCACAAAAACAGAAGTAAATGCGTTAATGCACATAAATTACATTATTCACAATGACTTTCATGTGGAAAGCCATCACGCACAAAAACACTCCTTTTAGTCTAATCTTCCACTTTATCCACTTTATCACAAAACTCATACTTTAGCTGATAACAACAGCTACTCACAGTACAGCTATTTATTTCATATTTCGGGGTTTATTCTGGATGCACGTCCATCGCATTATTGTGAAGCAGTTCCGAGTCATGACCAGGGGATTTTAGGAAATGTAGTTCTCTTCCAGAAAGAGAGAATATATAGATAAATATAGGGTTAGGCGCAATATAGCTTCAAAATTATTGCAATATTATTTTTAGCCCATATCCCCGAGACATACAAATGATCTCACTTAATATGCTACAAATTTCACAAATTTTTAAACAGATTCCGGGTATCTCATACGTCTAATCTATTTTTACTCATGGTCATCTTTTGAACAAACATGTTGGTGTAACACACATTGAATTAGAAAAGTCAGAACTGCAAAAACCTGTTAGCTATTCAGACACATCAGAGTGGAAAATACGTAAGGATGTACAGCATGAACATCACTGACAATCCTAATGATGCACGTTCTTATCTGCTCTTGAAAGTTAAGAAGGTATGTCATGATTTGACGAGTTATTACTAATTCGAAAATCAGGAGGTTGTGTATTATAGGCTGGATTTATTCTGCCTCCGACACCACCGTTGAACTCCTAAACAAGGCTCTTAAACCCAAGTTTCTCCAGGGAGACTGTTCCTGTAATTAGGAAATACAACTCTCTGGATGAAAGCACGCAAGTCTGACAAATGCCATAAATGTAAATATCTAACACTAGAAAGCACACTTGCAGCCACGATTTTACACAACCTCCCTATAAAGAGGACTAAATAGTTTGGCAAAACAGGCTGGAATCCTGGAAGGGCAATTTAAGTACATTAGTGTGGTTTGGGATGAAACAGACATCGCGACACCAGACTTAAAACCTATTTTGAATTACAGCCCCTAGATTATTTGGTAACTCCACAGCAGCCGTGAGTGGTTTGGGACGGAGCCAATGTCATTTAAACACACACAACACTGTGAGCTGCATGTTCAAGTCGCTCTCACACACAACACCACTGTTTATTTTATATAGTCAGCACCTACAAACAAATATTACAAAGCATCCTGTTAAGAAACACAAGATGCACTAGGGATTCTCTGACCCAAGTCTTTCAGCAGACAGATAAATCACCTGATACCAGCACCAGCTATTTTAGTCAGTAACCAAGTGACAACAGTACATCCCTAATTATAAGATGCTGATAACTTCTGCTGTTCTTAAAACTTTCAACACAAGTTGTCTTTCTCACAACACTGACATTTCCAACGCTAGCTTGTTTTCAGAAGCACTGATCTGAGCATTTTGGTATTGGAAATCAGTCTAACACTGACTCAAATAGGTATCTGTAACAATGAACTGATCTTAACATTTAAGATCGTGTATACTTTTTTTCTATGTATTATTACTTTAGACTGAGCTTTTCTCCCGTCGTCATTTAATGTAATCTATTTGTTCACTTACATTTTGAAGTCTTTGGAAGCAATCAGACTACATGTAACTGCACGTTTGTTGTACTGCATGAATTTGACATATTTTACATAAATGTACATGATTAGAATACTTGTCAGAATTGTGACTCAACGCCGGTGTCCGGTGTCTTTGCATTCGCTTTATTGACTTTATTAGCTTTGGTGATTTAATTTCAGCTGTATGACAGCACTGTAATTTAAATAAATTTCTAACCAAAAATACATAATGCATTAGTGTGTATATATATAACCTACTAAAGCAATGTCAAATGTACACATAAAAGACTGATCCAGACAGTGAGGCCAACGCATTATTAATTATAAGACTGTTCTCGGATCAGTACTCAGTATCGTACCTAAAGCCCAGGAATCGACATCGGAACCGAAAAGCTGGATACATACAACTAGACTCTAATACACCCGTAATATGGACTTTACACCGTCTCGGACCCACATGTATGAGGAGGAACTTACTAAAGAGACTTTTTATATAACGAAAGTAACTCGCTTCATACTTCTCAGCGTGTTTGTGAGGTAAATTCGGCGCTAACTTAGCTAGCGGCGGCTCCATAACCTGGCGTCCCCACACAGCCCACGTTTAGCCCGCAACAACCACAAAACCCGACCAAAAGTCCCACAAAAACAACCAGATACGCACCAAGAAGCTTCTTAACCTCCTCCTCGCTCATGAAGACGTTGACGCTGGGTCGGTTGTTGTTGTTGTTGTTGTTGCTGCTTATGGTCGGTGTTCCAGGGTTGGCGAGGCTCAGGGCCGCTTGGAGGAGCAGGAGGAAGCAGAGCGCTGCCTGAGTCACAACGCTCCAGCTCCGGGACGCGGCCATCGGCTCCTCCGGGCCCCGCATCGCTTCACTCTTGCCTCCTTCCTGCCTCTTCTTTTTCCCCCTTCGTATTCACCTCATCCAAAGCTCGAGTTTCCTCCTGAGGGCCACATAGTAGCAGCACGGCTTCCACAACCGACCCGTCTTCTCCCGGCTCTTACACTGCCGAGCTAATTGGCTAGCTCGCTATCCGGCCCAGTTAACTAACTAACTTCGCTCAAAGCTCCGGGAGAGCCGAAAAAAAGTTTCGTCTCTTTAAGTAAGTTCCTCTTCCCGTTTCTGTAAAGCTTTTTAAAAGGCTAAACTGCACCCAGTACTTGAAGAAGGACGCGGGAACGATAAGAAACGAACAGCAGTAAAAAGTGGTGTCCGGCTCTTTCCTTTCATGGTCCTTCCTCCCCCCGCTCCTACAATCTCAGTTTTCACTGAAGAAACGGGGAGGGCTCACGTTAACGCGGGGGCGCGCACGTTGGTGGGGGCGTGACGAATAAAAAACGTCTTGACTCCACTGTGAGCTCCACATGGGGCGGGGCTACGCTATTACGGGAGCGCGCACGTCGACTAGAAGAGGGCGTGGTCAATGATTTTCTGAACGCGTTCCCATACCGAATAAAATGCAAAAAATGAAAGTTAAATGCAAAATTTTTATTATAAATCATAAATTATGTTTGTACACTGTGCATTAATTGCAACGATTTTTTATTTTATTTCTATCGCTTCTAAAAATCAATGAAAGAGTAAAAATGAGTGTAAATTGCGGGAAAAAAAGTTACATCAACGTAAAAAAAAAGTTTAGAACACGAAATTGAAACAGGATAAAAACTTCAATAAATAGTAAAATACAATTAAGCCATAGGCAGGTACACCTGTTGAAAGTAAAATTAAATTAAAAATAATAATTAAATAAAAGATGGCATGAAATATGACAGGTCTGACTAAATTATGTTTTTCAATTTGGAAACTAAAAGACATCAAAATGTAAACAGGATTCCTGTGATTAAAGCTGGAGTTCTAAGCTCTGTGCTATTTTTCTTGTTTGTAGATTTGGCTAACATTCTGAACAAGCTCGAATAATAACACAGAAGGCCGCAACTAACACACACACACACACACACACACACACAAATACAACTGAGACATCTAGTGGTAAATGTTTCACAATAAAACCATTTCTAATCACAATAAATGAATTAAAGCTATTTGTAACTTGAGATTGCTAAGATTTACTTGAAAGATAAATGATTTCATCACCAAATTAGCCAGAAAATCAGCCTAGATCTTAATAACAAGTGACTTAATAGCAAGAGTATGCTCCCATTAAATTAGTTCCATTCCAGTGAAATGCTATCTGTTCTGCTGATAAACTCTGCTTGTGCTGGAGAGGATGTTTTATGAAATTTCCTTCCGACGTGAGAATGTTTGAACAGCTCCTAAAGAAGAGAGCAGAGCTAAAGACAAAAATCCACAAAAGCACATTTTAATCTTTTTATTATTAAAATATTCACCTACAAAACAAACCTATAAACACTATTTACAGGATAGCTAGCAGATAAGAACGGGTCAAACTAAAACAAACTGACACCAGTTTTTTTTTTTCCAGTATTTGTGCTCTTGTTGAGGGTGTGAAAGATTCGTCTTTTGCGCAGTCCTAACAGTCCTAAGGCTGAATGAGATGGAGAGTTGAAGGGAGATGCAACAAGCAACCATTGTAAAGATTTTCCCTGAGGGACGACACAGCCACATACTGTTCAATATCACCAAACATTTCCGTTCTGAGGTATGCTATTTGAAGCAGGCTAACTGCCAGAAAGTAATGGTACAGGAGGATTTACAGAAAGCTGGCCACCAAATGGTCAGTGAGCTAGTTGGGGAAACAGAGTTGATTTTCTAAGGTTCCACGTTCCAAAAGAGTTCTGGGTTTCGATGAGCTAGTATGGATAAAGCCTCCTACAAAGTAGAGAAAACAGAGATTTAACACATCAGGAAACAAATGAGAATTAAAGAATTTTTAATAAGTAAGTGAGTGACATTGTGACCTCTGCATTTGACCCATCTGTGCATGAGCAGTGGGCAGCTGATATTCAGCGCCCAGAGAGCAGTGTTTGGGACGGTACCTTGCTCATGAGTACCTCAGTGGTACCTTTAACTGTCTAGGACTTGAACTGGTGACCCTCAGCTCACACAGCCAACTCCCTAACTGTTACACTACCAACTGCCCCAAAATTTATGCATGACTTAAATACTGAATTCAGGTGAAAATGATTTTGTCAACCTCTTAAACCTCTTATTATGTGGTCCCTTTTAACATGTGAAGAAAACTAGGAAAAGCTACTTTTCTTAGTTAATCATAAAAATAGAGTGCTAGTAAACTGCATAACCTTCTTATGAAGTTTTTTAAATATTTCATAAAATTAAAAAAATATATAATGTTAGCTATTACAGCACTATTACTAATTTATTGAGCATTGCTAAACCGTAAAATATGCCTCAGAGGTTAAGAAATTAATCATTTTAGTTCATAAATAAATAAAAATTATACCTTTATTGCTGCCTTTGTGTTCTTCGGTCTATAGATAGAGAAAAGGAAAAAGTTATAACTTTAATTTTACAATCTGTATATTTTGCCTCATATTTTACATTCATACTTCCTTGCTTAAGTGTCTTAAAGGCGCCTCAAGTTAAAATGTAGACGTTAAACTATAATCTTATTTACAGTCAGGAGTTATGCAGGCAACTGCTCAGAGCCAACAGCAGTTGTTCTTTGTTGGCTAAAAATATCTAATTGGTCACAGTACGGTACACTACAAGAGTTTATATTTGAAGTCTTACTGGAGTTCATAAAACAGTTAAATGTCTCTCAGACTCAAGCCAAAATCAAGAGTAAGAATGAAAAAGTGTGGTAAGATGTTAAGGGAAGGCAGATCCACAGACTGTATGGACGGTGAACTGTAATGCATTGGAAGATTCATAAACAGGGAGGAAATATTGGGAAAAATAATCAAATTTGAACAGTAATCACATATAATCACATGGGTTGCTAACAAAATACTTACTGTTAGATTTTTTGGGCAGCAGAGGCTCACATATCTCTCTAAAACATACATCCTGCTGTACTTTATATGTTCTTTTGTATCTGTGAAGGAAAAAAGAGAAGGTTGTCACAAAGACCTAATCAGTGTCCTCTGAGTGGGCTTAGACTCTATTTAGACAAACACTAAGCCTAAGAGTCAATTCCAAAAGAGAATTCTGGGCGCAAAATCGATATAATGCTTCAGGGCCATGGAAAAGTCGCACAGCATCTCTCCCAGTCACTTCGCCAAATGAACCAGTAGTTTAAGGTTAATGCCTAAATGAACTTATGATGGGTAGACGGCTCATGTGATCCATATGAGTTCAGCATTCATTCATTCATTCATTCATTCATTCATTCCCTGAACCGCTTCATCCCTATTGGGGTCGTGGGGACAGGAGCCTATCCCTGAACTTTGGAGACGAGGCGGGGGCCCAACCCTGGGTGGGCGCCAATACACCGCAAGGAACACACACAAACACACTCACAACTAGGGGGTAACATAGAATAACCAATCAACCTATAACCCATGGTTTTGGACTATGGGAGGAAACCCAGAGAATATCTGAACCCAGGAAGAGCACACAAATTCCACACAGAAAGATCCCACGGCCAATCCAGGGTTGGAACCCAGGTTCTTCTTGCTGTGAGGAGACAGCGCCAGCCAAGTTCAGCATTCCTTTCAATCAATCATGAATTTAGCATGAAACAAGTTTTTCTGAATCACTGTTAGGTTGAAGAATAACACATCTATCGGGTAGAATGGCAGAACCCTTATTAGGTTTTCAGTAAACCTTATTAGTTTGTTCATGGGACTGAGAATCAACAAACTCACAGGGTCTTATTCACCAATATCTTCTTAAGTATTTTCGTAAATGTATTCTTAAAGAAAAGTCTATGTCAGTTTGAGGGCACGTTCTTTAACTGCCGAACTGTTCAACTTGTTGTTAAAGTCCATGAGACTGCAGAGCTGTACACACAGAAAATTGAACCTGTCAACTGATAGAAAGCGATACAATGATAAAAAAAGGTTCACATTTAAATAGTATAAAACTTTAAATGAAAGAAAAGGCAGTAAGAGTATGTTAAGCGTGCTCTTTAAAGTTCATAGGTTATATTCTTACCCAAGAACAAATCTCAAATAAAAAAACATGAAACATCTGGAATCAGAATCGTTTCCAAACTGGTTGGAACTTAACAGAATGAACAAAGCCAGTGTTTAGTATTTGCCAATACAGCACTTACAGGTAATGGCAGACTCCATCCTCCCAGACGGGGACACTCTTCGTTTCAGAGTAAAGACGGGTGCACGGGTGAGGTACTCGCTGGCAATCTGCAGTGTGTATGTGTTTGTAAGTGTGTGTGTGTGTGTGTGTGTAAGAGTGTGAGAAAGAAAAGGGGAGGAAGAAAGATCGGGAGAGACAACAGGAGGTTAATCAAGCAAAATAATATGAGGAAACGATTATTTTGCAGATAATAGTCATTCTGACGTTTTCCGGAAACTTGTTCTCCCAAAATATAAAACAGTGGAGTGAAGAATTTGATATTTACAGGAGATACTGGAGCTTAGTATAGTAAGATGTTTATGTTTAGAGTTAGCCGAACACAGCCTAGAAAAATGCTGGCACAGATCTGAAGGTCTCAGGAGCATCTCATGACACAGAGAGAGAAAGAGAGAGAGAGAGTGAGAGAGGAAAGGAAAGACAAATAGACACTGACTCAAGAGAAATGAACAGATGGCAAATAATAATAATAATAATAATAATAATAATAATAATAATAATAATAATAATAATAATAATAATAATAATAATAATACAGAGGATGGGCCAAGAGACATTATAACAGTACATAAGGATAAAAAAAAAAAAAAAAAAAAAACACAATAATAATAATAATAATACAGAGGATGTGGGCCAAGAGACATTATAATAGTACAGAAGGCTAATAATAATAATAATAATAATAATAATAATAATAATAATAATAATAATAATAATAATAATACAGAGGGATGGGCCAAGAGACATTATAATAGTACAGAAAGATAATAATAATAATAATACACACACACAATAATAATAATAATACTACAGAGGATGGGCCAAGACATTATATAGTACAGAAGGATAATAATAATAATAATAATAATAATAATAATAATAATATAGAGGATGGGCCAAGAGGCATAATAATAATAATAATAATAATAATAATAATAATAATAATAATAATAATAATAATAATAATAATAATAATAATAATAATAATAATAATAATAAATGAAATGAAGTCAAATCAACAAGAAAGAAAACCAGAGCAGATGAGAAGAGGAAATGCTAAAAGAGAGAACGAGAGCTAGCTACAGTAGACGGAAACTGTACTCACACAGCTCACAGTGTCGGCCCTTGAAGCCGGAGGGACAGTCACAGCTGTAAGAGCTGCTGCTCTGTACACACGAGCCTCCGTTCTGACAGGCAGCAGTCCTGCAGTCACGCTGCACCTCTACAACATCAACAACAGTCTCCATCAGCACCTCCATCTCCACATACACACTGCATTACTGCACATCAGGAATATCCTATATACACACGATAAGCCACGCTCTGCGGAATTTACACATATGGAATTTAGCGGACGCTCTTATCCAGAGTGAGTTCCATTTCCTAATTACCACCTTAGTGACTAAAACCCTGTGTTGGTTATCATAAGATTGGGGTCCGAATTCTAGGATAGCCGCTGTTGGAATCCTGAGCAAGACCTTTAACCCCAGATTAGGAAATGGAAGTTGCTCCGGATAAGGCTTGGAATATACTTGCCATTAACAATGCATATATGCAGGCATCATGGCTGCCATGGCCATCTACATCGTCCAAAATATGCAAGAAGCAATACTGATATGAACGGTCGTGCGAGCACAGAGAGAGGAAGTCACAGGTATGAATGAGTATTCAAGAGCATCTATCTTTATGATACAGCTGGTTAGATACAAGTACGCTTGGTCAAACTGCAAGTATATTCCAGGCCTAAAATTCTGAAACTGTACATGTAAATGTGGTCGAGTTCAACTCCTCTACACCTCCTCCTCCTGTACACTCCAACACCGCTAATTAAAGTGTGGAGAAGCTACTGTTTACCTCAGCATTCCCCCTGTGACCAGACGTTTGGGGGTTCAAATTCCAGACCAACCCTGAGACCCTGAGTCTCTTTAATGGCCATAAATATTTGACCCTCCGCTCTAATGGCTTGTTAGGAAGTGAGTGTTGGGAGATTTTAAGTCACACATTAAGTTTATATCAAAATGAAAAGTTTGATTTGAGCACTGAACAGCAACTAATTAATTCATAGCATCCATAGTGCTTCTCATACACACATTTATTTTCTTCACTGTACTTTTGGGGACATATTTTGTTTTAAAGCAAAATATATATATTCAGCAAGAAACTAGGTCCATACCTTAGTCTGAAATTTGTCTGAAAGATTAGGTCAGAAACACAATCACATTTTTTAACTGACACTTATATCAATATTCACTCATAAAAAATAAGTTATATAAAGCATTTCACCTTATGAGTACCGGACGTCACACACACAAAGGTTACAAATGTTAGTTTCTCTTGTCATTAAGTATGAGTATTTTGTCTTCTTACGAATGTTTTACAAAAGCGTACCGATGTATTAAATTAATGACCACAAAAATATCTCAAATGACCACGGTCTTGTCTAGCCGAGTGCCGCACTGCTGTTCTCTAACACTTTAAGGGAAATGTGTGTGTTTGTGTCTCAGCTGGGAGCAATTACCAAGTCAAAACACCACCTACAGAGCTGGAGCAGACTGCAGCAGGGACTTGACCCCGCCTGCAGAGAGCCTCGACTCCTCTCATGATAAGGAGGTTTAGGTTTAGTTCCACTAAAAAGGAAAACGCACCCGTCTTCCTCCGGCTCGTTTCCTCAGGTATCTCCAGAGCCAGGCTGATTTTATTGGTCGTCTCCTCCATCCGCTCTAATTTGATTGGAGGTTCGGGTTCTGTGCGAGAGAACAGGGCAGTTGTTTTAGCCAAAGCTGGTTAATTTCCCGCTCATATAGAAAAATGATGATCAAAATAATAAGATGCGTAATTGCTTTGTGCATGTCATATGATGTCTAAATACAGCAACCAATAATTTGTTACATTTTCTTTCTCAACTTTTACACAATCCATGAAAGTGACCTTGAAGTTTTTACTGACATCTAGTGGCGAGGCTGTGTATGATTCTTAATGCTAAAGTGTTCTGTTGGGATTGAACGATACAAGTACTGCAAAGAAACATGACTTTTTGACCGCAAGATACAAACTTGAAGGTCTCATGATGTTGGACAGAAAAATCAAAACAACAGGGCACAGCACAGCACACAGTGCACCACCATAACATGTGATGTCTGCATTTGACCCATCCGTGAAGGAGCAGAGGGCAACTTTTCAGCAGCCGGGGAGGTACCTTGCTCATGAGTATGTGGTACTTGGTACTTTTACCAGTCAGGGACTTGAAATGGGGACTTTCCGATCGCAAGGCCAACTCCCTAAGCTCTACGCTACCTCCTGTTAAGAACAGAAGCTACGAGCACTCTAATACAAATTTCTATTGCATGCATCCTCCTGGGCTTTCCTCCTACAGTCCTACAGTTGTATTTACATTTACGTTTACAGCATTTAGCAGACGCTCTTATCCAGAGCGACTTACATTTCCTAATTTCAGGGACAGTTCCCCTGAGAGCAATTAGGGTTAAGGGTCTTGCTCAGGGAGCCAGTGCTGGTAGTGCCAGAGGTCGAATTCAAACCCACAGCCTCTTGGTCCAAAGACGAGTGTCCTACCTGTAGGCCACCAACGACCCCATAAATGTATAATATTATAGCATTAAAATATATAATTTATGTTATTGTTAATAAATATTTTAGTCATTTTAGAAAACGTTCATTTAAAATGAATACACACCAAAATTACACTTCAACTCACATCTGTTATGTATAAAAACAGCAACTGTCTTTTTCCCTGCTGGAGGCTGGTACTCCACATCTTTATTATTACATTTAGGCATTTTCTATCTACATCACATTCCAGTTTGAGTTTGTGATCATTAAGAAGAACTACCATGTGCTTTCAATTTATGAGGACGGGGGAGCAGTAAAAGAATAAAACAATTCAGCATTTCAAGAATCTGATATAGACCTTTCTTAGGAAATTGCTCAAATGTAAGACGAGGTCCAGTGTTTATAATTCAAGACCCCAAACTAAACTAAACTTGGGCAGTTGGTAGCGTAACGGTTAGAGATTTGGCCCCATGATCGAAGGGCTGCAAGTCCCGGACCGGTATAGGTACCACTGAGGTACTCACGAGCAAGGCACCGTCCCAAAGCACTGCTCCCCTGGCGCTGCCAAAACGCTGCCCACTGCTTCTTCACGGATGGGTCAAATGCAGAAGTCACATTTTATTGTGGTGCACCGGGTGCTGTGATGTGTTCACAATGACAGATAATCACTTAATTTGTCTTCTTGTCAAAGTAAAAATAAATTATAAATTGTAAATAAGGCTAAGAATTTGCTGATTTACTAACTTGTCAAGAATAACCAGCAGTGACCACTGGTCAGATAAATATATTTGGTCATAATGAATGAAAAATCTAGCGCTAAGCCACGTTTAAGGAATGAATGTGATCTTTCCACTCAGTATTTTTTCTTGAGAACATAAGAATCTGTATGATCCCACTGACTTGTTCGATGGAGAAGAGTTTTGCGAGGCAAGTTGGTGAATTTGGCCGTGATCCTCCCCCTGCCATCTATCAGCTCTGTGTATCTGTGACAGACAGAGAACAGAAACTGCCACTTTCATAGAAAACACTCCTTCAAGCAGCACCTGCACTATAAATACACTCGTGCACTTTATAAGCATTCATTTGAGGCCTGCGGCCCTCAGACTTTAAAACCAATGCTAAAATGGAAGAGTATGTCCTCGCAGCATGGCACATACCTTGGCAGTTCCTCTGAGAGCTCCCTTTCTTTATCAGATCCTGCATCCTGAATTTTGGCTCTGATCAACGGTTTCCCACTCGGGACGTCCTGATTTTCCTGAGGTCTTCCTGTTTTCTCCTCTAGAGGTACTGTCCAAAAAACATGCATGATAAGAGTAATGTCAACGGAGATGACACTTTTGTTTACATACATAACATAAACTTGAGTTAATCTCAATGAAACCTTACGGTATAATTAAATTCATTCATTATCCGAACCGCATTATCCCAACCGGGGTCGCCGGGGGAGCCTTAGCTTATTCCAAGAACTTACGGGCGCAAGACGGGGACCAATCCTGAGTAGGCACCAACACACCGCAGGGCACACACACTCACACAATCACACCTTACGGGCTAATTTAGAGTCGCCATTTAACCTACAGTGCAAACCATAGCGTCCGGAGGAAGTCCACGCGAACACGGGGAGAGCATGCAAACTCCACGCAGAAGGGCCCTACGGCCGACCCGGGGATCGAACCTAGGACCTTCTCGCCGTGAGGCGGCAATGCTAACCACTGCGCCACCGTGCCTTTGCCACACCCCACGTATGGATGGCCACAGAATTATGTTAATTCCTAGGGACAGTTTGGAAAGTGAAATGGAATGACAACGTAAACACACAACATTGACATGTTTATTCTATTCATTTGTTGTTTGCACCGTTAAAACTGGAGCCACGTCGTCTCGTCTCTCTGTGTACTTGTACAGTACATAGCAGAGATGACAAAGTTTACTCTGACTTTGACTAGAGACACTGTTCATGGCTTAAAAGTCTCAGCTCATTGATGGGACATTGACTACTGCATTTCTTATCAACAGCCTAAATGCCATCTTCAATTTACTGTGTTTTTGCACACCCATATACAGTAGTCATGTCATACTTCTCATACTGTGAACACTGCACTATTGCAAAACTTTTGTTCAGACTGTACACTTGACTATTGATACAAATCCATTTTCTACTTCCGGCTCCTTCATGTCATGACTTTTTCAAACTTTGTAAATTATTACTGTAAATTCTTGCACTCTCTTTAAAAATGACAGTTTTGTCTTTTCAATTCGTACAACAATATCCGTATTCTTTTATTTATATTAGTATCTTGTGCATAAATACACTACCCTGCAAAAGTTTGGACACACCTTCCCATTCAATGTTTTTTCTTTATTTTCATTACTATTTACATTGTAGATTCTCACTAAAGGCATCAAAACTATGAATGAACTGTGTAAAGGCTATTTGACCAAGAAGGAGAGTGATGGAGTGCTGCGCCAGATGGCCTGGCCTCCACAGTCACCTGACCTAAACCCAATCGAGATGGTTTGGGATGAGATGGACCGCAGAGTGAAGGCAAAAGGGCCAACAAGTGCTCAGCATCTGTGGGAACTCCTTCAAGACTGTTGGAAAACCATTTCAGGTGACTACCTCATGAAGCTCATCGAGAGAATGCCAAGAGTGTGCAAAGCAGTGATCAAAGCACAAGGTGGTTATTTTCAAGAATCTAAGATATAAAACATGTTTTGGGTTATTTCACACTTTTTGTTTACTACAGAATTCCATATGTGTTCATTCCTAGTGCCTTCAGTGAGAATCTACAATGGAAATAGTCATGATAATAAAGAATAAAACATTGAATTGGAAGGTGTGTCCAAACTTTTGACTGGTAGTATATATATTCTTAATGTCTCAGCACCAACCACCAAAGCAGATTCCCTGTATGTGACAACATACTTGACAATAAACTTCATTCAGATTCTGATTCTTCAGGTCAGTAAGATTGCAGTTGCCAAGTTCAACTACAAGGGTGTGTATAAACTTAAATTTAACAGCTTATAGTTTAACTGCAAGTTAAACTATCGACCAGACCTGGGCAGTGCCCAGCCATTTGTCTGTCCCTGGCTGGCCCGCCTGAAGACAGTGTAAAATTACAAATGAAACATAAAAATCAAACATAAGTAGTGTATTTTATGCACACCATTCAACTGCGTTGCTTTTATTTTGAAGGTGAAAAAATGCAAGAATGTGCATATTTTATTTAATAATGCTTTTGTTGTCAAAAGAATGTATTGTCAAAAATAAAATGATATAAAGATATAATATGCTCTGCTCTGCACATTTCTAGCTTAACTGTAACATCTAGTAACAACAGTAGGATCTAATCCAAACTAGACAACTGTCTGTTATAAATGAAGTTCAGTTGAGCTGAGTTGATTACAGTCTATTGGTTTGGTCAATTCAATAGTCAGTTCAAATTTGTCATGTGGCCCCTTGGGAAAATTATTTGCCCACCCCTGCTACAGGCTAATCAATAAAACATTAATTGGCCGTGTGTTTAGGAAAGTAAGTCACTCTGGATGAGAGCACCAAATGCTGTAAATCTACGCCCAAAAATCGGTAAATAACCATCACAACCCATCTCGAAATGTTTTACCAGAAATATCCATCACATTTTGAGATGCATTATGGTGGTCATTTGCCGATTTTGGGGATATATTACATCACAGCATCGAATGACCATCACAAACGATATCAAAATGGCTCCCCACTTTTGAATGCACCCCCTTTTTTCCCCCTATTTTGTCCAGCCATGACCGTGCAAAACTCACATGTGGTGAAGGCCAGGTGCTGTGGCACACTATGGATGTGCTGGTGGCCAGAGTTGCGGACGGCGGTCAGGGCGAGTCGGTAGTGTTGCCCGGGACTCAGCTCACGCATGGTGTAGCTCCCCAACGCGCCGTCGGGCAGGTAGCGGCTGCGTGTGCTCAGGCCATGCGTCACATTCACCACAAAGCCATCCGGAAGACTGCGAGGATGCCGGTCCCACGTGACCCGGGCGGAGCTGGAGGTCACGTGGGAGACGGAGAGGTTCTGAGGTGGGAGCGGTTCTGAAATAGCACAGGGGGTTTTCACCTTTTTAAGGAGTATACTGTGTGTGTGAGGGGAGTGACTAACATTACTGACATTACAAATGTAACTACTCAGTTAGAAACTAGAGCCGTAGTGAAGCTATTTTTGAAACTTTAACAGTAACTATTTTTTAAACAAATAGCAACATAGATTGCCAAAGTGCTACACTGCTCCTTCATGGATGGGTCAAAGGCAGAGGTCACATTTCGTGGTGCAAGGTGTGCTGTGCTGTGTTCACAATGACAAATAATCATCCACTTTCACTTTCACAAGTACTATATTAAAACAGTAGCTTGGCTGCAGCTAATCATAAGTAACTTGAAGCTTTGAAAACCTTCCCTTAAAAAGCAGCTTCCCTGATACAGTGTGTGTGTGTGTGTACGTGTGTGTGTGTGTGTGACATTGCAAAATGTGACAAGCAGACAGAGAGTGACAGACTTACTTGTCCAGAAGAGCAAGGGTCCAGCAGGGTGGCTAGTGGAGGGCAGATCTTCAGGGCGAACTCCACTCTGCGTCAGCACGTTTACTGTGTACATCTGACCTGGGAGCAAAGAACTGGGCCACACACACACACACACACACACACCGTCACTCTCTGTCTTCCTGTTACTCTTGTGTCACTGTTGACTTGGAAAGGCGGTTTGTGTTTAATATTCACTGAGTCTAAATTACCAACTGTTCTTAACCCTCCTGTTATGTTGCAGGTCAAATTGACCCATTTTAAATGAAAACAAAAAAAAGTTTAAAGTATTTTTTCAGTATGAACATCTTTTAGAATAATCAATGTCATGTAAAACTATTGTGTTTTATATGTAGGTCTTGTACATGTACATTAAAAAAAGTTTTTTAAAGCATTTTTTAAATGAAAACAAGTGCATTATTCTCATTAAACCATGATCTGTGAGGGGTAAATAACACCATCACACCAAATATTGATGAAATGGTTAGTAATGGAGTTAATAATGAGATATAAACAATGTTCATTGGGATCTTTTGGTTTCTGACACTTTTGGATAATTAAACATGCCCCGGGTCAAACTGACCCAGGAACATCAGTGGTGCTCCCGAGAAACGAACGAAGCAGAAGGGTTAAAAAAGAACAGGACCTATAAAAGAGTGCTTGTGCTTGTGGGTTTGCGCAAAACAATAGCCTACTGGAGATTCTTCTGTTCAACAGTGGTATAATATTGTTATTTACATTTGTTATCATTTATCATAATTATTTTATAAAACATGATCATTTGAATTTAATACACATCACACGTTGTTCTTGAGGCTGAATCTCTTTTTCAGAAGTATTTTCTTTCCAGAAGATTTTCTTTCCTTTTAGAGTCCAGTGCTCCACCCTCTTTATAATTAGGGTTAGACATTTTCTGTCAATTTCACATTCCAATCTTTGCGTGCGTAATTTACAAGGACAGGCAAGTTATATGATGAGAACAAACTTGAAGAGAATTCTGCAGTTTAAGAATGTCAAGCGTCCGATGTAGAAAAGTTCTTAAGAACAAATTTACTAAAATATCAGTGTCACGGACACAAATCCAAGTGCAGACTTAAAACTTTTAGACCATAAGTAGCCTCAATAGAGCCATCTGGTGGAATCAACATGTGCTGCATGCAGCCAACCAGAACAGGAGCAACATAGCCAGCGCATTTTGCTTCACTCAGCTAACCCCGTGCTACCTGCAGGCGTTCTGACCTGAATGCGTATTCCGTTATGCTGGTGTTGAGGATGGCGGTTCGAGGGCCGCTTCCGTCTGAAGGTACCAGGGAGACGCGCAGTAGATTGACAGAGGCGTGCCGTCCCGCCTGCACCAACCAGCGCAGCCACACCTGCGACGAGGTGACGTTCACCACCTGCAACTGCTCCACCTTACGAGGCCCTGGAGCACAGGAGAAATTGAGAAATGAGCATGCAAACTCTATACAAAATCTATTATCAAAAAAAAAATCAAATAGAGTTTCTCTCCTGCTACTTCTAGTTTTGCAACACCAAGTCACTATTTGATGAAACGCAAGCAGCTTTGCCGCCTCTGCAGTTCATACCTGAAGATAAGCAGTTTGGGTTCTGATCAGCACTCTAGTCAGGATGGGAGGACATTTGTAGATTCTGTTCTTACCCTAATAACACATCACCAGGGTGATGGTGGTCTAGTTGTTAGGATACTCTCTTAACCAAGAGGTTGTGGGTTTGAATCCTACCTCCAGCACTACTACCATTGGGTCCCTGAGCAAGACCCTTAAGCCCAAATTGTTCTCATGGAAACTGTCTCTGAAATTAGGAAATGAAAGTTGCTCTGGATAATAACATCTGCTAAATAATGTAAATGTAAATGTGACCCGATCTGCCATAATGAGTCGGAAGTCGGCGTTCTATTTATTTAGATATGGGCCGATTATGTTGAAAAACATCAAAAATATCGATTTTTCTTTTTTTGTCTTATATGAAAGAAAAGGTCTTCAAAATTCAAGAAAAATCAATATTTTTGATGTTTTTCAACATAATCGGCCTGTATCTAAATAAACAGAACGCCGACTTCCGACTCATTACGGCAGATCGGGTCACAAATGTAAATCTCAAAAAGGAAAACACTGGTGAATGTCAGGATCTGAAAACTGTGCGTTGTAAGAACAAATTTCTTCTTAGCAACGGTTCGTGAGTAAGGCTCACTCTGGGTGTCTAGAAAAGCTCTATAGAAAGGTAACATTCATTCATTGCTTCCAAAGGTCATAAAAAATTATTACTGAGTTTGTGCCAGGCAATCACGTAATTCTAAATCAGGGGTCATTTACTCCCACTGGCTGTTAGGTAACTGCAGCTCTAGTACAACAGAAAGCAAGAAGAAATTGGGCATCAAACACCTTGGCCGACAAGCTACATTTGAGGTAAAGTGGAAAAATGTGTTTAAATTGGACTGTTCCTGAACTATTCCTTTAAGAAGCGTCCAGTGCAAAGCGCTCACTTGTGCGTATGAGTGCAAAAGCCGGCTGGCTGATGTCGTTGCCCTCGGCGCTGCGCTTGACAGAGAAGGTGGAGATGTTGTATAACTGGCCGGGGATCAGGTCCTGCAGCACGTAGGTGGAGTGCTGCCTCTCCAAGAAGTCAGTTTTGCGAGGGCTGCGGCCCACCGGGGAGTAAGCCACGGCATAACCGCTGATCAGGTTCTGGGTGATGTCGGACTGATCCCAGCGCAGCTCCACCTCGCTCTCCTCCACGCGCAGCACATGCAGGCCGGATGGAGGCAGCAGATCTGGAGAACAGACAGTAGTTACATTTAAACTCTAACCATCTGACCAACTCCTTTTATGAACCACGTCCACACAAGTTTGATGGATACTTATATTTAGGCAGTGGGCAGCCAACATGGGTGGCGCCTGAAGAGCAGTGCTTGGGGACGGTACCTTGCTCATGAGTACCTCAGTGGTACCTTCACCGCTCCAGGATTCGAACCGGCGACCTTCCGACCACAGGGCGAACGCCCCAACATTTACACTACCAAGTGCCCCAAAAGGTTGGCATGTCTTTCTATTATTTTCTATTTTTATTATTATATTTGAGTCTTCAAACAGATCACCAAACATCACCAAAAAGAACTAATTCTGTCAATAATTCTCACTCTCCAGAATGCAGTAGTGAACTCTGCAAGCTCGTTCATCCCCACTAAATCTGCCAGGTTGTTGCTTTAAGTGTAGAAAGCAGGAAAAACTTGACTGTTTAAATTCAGTGGTCCCACTCCCCAGAGGAGGATGACTTGATGATGAGGTGTACCTCTCTCGCAGTCACGCCCAGTGTGTCCCACTCTGCAGGCGCAGCTGTAGTTTCCTCTCCGGTCACTGCGACAGAAACCTCGGCTCCCGCACGGCTGCAGCACGCAGGGGTTCTCCACTAGGGGGCGACATCACATTTCTCTTGCAAACTTTGGCAGCTCCACAGAGGTGTCAGAGGGTTCATGAAGTGACAGTGTGTCAAAATATCATGTAGAGCAACGTTTCTCAACCTCAGTCCTGACACAGAATTGGTATTTTCACTCAGCAATTTAAGCTGACCGTTCTGGCAAGTTGGTTGACATAAGCAACCACAAATAAACATTTATTAATCATCTTGAGATAATATAAATGTGTATGTGATGCAGTGAAAACTAACTAAAGGCCAGGATAAAAGCGTTCAAGAGATTAGGCCTGAGGAATATCTGAGGAATATCTGAGGACAGGTTGTTCCAAATCTTTGGTGCATGAAACAGGAGGCTGCTTCTCAACATTTCCTGTATGATACTTAAAGAATGTTTTTGTGAATGTGCCTTTTTGGAACATATCCAAACTCGGCAATATATAAAGGTGTTTGTATGTTTGCGCATTAAAACTAGAGATGCATTTCTGCAAGCAAATGCCAGTGTGATTGCTCAAGTTCTGTAGCTGTGACATAAAAACTGGCTGAGTAGAAAGATTTTGTTTAAAATGCATTGAAGTGAATGGGGAGAGAACAAGGGACGGTAAAAGTAAGAAAAAAGACGAGTGCAGGTCAAAGCGGATTCAGAGGTGGTTTGAGGTGGCATAAGAGCCCTGCTGGCTGCCGTGCGGAAACGGATGAAGGAAAGCTTTCGAGTCTCAAATCCCATGTGTTCTTAATGAGAGAAAACGAAAAGGAACAGAAAAAAGGATGAAAAAGATCAGTGTGTGACATGGTAGTAACAGATATGCGAAGAGGCCCGTGGACCCTAGAATCACACTGAATTTGGTGGCTCTGTGAAGAATGGCGACCACGCAGCAAAATTTGAGCTTTATGTTAGTCTATGGGGAAAAATGGAGAGAACTCACGAACAATTGCATGTATCAAAAATGTGTAAATGAGCACACCACACCGCAATAGGTTGCATGTTACAGAGCTGGAACAAGGTTTCGAGGAGCAGTGGCCAGAAAAAGTGCGTGGAATAAAAATTGGATAACAATATGTGAGTGCTCACCACAGTCGGAATTTGAATGATTTTTTTAATTGTGTATTGCTTTTTTATTGGACATTCTTGTAACAACCAGGCATGAATTATGATCCCCTAACCATAAACTTAGGGAGCCTTGTTCCCACAAGTGGACCCAGTGCACAAAAGGGTCAAATCAAAGTTCTCGTCTACCCGTGACCCCAGAACACTTGACTTCATTAAAAGTGTTGTAAGTGAGAGTGTTCTTGAACATACAGGTCTGGCAGCGGTCTCCTGTGTAGCCTTCTTTACACACACACAGGTGGTTCCGTCGGTAGCCTCGGCACACGCCGCCGTTCAGACACGGGTTCGACTCACATCCGTCCAGCTCTAGAGAGAACACAGAGACTTTAATGGACTGATATTAGTAAAGTACACAACAGACATCTTTAAACAGACGGTAAGATGACTAGGAAAAATTCATACATTTAGCTAATGAAAACAGATAAAGCGGTGACTGCAAAACTGTAGAGGATGGAAAGAACTGTATGACCTGGACATTTCTTTGCTCCTCTGCTTGAAATAACCACTATCAATCTTCTTGACATGGTGGTCACTTTCAATTTTTTGGATGTTTACAAAAATGGCAATTAATGTTGTTTTTATAAAGATGTGGCTGTTACTTCACCTCATTCACATTGACCAAAGCACTGTAATTAAAGTAACTGAGTTACATATAGTTATTGTATAGTAATAATTTTATATATATATATATATATATATATATATATATATATATATATATATGTAATAATTTCATATATACAGCATGTAAATCAATATAACACTGTCTTCGTTCATTCATTCACTCATTATCCAAACTGCTCAATCCCAACTGGGGTCACGGGTGAACCGCAGCCCATCCCGTGAACTTGTGGGTGCAAGGCGGGAACCAACCCTGGGCACACGCACGCACACAATCACACTCACATTGACAGCTTACAGGGGCAATTTAGATTCGCCAATCAACCTGTAATGCATGCTTTTAGACTGTGGGAGGAAGCCGGAGCACCCGGAGGAAACCCAGATGAACACAGGGAGAGCATGCAAACTCCACACGGACAGGCCCTACGTCTGCCCTGGGTTTGGACCCAGGATCTTCTCGCTGTGAGGTGGCAGCGCTAACCACTGCACCACCGTATTGCCCATAACACTATATTTATTAATTACGTTGCCCCCCACATGCCACCCTATTGAAAAAATCCTAGATTGGGAGAGGTCACATTCAGTGTTGGGAATAACATGTTACAAAAGTAACCCTATTACACTTATGTATTACTTTTTGATATAACACAGTAATGTAATACATATTCAGTAATATTTTACTCGTTACATATTTCAGTAATGCTCGTTACAACACACTTTTAACCTAAAGTTTAGAGCTGTTTTTTTTTTATTTAAAAATCACCAACACCACAAGACCCTTGGTACAAGAGAAAAATTCGGGGAATTAAAGAAAAGCACCACCGCACCACCCTTAAATGTGAACCAATTTTGCATAAAGCTAAAATATGAATTGAAATGTGTTAATATGAGTTTCCTGTGTTCAGGAAGCAGCGTTTTACCGCAGTCCTGGCCGGTGTAGCCTTGCTGGCAGTGACAGAAGTAGGATCCCGGCTGGTCCTCGCACGTGCCTCCGTGTTTACATGGCTCAGAGAGACACTCGTCAAGATCTGACACAAACACACAAGCAGGGAAAATGCTGGGGACACTCAAACCGGCATCTCACACAGAACCAAATGTAATGTTAACATAAACTACATAGCAGGAGGGTCAAGCTCAGATCTCAGAGGACCAACAGAGGGATTTATTTTAATATTCTGTACTGTGCAAAGGTCTTGATCCACTCCTGATTTATCCATATTTTGCTAGGAAAATGTGATATATTACAACACCAGCAAATAGAGATGTAAATACTATTCCTCAAGACTACATCAAAAACAACACAAGAAAGTCTGGCTCTTCGGATGCTAAGTATGAAGAAAGCTCAAAAGTAAATGAGAGCTCAGTGGGCTGTAGTCACCTGTCTGACAGCGCTGGCCGGTGAATCCCGACTCACACTCGCACAAGAAGGAGGCCACTCGGTCTCGACACGTCCCACCGTTCATGCAAGGCTGGGACAGACACTCGTTTATTTCTGCGGAGGAGAAGGAGCATCACTCACACGCAAGGTTGTGTTCGAGTCACAGAGCGACGTCTCATAACTGATTCTCGTAATACTCGTGGAGTTCTTTTAGAGAAATCCAATCACAAGGAAAGGAAAAGTCTTTTATAAACGCACAACTCAATACAAACAGAAAATTGATACCAAAGAAATTTTCCACGCAAACACAAATTATGGTAAATCAGACGTCGGGTTGATGAGCTCTGCCCGTATTCTCATGGCAACCAGAAAAACGTGATATTGATAAATCGTAATGGCCATTTGCCGGCTTCGTTCCCCTACTGGCTCACAGGGTGCAGAACTACATATGCCATTTTTTTATATTTGCTGCGGTTGGGATGATGTACTGTCTTCATTCGTTTCCTCACATTAAGTTGCCAAAGCAGCTCCATAGTTTACGGCCTGTGGAGAGACCGCAGACTGGTGCTGTGTTTTTGGCGCTACTAAATTCTACACCGTACTCCCAGAGGCCTCAATATGGACTCACACCAGGCTGGTGCACCTTCGTCGCGCCCAAAACTGGGAATTGACAAACGTCATTCAAAACCAAACTGCTGGTTTGTGTTCTGTAATGCTTATGTGCAAATTTTTTGTCCGTATTTTCCCACGCTGGTGCTTGCTGGATTTTCTAACTACACGCACTGGAATCTAGACCCAACTAGCTAGTAAGTGAAGTAGCTAACTACAAGTAGTGACATTTGTAACTTAACTACTTTCATCAGTAGTGAAGCTACTTTTAAAATGCAGTAGCTTTAAAAGTAAGTAGAGACGCAAGAAACATTTCCACAAATAATGCCAGTGTGATTGCTGAAGTCTTGCACATAAAAACAGGCTGAGTAGAAAGACTAAAATGCATTGAGGTGAATGGGGAAAGAACGAGGGATGATAATAGCAAGGAAAAGATTCAGATGTGTGTTCAGTGAGATGGCCTGAGGTGGCATAAGAACCGGGGTGACTTTCAAGGGAAAATAGTGGAAGATAAGCTTTCAAATCCCGAAAAAAGGATGAAATTGACTGAAAAAAGGATGAAAGGATGAGTGCGGGTCATGATGGTTACAGATATGGAAAGAGAACCCACAAACCATGTCAAATTTGGTAGTTTTGCAACGGTGGCTGTGCAGTAAAGCACCAAAATTTGAGCTCCGTGAAAAAATGGACAAAAAATAAACAGGACTCACGAATTAGCATGCGTCTACAGCTACAGGACGCATGATTTAGAGTTGGAACGAAGTTTCTTATACAAGAACTGTAGGAGGACTATCGGTTCCAAAAAGTAAGTGGACTAAAAATGGTATAACGCTATGCGATTGCTCACCACAGTCCCCTAATTAACTACTTTTCTCAACTAGCAGGTGTTTCTGATTGGTGTTTAATCAGCAGAAGAGGCTTCCGATAGGTTACAATGCCTAGAAGCTCATCGCAGCACCTCTTGGCAGCTGTGAGATGGAGTTCACCTCAAAGATGGAAGATTTTTGAAGATCTGTTGCTGTGTAATAGCCTGGATGTAGTTAGCTAACTTTTCTTTGTAGCTTGTAGTGCGGCTAAGTACTATATTAAACAATAGCTTGGCTGTAGATTAGACACTTTTATGTAAGTTTGCTTGCATTTAAAACTAACTTTCCCAACACTGCTGCCATGTTCAGGACTTTGTCACCACGTGGGAACGCCATCGGCGTGTCGGGCGCACGTTAGGCGATGAGAGATTTAAGCTGGAGCTTCACTAACCGTCACAGACTGGAGGCTGACTCCAGGAGCCGTGGCTGCTGCAGACGCTCTGGGTGGCCCTGGGGATGGGAGTGTATCCCGGGTGACACGCATATAGGGCGATACTGCCCGGGCTGGTGGAGGAGAACTGCACCTGGGCGTGCTTCACTTTAGCAGGGGGACCGCAGTCCTTACCTGGAGAGTTAAAAAGACATTACAATACACTGTGAGTCAAAAAAGTGACCTCTGTATCTTCACCAACCTCCGTACCAACGAAGGAGACACAGTAGAAGTAAAAGTAGTATAATCTAAATCCTCCATAAGTCCTGTTTAAATTTTACAATACAAATTCACTTGACCATTTTCAGTCATTTTGTGATGATCATCACTTTTCACATTTTAGAAATCAGTGCACATTCTACACCGTCACTGGGCCTTTGCCCGATAAATGAGGTTTGCAGATTTTGCTGAGATGAAGTGCTTAGCTAAACTAATAGAAATAAAAGAGATCTAATTGATGTCCTTCATACGTCCTGTCCTAATTTAACTTCACTATTTTCAGCCTAGAATTTTGCATCAATTTGTGATAATCATATTGTTTACATTTTAGAATGAAGGAAAACTCTATGCACAATCTACACTGTGAGTCGCAAAAAGGAACTTTGGTGCTTCTGGTCATTACTTTAGCAAATAATAATGGAAATTCACTGTTGCTTTCAAAATTACATTCATTCATCCATTCATTCATTCATTATCCGAGCTGCTTAATCTCTGTTGGGGTAGCGGGAACCAGAGCCTATTCCAGGAAACACCGAGCGGAAGGCGGAGACCAACCCTTGGGCGGGTGCCAACACAATGCAGGGCAATTTAGAGTCGCCAATTAACCTATATTGCATGCTTGTGGACTGTGGGAGGAAACCGAAAGAAACACGCGAGCACGAGGAGAGCACGCAATGGAGCCCAGGACCTTCTCGCTGTGAGGCGGCAGCGCTAACCACTGCACCACCCTGCCGCCCTTCAAAATTACATTTTCAACAAAAAGATTGTTTTATTGCAAAAAAAATATTTAAACTTTTTCACAACTCTTTTCACAGCAAAAGAGGGTTAACTTGTAATTGCATTTGGCCATAAACTGACTTTTTTATTGTTCAAAACTGTCTGTTACAACTGTCAAGTATTGTAAATATGAAAATACTGTGGTTTTTCACCGTTAGTGCGGTCAGGAATATGATAATCACCTTGTTGCAACAGTGAAAGAATGGTGAAAACTGGTCAACATTTGCAAAGGTTATGGGCAAACGTACAGAGGTTCCTTTTTCTCTCAAAATGTAGATTATTTATATCTCTGAAAGCATTCTTTGTTTACAGCATTTTTTCACACCTGCCTAAAACTTTTGCACAGTACTGTATATGGAAATACTTCACAAGACTACGTTAAAATTTTGGGAGCAAAATATGAAGAAATAGGGGGCGGCTCAAATCTTGCACTTAACTACTTACAGAAAATATTTACAAAATTTAAAAGCAATTACTGCTATTTAAATATAAAGACAATATATAATCATGCACACTAAAAGCTGTTTTTTATTTCTACAATGGAATTTTTACTTTTGGAAATTTGTAAAGCAATTCTACCATATCTCAGTTTGCCTTCACCAAATAACCTCTTCACAGTTCTGACTGAAGCTTGCAAATAAAATGCTGTAACTGATGGAGATCCACATCCATATTGAAAAACCAAGAACCCGACCTAGTGGAAATAAAACTCGCAGAGTCATATTTCTGGGAGGAGCTACAACCCTCATTTGTAAAGAGAATCAGATTTACAGAAGGCTTCATTCAGCGCTCTCTCTTTGGACATTAGAGTGAAAGTCACGTATTTAATAAGACATTGGCATCTGTTTCATCGTCCTGGCATTACCTGAAAGAGGGGAACATCTCGCTTACTTCCCTGTTATCTGCACTTACAGGGAGGGATTGTTGTTATTTTATACCAAATGGTATTGCGTGCTGTGTTACTGTTGTATTTTTAATAAAAGCACATCAGATTACCTTCCAAAGTAGGATGGGCTCCTCTGCTGAGCTCACAGTGTCTTCCCATGAAGGACCCAGAACACTCGCATTTGTACTTGCCGATGTAATGAAAACACGTCCCTCCATTCAGACAGGGACCAGAAGCGCAGGGGTCCGGCTTCCCTACACACAGACACACACACACACACACTTTCATTCATTTTCAGTTCTTCATAGCGACATGAGCAACAGGGCCAAAACTGGGATTGCATCAATGCTTTTTGGTAAGGTAAAATGTGGAGATGAGAACAAACCAAAGTGTCCACGCTGTACCAGTAACAACTGGGAAATACATGAGGTGCACATACTCCTGTCTAGGATTTTGCAGGAGTTGTACAGTGCTGTGTGAAATAAACAATGAGTAAACAATGCTAAGAAACGTTTTTGCAAAAACTCAAACAGCTGGAGCAGTTGGTAAGGTAACGATTCGGGAGTTGACCCCATGGTTCAAGTCTCAGACTGGTAAAAGGTACCACTGAGGTACTCATGAGTAAGGTGCCATTCTCAAACACTGCTGGCAAAAAGCTGCTCACTGCTCCTTAATGGACGGGTCAAATGCAGAGGTCTGGGGTCAGTTGGTAGTGTAATGGTTAAGGAGTTGGCCCCATGAACGGCAGGTTGCCAGTTTAAGTCCCAGACCGGTAAAAGGTACCACTAAGTTACTCATTACATGCACTGCTCCTCGGGTGCTGCCCAAACAAGCTGGCCACTGCTCCTTCATGGAATGGGTCAAATGCAGAGGTCACGTTTCATTGTGGTGCACTGTGTGCTGTGCTGTGGTGTGTGTTCACAATGACAAATAAACACTTACACATAAAAAATGCTGCAATAATGAAAGCGACTGTAATAGAAAAACATAGGACTATACAAGCGTCAAGAGCATAAAAATAAGCACTCAAAAAAAAGTATACTACCATTAATTTTTTACATTGCACTGCTATACCGTAAATACACAGGTTTTTGTGCAAGTGTGAACGCAAAGAATGAAAAGAAACTGTTGGATGTTCTGGAACAAGAGAGCACAGGAAGCCTTCAGAGCTCTTGTTGAGTCAAGGCCTCTTTGGGTGAGAGTTGTTTTGGCAGCACTTGAAGGAGCAACATCCTGCAAGGCAGAGGGTTGTAATGTTTTGGCTCACGAGTGCCTAAAAATGTTCTCTCTATTGAAGAGTTCCCGTCCTCTGAAGGGGGAGTTGGTGTGAATGTGTGTGTTTATTTGTGTGAGAGTGAGTTCATGTGAGCGGCCTGAAGCAAGCACAAATATTTGTGCGTGCAGTTTGTGCGAACGCAGATTCAACATGTGTGAGAACTCATGAATCATTACAGTAGCTGAGAGAGAGAGAGAGAAGGCTGTACATAGTCTCCTGTGCCAGGCTCGTTTTTCCTCCTATATGTGAAAAATCAAAGTCCTGGAACGATCTCCTGCACATTGGATCATTCCACAAGGCCAAGCGGTTGCACAACTCTAAAACGATACAAAGTCTCGGTAATGAGATTCCAGAGATGAAAAGCCTGTTGGCTTTGCGGAGCTGCTTTTTTTCAAGGGCTTTATGGCAATGTGTGCGCGGAAATGCAACAATCCAAACATGAACAAAGGCAGATTACACATTTCTTCCAGTTGACCAGCATATGGCTAGAGACGTTCTGATGAAAGGAGAGCAGAAGGTTTACTGTAAAGACATTTAGGAAAAGTGCTGGCAACACACGCACACACACACACACAAACTTGTACAATTCTCTCTATGGGGACTCCCATAATGATTAGATGTAAATAATTCTACAGCTAATCCTAACCCTAACCCTAATCTTAACCTCAGTAACCAAATGCACATCTTTTATCTCTTTCAGTTTCTCAAATAAAACAAGCACATTTTCTATAAAGTCATTTCTCCTCATGGGGACCTTTCAAATGTCCCCACAAAACCATAAAAAAATGAATAAAAGTGATTTTAGGGAACAAAAAGCCCCAAAAGTTCTCCACAGTGCATAAAAACAGGGTACACACACCAACACACAGGCCCAGCCTTGTCTTGCTGTCTTCGTGAGGCCCTTCCACTGACAGTAATACTACAGCTACACCTAATCCTAATCCTAACTTTAACCTCAGTAACCCAAAGCAAATCTTTTACCACTTTTAGTGTTTCATGTGAAATATAGATCTTTTCTATGAAAGCTCTGTTTCTTTGTGAAGATGTCCCCACAAAGCCATAAAATTGGACAAATAGTAGTTTTACTAACTATAAAAGGACAGTTGGGTCATCACATCCTCACGTACACAACACACATAAAGCCACACACACGTTTGACTATCTTAATGAGGTCCCTTTACTGACTTTCATGATGCCTAGATGCAAATACTACAGCAACCATCACCTTAACGTAATTACTAAAAGTGAATATTTGAACTTTTCACATCAGTGCTAGAATATGGGACATTGAAGAGAGTTGGCCCCATAATTTGAAGGTCGCCAGTTAAAGTCCCGGACTGGTAAAGGTACCACTGAGGTACTCATGAGCAAGGCACCGTCCCCAAGCACTGCTCCCCGGACGATGATAGAGCTGCCCACATTTGGCAGTGGTGTGTTCACAATGACAAATAATCACTTACTTTCACTTTTACTATCAGAGTCGTGAGAACCAGGACCTATCACGGCATTATGGGTGTTATATAGGTTATCAACCTATAGCTCACGCTTTTAGACTGTAGGAGTAAACTGGAACACCCAGAGAAAACCCACGTCAACAAGGGGAGAACACAAAAACTCTACAGAGAAAGACCCCACAGCTGATCCGGGGATCGAAACGGGGCCCTTCTCACTATGAGGCGACAGCACTAATCACCGTGCCGCCCCAAAACACACACATATAAACAGACATACACACACACTACAAATACGTCGGCTACACCTAACCTTAACCTTGGAACCACAAGCAAATCTTATGTAATAAGATTATATAATCTTTCACCACATATATGCTGGAATCTGCAGTTTGTCAGATTTTAATGACTTATTCTAAGAAAGTGAAAGTAAGTGATTATTTGTGATTGTGAACACACCACAGCACAACACAAAGCGCACCACAACCAAATGTGACCTCTGCATTTGACTCTTCCGTGCAGGAGCAGCAGGCAGCTAACAAGCAGTACTTGGGGACAGTACCTTGCTCATGAGTACCTCAGTGGTAAATTTACCGGCCCTGGATTTGAACCTGCGACCTTCTGATCAGGGGGCGAACACTCTACCGTTACACCACCAACTGCCCCAACTGCCCCTTTTTGGGGACAATGGGGTCTTCAGAAATGGCCTACACCCATATACAGACATATACATGCTTCCAAGTACTGCCTTCACTGCCCATTTTAGCATCCCCTTCGTCGACCAACACTCACCCACTTCACAGTGTTTTCCGGTGAACCTGTAAGGACACACACAGTGGTAACCGCCTCCCTCCTCTTTACAGGAGCCTCCGTTTCGGCAGGGGCTGGAGGCACACATACTTAATCTGACTGAGAATAAAAAAGAGAGAGACAGATCAAGGCATGTATGTATCGCTAAGTGTGCCACAAGGGTGATGATAATGGGCCCCAGTGAAAGAGGGGTGATTGCTGTGGTTACCTTTTTCACAGTGTTTTCCCCTGTAGCCATGGTTGCACTCACAGACGTAGCCGCCTTCCCGCTCGTAGCAGTATCCTCCGTTCTGACACGGCGATGAATCGCAGGCCGATCGGGGCTGTACTGGAAAACACATGCACCGACTTGGCCAGGTTCCATCGCATGATCAAAGTTCTCTTTTTATATTTTGTGCTTGGCAACATTTCTCACGTGGCTTCGTAAATAGCCAAACATGCACAAGACTGGAGGAAGTTTCCCTTTTGTTAGAATTTCCAATGAAACTGATAACCCAAACAGAGCTGACCTCAGAGCAGCTGCTTTATTGTAAGGTCAGCCGTAGCTTGTAGCTTGTAGCTTGTAGCGTTTTAAATCCTGGGGCAACTAAGTAACAAAATATTTTCCTAAGCTCACTAAATGTCAAAACTCTAAGACATTCTGCTGAAAATGCAAATTCTAAGTCACTCAACAAAGCATGAAAATGCATACATCTACTCTATAAATCTTGTTTCTAATTTTACTGAAGTACCATAAGAGGTTTTCTAGGCACTGACGCCCCTGTTAACATGTTTATCGTCATGTAGGTCTCCTGTTCCCGCTTTTACCATAAGGGTAGAAGTCCTTGTGGTCAAAGTCTGCGCCGGTTTGGCACGTGCAGAGATACGTGCCACCGTACTCTAAACACGGGCCTCCGTCTGGACACGGCCGGCTGTTACTGCAGGGCGTCTGGGTGACCTCTGGAAAAACAAAGCAAAACTACATGATAAACGGCAAGAAGGGACTGAACACTTCAGGTTCAGTTCATACATATATTGTTTCAAATTGTAATATTATTTTGCACATTTTTCTCCATGTATGAGTACGTGTGGTTGCTTGTATATGTGTCCAATTGTTTATTTAACACAGCAATACAAACAAGCATATAAATAGAAAAATGCTTTCATAAACAATGTCACACTCATGTCATTAATTGAGCTATATTTTTGCTGTGTATCTCAATTTATTGGTCAGTGTTTTAGCCAAATGGTTAGGGAGTTGGCCCCCTAATCGTAAGATCGCCAGTTCAAATACCCGACTGGCAAAGGTACCACTGAGGTACTCATGAGCAAGGTACCGTCCCCAAGCTCTGGCCATGTCAGCTGCCCACTGTTCCTTCATGGATGCGTCAAATGCAGAGGTCACATTTGGTTGTGGTGCACTATGTTGTGGTGTGTTCACAATGACAAATAATCACTCACTTTCACTTTCTTGAGAACTAGGCTTTCACCACATATTGTACTTGTATAACTGTGTATCTCTTACAAGTGACAAATAAAGAATCTTGAATATTTGAATCAACTACACAAAAACAAAAGGCAAATTTTAGTTCATTCATTATGTGATATGATTAATGTCAACAAAACCTAAGCTTTAGTTGTTTAACATCACAGTAGATGTAATACGATGCTTACCTGTACCTGATGGTGGAAATAGTCATAAATTCAAACTGAATCAAATTGATTTATGTTAAAAAATATACAGAAAAACCTACCAAACTGACAGAAGAGTCCAGTGAAACCTGCTGGACATTCACAGGTGCCGTTCACATCAATGCAAACCCCTCCGTTCTGGCAGGGACACTCTTCTGCAATTAAGGAGAGAATGAGAGACTGAGACTCAGGAGTTGAACAGACTACGCTTCAAAGAGGTCACTGTAGTTTTTGCGGGACTGGAGAAGTAAACACTCTAACCGGCCTAAAACGTTGCTCTTTTTCCGCATCAGTCAAAGTGGTACAAGTGTAAATACAGAGGAAGCACATGTGTGCGAGTGGAAATTTGTTTTCATGTGTATCATAATGCAGTGCAACAAGGAGGGATTTTCCGGATCGGGGAGTAGCAAACTACAAGTAGTGACACTACTAACTTAACAACTTTGATTGTTGTTGATGATGTTCCTATAAAAGTAATTAACTACTTTAAAAACAACCAGTGGTGTGGTACAGAAGCTGGGAGATGGAGCTGGAGGATGGAGTCAACCTTGGCGAAAATGGAAGCAAGAATCTGTGGCTGTGAAATGGCTTGGATGTAGTAGCTAGATTTCTCTGTAGCTTGTAGTATAGCTACCTACTATATTGGAGCAGCAGCTTGGCTGTAGCTTAGATACTTTTAACCATAAGTAGCTTGTAGCTTGAAAAGCTACTCTGGGAATTTTCCCCACATCTTAATACACAGAGCACTTGGATGCCCTCCTGCCAGAATTCCGCATCTCAGCATCTCTGCTCCTCACTAAAACGGCAAGACTGTTTTCCTCTCCCCCGCTTCAATAATTGCTGAAGCAGATCAAAGCAGCATGGCCACTAAATAGCTTTCTTTTGAAGTCCAGGGGTCCTGCGCGAGGGCATTATTTTTCTGATAATATGGAACATGCTTTTTGATCAGAATGTATGGCCCCGGGGGCAATTAATAAGCGGTTAATTGAGTGGACTCATTTTCACAGGGCAGCAACGATGCCTTAGGCTTTGATCTCAGTGGACGATTATGCCTGTGGGCCGCCACCTCCTCCTCCTCAGAGGGCCGCACACTTTTTTTTCCACTGCGTCGTCCAAATTTGCCGGGCAGGAAGGTATTTGGGAGATTTAAGAGCCCCTATATAAACCCTGATAGTTATTTCAGCTCAAGGGTGAGGAGCATGAATTTGCAATGGCTCACATACTATTAAAGTGCTTAGAGAGCGAGGGAGGTTTTTAAGGAAGCCTCAGTGGATGGTTGGAAGTAGACTGCAGCACAGACTCTAGAGAGATGTCCACGGAGTTTTGTTAGACAGAGAGACTTGAATTGAAGGCAATTGGACTTTTAGGTTCCTAAAGACCTTTTATATGAAAGTATTTTTAAAGTTCTAAAAATGAATAGGAAGTTCCAGGGAGTTTAAACCTTGTGTGTTTATCATCTTCAAGAACTCAAAAGAAAGGTCTTCCAGAATCTAAAAGAAATCTGGTTGCCCTCGATTCAAGCTCATGAACATGTAACACTCCTAAAAATATGGCAGTAATCATGTAACCCAATTTGAATATTTATGGCATTTGTTAGATGCTTCTATCCAAAGTAGCTGGTGTACAGCCATAACATTATGACCACCAACAAGTGAGGTGATTAACTGGTTACAATGGCACCTGGCAGTGAGTGGGATATGACATTTAGAAGATGTTCTTATCCAGAGCAACTTGCATAACCCAATTATAGACACCATAGACACAATTTTATAGAAAACTGCTGAAGCCTGCTTGAAAATGCCCCAACATTTATAGCATTGAGCAGATCCACAGTGATTTACATCAAATATGCTATACCTTTATTTACACTTAGAGTTATGCCATTTAACAGACGCTCGTATCCGGCGTGACTTCCATTTCCTAATTTCAGGGACAGTCTCCCTGAGAGCAATTTGGGGTCAAGGGTCTTGCTCAGGTACCCAATGATGGTAGTGCCAGATGTAGGAATAACCCACAACCTCTGGTGTCGTAACCACTAGACCACCAACAACAACACATTATGAGTAATGTTAGGTGGACTGGGTCAACACTGTTACCTGAATGAGAGTGGGATTTAATAGACAGCAGGTGACACATTTAGCCCTTGAGTTGTTGTTGAGTTGGAAGTGTAAATAATAAGAAGGCGTAAGGATTCGAGCGACTTTGACAAGAGTCAAACAGTGATGGCCAAATGACTGGGCCAGAGCATCTCCAAAACTCTTGTTGGATGTTCATGGTCTAAAGCTACCAAAAGTGGTCCAAGGAAGGAGACCTGGTGGGTGAGCCTCACTAATACACATGGGGAGCAAGGTTGGTCTGTGTTGTACAATCCAACAGTAGAGCTGCTGTAGCTCAAACTCCTGAAAATGTTAATGTCGGTTCTGATAGAAAGGTGTCAGAACACACGCTGCATCACAGTTTCTTGGCTGCATGGCTGCAGATCTATTTAATATCAGGAGTGGTAATAATGTTATGGCTGATCTGTATTTTGTAAAGACAAAGACTGTCTACGCATGGAGACTTGGGGGTTAAGGGTCCCAATGAAAGCAGATCCATTGACTCTTTGACTCTCAACTGGAAGTTTAACCCTTTAACACAATTGTTCTACAGGCTCAAAGCCTTTATATTTGAATTGGATTCAGAAAATCTTAAACTTGCAAAATCTAAGAAATGTGACAATCTTTGGTTCAAGTTCCAGCCCGAACTCATTGATTCAAGACACAGGACCACCTCGAATTTGTAGATAAAATCCCATCCAAACGTTCCTGAACCTGAAGAACAATCAATATAAAACTAAAATGTGTTTTGACGCTTTATTCAAAGTAGTGGTATGAGTTTGGGACCAAGTCCACGTCTCCCTAGCTTGGTTTAGAGGAAGCGAATTCCGAACACGGGCGCTGTCTCGTAAAAAACAGGGAGGCTCTTTCAAGTCTAGACAGCAGCCCTTCCTCTTGTTGGTAAACTAGTAAAAATGGTGCCATAAAGCAATTATGCTGCAACATCAAGCGGCTCATAGCTGCGATGTCTGAGTAGTAAACCAGGCAAGAACCGTGTCAGTTTGGATAATTAGACTCATCCATCAATGCGGCGCGGTCTTCCCAGGCGGCGTTCCAAATTCCTGTGGCACAGCGCCGTTTGCCGAGCTCTCATCTCCTACCCCGCATACCTGCCCCCACATCCCTCACCAAAAAAGAAGCCTCGTCCACTGTGGGAGGAGTTTGCTTGCTGCAGTACCTTCACAGTCGTCTCCGTAAAAGCCTGGGCTGCAGGTGCAACTGTGGTTTCCAGGTGCGATTTCATCACAGATCCACCGACTCTCACAGTCCTTGCCTTCGCAGGAAGCTGGAATGGGAAGAAAGGTCACAGCTCAAGCACTTTTAAAAGGTGGAAACAGTGTTTTAAAGGTGGAAGGAGCTCGGGCTTACCTGTTTGATTGGCTGTTTCCGGAGGAACGGAGTTCGCTGTCATGGATAACTCTGTCAGGAAGGGAAGAGAGAATTATAATCGGTCAGAAATGTTTTTGCCCTTCCTCAAAACGGCGACACACGATACGGTTTGCGACTTGTTGAAGGGCGTCATGACTAAACACAGAAGCCAAAACCCAAAAAGTGCTCCTTTGGAATAATAAAAAATCAAAGAGAGGCGCAGGGCAGATTTATGATGCTCCGACCGCAGCCCTCGACTTTCACTCACGGAACTGTCTCCCTTGTTTTGAGAACCTCCTTTGCGACAGTGCGGTCAAGCCGCTTTGACCTTGTACAAACCAAAACGGCTGACCGCATCAAAAAAACAAACGCCTGAGAACTGGGAGATGTTGTAGGAGTTTTTTTTAGCAAGTACGTAAGGTCAGTCAGTCAGACATGTGACCTGAAAACCCACAGTCACCCCGGTTCATCTTCTCCCTTTTCTCAGCCTTTCATTCTCTATGTGAGTGTGTGTGTGTGTGTCTGTCTCAGTTGGAAAATGTTATAATAGAGGAAGCTGTGAAAAAAACAGAAAGCACTTTGGCTGACTATAAAAACATCTTTTCTATCATGAAACATTTTTTCCCATTGCAAAGGGAAATAAAAACAAAAGGGCGGATTAACGCTTAGCGGCTGGCATTCAGAAAGCAGCAAAGCAGTTTCAGCAACGAGCTACAGAAAGGAAGTTTTAAAAGAGAGAGATCACCTGTCTCGCAGTGGAGTCCGGTAAAGTTAGCCGCACAGGTGCAAGTGTAGTTATTTACTCGGTCCTCACACACACCTCCATTTAGACACGGCGTGGACTCGCATTCATTAATGTCTGGACTCACAAACAGGAAAAAAAAGCCCACACGTTTCATTCATCAGGTCTGCGTGCTTTTTAGGAAGTTCATCTCTGGAATAGTCATGTGTTGACTTTATATTAATGTCCTCAGACTAGAGGATGTATTAAAGTTCAGGCAGGTGTACGATTACACGGCCAGGTGTCTAGCATTAAGAGTAATCCTGTCTTATGTAGAAACACAGGTTCACAATATGTGCAGAGCCAACACTTTCCTTCCCAAAGCATTTCCCAACTGGGCTTGGGTTTCCTCAGAAAGCTCGGCTGCGGAGAGTCCAATTTGTTAAGCGCAGGGGGAGCGTGTCAACGCAGTTTCACCAGAACGTCACGTCAAGGACAGAGCTGGTTGAGATTGGGCTATACGTTACTCGAGACACAACCCAACAAGGAAAAAAAACACACGGAAGGTAAAAATCTAAGTGACGTCGTGCCATTTGAAAGGATCCAAAATTTGATTTTTGAAATGTCCTATAATATGTATTGTCTGTGTTTTAAACTACTATATGAGCCAAAAAAGCAGCATTATACATTTGCCAACAACTTTGACAAATAGCTGACCCATGTTGAAAAATTATTTCATTGCTGTATTCAAGATTGAATTAACAAAAAAAAAAAGGTTATTACATTAGATATCACACTTAAATATTTACAATGTTAATTGTATGTAATAATGTTAATGTAAATCTGGAGCATAACGTCACTGATATGATAAACCAACCGTATTTGTGTTTTCATGCCAGTGTCTGTGTGAAAGATTGGAATTTTGAAAATTATTTTTAACTTGTGAGGCAGCACAGTGGCAAGCGCTGGGGCAGGTCCTGGATTTCGATCCCTGGGTCGGCCGTAGGCCCTTTCTGTGTGGAATTTGCATGCTCTCCGCATGTTCGTGTGAATTTCCTCCGGTTGTGTATTGGAAATGGAACAATGGCGCTTTTGATTGACTCACGTTGTATAAAATTACCATTTGAGACATCACTTGTATGTACAGACAACCTTTATATCCCTGTCCCTTCTCCTATGACCAGTTATAACGCAGTAAATGTATCTTGGACCAATCATTTCTCATTATGTAAAAAAGTATAGAGCAGCTTTATTACAGCATTTTACAACGTTATTAAAGTGTTTAAACCAATGTTTTGAGGGAAGTTCATGTAAAACAACAAATTAGTGAATATGGTTTTGGTGTAATAGCATGGTGAGAGTCAAACCGGGGCATTTGGTTTCGTGACCCCTGTAAAGAGCTGTGCCACAGCTAAGGACACCTGCCGCATGAATAGGAGCGGCACTAATGCGGAAAGCAGGCCGTGTTCCCTGGGGAATGCGGTGACCTTTCGGTGACCCTCTCCAAATCCACCCTCACCTGTCTCACACACAGGCCCGGTGTAACCCGCCTGGCACACACAGGTGAAGCTGCCCACGCTCTCCACACACACTGCACCATTCAGGCACGGATTCTCCTGGCACTCGTCAATGTCTGCAGGCAATGCACACACACACACACACACACACACACAGACACACACAGGATATTTACTCAGCTGATTAATATATCCGGCACGCAATTCCCCTCACTCTGAAAGTATGCGCTTCTGGCTGTGAAAGGTATTAGAGGTTTGATACATCTCTACAGGCTGGACTGTGGGAACGAGAGAGAGACTGCAGCCAGCCTAACACCCCGAGAGGGTGGGACGGAGGGGAGAGAGGGAGGGGGAGAAAAAAAAGAGTATAACACAGAACGTCCCTCACAATGTTGGACACGGGACTAAGGAAAAAGGTTGATAGAGTAGGTAGAGTAAAAAAGAGGATGAAGGACGCAGTAAGAGATCAAAAGAGATGCTGAGAGAAACAACATCAAAATGATGGAGGAAGAAAGTAAAATGTTGGTCAGAATGCTGGACACAGTTACAAAGGTAAAAAGCAATAAAACTTAATTGATCAAGACATAAAGAATAAAAGGGAGGATGATGGATCACTTACAATGAACTACGTTTAGTGCCGTGTCCAAATAAACGTCTAAGAGGGTTGCAGTTGGGCGATTGACAAGAAACGCACTACCCCAAGTCTTCACAATGAGCTGACAATTTGAAGCCATGAACAGTGTCTCTACGACAAAAACTATGGAGGGAACTTACTGAACAAAAGTGGGAGGAAGAAAAAAAAGAAGAAGAAGAGGAAGAGGGGTTGCTGGTTCCCAGCACTTTAAAATAAAGTCCCAAAATTTGAAAATTAAAGTCTTATCAAGTCCAAGGTCAAAAATGCAAGTGCTTGAGCACCAGCTGAGATCTATCTACTATATATACTCTCTGTACTGCAGAATCACAGTTTGAGGCCTGAATATCAAATCGGGGCGCTTGGTAGCATGATGGTTTGGGTGTTCGCCCAGTGGAAGGGAGAGAGAGAAACTAAAACCAGGCGGCAACTCGGTGGGAAATATGGTGATTGTGGTGCAGAAAGGAGTTTAGCTGGACCAAATTCAGTTCAGTTCAGTTCAGTTTATTTATATAGCGCTCTTTACAGCACTATAATATTTGTTGTATGATGTGTTTAAGATAGAGGTAATCATCATGTATATTGATGGTAATGTTCCATGGAGTTTTATGTTTTCATGTTGCTTTACTTTTCTCTGTTTGCGCTCTACATGACGCTTGGACGCTACATGACGTGGTTCTGTCCTTCGCAAGGGAACTTTATACTTTGATATTTTAAGTATGTTTTAGAGCCTGTACTTTTCACTTTAAATTGAGTAAAGAAGTCGAGTCAATACTTCAACTTTTACTTTCTAAACAGACATATCTATAATTCTACTTGAGTGAAGAATGCAGGTACTTTTGACACCTCTGATTGTGGCGCACTGTGCGCTGTCCTGTGCTGCGTTCACAATGACAAATAACACTTACTTTCACTTTTATCTGTGCCTGATTTATGTAACCGGTGAAAGATCATTTTTTTGCGGCAAGCTGAGCATAACATGTCACCCGTACCTGTTTCACAAAGTGCTCCGGTGAACCCCACTGGACAGTGGCAGATGAAGGCGTTGATCTGGTCCTGACAGGTGCCTCCATTCTGACAAGGATACGAGGAGCACTCATCAACATCTAGCCAAAGACAGAAAACAAGAGAACACACCTTCATATGACATGTGACTCCTATTAGATGCACACACAGGAATGAAAACATAAGGGAATCCTCAAGTGGAGGTGGAGATGGAGGTTTAGGGGGTGGGGTTTAAGAGTGGGGGTCGGGGTGGAGGGTGTAATGATTTGACCACAGTGAAATGTTGGACAGGTCCTTTGGTATGTGTATTACAAGCAGATGTGACCAGAGGGAAGTTCTCTCCCTCAGGTTGTTCCCCTGGCCAGGAGGGTGGAATCTCACTTTTACAAGCTGACTTCCTCTTTCCTGGCAAGCGAGATGGAGGATGAATTCAAGCTCGATTTGTGTGTGTGTGTGTGTGTGAGTACTTCATAGTGTGTGAGTGTGTGTTGGTGAGGTGTCATCACTCTCTTACCTATCTGGCACCTTCGTCCAGTGAAGCCGGCCAAGCAGGAGCAAGTGAAGGAAGGATTTCCAGTGATGCAGTCGTCTATGCAGCGGCCGCCATTCAGACACGGCCTCAGATTGGGGCAGACCGAAGCTGGAGAAAGCGAGAGAGAAGGTGTCGGCGTCGCGACGTGATAAATTGCGTTTACAGCCTGATGAAATTTGGTTGTTATGCTTCGCAACGTTTAGTATGCGCACCGTCTGAACTCACACTGACCTTACTTCTCAGTCTCTCTCTATCTATCGACCTATCTCACTCGTTCTTGCCTTCTCTCTCTCCCATCATGCCTTACCTGAGTTATTGCAGTTGCCCACCTGCACCTGGGCATCGTCGATCCTGAAGACCCAGCGGCCGGGGTAGCCCACGTTGGTGGTGGTCTCTACCTCTACAATGTCGTCGGTGCGAGACCCGGGGATGTTGAAATAGCGCCTCCCATCACCAGCGTTAAAACCTGCCTAGGAAGAGGAGGGTAGAGGTGGGACAGCGCTGTCAGAGGGAAGATAACTTTCCCACCGACTAATTAATAACCGTTGATTAATTTAAACCTTTCACCCAGTCCTGTAGGTCCCGCTCAGCTCGTACCGAAATGTACCGAAATTTGGTACCGTTTGATTTGACGTGAACCAATACCTGAACGTACCAACATAATACGGTGGACACCTTTAAAAGTACCGACCTCAGAACCCAACCCTAGTCTCCAACTACATTTTTCTGCTGAAGGCACTTAGGGCTCTGAATGCTTAAGTCTGTAGGATTTGTATTAAAAATAAGCGCTGTCAGAGCAAAAACCATGTTTGGTGGACACAGGCCCTGGTCAGTGGTGAGATCCTACCAAAAGCAGCCCAAAGAAGGAAAATTGCAGTTTGTTGCATATGGAGCTGCATAGCCTCAGAGCTAGTCAATATTAGGTGAGTGGTCATAATGCTACGGCTGACGTATATGGTGTATAACCTTTAAAACCTCATTCATGCATGTGTTAAAAAGGAAGAGTCCAAGCATTCTGATCAACCAATTTGCGTTACCTGACTGGAAGATTATGTCTGGTCAGGAATTTGGCTGCTTATTCTTAGTGTGTCCCATCTTTATGAGCACATCCCACTAGATTCATCTTGGATCTCCTGCTGAAAAGGTGACTAATGCAGCTTTCACCTTCTTACTTTTTAAGCCGACTACACAGCGAAGGCAGACAAACTCATGATGGCCTTTTGTTGGAGAATTTGAATTCCTCGTGAAATCCTAATCCCAAAATCCTAATAGGGATTTCTTTAAATGTACGGTTGGTCCACAGAAACCCAAACAGTGGCTTAAGTATGCTTACTTTGATGGTAGTGTGAAAATAGTGTGAAATACTTTTAAAAATAATTAGACATTTGAGGTTAAGCCTCGTCTTGATTTACAGTGAATCAATTCAACCTTTTAATGGCATCACAGTCAATCAAACGTCACAGTAACCTGATGTGACTAAGAAGACAAATTATGTCCTAAGTGAGCTGTACATTTTGGGTACCATGGTAAAGCATAGTGCAGAAATCATCCCTTTATGTTTGCTGCAAAAGGGCTATTTGTCACGGAAGCACCAACGCAATTATGCAATGATTATTTCAAATGTCAGAACTAGATCTACTCCTGTGCACACCCACAGTTTCATGCATCTATAGACCATAAATGACTTGAAATCAAGGGTTTGGAGCAGGGGCAATTCTAGGATCTGACCGTTAGCTGCTGACAGACACTCGTGGCTTGAACAATATGGCTGCCATGCTTAGTTGTGGCTACCTCACAAAAAAGTGAATGGTAATTCTTTTTCAGGGTGTGCTGAGGTAAAATTTAGCCTAAAATCTCCACTGGTTTGGAGGTGCATTGGGACACTACCTGTGCAGCGATGCCCCCCAGACCTGCCAAATCTCCCCCGCTGCTGGCGTGCATCCCTGTGGTCCAGGTGATGTTATGGTACTGGAAGATGGTGAAGGAGAGCTCGCTGTCTGTCACCAGCACCACCTGGAATGTGTTCACCTTAGAAAGGGCAAATGGAAAAAGAAATACAAAGCTTTTTCTTAGAGTTCTGCTGATTGTTGACCAAAAACTGCTAAACCCATAAATAACATCAATTTAAAAATCACAATAATAATATTGTAGCACAATAAAAACATGGCAATATCTCAGTAATTGCCTTATAATGCTGGTCTTTGTAATCAGACATAGTCAGTCCAAAATGAATTAGCCACAATGATAAGGTTGCCTCAACATTTGCTGTTTTGTGTGATCAGTGAAGACAATCAACATTTCTGGTTGATTATATCCTTTTTGTTACAACAGGTGTGCTACTGGACCAACGGGGTTAAAAAGCTGAGCAGAAATTACAAGATCAAAGTTGCATGTTTTACAAATTTCCACCGCCATCAGCCAATAGACTACAAATGCTCCCACATTAATGTGAACATGGGACATTAGTTTTCTTACCGGTGTGATTGAGCTCCCGCCAAAAAACGTGACTCGATGCCAGGTGGCAATAAGGGTCCAGGTGGCTGTGAACGTGGGGAACTCTGAGAAGTAATGAAGGATGTCTTCCGTAGCCCTCTTCAAGATGGCGGGATCTTTGCTCTCTCGGAAAAACACTTTTCCACCCGGTCGGTTGTCCACGTCGGCCCAGAACGGAGCGACCACTCTGCGATCTCCGGCGATGGGGAAGGCCACAGGGGTGAACTGAGACACTTCCCTCAGAAAAGAGACCAGACCGTTGTTGTTGACCTGGCAAAGAGGAGTCAAAGGGGTCAACGTTCAATGTTTCACACTGCATGAAAAAAAAAGTTTTACATTGGCAAATATTGAAATATTATTCTGTCAAAAGAATAACGTTCAAACTTGCACATTTAATGACTGACTAAGTTTGAACTTAACCTGGGGTATGCGTGTCATCAAGTAGATTAAGCTGCGGTTCCCAAAAAGGGGGACGGCAAGACAAATTAATGATTTTCCAAATGTACTAGGAAGGTTTTAAAGCCAATTTATGTACATTTAAATAGTATAATACTACACACTTGCAGAAATAAAAAACATGCATGCAATTAAAAAAATCTTCAGCAGATTCTATTCATACCTAGAAACAAATCCAAAATAAGCAAACATTGGTAAACTGCAGAATTTTCTTGAAAACTGTGTAAGTAGGTTTTTAGAACAGGGCATGAACGAGGCCCATGGAATCGATGTAATGTAGAATGTAGTATGACATCTTGACATTTGCATCTCTAAATGTTGCTTTCTGGGATGGCTGTAGGAAAGCTGCTGACTAAGAATGTGTGTGTGTGTGTGTGAAGAGTCCAGCAGTGTGTTAACCTTCTGCAGTCAGGGGCAGTAACGCAGGATCAAAGTAAGAGTGTGTCTCCCACTGCGGATGTACACACTTCCCATCAGGGAACAGACGGCCTACTTGTTCCACCAGACATCCCCACCGTCACAGCTGAGAAAACTGGAGTCCAGTTATATCTTTTTTTGCTGTCTCTCTCATAAACACACACAAACACACACAAACACACACCCTCACACCTGCCCTGGCTGCTGTCCACTGCTGCCAGAGCAGGAAGTGGTTTTAAGGGCTGAGGCTCTTTCATTCATCTCTAAAAGCTGTCCGGCTTTGCCAGCTGGGTTCATGGCTCCTCAACCCTCGCTGACCCATGCTTCTGTTGACCCAACGTCCGCAGAAACGCCCAGTCCAGCTGAGGGGGAAAGTAAGGCTCTCGCACCTGCACAAAACAGCTGACCCAGACCCTTAGGTCAGACGAGGGCTGATGTGGACTTACAAAGGCACGCTTTGTCCCGCACGACGTCCAACAGACAGAGATTTTAATTTGCAGCTGTATCAGCGGATCTCAGTTACACTACACTTTGAGAGCATGTTTGGCTTAAAGATGAATATGGCAATTAGAAGATCTACTTCATCGTCAAATTCAAAGACGGGTTCGGCATAGCGTATCGACGATGAGACGAATTCAATTGAAGCATTCAAAAAACGATCACTTCATTAGATGTACAAAAATCACACATAGGCAGAGTTCAACACCAGACAAAACTGAGGGAAAACATGCACAAGAACAACAGGCTAAAGAGCAATCCAAAAAACAGGCACAATATCCTCAAACCCATGATACTGTCAGAAAAAAATCTAAATTGTCCATCTAACAGGACAAAGCAAAGGTCACTCAATATCAATATGCTCAATTTCCTGTATGGAACACTGTGTTTGTGAGGTCGAGGGCCTACGTTCAGAACTACCACAATTAAGCCCCTGAGCAAGGCCTTTAAGGGCCAAAATATACTTGACACGGACGCTTGTGAACGCTGCTGCCAGCAAGCATTTTACCGACTATACTTGCATGCGTACTTATTGTTAATCTTGAGGATTCCAACAGGTGGCAGTGTACGCTATAGAAGCACCCAGTCTTCCATTAAGAGAGAAGAAGAGGAAGAAGTAGAAAGCGGCAGTGCGAGAAAATACCGTTTGGTTTTGCTGTGAAATGAGGGAAGAAAGGTTTGCATTCAGATGTTGCGAATAGACAGCGAAACCGTTCGGCCATGTTGACACTAAACAACAATGCTGACGTCACGTTCCAAAACTTGAACACGCTGCCACCCCGATGTTTACCGGCACTGCAACTCGTGCATACGTCTCTAATTTCTGACAACGTTTTCAGAGGACGCGTTCAGAGGATGCATCAAAAGAACACATGGCAGCCATGATGCATCCGGGTGAGTGTTCTGAGCGTCAAGTATATCTCGGCCCTAATCTCAAGCCACTGCAAAGTAGAGTGCTCTTTTAAAAACCGAAAAAAATGGATCCAACCAGGAATCTAAAACGAAAATTGTCCGGGATTTCATTCTACCTCAGCCGCAAACATTCTAACATTAGATTTGTGTTACATTTCCCTAGATTCCCTCACTTCCGCTCACTTTTCTTAAAGCCTTGCTGTGTAAATCGAGTGGAAGAGAGTAGGGCAAGGGCGAAGTAACATAGCCATTACCCCCCCACCCCTCACTCCCACTGACCCGCTGCTAGGTGTCCTCTGTTACACAAACCTGAATCTGCTCATCCTACTGCAGAGAGACTGTTTTAGAGATGCTGGGACTCATTTGTGACTTGCTCATTTTTTATGTTTCTAACATATCAACGTCATGGTCAAAAAGTTCACCTTTTCCCTGATTTTCCCAATGTATGAGGTATTTTGTGGTATTTCTGTCACTGGTCATAATGTTATGGCTGATTGGTGTGATTTTGTACATTCTGCTTCATGCCGTAAAGGTAGCAACTCTTCCATTAAATGTCCGTTTGTGGGGTCTGTAGCTGCTCTATGCAAGTTGCTCTAGATAGGAACACACAAAATACTAAATACATTTCCATTTCCAGCATTTAGCAGACACCCTTCTCCAGAGTGACTTCCATTCAATTACTAAATACAGGGACACTAGGGGTTAAGGGTCTTGTTGAGGGTCCCAATGGTTGTAGTTGTGGAGGTATGATTTCAACCCACAACCTCTTGGTCTGTAACTGAGTACCCCACTATTAAGATCTGGTCTTGACCACAGTGAGCATCCTACCACTAGACCAGCATCACCCATCCCAGATCCCAAAACCATTCATTCATTCATTCATTCATTCACTCATTCTTTTCCCAAACCACTTAGGGGCAGTTGGTAGTGTAACGGTTAGTGAGTTGATCCTGTGATCAGAAGGTCGCCGGTTCACCACTTAGGTGCTCTTGTCTAAGATACTGCCCTCAAGCACTGCTCCCCAGACTCTGCCAAAAGCTGCCCACTGCAAAATTTGAAAGTAAGTGATTATTTGTCATTGTGAACACACCACAGCACAGCACACAGTGCACCACAACCAAATGTGACCTCTGCATTTAACCCATCTGTGAAGGAGCAGTGGGCAGCTAACAAGCGCCCGGGAAGCAGTGCTTGGGGACGGTACCTTGCTCATGAGTACCTCAGTGGTAACTTTACCGGCCCTGGATTCGAACCTGTGACCTTCTGATCACGGGGTGAACACCCTACCGTTATGCCACCAACTGCATGACCACTAACACTTTTTGCCAGTCCCGGGTTCCAAACTTCAAGTAAGTTCCTTCACAAGTGAACCAAAGTAAAGACTATTAAACTACCCTTGGGTGGGCATAAATATGGGTGGCCTAGACGTTTGGACAGCAGCTGATTTCAGTGATTATGTCACTGAGATGCTCGTTGCAAATCATATTTCCACGAACAAGGTTACTGTACCTCATGGGAGCCATGGGCAATGCCAATCAAGAAGCAGGAGTGAATAAGAAGGGGTAGTAAGCATGATTAACCTGCACCCACCACTGTGCAATGAAACTGCTCCATTCTTCCTCTGCCAACTCTTCCTCTCATGCCAACTCAGGCATGCCAGCTCTTCTGCCCTCCCAGTTTTTACCGCTCTGACTCCCCGTCATTCCTGCGGCCGCGGGCAACTGCGGCCTGTAGCGGAGACCAAATCAGCGGGTGACGTGTAGCGCTTCCTCTCTCCTCCCGGCTCGTATGGAAACCATAATTCCGAGAGCTTCACTGTAAAAACAGTAGAGGAAGTTTTGTTTGGCCCGAAGTGGCTGCTCGCTTAATTGGCTGACCGCAGTCTTCCCCTCTACGAGCCGGTGCGCTGCGCTGTGAGTTGGGCTGACATTGAGAAACAGCGCCCGGTCTGCAGGTCCACACAACCGGGGTCAGGCAGAGGAGGATTTGGGGGGGGGATTTGGGGGGGAGAGATGGCAATAAAGACAGAGTGAGGCAGTGTAATCGAGGTGAAGAGGAAGAAAGAAAAAGAAAAAGAGGAAAGCAGAGAAGAATTAGGGATAGAGAGCGGGAAAAAGGGCAGTGAGAGAGATAGAGTATGGAGGTGGAGATATAGACAAAGAAAAAGAGAGAAAGAGGAAAACAGAGAGGAGAGATGCATGAAAACTGGGAGAGAGAGAGATAAAGGGAAATAAAGACAAAGAGAAAGAAAGACAGAGGTGGAGAGATATATAAAGAGTGAGAAAAATAGGAAAAGAGAGAGAGGAGAGATGCATGAAAACTGGCTACGAAAGACAGAGAGGAATGGAGAGAGCAAGAGAGATGAGGAAGAGAGGCTGATAAAGACAAAAAAGATGGAGAGATGGAGGATGAGAGACAAAAAGAGAGAGAGAAAAGGAAAATAGAGACAGGAGTGGATTAGGGAGAAAGGATGATAAAGAAAGGTGAAGATGGAGAGACAAAGAGGGAAACAGAGGGAGGAGGGATGAATGAAACTGATATATACAGTATATAAAGGGAAAGAAAGACAGAAAGAGGGAGAGAGATGGAGGTGGAGAGAGGAAGAAAGGGAGAGAGAAAGATGAAAGCAGCCAAGAACTAGAGAGAGAGAGTAGGAAGAAGGTGCAATTAAATCAGAAAGAGGAAGAGAGATGGAGATGGAGATATAGACAGAGAGAGAAAGAGGAGAGGAGAGATATGTGGAAACTGGCAGAGAGGACTAGAGAGAGCAAGAAAGATGAGAGTGGGAGGCTGATGAAGGGGTGGAGGGATGCAAATTGAGAGAGAAAGAGAGGGAGAAAAGGAAAACAGAGAAAGGAAATAAAAAGAGAAATTAGGGAGAAAAGGTGACAAAGAAATGTAGAGAGGAGAAATGCAAGAAAATGAGAAAGAAATGAGAGAAAAAACAAGAAATAAAGAAGAAAGAGTGATGGAGACAGAAAGAGGAAGAAAGGAGAGACAAAGAGAGGGTGAGAAAGTGGAAAACAGAGAAAGGAGAGACGCAGGGAAATGGGGAGAGAGAGAGAAAGACAGGAATTAGGGAGAGAGAGAGAGATGGAAGTGGATAGACAAAGAGATTGAGGAACAGGAAAACAGAGAAAAGAGGGATGCAGGAAAATGGGGAGGAAAAGGAAAAAGACAGAAAGAGAGAGATACTCAGGGGAATGAGAGAGAAAGGAAAAGGGGAAAGACAAAAGAAATAGAGATTAAACAGAGTGAAAGAGAAAAGAGGAGAAAAAGAGGAGATTAATGGGACTGTGGGGGAAAGTCTATATTTATATTGTAAGAAGATATATGCACAAAGCTTCCAAAAAGATACTCGAAGTGTTTGGCCAGAAAGTTGGGTCATTTTCTGGTCAACCAACTTCTAAAAAAAAGAAAAACACAGATGCTGCTGCTAACAGGTAACCAGTAGATCCACCGCACGTTTCACAGAAGGCTGCGCAGCTTTCGCAGAGAACGAAATGGAGTTAAAAACAGGAAACTATGAGCAATCGAGCTGCTAAAACCCACGTATCAGCATTTCTCAGTGGAGTGTAAGGTAGCAGCAGTAAGTGGACTTAACGACTGGACCCACCTCACTGCGAAATTAGCAGAGCAAATCACCCCGAGCTCTAAATTAGAAACGACTCGTCCAAGCCATAATACGTCCTGGAGTTCAGCGTGATCTGTCGTCTGGAAACGGTTGAATGAGCCATGTTTCCTCACGCTCCAAGTATCTTATTAAATATAGGACAGGGTAATTGGACATAACCACATGCTGAGAGTGAGTGAAAGCGAACACCGCTTGGCTCGAAATGTTTTGGATATCAAGCAGGACGAAAAAGTCGGAAAACCAGAAAAATAGCATCACAATGTCGGAGTGGGATGTCGTCCATTTAGAAATTCCACTGGGCATTGTAACGGTAAAGCTGTAAATCAGTTTATTAGTGGAAATGATAGATACTTTTCCGAGACTTTTGCTCTCACTTGCAGTCTCTTTCTAACACACCAACACACACACACACATTCTTCCATAGCGCCACTTCACTCAGCCTCAACCGTGTTGTTTTTTGGGGAACTCTTTGCCGGAAATATCCCAGGTTTTCTTAGGCTAGTTTTTCCTTGGACCTGAGCAATTTATGGACTAACATAAATGTTCATCTGGGAAAAGTCAGTCCAAAACAGTCCATCCCCCCGAATTAAAAAAAAAAGGTGCCCGAGGATCAGCTCGAGAAAACATTTGGACGTTCCCTGTCAGAGGGGAGCTTTCATCAGCTGTTTCTCATCCTCTCTTGTGAATCTGAGGAAAAAGTAAGATCTGATGAGTTTGACCTGAGCACCAACACATGACCCACAAAGATTTGCACTGCTTTTGGATAAATAATTCTGAGATCAGCAGAGAAGAAATTCATTTCAAAATCTGTTTCTCAATCAGCTCTGAATATAAACACAGATTTATAACATCAATAAAGCATCGTCTCTGCAAATCAAGGCACTGTTTCGTTTATCTTGAGAAATGCTATGAAGTCATATTTTCTTACTAGATATATATATTTCCTTGTACAGTAAAGAATATGACTCTTTGCGAAATATACATTTTTATCAGTTGAGTTCTGTAGATCCACATGGTATAATGGAAAGTGCATTTGGTATATAATATACACAATTCCAGCCAAAACATGACATGACACGGTGAAGGGAATAACACTAACTACATGGTTACAATGGCAATGGCGCCTGAGTAAGATATATTACACAGCACGTGCACATATTTTATGGGTAAGTTATTGTGTTTGAAGCATAAAAGTGGGAAAGCTTAAGGATTTGAGCAACCCATCTAGAACACTCTCCAAGCGCATTGTTACATGCTTGTAGAAGACGTGTGTTTTTGTTTTTCTCTGGTGAAAATGAAGATTGGTGGTGGCATCGGTGAATCAGTTACATTACATTATACTTGGCAGATGCTTTTATCCAAAGCAACTGCCAACAGGGAAAAACATTCAAGCTTGGGGACCATGGGAGAACTAGCAGTGCATACTAAGTGCTAAGTTCTAAGAGCATGAAGTTCAGTCAGAGAGGAGGTGCTCTCTAACGAGATGAGTCTCCAGGAGGCCCTTGAAGACGGAGAAGGATGCACATGTTCTGGTGGCTCTGGCCAGGTCATTCCACCAGCAGGGAACCACAAAGGAGAACAGTCTGGATTTGGTGAGCTTTGTGCGTAGGGTCGACACAGTCAGACAGTTTTGGTTGGAGGAGCGGAGGGAGCGAGACGGAACGTAAGCCCGTACGAGAGAATTGAGCGGACCAACTCTACAGTATAAGCCAGTGCTAGTGATTTGAATTGTTGATTGTTGAGTTGTCAGACTAGGGCGGTGCTTAGCATCTACCAACATACTAGAGCTGCAAGGTGGCGATGAGCAGCTTTGACGCGATCGTCCACTGTTAATCTGTGCACAAAACCAGAAGTAAATGTGTTAAAGTGCATAAACGACATTCTTCATGTTGTAAACGCGCTGTGCATGGGCACTCATGACTCGATGCAGGCGATTGCGCTTGCGATATGGAACGTCCTCACTAACAATAACACTCAATCAAATCTTCCTCTTTATTACAGACAGCAACCGACGTGCTACCCAAAATACAGCTATTTACTGATATTACCGATATTATTCTGGACACACATCCATCTCATTATTGTGATGCGGCTTCGAGTCTCGGCACACGGGATTGTGGGAAATGTAGTTCTCTCCCAGATAGAGAGAATATATCAAGATATATATTGTGTATCGCGATATAGCTTTAAAATATTGCAATATTATTTTTAGGCCATGTCGCCCAGCCCTAGTGTTGGAGTTCGCTGAATGGGGGATGGAGCCCCCTTAAGAGTATTGGTTCCTGTCAGTGTTTCTTCCTATTTACTACAGAGGGAGTTTTACTTTGCCACTGTTGTCATGGGCTTTGGACAGGTGATATGTAAAGCTGCTTTGTGATGATGTTTGTTGCAAAAATATCTATATCTATACTCATAAAACTGAACTAAACTGGTGGATCCAACAGATTTGCTATCCTGTAGTGTGTGTGAATCCCAATGCCCCCGTGCAGTGACGGTTACACTGGTGTAAAACTGATGCCGTCCTTCTGATGAAACCTTAAAAAGCACCGTCCTGACATTTCCAAGGTCATGAAAGATCAATGCTTGTCCTTCTTAAGAGAGTAGGGACGGAATCCTGTTTCTTGCTAAAATCACCCATTATCATCCTTTAAAATCTGGTCCCCTGATCGTGTCCCATCTCTAATTGGTGAATTCTCTCCCACCCCTTCAGCAAGTTAGCTTATGTGTGGACATCTGCTGGAGTATCGTCCAGGTGGAGCAAAAACATTGGTGCTGATTGAAGAAGCACTGGGCCTCATTCACCAATATTTTCTTAATTCTTTCCCACGATTGTTTTTAAGGAAGTTAAGACATTTAAATGGTATTTTATACAACTCTAGAATCGAATCAGTAACCTAATGTTTTGCACAAAATTACATGCAATAAAAGTGTGTAAGAGTGTTCTCTAGCAGTTGTAGATTCTGTTCTTGCCTAGAAACAAACCCTAGAAAACATTGATGAATGTCAGAATCGTCATGAAAACTGTTTGGGTTTCAAGAAATTCTTCTTAAGAACAATTGGTGCATGAGGCTCAATGACTATGGAAAGAGCTTTGGATGCCTTTAAAAGCACTGTAGAACCTTAAAATGCTGTGAGTTGAACAGGAGAGCGCATGCACACACACATTTTCACACCCTTACAGTAATATCTGGACCACTTTAGAGAGGTCAAAAAAACAAGGAAAAACACATCAATGGAGAATCTTTCCCTGAAGGTTGACCATTCCCTCTGCAAACGTTGCGCAAACGTGAAGTGTTGAAGTGGCGAGGATGAGTTTTAACAGATGTGTTTTCTGCACGCTGCTCTGCCTCCGAGCTTTTCTCTCGCTGTCAGTATCCTCTGGTTTGACTCATCTCAACTGTGCAGTAAAGGAAATCTCTTCTTAAACCCACTGTAAACATCCATTTTAGAGCTCAACATGCAAGCAAACGGCTTCGACAAGTCGTTTCTGGTCATTTTGAGGGGTTTGTTCTGAGTTTTTGAGTGGATTCTGGTTCATCCACTCGGGCCTTTGAGATATTTTCGATAGGTAAAGATTTGTTAGGAATCTGCTTTGATGCTGAATTTTTGCTGTTCTTCTCCAGCCTCTTTCTCCCTTGTCCAGGTTGCAGGAATTTGTATGATTAGCTCCTTTGAGTGGCCGCATCGTTCAGCGTCCCAGAGACGCTTTGCCGATGCATCTGTCTTCTCTTAAAGGGATCTCAGCTCTTTGCGGGGCTGCAGCTGGACGAGTCCGGGGGGAAGACCCCTGCACTCGTTATCTGAGGCCAAAAATGGAGGAGGAGGATGAGTAGGAGGACGAGGAGGAGGAAGAATAAGAGGACGAGGAGGGGAAAAGGTTGTGGGAGGGGGGTGATAAAGGTCCCAGCAACATGTGAAAACTACCAGACCTGAACCAAAACAAAACACTTCAGCGATGGACCGAAGTGATGGGAAGTGGCTTCTTGAAGGGGAAGGAGCTCCTGCTGAATGGGGCGGGGTTTGGGATGAGTGTACTTGCTGTGACTGGTACAGCTGTCATATGTCCTCATGTTCTCCTGCACACTTAGTTGCAGAAAGGATGTGTGTGCTTTATGCTTTTTTTGGGGAGGGGGGTAAAGGTTTGCCCCCTAAAGGAAAGGAGAACCTTCTCTGTGTACACCCGTCTTAATAAAGAAAAAGTGCTCTGTTAAAGAAAAGTTTCAGATTTTATGAGAAAAACTAAAAGAGGTAAAAGACTGGCTTTTGTTTTGTTTACTGAGGCAACATTTACATGGGAGTCAGTGGAAGTAACACAGAGATAGCAAACAAGTGTGTTTGTGTATGTGTATTTGTGTGTGTGTGTGTGTGTGTGAGAGAGAGAGAGAGAGAGAGAGAGAGAGAGAGAGAGAGAGAGAGAGAGATTTGATCATTAGGATCCAGCTGTGCATGAGAATAAAAGACAAGAGAAGAGAAGAGAAGAGAAGAGAAGAGGAGGGGAGGGGAGGGGAGGGGAATGAAAGAGAAGAGTTGGAAAGAGAAGAGAAGAGAAGAGAAGAGAAGAGAAGAGAAGAGAAGAGAAGAGAAGAAATATGAAGAATAGAAAAGAGGGGAAGAGAGGAGTGGAGATGAATAGAGAGGAGGAGAGAAAAGAGGAGACGAGACAGAGAGAGAAAAAGAAGAGAAAAGACAAAGACGGGAGAAGTTACAAGAAGAGAGATGAAAGGAGAAGCGAAAGGGAGAAGAGAAGAGACAGAAACAGAGGACAGAAAAGAAAGGCGAGAAGAGAGGCAAATTGAAGGTGATGAGACACAAGTGACAAGAAGAGAGGACAGAAGAGGGGAAGAGAAGGAAGAGGAGAAGAGAAGCAAAGAGAGAAGAGAATTTTGTAGAAGAAAAGAGTAGATTGAAGAGAGGAAAAGAGAAGAAAAGACAAAGACGGTACAAAAAGGGAGATGAAAGGAGAAGAGAAGAGACACAAACAGAGGAGAAGGGCCACAAATAACAAAGAGAAAAGAACGGAAGACGAGAAGAAAAGAGAAAAGAAGTGAAGTATGAAGAAAGGTGAAGAGACAGAGAGGAGAAGATACAAGAAAAGGAAGCAGAGAACAGATGAAGAAAAGATAAGAGAACAGACAAGGATAAGAGAAGAGGAGGGACATGAAAAAGGAGAAGAGACACAAAGAGAGGGCATGAGACATGAAGAGAAGACAAGAAGGGAATAAGAAATGAAGATAAGAAGAGAAGCAAAGAGAGGAGAAGACAAGAGCAGAGAGAAGAGACAAAATGAGGAGACGAGACAGAGAGAAAAGAGAGGGAAAGAGATGAAAAGACACAAAGATGGGAGACGTTACAAGAAGAGAGATGAAAGGAGAAGAGGAAAGAAGAAGAGAAGACACAAGATGAGAAGACAAGAGAGGAGATAAGAAGAGAAGACAAAGCTGGGTGAAGAGACAAGAGATGAAAGTAAAAGAGAAAAAAAGAAGTGAAAAGAACAGAAGAGACACAAGCAAATCAGAGAAAAGAAAGGCAGGTGAGAAGAGCGGCAAAAGGAAGAGAAGAGATAAAGACAAGAGAAGAGACAAAGACGAGAGAAGATAGATGAAAGAAGGCGAAGGAAGACGAAAAGAGAAGAGACGACACAAGACATGGGATGAAAGGAGAAAATGAAGGAAGACGAGAAGATACAAGAAGAGAAGAGAGTAAGGAAAATCAGGCTGCTGTTTTAGCTCCGGGCTGCAGTGTAGAGTAACACCATCAGACAGCCTGAACTACTTCATTATTTGGTTCAAGAACTTTCTACTTTGCCACGTTTACAAAACTCTCTCGGTGCCTCCTGGAGGAAATGATTCCATGCGAGTTTGTTCCAGCAGGTCCAGGGTAATCTCACCTGTTTCAACTACGAGCAGGGAACAGGTGAGATTCTCAGACCACTGAGACTTGGCTGTGATTGACCCCCCCCACCCCCGTTAGCGCGGATGCCTGCTGCTCGCTGGAGCTGTGATCTGCACCTCGGGCGAATGCTGCTCCATCACACCAGCTGATCTAATCAGGGAGTCGCAGCGCTTCAGCAGCACGCCTGGGCCTGACTCGCATGAATATGTACCTCACACTCTGATACGTGAGATGCCAGTCGGGGTCACGCACTGACTCACAATACACACTCAGGCAAACAGGCATACCTCTGTACACACACACACACACACACTCAAAAGCTAATCTTTATACCTTTTTTAAAAAAAAACCTGGAAGTTTTATATTAAGGGTGTTTGGCATGTAAGGACCACCCATCACGTACAAAAATGTCCCCACAACATTCTGACAAATCAAGGAGTTTTCCTTTCTTTTAGGAGACAATTGAGTCTCATGCACACACACAGACAACACACACAGATAGAAGAAGAAGAGGACAAAACAAAAACATAGAAAAGGGAGAATAGAATAGAGACAAAAGAGAAGAGAAGAGATAAGACACTAAGAGAGGAGAAGATAAAAGAAGAGAGATGAGAACAGAAAGGGAGAGAAAAATGAGATGAGAAAGGAAGAGAAGAGAGAAGATTAGAACGAAAGAAGAGAAGAGACAAAAAGAGAGGAGGAAATACAAGAAGAGAGGTCAGAGTAAAAGATAAAGGAAGAAGAGAAGAGACACAACCAGAGGAAAAGATACAAGAAGAGAGAAGAGAGGAGTGGACTAAGAAAGAAAAGAAGAGAGATGAGAGGAGAGGAGGATAGAAAGAAGAGAAATGATAGGAGAATAGAAAGCAAGAAGAGAAGAGACATAAAGAGAGGAGAAAATACAAGAGAGATGGGAAGAGAAGATATAAAGGAAGAAAAGAAGAGACGAAGAGAGGAGATGATACGAGAAGAGAGATGAAGAGGAAGAAGATTAAGGAAGAAGAGTGGAGACATAAACAGGAGAAAATACAAGCAGAGAGAAGACAAGAGAGAAAGAAAGAAGAGGGGAGAGAAGATTCCAAAGGAAGAAGAGAAGATACACAAAGAGAGGAGAAGATACAAGAAGAGAGATGAGTGGAGAAAGGAAGAAAAGAGAAATCTTCATCGTTCATGTGTGACAGAAAAACTCTGCCTTTGAGAAAAGATCTTACATTGTCGTAGCAGGCAGATCTTCCTATCGTTTACGGGGCAACCAGGGCCTCACAAATATCTACACACCTGCTCCGCTCACACATACATTGTATTAATGTAGCGTAAGCTGGAGCTAATTTAGGGTTTATTCACCTATTCATAAACCTAATCATCTAAAATGTGCGTTTTGTTCATTTGTCGATCAATACGTCTGCACCCACATCAGAAATACAACGTTTTCCTAACATCATGGGAACTTTTGACCCCCACAAAATGGAAAACTTACGCTCCAAAACATGCAAACCCACGCGTCAAAACCACACCTTACAGGGTTTCATCTGCCTTTGCCGGGACAGAGATCAGACTTGACTTCATTATTTGAAGACAGATCAAAATAGACACATAACATTGCCTCACCAAGCTGCAAACACCCGGTTGCTCCGATGTGCGTCGGCGCCGCTTTGGGACCGTGACCTCATTTGCCTTCTCTTAGAAAACGGGACCAATGCCCCCTGCCCATTGTTGCCGTGGCACCACGGTGGCGCAGACACGGGCATTTAGGGCACCCAGAGGGGCAGGGCAGGGCAGGAGGAAGGCAGCAGGGTATTTTAGGGAGGCTAGAATCGGGAGAGATGCTTGGAGAGCAACAGGTGGGATTGATTTACAAGTCTGGCACTGAGCCAGGGTGTGTGTATGTACTTGTGTGTGTGTGTGTGTGTGTGTGAGAGATGGGCTGATTAAAAGCATCCCGAAAGATAGGACGCATTCTGATCAAAGCACTACGACCTGTCAGAGCAGATGCTGATCTCGTGTGCGCTCTGGCTTTCGGGTCTCCTCCCTCAAGAACCACAATTTATGCGAGCGCAGCACCACGGCAAAGCACACTGTCATCTCCCTGCTAAACCGCTCCTCTGTAGCCCTGCCACTGTGTGTGAGATTGTGTGGGTGTCATGCAAAACTTATGCACATGTGCAAGCTCCTGTTTTGCTAAAACAAACCACTGGCAACCTGCTCACACCCTCTCTCCCTCACACACACACACACACACACACGCACACAGACACACACACACACACACACGCACACACACCAATAAAAGTGCTGAATGAAAGAGGTGATTCTCTTACTTGACTCTTTTGCCCCCTTAAACATACACTAACATACTGTACACACATATAATATAGTGGTGTAGCTAATTACAAGCAACTACAAGAAGCAAACTGCAAGTAGCCAACTACAAATTGTAATGCTAGTAGTATAGTATGGTATGGTGTAGTATATAACAGTACAGTAGAGTATATTATAGTATGGTTTAGTATGGTATAGTATAAAATACCATGGTATAGTTTAGAATAGTATAGTGTAGTATTTAACAGTACAGTATAGTATATTATAGTATAGTATGGTAAAGCATACTATATAGTATATAGTATGGTATAGTATATATGGTATAGTGTAGTATGTATAGTATAGTAGAGTATAGTACATAATAGTACTCTATCATATTCTATAGTACAGTTATTGTATAGTGCAATAAGGTATGGTATGGTATATAATAGTATGGTATGGTATAGTATAGTGTCATATTGTAAAGTACATATAGTATGGTATGGTATAGTACAGTTGTTTTATAGTACATAATAGTATGGTATAGTATAGTATGTTATGGTACGGTATGATATAGTATAGCACATATAGTATCATATTGTATATTACAGTTATTTTGTAGCATAGTATATAATAGTACGGTACAGTATAGTATTGTAAGGTATAGAATAGTACGTATAGTTCATAACGGTACACTATAGAATAGTATGGTATAGTACAGCTATTGTATAGTATAGTATATTGTATAATAGTACAGTATACTATATTGTCTTACGGTATAGTATAGTACAGTTATAGTATAGTATCGTACGTATAGTATATTATAGTGTAGTATGTATATTATAGCATTGTATAGTGTGGTATAGAACGGTATAGTATAATATGTATAGCATACTATTGTATAGTACAATCATCATATAGTATAGTGTATAATAGCACATTATAGTATAGTATAGTATAGTATAGTATAGTATAGTATAGTATAGTATAGTATAGTATGGTACAATTATGGTGTAGTTTAGTGTATAATAGCACAGTATAGTACAGATAGTATAGTATTGCATAGTACAATCATCATATAGCATAGTGTATAATAGTGCATTATAGTACATTATAGTACAGTATAGTACATTATAGTATAGTATAGTATAGTGCATATAGTACAATTATCATATAGTATAGTATAGTGCATATAGTACAATTATCATATAGTATAGTGTATAATAGTGCATTATAGTACATTATAGTACAGTATAGTACATTATAGTATAGTATAGTATAGTGCATATAGTACAATTATCATATAGTATAGTGTATAATAGTACATTATAGTATAGTATAGTACGTATAGTATAGTATATTTTAGTACAGTACAGTGCAGTACATCTGTGGTATAATTTAGTGCATAATAGCACAGCATAGTATAGTATATTATAGTATAGTAAAGTTATCATACATTATGGTGTAGTTAAGTTATTGTATAGTATACCATAGTATGGTGTAATATAGTTACTGTATATTATAGTGTTTTACAGCCAAGATACAAGCTAGAGTCAGTGGCTGTTAAACACTATATTATTACTATTTACACTAGTATATTAACACTAGTAATTTTGCTAATACTTTACTACTATATTACACCAGTAGCTTGGCTGTAGATTTCTGACTTTCAATCCTACATAACTTTGTAACACTGTAACTTAAAAAGCTTCCCTTTAAAAGTAGCTTCCTCAACACTGCACACACTTCAGACACACACTCTCTCTCTCTCACACACACACACACACATTCCAAGACTCACATAGAGCCCGGTGTGCCGGTCTCCGAAGAAAGGGAAAGCCACAGAGATGTCCACCAGCCCTGAGCCTCCATCATCCTGCCTGGGGGTCTCAGTGTCCCCCTGCTCCCGGCCGAAGGGGTAGAAGTCCTCAATGGGCACTGCCGGCTCCACACAGGGCATCGACAGGAGCCAGAGCAGGGTGCCCAGCCAGGGCAGGAGTCCCTGCACGCACCCCATCACCCCCAGCTCCAACCGGACGGAGAGAAACGGTGGGAGGGGGAGAGAACGGGACCCCCGGACACCCGAAACAGAGGTGGTTGTGGTGGTGGTGGTGGATGGATGGATGAGAGCAAACTCGCCAGATCTTGAAGCAAACTCCTCTCTTTCTTTGCCTGATCTCTCTCTTTCTCTCTTTCTTTCTTCCTTCTCCTCTCACTCTTCCCTCCTTCAGCTGCTCGTTCTTTGCCCCGTTACTCGTCCCCCTGTTACAGGTCCGGGAGGTGGATTCCACTCATTTCTGAGAGCGGTTGCCGGAGAGCGCGTGTGAGAGAGAGAGACGCCACAGCTCCTCTCTGAAACGCTGAAATGAAGTGAGTGAGTAAGGGAGAGGAGAAGAGGGGGAGAGAGAAAGAGAGAGAGAGAGAGAAAAAAAAAAACAGCAGCGGAGCGATTCTGAGCTTTTTTTTTCTTTACAATCCAGCAATTTGGTCCCTGATGGTTAGCTTAGAAATATCCTCAATAAAACCTCTATTTTGCCTGCCAAAAGGAGTTCTTTCAGAACCGGTCCCCCCCTCCTCCTCCTCAAAACCACCCCCCCAGGGATTCACCACCTTGCATAATTAGGTGCCGGTGGCCAATCGGAGTGAGGGGGCTGGTAACAGGATAAGCAAGGGGGCGGGGCTATGGTAATCAAAGGAGCGCATTAAAGAGACTCTTGACAGGGCATTCGCTTCTAACTCCTGATGTGGAAAAAAAAAACACAGTCAAACTCGGCTGCCTGACTGCGCGCATACACACACACACTCTCTCTCACACACAAACATAGCAACATCTTGCTAGACACCAAACTCTGACATGAACTTCGAGAAACAAAAGCAAATCTTTTAACTCTTACTTTTCCATAATATATGAAATATTTCCATAACATTTTTCCTTTGGAAGCCTATCCACCTAACCACCTAAAAATCTCTGTCACTTCCTCGCACACATTTTCATGCATTTACCTCACCATACTTTTGGGGACATTCCACAGATGACTTTTTTTTAGATGACTAGTTAAATAAGCCTATGCATAAACATTTCTGCTCATTTAGTGTTCTCACATTTGCTTTTATACAGTATAAAAGATACTGAATCTTTGCAAAAACCAAAAGGGGACTCCATTTTTGTCACTTAAAGTCAGCTCTGTTCCCAGTCTGGATCTTAAGAGTCGGATACATGTCTCCAGACCATGTCTAGGTCAGAAACACACCCGCACATGCAACATACACACACACACACGTCTTGCTATCTTTGCGAGGACCATCCTTTGACTCCCATCATGACCAGAGCTACTACATCTAGCCCTAACCCTAACCTGGGTTTTTTTAGTTGTTCACATAAAAGCTGAAGCTTTACTTCTACATTTATTAGGGGTGTAACGACACTTTCATCTACATCGATTCAATCAATGAGCCCACAGCATGGATCAATGAGCCCACAGCATGGAGCTCAATGAGAAACTTCAACCAGATATCACACATATTGTAACATCCCTCGCCAAGCAAGCTCGGAGGCTTCTGCTGGTTTCATCACAACTTTAATTAATTAACACCAGCTAGTGTGGACCAGTAGCTCAGTAATAAAAATGTCCAATGATATTTTACTTTTGTAATTTGCTATGAATGAAAGTGTTAAATCAGCATATGATATTGTCTCATAGATATGGCTACCTCCTGGGTTGAACTTAATCAAACTGATATCATAGCAGACTTTGTGATATCAGTAAACATTGAATCAGGATGAAACTTGTGATTTATACTCCCAATATTTATTCACGTTTAGTCTTACCTCAGTCATTTATTCATATGCATCTGATGTTCATACTTCTTTCCTGCTCATACTTGTCTTGCCTCTTCTTGTTGTGTATCTGTGTGTGAGACTTGTTAAGCGTGTTCGGATGGAAGCCTTGGAAGGAAAGTAAAGTTCATTCTATGCTTGATTACTTGGCTAATAAATACTGATGATCCCCGAATTTTAACGGTTCAACTTACGATTTTTCGATGTTTCGCACTGCAGGCACACATAGTGGGAAATGCTGTTCGATACGTTGTGAGATGCCTCACTCGTGTCAGCGATCGATAAGGAGTTCAGTTATCTCTGCGTTGGAGCAAGTATTTTTTCCGGTGTTTTAGGTGTTTCAAAGCCCAATGTTAGTCAAATTCAAATGTCTTCTCCTGGAAACAATGTCTCAACTCACTATATTTTCAAGTTACGATGGGGTCATTGGAGCGCATCGCCATCGTAAGTCGGGGACCACCTGTATAGTTAGATTTCTCAAAAGGTTTTTACCTCATGAGGACCAGTCCTGACATAAAACGTCCTCACAAAAGGACAAAAATCTGACAATTTTCAGGTTTCCTACTTTTTAGAGGTACAAGCAGGTCCTTGCAACCTTATAAAAACCTGCCCACACACACACACACACACATTCAATTACAGGAAGAGTACTCCACATGGCAGGATGAGCCTCAGAGCAATATAAGAGTAGAGTGAGGAGGAGTGCCAATCATGCGATGTGAACTCAGTGCCTCCTGAGTGGAACTCACACGAGATGCCAGTTCAAAGGCAGCAACGTATACAAACTCCCTCTGGTTTTGATTACTTCAGACCGGTCCCGTGTTCGTCTTTCTCCCTCCCTCCCCCTTTTCTACTAAAAAAATCAATTTCCCCAGTGAATTCATCATGCAGCGTATGAGATGTCATTTTTCCAAGCTGTGTGAAATATCCCTCTTTAAACAAAAGTGGAAAGAAGGGGTTTGGCCGGTCGCAGCGCAGACGGTATCTTACGATAATCTATACGTGAGAGCTCTTATGCTAACACTCCTTTGGCAACCCACTCCCAGGTTTCATCGTGTTTGCAGAGGCAGAAGGGAGGAATAAAGAAAAATCTTTTTGACAAAGTGGGTTATTAGTAATGAGAATCTAATACCGGGGCCAAACTGTCGCAAGGGAAGTTTAGAAAGCGTTTTTAAGTTGTTTGCACACATCAAAACAAGTAAGAGGAATTATCCACGAGGCAACGCCAACATAAATAAAGTAACTCCTTGAGCTACAAACATCAATCTGGCCATTGTTTCATCGCTTATTGTGGTTTTATTGGCTCATAAAAAATCGTTTCGCGTAGCGGCGCCGAAACAAAAACACTCCACTTTTTTTGTACTCGTTCGCAAAGGATTAGACCTCTTGTTTACAGATTAATCAGAAACACCGTGTCACAACGATCATGACCAATGGCCCTAACGCTATTACAAGAATCGACAACAAATGATCAATATTAGAAATCAGTTTATTGATTAAGCGTAAACAAGGAACAGCGCCCTTTTCTATGGAATTTGGGACTGTGGGATTAGGGAAGGGAGCACAACTTCTACAGATGAAAACCATTCAATCTCATTAACGTTAGGCTTGATGTAGTCACGTTATAAAGTAATTCAGCTACGCATAACAACCTATAAAGGTGTATGTGAGTGTGTGTACGTGTGTGTGTGTGTGTGTGTGTGTGTGGGAGTGAGAGCTATGCTGGGGGTTTGCTGCTCTCACATTGTGCTGATTATGTTCAGGCCAGCAGGGACAGACAGAGCTGACTAAAGCGAGCTTCAGCTGCCTGCAAAGCAAATCCTTAAAACAATTTGGCTCTGCTCGGCCGTTCGTGGAAACACTGATCTCTTTGTTTGTTGTTGTTGAGTTATTTTATGGAGTGGATCAGGATTACCGCGGGGATTTGGGCTCACGGAGGCCAGCAGTTCTGCGAGCGATTTGGTGTTCTGTGCATCAAGGTGCGTGTGTTAAAACTGCTTATTGTGCGGAAGTCCGTGTGAGTAACCGCTGTAAGGCGTGTTGGCACGGCTCCAGGGGTGAACAGCGTGACGGACAGCAGGGGGGTCGTGCGTGTGTGTGTGTGTGTGTGTGTGCGTGAGAGAGTTGGGATGTGTGCTTTGTATCATAGTGGTGCTGATGGGTCAGATGCTACAGGCTCACGGCCCTGATCTCAGCATCTGCTTCATGTAGGTCTGCCTCCTCCTCATCTCCTGCTCCAGTTGCTCCTTCAGAGTGCACACCTGATACACACATACACACGAGAAGTAAAGACATAAAGTGAGGTCCTGACTCTCTGAGATCAGTAAAGACCCCTGCACTTCTTTCTAAAAAGAGTAGAGAGTGGAACCCATACTAAATATCTTGCTCAAATCAACCACCATAGTCCCTCGGAGTTCGAGCATCATCCAACTGAATTTTTAAGTAAGTGATTGTTTGTCATTGTGAACACAGCACAGCACACAGTGCACCACAACGACATGCGTGGGCAGATTTGGCAGCGCCGGGGAGCGGTGCTACATTGCTAATGAGTACCTCAGTGGTGCCTTCGTTGAACCTTGTGTTCACAGGGCCAAATCCATAACCATTATGCTACCGACTGACCCAACTGGAGTCAAACATTGGTGTCTGTTAAAATCAGACATGGCACAATACCACTTTTTAATGTCCGATACGATACTGATATTGTACATTTGGATATTTGCCGTTACGATACGAATACGGTACAGTCTCTGGGTCTTTTTAAAACAAAAAATAATGTCTGAATACACAACAGAGATTATTGTTATCCTTAAGGAAATACTTGACTTAAATACTGTTTTCCTAACTACAGTAATAACAATGTAATAATTACACACCCATATGCATATGCTAAATTATTTATGCTTTAAATAACATTTCAAAAAAGAATTGTTTAAATACAGTTGTGTAATCCTGTGACGGCCCCTAATCCTGCAGTGCTAAAACCATCGGGAATACAGATCACGAGCGAAAGCTGGTGTCGTTAAGGAAATTAACCAACATAATTGCATGATTTGTATGCATGATTGTAGTGTGTTGCGTTGCTTGTTCTGCTCTTTGTCATATCAATATGTAGGAATTACCACGAATATCGAAAAACAAACCAGCTTTACCGCAGTGTCACTGCCGAAGCATAACCAACTGTGTGCGTGCACATTTACAGATCAGCTCCATAGATCAGCTCAGCGCCACCGATACCCGATCCAGCTATTTGAGTCGTTTTCGGATAGGGGTAGGGTACTCAACTCTAGACAAAGAGGTCTCTAGTTATAATCCTACCTCCACTACTAACACCATTGAGACCCTGAGCAGGATCAGGACCCCAGGACCCCAGGTCTCGAGAGCTTGAATCAAAGGCAACTGGACTTCCTTTAGAAGAAGAAGTCCAGCTGCCTTCGAATCAAGCTAGAGAAAAGAGCCAATTCCTCAACTGTCCGATCCCTGACCAACCCTGGTCCCCACCTGCTCCTCGAGGCAGCGGACCCTGTGGCGGTGGGTCTTCTCCCGGGCCTCCACGACCCTCTCGGCCTGGTGCTGAGCCCCTCGCAGCCGCTCCGTCTCCAGCTCCAGCTCCTGCCTGTGGCGAGTGGTGGCCTCCAGGAGGCGCTGCGAGTGAGTCTGCTCCAGGTGCGAGAGCTGGGACTGAAGATACAACACACACCGACACACACACACTTTCATGACACCTCTGTGAAGAGCTGGAGGTCAAGAGAGGAAGTGGAGTTTTAATGGAGAGAGTTTCTCACGTCTCGGGTTGCACTGGAGCGGAGGCTCAGGTGACGGGGCGCTGATTTATCCACACAAAGTATTTGAATGAATCTCTCCCGCTCACTCTCTCTCTCTCTCTCTCTCTGTCTCTGTCATCCTCCATCCTTCTCTCTGTCTATTTTTGCTCATCTCTTACCCTCTGTGAACCCTCTCTCTCTCTTTCCCTCTCGCTTTCATGGTTTTTCAACTTTCTCTTCTCTATTACCCCTCATTCCTTCACTGTTTTCCATCCTCGTCCCCACTCAGACTCTGATTTCTCTCTCTCGTTCTCAGACACACTCTTTGACTCAGACTCTTCCACTGCCTTCGCTGCCCTCTTCCTTCCCTCCCTCCTTCTGTCTTTCTCTCCCTCTCTCCTACACGTCCTTTAACTCTGACTTTCTCTTCTTCCACTGTCTTGCCTGATCTTTTCCCTGCACTCTTCCTTTCACTGCACACCATTTCTTTTACTGGATCTGATGCTCAGGTGACGGAAAAGTGATTTATCCACACAACACAAAGCATTTAAATGAACCTCTCTCTCTCTCTCTCTCTCTCTCTCTCTCTCTGCTGTTGTTCTCCATCCTTCTCTCCACCTTGGGTGTCTATCTTTGCTCATCTCTTATCATCTGTGACTCTCTCTCTCTCTCTCTCTCTCTCTCTCCCTTTGTGACACTTTGTATTTGGTTTTTCAACTTTCTCTTCTCCATTATCCCTCATTCCTTCACTGTTTTTCATCCTCGTCCCCACTCAGACTCTGATTTCTCTCTCTCGTTCTCAGACACACTCTTTGACTCTTCCACTGCCTTCACTGCCCTCATCCTTCCGTCCCTCCTTCTGTCTTTCTCTCCCTCTCTCTCACACGTTCTTTAACTCTGACTTCTCTTCTTCCACTCTCTCTCTCTCTCTCTCTCTCTCTCTCTCCATGCTGTTGTTCTCCATCCTTCTCTCCACCTTGGGTGTCTATCTTTGCTCATCTCTTATCATCTGTGACTCTCTCTCTCTTTCTCTCTCTCTCTTCCTATCACTATTGCTTTCTTTCTTTCTCTCACTTACTCCGACACACACACTTTTTGGGCCAATTTCCCAGTCGAGGATTAAGCCCAGTCCTAGACTAGTTCTGAGTTTGAATGGTAAATCTCCACTTGTACTGCAACTTAATCCAAGACTAGTCTTAATCTGTGTTCAAGAACCTAACCATTTGACCACTGGACTCCTCCACTCCTTCCCTGCTCTCTCTCTCCCTCTCTCTCACACACACTTTGACTCTAACTCTCTCGTTTCCACTGTTTTACCTGCTCTCTTCATCGCACTCTTCCCTGTTCTCTCTCTCTTTCAACTTTCTCATTCCTCTCTCCTTCCTCTTCTCGATTTTCCATTCTCTACGTCCCTCTATGACCCTCTTTCTTCCCCCCTTCCCTCAAACAACTCTCTCTTGTCCCCTTCTGCTCTCTCCCTCCCTCTTTATATCTCTCTCTCTCTCTCCTGCTCTCCCTCGCTTTCCCTCACAGACACAGACTCTCACACACTCTTCGACTCTGAATCTCTCTCTTTACTAATATCTTACCTGCTCTCTACATTGCACTCTTCCTTGTCTGTCTCTCTCTCTCTCTTAATCTCTCACACACACACACACCTTTAATGTGTTTGTTGTTGTCTGTGTTTCGTTCAGCTCCTGCTCCAAACTGCAAATGGTTTGCTCCAGCTGCTCCTTCTGATGACCGACGCATATCACCTCGTCCTTGTGCCTGCGACGCTCCTGCTCCACCTGTGCAAACACACACCGGTAAAGGTACCACTGAGGTACTCATGAGCAAGGTACTTTTGTTGGTTTTGGCCTTTCTGGAAGAGAACTACATTTTTGTGCATGATGGCGTTCCATATTAGAGTCGCGAACGCTAACGCACGTGTTTACATGGCGAATGATATAATTAATGCCTTTTTACGAGATTACTTAAGTTTTTGTGTACAGAATTACTCAGAAATAATTTCACATACAGAGGAATGAATGTCCGGTAAGTTCTAAGTCTTGTGATTCTGACGGTATGTGTGTGGTTTCTGTAAGTTAAAGGGATTCTGAGTTATGAAGACGCTAACACAAAATGTCTGCGTCGGGTTCAAAGACATTTAATAGTAATAGTAATATCCTCATTCTCAGAGTTATGGTCTCGGCTGGTCAGGAAATAAACTCCCGAGTCCTCTTTGTCCGAGTCAATAACAAGACCGAGTACAAATACAGCCGATTCTGAGACAAGACCGTGACCTTTAAAAACTGGTTTCGAGACCATGAACCGGTCTCAAGTACCCCAACACTAGGTTAGAGTTATCACATAATGTACAAAGGAGTTTCTCACAATTAACGAACAAATAACGTAAAAAGGAAAAAATGACATAACTGGAGAACTAGTGCACATAGCAAGAACGTGTATGAAAGCACACTACACCGCTATAGCCTGCACGCTTTAGAGTTGAAATGGCGTTTCTCGTGCAAAAACTGTAGGAGGAGTAGCAGCGGCAAACGTGGGTGGATATCGAAATAATGATGCATTTTTACGGGTGGAAAAATGGACAGAACTCGCGAACGAGTGCACGTATCGACAACGTGAACGAAAGCAACATACACCACTATAGCCTGCAGGTTTTAGAGTTGGAACAGCGTTTCTAGCACAAAAACTGTAGGAGTAGCGGCGGCAAAAAGTGGGTGGAATAATAATAATAATAAAACGAAGACCAATGCAATCACATAATAATATAAGCGTTCAGGAGCCACAACATTAACATTCTTCTTCACATCCTCCACAGTCACGTGTGTACCTTCTCCAGGGTGCGTTTGAGTAAGGACTTGTCTTTGCCCAGACGAGCGTTCGTCTTCTCAAGCTGGCTCCTCTCCTCCTGTAGCTGGTGTATGGAGGTCTGTAGGGACGCCACTCTCTCCAGAAGCTCCTTCTTCTCCTTCTGTAGCTGGGTGTAATTCTCCTCAGCCTCCACCTCCGCCTGCTCCCTCTGCCTCAGAACCTGACCGAAACAAAAGCACACAAATACAAGTTTTAAGTGGTCCACCACTAGTAAGCGGGCTTGCTTGATCAATGTTCACACATTAGCTATTGTTCACTGATCAAATGTACAGTACTGTGCAAAAGTTTTAGGCAGGTGTGGAAAAAAATCCTGTAACAAAGAATGCTTTCAGAAATATAAATAATGATTGTTTATTTTTATCAATTTACAAAATGCAAAGTGAGTGAACAAAAGAAAAATCTAAATCAAATCAATATTTGGTGTTACTACCTTTTGCCTTCAAACCAGCATCAATTCTTATAGATTGATTGATTTGATCTAGATTTCTCTTTTGTTCATTCACTGCATTTTGTTGGTTGATGAAAATAAACGATTAACACTTCCTTTTTTGAAAGCATTCTTGGTTTACAGCATTTTTCCACACCTGCCTAAAACTTTTGCACAGTACTGTATATTTACAGCATTTAACAGACGCTCTTACCCAGAGCGACTTCCATTTTTCTAACTTCAGGGACTCTCTGCAGCAACTTGGGGTTAACAGTCTTGCTCTCAGGGACCCAGTGATAGTAGGGCTGTGGGTAGGATTTGAACCCACAACCTCTTGGCCCACATGCGAGCGTCAAACCCTCTAGACCACCACCACCGCTGCGTAGTGTAGTGTAGTTGCGCCTGAACGAGGGCTTTTGTCAGTGACTCAAACAGCCCTAAAACCGTGTAGCTTTAACCAGGTGAACTGGAACACCAGCCGACAGAAGAGATCAACTGAAGCTCAACAAAAAATCAAGTAAATGTTTCTTTAGCTGATGCATTTGGTGGTCTGTGTGTGTGAGAGAGAAAGTGAGAGAGAGAGAGACCTCCTGCAAGCTGCGTGTCTGTTTCTCCAGCTCTGTGACTCTGATCTCGGACTCTTCAGCACTCCTCTGGAAATTCTGCAGTTTTTCACTCAGAGCCTGGTTCTGCTTTTTACTGTCTGATAGAGTGTCCCGCAATTTCTCCAACCGCTCCTGTACACACACACACACACATTTACTTCACTCCACTTTTCATAGACATAACAAGTACTGGAGCAGTTGGTAGCGTAACAGTTGCGGCGTTTGCCCCGTCATTGGAAGGTCACCAGTTCAAATTCCGGATGGGTAAAGGTACCAATGAGGTATTTGTGAACAAGGTACCGTCCCCAAGCACTGCTTCCCGGGCGCTGCCCACTGCTCCTTCACAGATGGATCAAATGCAGAGATCATATTTAGTTTATGGTGCACTGTGGGCTGTGCTGTGGTGTGTTCACAATGACAAATAATCACTCACTTTCATTTTAGTGCAGTTAAATAAACCAAAGCCTGCTCCTAAAATCTAATCCACTCTATAAGCTCAGCAATGAAAATAAAACTTCTTTTCCCCTTTTTTCCTACTTTAGTTTTAATGCAAAAGATATATAACAAAACAAGTCTGGACACAGTTTTTCTTCTCGAAAGGTAGGTCTGTCACTGATTGGTAGGTGTAGAGTCTAAAATCTGTCTCCAAAATGTCTAAGTCAGAAACGCAAACACACAAACTCTATTGCTGTCTACCACTTTTCTAAAACAAGTATCTTCCAGTTTCCTACCAATTTTTTTCTCTCTCTCTCCACTGAGCAAACTGCAGCAGATTCATCAGAAGTGTGGCATGTTTTTTGCTTGCTCTGAAACTTTAGAACACTGACTCCATCAAAGCTTTCAAGGCCCTCAAGAGGAACTGTGAAAACAAGCGATACGCTTTTAATCTGGTGGGTTTGATTAGGACCTGCTCAGTGTCGAGTGTCAGTGTGTTTCAACACGCAATCAACACTGGACAGTTGAAACTCTGGTTAAATAAAGCTGTTTATTTTTCTTTTACGTAAAACTACCAGGCAAAAAAAAAAAAGCGCACCAGAGGTTTTTACCACTTTTACATTTATTTCATAACCTGCAGATTTTTATTAGTAGAACGTTGTTGAGTGAACAACTATAAATACAAATACAGTGGTACGTCGCTACTCGAACATGATCTGTTCCAGAGGGCAGTTTGACTCTCTAGTTCTAGTTCTGAAGTTCTAGTTCCAAGTTAATTTTCCCACATAACAATCCAATTTTTTAAATTTTTTTAAAAAATTTCGGCATGTCTAGGTACAAAATAACTGAGTTAATTCAGACAATTGCAACCAAATAATGTTGTGATCAAAAATAATGAGTGCCAATTTGGTGGAAATAGTGCTCTCCATGCAATTTGAGAAATTTTCATATAAAAACAATATATATGCGTGAAATGACAAAGCACCTTTGTAATGCCTAGACAGGGATGCCAATGAGTTGATAGTTCTTGTCATACAAGTTCATTTCTCGTTGGGTCAAAGTACAAAATAAATGGTAGAATTTAGATTTTTTTTGATGGGAACTACTGTTTGAGAGCTGAATTGTTCAGCTTGATTAGAAATATTACGCTCCCAGCAATTTAGCAATTTCCCGTATAAAACATGACACAGCGCATGGTTCTGCTTCTAAGATTTAGTCCGTACTCCAAGCTTTTTGAAATTTTTTGTAGTCTAAGCTGTTTGAGAACTGAGGTATCACTGTATACCAAATAAAGTAAGTCTTTTAACATGCAAAGGCTTTTGAATGGCAGTAAATAACTAGATGAGGCTGATATCTGATTAAAAACTCAATTTAAAACTAAAGATGGAGCAATACCAACTTTTTTATGTCCAATACTGATACCGATATTGTAGATTTGGATACCTACTGATACCAGTACAAGTCTGATACAGTCTCTGAGTCTTTTTTAAACAGAAAACAGAAAATAATGCTTTAAAAATGTCTGAATACATGACTGAGATTATTCTGTTATGCTTAAGGAAATATCATTTTATATCCTTATCATTTTAGTGCTGCAGGCTTAGGGAGCGTCTCAAAATTACGAATGAATTTAGTGCAGTGCCACTGCCGATGCATAACAAACTGTATGTGAGCGCAATTATAGATTGGCTCCCAATGCCACCGATACTCCATCCAGCTTTTTGAGTCGTTACCGGACCGATATCCAGTCCACGTATCGAATCGGTCCCATCTTTATTTAAAACTCACCTCAACATCGAAATCAAAAAGTTTTCACACACACTGCAATGCTGTTATGTGCACTGTTTTCTTAAAATTGGAAATGACTAAGAGAGTGGGTCACATTGATTGTGTACGTCTTGTGCACATGCTACAAACAGCTTCAAGTTCCTTCCAGAGACGACTCAACTCAGGTTTACAATTGTCTGTAATTATGAACTCATGAGATCAATCTGAAGTGGCCGTGCGCTCAAAAACACCCAGATTATGTCCACACACAACCGGACCACACATATACCTGCAATGTCCTGCGGTCTCGTTCGCCGGCCGTCACTGTGTTCTGCAGCTGGTTGACCTGCTCCTGCGCCGCTCCTGCACTTTTGCGGCTGGCGTTCAGAGCAGCTGCTGTGCTCTCTAGCGCCTCCTGCAAGTGGGACTCGTGCAGCTCTGCACGGGCCAGAGTCGATGCAAACCTCTCATGCTCTACCTGCAACACAGGTAGAGAGTTTAGTCTGCAGGAATGTGTCCAGCAGGTGAACAGTCAGCACCCAAACTGCTGGGATTAGGATTAAAGAGATGTAGATCAAAATCGGAGTAATTTGACAATGGGGCAATTGGTAGCGTAATGGTTAGGGTGTTCGCTCTGTGATCGGAAGGTCGCTGAATCAAATCCTGGAGCGGAAAAGATACTGAGGTACTCATGAGCAAGATACTGTCTCCAAGCACCGCTCCCTGGGTGCAACCAAAAAGCTGCCCACTGCTCCTTTAAGGATGAGTCAATAGTGCAAAATCTATAAAGTAATATGTGCGTACACGGATACTCAACAGACACCCAATCCAATTTAAAATGTGATAATGTCAACATGTGATCATATATGTGATGGTTCAAGGAGAAGGGGCGCTCATTTGAGGACACAGATGTTGACATTTTGAACAGAGAGGACAGATGATTTGATACAGGAGTGTAGAGGGTCATCTATGTCCAGATGGAATGACCATCGTTGAACACTGTTATCTATCAGTCACCTATACTGCAGACTTGATAACCCTTCCCAGGAGATTTGAATGTGACCCTAATAACTCTCATGATGGCGGAGCAACGGCCAACGACCCTCAAACAGTTTGCTCAGGTGGTATGGGTGTTGGTGGCCTAGTGGTAGGACACTTGCCTTTGGACCAAGAGGTTGTGGGTTTGAATCCGACCTCTGGCATTACCAGCACTGGGTCCCTGAGCAACACCCCTTAAGCCTAAGTTGCTCTCAGGGGAACTGTCTCTGAAATTAGGAAATGTAAGTCGCTCTGGATAAGAGCATCTGCTAAATGCTGTAAATGTAAATGGTCTCATTTGATGGCATGGCAGGTCAACAACTCTCATGAGCATCTTGAAGGTGAAAACCCCACAAGAAGTTAAATACTTGGGACACGCCATCAGCTTTTAGAGCTGAAGAAGCCTTTTGTGCATGAATCAAATGCAAGTTGGCTTTCGTTTAGCTTAGGCTTTCATTCGAATGGTTGGTTTGGTTTCACCAACGCTCGCTAAACATCATGACACGTCTGTGTAGGTTCTTAGTCTTGAAGCTAATGTTGCGTTGTAATAGCAACCTGGCTTTTAAAGGCAATGGGAGATGACACTGATTAATTTATTGCATGTCACACTCTTGTTTAATTAAGAGAATAAGTGCACTCGTTTTAGATCATCATAACCCCGGCACAGTGGCTATTTTCGCGCTTTATGTTCTAGCCCAAAATCTGACACACCCTATAAATGGTTGGAATTTTAGAATAAGATTGTGACCATTTGGCTGAAATTAAGTCAGACTTGAAGTCAAAATTCAAGACTTTTCAAGACACTATGTACATACAACTTATATTAAACAGCTGGAGATACACACACACCTTCAGCAGAGCCGCACATTCCTCGCTCTCGTCAAGCCCCCTGCGTAAGCTGGCCACTCTCTGGTGTAGCGAGGTGACCTCCGCCTCCAGCTCTCCTGTGCGCAGTTTGCAGCGCTGCAGTTCCCCCTCCTGAGTCCGCTGGCTCAGCTCCAGCCTGGAGGCCCGTGCCTCTGCCCCCTCCCATGACTCCTTCAGCTTTACACACTCTTCCATCACACCTGCCTCCGATGCCTCTGCCCTTTCCAGCCTCTCCTGCATACACACACACACAAACACACAGTAATGGACAATACACAGTAAAGTTTGAGTTGTTTGAAGTTACAAACTTCAGCCCATTTTATCATGCAGATGCATGTGACCTCTGCATTTGAGCCATCGCTGTAGGAGCAGTGGGCAGTTTTATCGGCCGGGGAGCCGTGCTTGCTCATGACTACCTCAGTGGTACCTTTATCGGTCCGCAGTGTTGGGGAGTAACGGAATACATGTACCGGCGTTACGTATTTAGAATACAAAATTTGAGTAACTGTATTCTGTTACAGTTACCGTTTAAATAGGTGGTAATTAGAATACAGTTACTTTGTTGAAATAAATGGATTACACAGCGGTCTTTTCCTGTTTCATATGTTAGGCTATCCCCTCTCTAATTTTGGTAATTCCACGCATTGCCGCGAGAAGCACCCTCGACACGGGCGCACGCATTTGATGACTTCCGCCTTTATACGAACTACCGTCCTTAAACATTAACGTTCAGTTCGTTCCTACACTCTGTTAACGCCAATGAGATGAGGGCAAAATTACTCATATTCTTACAAATAAAAAACCTTACACAAACTTGTAAACAATAACGTTTGTATTGTTAAATGTTGAATGTAACAGCATCATATGCAGAGTTAGGAGTGGGTGCATTTTCTGGCAGGGAGCTCTGCCATAAAAAGCACCCCCCTGTAACTTCTTTTCAAGGTGTTCAGTCCAAACAAATTTTGGATGTTATTCTTGTCAGACCATGATGTGTAACTGGTGCAAGTATTATGAATGTAACAGCATCATATGCAGAGTTAGAAGGGGGTGCATTTCCTGGCAGGTGATCTGTTGCAAAAACCTCCCTTTAAATTTGTTTGAGGTGGTTTAGTGCTGAGATATTATTTTAGGTTATCATATTTTAGATTTTAGATCCAGGCATATTTTTATTTCTTCAAGTGACATTAGTGTGCAAACAATTTTATTAGCGAGTGCTGTTCATAACAGGCCTCTCTAGATTCAGTTTAATGTTTTCTCAAACAGTGACATTTTTAATGACCCTAAACATGTGAAAGGTGTTGCTTGCTATAACATATGTTTATTTATAATACAAAATGCTACTTCCTACCAGAATAGATTTCAGTAAGTACAGCCTGGCCTTAAGCAATAATCCATTACACTAGCCAGGTAAATGTGTGCAGTTTGCATGGAATTAAATAGCTAGTGGATCGTGCACTTATAATATTGGTCAAATATTTATTTCAAAGCTTTATGAAAAATACGACGAGAGTGTAGGAACAAACTGAATGTTAATGTTTATGGACAGTAGTTCGTATAAAGGCGGAAGTCATCAAATGCACGCGCCCGCGTCGGGGGTGCTTCTCGCGGCAGGGGTCCCGATTTCGGCATGACACCTGTCACCCAAACAAACACGCAATAAGAGGCTCTAATGTAAGCGTCCTGTTAATGTTGGTGGCGTCAGTTACACAATGGACCCGGAGCCAGCACAACAGAGCCAGCAGTGCCCGGGCAGGAATGCATTTCTTACTCGGAAATTCCTCTACCTACAGTAAATATATTGTCTATTCAGGGAGATTTGGGCTTAACAGCCAATTGGTAGAGAAAAACAAACAAGAATTTGCAGGATGTGATTGCTACATTCATGTAGTTGTAAAAAGCATGACAGTATATTAAGTAATCCAAAGTATTCAGAATACGTTACTCACATTGAATAACTTAACGGAATACGTTACAAACTACATTTTGGGGCATGTATTCTGTAATCTGTAGTGGAATACATTTTAAAAGTAACCTTCCCAACACTGTCGGTCCGTGACTCGAATTGGCGACCCTCCAATCATGGGGCCACCTGCCTAACCATTAGACTGCCAACTGCTCCTAACGACATCAGTTCAGGGACAACTGAGCTTAAAGATCCAGCAACGGAGCTTAATTCCTTCAGTTTGATGAGGAGAAATCTCACAAAACTCTAAGAGGTCGTCTGCCTATGTCATGCCGTACTGCCACATCTCCTGTTTGGACAATGTTGTTTAGTGTAGTTTGTTGTGTGTGTGTTTAAAAGTTGACGGTGAGAGACCTGCAGTGTTCTGGACTCTGCCTCAGACTTCTGAAGGCTACTCTTAAGCCGGGACAGCTCCTCTCCCATAATACTCCTCTCTTTGTTGCCACAGCGAACTGCTTCCTCCTGCAGTGAGAGAGCGGCTTGAGCCTCCTCTAAACGCTCGGCCAAATCTTGCTTCTCTACACACACACACACACACACACACACACACACACACACACACACACAAATCTTATTATAAACATTCACACACACACATACAGAATCATCATCATTAGATTTTAGAGATTTCAAGGGATTGTGGAGTTCCTACCCTGCTCCAGCTCCTTAAGGGATGACTTCAGCTGCTGCGTCCATGTACTGCTCCTCTCCTGACTGGCCTGGAGCTCTGACAGCTGTCTGCTCAGACTCAACACCTGTGTGTGGGCCTCGTCCTACAGTAGTGTGTGTGTGTGTGTGTGTGAGAGAGAGAGAGAGAGAGAGAGAGAAAGAGCAGTGTGTGTATGTATGTCACAGTCAGAAATCTGTACAAACAACCACAAGAAGACATCAAAACATATAGACCTTCTGGGCTTTATCTCTGCGTCTCTATATGTGTGTGTACCTGTTTAATTCGTGCTGGGAGCAGTTTAGTACTAACAGAGTCTATCTTAACAATTAAAACAAGGCTTTCACAGAAGTAACTTGAAGTCACTTGTATTGAAGTCATATTGGATCAGAAATATCTGTAATTTGACTATTTGTAGCCGGGTGGCACGGTGGCGCAGTGGTTAGCGTGCTCACAGCACGAACCCCAGGGATGGCCGTAGGGGCTTTCTGTGTGGAGTTTGCATGCTCTCCCCGTGTTCGCGTGGGTTTCCCCCGTGTGCTCCGGTTTCCTCCCACGGTCCAAAGGCATGCAATATAGGTTAACTGGTGACTCTAAATTGGCCCTGTAAGGTGTGAATGTGTGTGTGATTGTGTGAGTGTGTGTGCCCTGCGGTGTGTTGGCGCCTGCCCAGGGTTGTTCCCCGCCTGCATCCACAAATTCCCAGGATAGGCTCCAGTTCCCCCGCCACCCCCCGTTGGGATTAAGCGGTTCAGATAATGACTGACTGACTGACTGTAGCGAAGTTGTGTACATAGGTGTGTATGTGTGTGTGTGTATGTGTGTTACCCGCTCTCTTTGTGATTCTCTGAGCTCCTGCTGGAAGCTGCGTAGTGAGGCCTGTACTGAGTCCACATCCAGCTCTGACTGTGCTGGCAGGATCGGAGAAACAGCCTCACCTGACACACACTCCCCATCTGCAGACACACACACACACACACACACACACAGGGTTACACATAATCAGACACTGCATCCTTACATCCCCTCTACATTCAAACTCTAGTCCTCATTCTCTTTCTCTCTCAAACACACACACACACTTCCCACGACTAATATTTAAGAATAAGATAATTTTATTAAGGATAGTGTGATTATTTGTCATTGTGAACACACCACAGCACACAGTGCACCGCAACGGAATGTGACCTCTGCATTTGACCCATCCGTGAAGGAGCAGTGGGCAGCTCTTTGGTAATGAGCAGTGCTTGGGGACGGTACCTTGCTCGTGAGTACCTCTGTGGTACCTTTACCAGTCCAGGAATTTCACCGCTGACCCTTTGATCACTGGACCAACTCCCTAAACACTACGCTACCAACTTCCCATCGCTTCCCAGCAGTCACAACAACCCACACACCTTTAATGGGACTGTGTGCCCTCCACGGTGAGGGACTCCTTCCCCGCGCCCCGCGCCCAATGCCCAGTGTCCGTCTGAGGGCGGAGGTCAGGGCGCTCAGCTTGCGCTCCAGAGCTGCACGGCCGGCGTCCGCTTGTGCCAGCTGCTCCTCCAGGCCTTGTGCCCGGCCCTGTGCCAGGCTGAGCTCGGCTCCCAGTTCCCTCAGCCGCGCCCGAGCCTCCTGCAGGTCCGTCTCGAGATGGGCAGACTCTGCCTCCCGCTGACGATCCGTCTCCTGTAAGGCGGAGTCACGCTGGCGCTGAGCCTCGCTCTCCACACGGCGGGCTTCTTCCAGCTCCACCACGCGACGCTGCAGAGCTGACACCTGACACACACACAACATATACACACACTTTTAATTAGTCTCAAATATGTTTAAACATGTTATGTGTATATTATGAATATATAATTAACTAAATATAACACAATTATTCTTTAATCCTAAGTATGTATGTGTGTGTGTGTGTTTGTGTGGGTGAGACCTCCTTCAGTGCTGCCTCCCTGCCCGCATCACTCTCCAGAACTCGCTGTTTGAGAGTGAAGTTTTCTCTCCTCCCCTCCTCCTCCTTCTTCTCCTCCTGAACCAGACGAGTCTGAACCTCACTCAGCTCCTCCCTGCGTTGAACACACTCCGCCTGCAGAGTCTTCACCTACACACACATACAAACACAGGTGAATTTAAATTTATGTGTTTATTAATCATTATGAACACAGCATACAACATACAGTGCAGCTTTGTGGCAGTGCCTGGGGAGCAGTGCTTGGGGACGGTACCTTGCTCATGAGTACCTTGGGTGGTCCGGGCGGGATTTGAACTGGCGACCTTCCGATCACGGGGCTAACTCCCTAAATGTTACGCTACCAGCTGCCAAACTTAAGTTTGTATCTACTAGAAAGGGATGAAGGCCACACCACAGTGATCAGGTGTGTTTCTGGGGTTTGGCTTCACCTGTCTGCGCAGCTCCTGCAGCTCTCTCCTGGCCTGCAGGTGAGATTTCTCCAGCTCCCGTAAGCTGCCTCTCAACTTCAGCGCCTCCTGCTGGAGGGAGGATTTACACTCCTCTAAGACCACCAGTCTCTGCTCTTTCTCCTCCAGAGATCGCTTCAGACTGAGAGAGAGGGAGAGACACCAGACAGATAAAATATTGCAAACATTATTACTATAAGTTTACAATACACTACCTTTTCTGTACTTTTAAGTGACTGAATTTAAGTGAGTGATTATTTCTCATTGTGAACACACCACAGCACAGCACACCGTTCACCACAACGAAATGTGACCTCTGCATTGGACCCATCCATGAAGTAGCAGTGGGCAGATGGCATGAGCAGAGCCCATGGACCAGTGCTTGGAGATGGTACCTTCCTCATGAGCACCTCAGTGGTACCTTTACCTGTCCGGGACTTAAACCGGCAACCTTCCGATCACAGGGCAAACTCCCTAACCATTAACTATCAACTGCCCCAGTGTTTACAGTATAATACTATAATTTCTAAATACACTGTCATTGTAAAAGTATTTGATATTTACAGTAATACTATGAATGTTTCAGTATTGTGCTGCGTTACCTATTGCAAATATTTGTTTTTCACTTTTCACCTGCTTTCAGCTATGTGTAGTTGTCAGTATCTTTCCGCCTATTTCTCTGTCACAGTCCTGCACGGGTTCGCATACCCGCTGGTGGATACGGGTTTGGCTCGGGTCGGACACAGGGAAAGCATGGGTCTAAAGGCTTGTTTACAAGTGCCTGCAAAATGTTTACCACTTGTCTGCATCATGTTTTTTTCCATCAGTGAATAGCAGGTGATATGTCTGGCACACACATTGGCGCCTGTCCAGGGTTGGTCCCTGCCTTGCGTCCGTAGGTCCCAATATAGGCTCCCGTCCCCCTGCGACCCCGGTTGGGATTAAGCGGTTCGGATAATAACTGAATGAATGAATGAATGCCTGGCACATGCGCATAGTAGAAGTAAACACGTCAACGTTTTAAGAAAACTGTTTTACTTTTTATACACAGATCCACAGATTCCATGCAAACAAACAAAAAACCTGTATATTTTTAGTGAAACACAAAAAATGTCTGCATCTCAAGATAATAAAAACAGTTTAAAGTTGAAGTTGTCAACAATAAGTCCACTAAAATAATGCCCGACGTGACGGAGAATTTCAGAGTTATCTCGGATAACATTGTTAGAGGCTTCACTGCGTGTAAAACAGTTTAAAAAGTTTTAGTGTATGATTCCCGCAAATGTGGAACTTCATCGCTGAAGGATCACACAGAGAAAGTTGCAGGTGTTTATGGTCATTTTTATCCTGGCAATAAACGCATTCTTAATCTATTAGACTGATTTTCATTCACGTGCGGGTCAGGTATTTATTTATAGTGGGTCGGACCGGGTGCGGGATTTTATTTGTGTTACTGTCGGAAAATGGGTCGGATGCAGGTTTAAGTATGACGGGTATGGGTGGGTGGGGGTTGCCAAAATCGGACCCGTGCAGGACTGTGCGGGACAGTGATTAGGATCTTGAACAAAATGATACTACAAAACAAAGAATAAACTTATTGTAGTGAAATGAGGTTCAGATGATGTGACCCATGACGCTGGAGGAGGGTGTGACAGCTTTAGATATACAGTATTTTACTGTATTTGCAAAGAAATTACATGAACTTTGCTGTAAAAAGTACAGTAATATACTGTGTTAGGAAAAAAACAGCAAAATACTGTAGGGAGCTGTAAATTCACAGCAGTAGTGGTATATAGACAGCAAAATGTTGGTGTCACAATTTTTACACCTCAAAAGTGCAGCCTTTTTTGTGCATATTCTTTTTCAGTTTTACAAATCCGAGCCTGTTATAGGCTGTTGCCAATGTAGAGAAGCTGCATCAATACAGGATCTGACCACCCCATTCATGTCAAACTGAGGTTACGCTGCCGCTGCTGTGAGTCACCGACCACATCTGGGTCAGGGTGAGGCCGTGCTCAGAGGCCGAACTCAAACCGTGTTATTTGTGGCCACTTTGGGTTAATGGTGTCATTAGATTGTAATTATCGTCCTCCTGGCCCGAGAAACACAGCTGACCTTATGAAAGTCTGGATGAAGTTGAAATGCTTTAGGGTGAGCAGCAACTGAGGACGTTGGTGAATTCTCCCACAGAAAACATGGTAAAAGTGCCCTGATTGACTAAAACTTTCATTATGAGCTCCAGTCATGAAACTAAAAAACATTTCTTAGATCCAGGACTAGCAGCTTGGCAGAACAAGGTTGATGTGGATGAAAGTGTGTTTGCAGACCTGTTGTTTTTGCTCTCTGCTTTTTTAACAGTGGCTCGTAGCTCCTGGTTGGAGGTGTGGATGACCTCCCTCTCTCTGCTCTCGTCCCCCAGCGCTCTCCTCAGCTCCAGGTTTTCCCTGCGCTGGACTTCTCTCTCCTTAGTACACTCACAAAGCTCCTGCTGGGTCTCAACCAGCTTCCTCTGCTGTGAATCTCTACTCTCCTCCATCTCCACCAGCTCCCTCTGCAAACGCTCCACCTGAGAAGAGAGGAGAAGGGAAGAGAAGAGAAGGGGAATGAAAGAGAAGAGTTGGAAAGAGAAGAGAAGAGAAGAGAAGGGGAATGAAAGAGAAGAGTTGGAAAGAGAAGAGTTGGAAAGAAAAGAGAAAAAAAGATAACAGAGCGAGGCAAAGTAAGAGAAGAGTAGAGAAGAGAAGGTGGAAAGGTAACAGAAGAGAAGACACATTATGAGAACCAAGATCAGGAAAAAACAGATGAAGAAAGAAGAAATAGAGAGAAAAGGAAAGAAACAGAAAGAGAAGAGAAACAGGAACCAGGGAAACAATCCAGAAAATGAGAAGAGAAGAGAAGAGAAAAGAAAAATAGAAAATGAGTAAGAGATGAGTAAAAAGAAAAGAGAATCAAAAAAGACAAGAGAAACAGAATAAAAGGTGGGGGGCAGAGGCAAGAAGAGAGTGAAAATGAAAGAAAGAGAGAAGTGAGGGTTTAGATGTAATAGTGGTGTATCACATATCTACTCATTTTGACTAAGTTGATTGGTTGGTAATGTTGCCTTGAGCATTTGGGCCTGGGTGTGTGTGTGTGTGTGTGTGTGTGTGTGTGATGGGATTGGCAGCGGTGCTGGAGCGAGATCCTCACAGCTGTGCTCCACACGTGGCATGACTGTGCTCAGGTCAGTCCTACTGCACTTTCCACCGCCTCAATGAAATGGAAACAGTCCATTAGTAACATTCCACTGCACAGCTTCCATTCAGCCCTGAAGAGCGACAGCAGCACACTCCTCTATCACACTCCCCCATTAGCTCTATGCATCACACTCCTCTACCACACACCTACATCACACTCCTCTATCACACTCCTCTATCACACTCCCCCATTAGCTCTATACATCACACTCCTATATCACACTCCTCTGTCACACTCCTCCATCACACTCCTCTATCACCTTCATACATCATACTCCTCTATCACACTCCTCTATCACCTTCATACATCACCCTCCTCTATCACACTCCTGTCACACTCCGCCATCACACTCCTCTACCACACACCTACATCACACTCCTCTATCACACTCCTCCATAACTTCTCTATCATCTCCATACATCACACTCCTCTATTACACTCCTCTGTCACTCCTCTATCATCTCCATACATCACACTCCTCTATCACACTCCTCTGTCACACTCCTCCATCACACTCCTCTATCACCTTCATACATCACACTCCTCTATCACACTCCTGTCACACTCCTCCATCACACTCCTCTTTCACCCCATACATCACACTCCTCCATCACACTCCTCTACCACACACCTACATCACACTCCTCTATCACACAACTCCATCACTCCTCTATCATCTCCATACATCACACTCCTCTATTACACTTCTCTGTCACACTCCTCTATCAAACTCCTCCATCACCTCCAAACATCACACTCCTCTATCACACACCTACATCACACTCCTCTATCCCACTTCAGTAGGCAGCTCTGTGCTGCTCAGCGCTGCATCACAGAGGACGGGTGTGTGTGTGTGTGTTGAGAGGTACAGGTTTTATAGGTATGAGGAATAAACGAGTGTGTGGGTGGCCCCCAGTCACACACTCAAACGCTCACATTAGCCTCGCTCAGCTTGCAGTGCTTCATCCATGAGAGCAGCAGTGTGACCTACATTCTGGTTGAGGATCTGGCAACCGAGCTGCACTTTACAGCAGAGTTTAATGGCAAAGTTAGCCAAAACGGAGAGAGGAAGAGAGAGAGAAGTGTGGAGCGAGACAGACAGGGAGGTGGAGAAAAGACAGATAGATAGGGAGAGGGAGAGTGAGAGGAGCGAGAGAAATAAGGAGAAAGAAAACATGAACGAGAGAAAGAAAGAGACAGGGATAGAGAGAGAAACCCAGAGAAAGAGAGAGGGAAGAGAGAGAGAGAGAGAGAGAGAGAGAGAAAGATAGACTAATAAAGAGGGATGAGAAGGAGATGGGATAAAAGAGAGGTGATAGAGAGGAACAGTGTGTGTGTGTGTGAGAGAGGGCGGGGGAGAGACAGAGACCATGATAGGAAACATCAGCTCTGCGGGGGGAGTGTGTATGTGTGTGGGGAGAGCAAGCGTGTGTGAATGTGTGTGTGGTGAGTGAGTGTGTGTGGTGAGTGTGTGTGTGTTCGAGAGGATTAACGGGGCCACACAAGATGTTTTCAACTCATAAATCCTATAGTGAGAAAAATAACGCTGCAGCATTCAGGCTTGGGCTCACAGATATGATTTGGGGGGGAGGCTTAGAGAGGTCAGGGGGCATGTGGCCGTCTCCATGGAGACAGGTAATCTCAGCACGGGGGAAAATAAACTCTCCGACACCTGGTTATTTACAAGGGCGGCTAGCGCCATCGCTAAGATCTGATCCCTCGTTCCCCTCCCTCCCTCAAATCCACACACTCCCGGGCTGTTTGTCACTGCCTGAGCCGGAGAAGGAGGATCAGCAAAAATAATCAAACAAGAGGGGAGGGATGATAAGGGCCACCAGGCCAACAGATCGGGTTGTGAACTCAGAATGTACACACACACACACACACACACACAGACAGACAAAGAGATTTCTATATAATTTGCTTTTACAGAGCCAGGCTCTTTTTAACGGAATATTTTAATGGAGTAATATTTACATGTATGTTTGCACGTTGCTATTAATCACTGTACACATTGTTTGATGGATGGACGGACATACAGACAGACGGACGGACGGACGGAAGGACAGATAGATAGATAGATAGATAGATAGATAGATAGATAGATAGATAGATAGATAGATAGATAGATAGATAGATAGATAATTTACTTCTAAAATTACCCATAATGGTATAGTGTCTGCTAGATGGATGAATGGATGGATGGATGGATAGATAGATAGATTCTTTACTTCTAAAATTACCCATAATAGTATATATTGGCTGCTAAAAGGATTTATGTATATATGTATGTATGTATGTATGTATGTATGGATAGATAGATAGATAGATAGATAGATAGATAGATAGATAGATAGATAGATAGATAGATAGATAGACAGACAGACAGATCATTTGTCTGCTAGATGGATGGATGGATGGATGGATAGATAGATAGACAGATAGATCACTTACTTCTAAAATTACCCATAATGGTATAGTGTCTGCTAGATGGATGGATGGATGGATGGATGGATAGATAGATCCTTTACTTCTAAAATTACCCATAATGGTAGTATATATTGGCTGCTAAGAGGATAGATGGATGGATAGATAGATAGATCGACAGACAGATCATTTACTTCTACAATTACCCATAATGGTATAGTATCTGCTAGATAGATGGATGGATGGATGCATGGATAGATAGATAGACAGATGACGACGTTGCTGAAATGATATACTGTGTACACTGCCTCTAACAGACACACACACACACACAAGGCAGAACTAAAGGGTGTGCAGATCTGCCATGAGTCCTGCTCTTGTTCTGTGGTCAGACTTGAGGGATATTACACTAACAACATGTATCACTAGGCAGACTCACAGGCACACAAACATGCCCAGTGTTGACCTGTCCAACCGGTGGTATTCTGGGCATGCATTAAGGCCAAGCCGTGCCATGCCATGCCAACGTCAACAGAGTGCAGTGGTAAATGCTTCTCCCCAGCATTGCTTCTAATTGGTCCAAACCCGGGCTCACACAGGCCCCACGCTGCCTTCTGGGCCACGCGTCTGCCAACGCAAATAAACGTGCCTCCCAAGACGCTAAATATTTGCTTTCCCAGCCAAAGGGGTGTGTGTACCATGTGTTTTTTTTCTTGCATGCTAAAGACAATACAATTGAATTAAGGCGGCAATTATCTGATTGATTCGAGATGGAACATCTCCAGGTGGTCTCACCTCCTGCTGAGTCTCGTGCTTCAGCAGTGAGAGCTCTCGAATCTGCTCGTTTAGTTTCTTCTCTGTGCTCTCCCGAGAGCTCAGTGAGTCCTCGAAGCGCTCACGTAACTGCTGGAGCTCTGCTTGCTGGGCCGACACAGTGTCCTGTACAGGAAAGACGGGGAACAAAATGTGGAAAGAAAAAGTCTCGAAACATTTTTCAGTTCAAACCTCGATGCCTGGAGGATATTCCACAAACACTGTGAGTCAAAACAGGGACCTCTTTACCTTTGCACATAACTTTAGCAAATGCTGGCCAATTTTTCAGAATTAAACTTTGCAACAAACTGACTATTACATTGCCCTACAAACTTTTAATGTGTAGCTACAATATTTCGCAAAATATTTGTTCAAAATTATCGGGCGGAAAAGCGCCATTGACGACACAATCGACAATCTGTTACAGGGTGTGTCGGCAGTCGAGGTAAAGTTGCAAGTCATTTTATTCAGAAATTCAAACACAACTGGCACAAGGGCCACAAACTAAACAGAACTCTTCTTGAAAGCCCATGTAGCACACCGACATGGGGAGGGTAGTGTGAGGGTGGACCAACAGGGGACACTGGGAAAACTGAGCTTATAAAGGGGAAGAGAAACAATGAACAGGATTAATCAGACGAGGGAAAACCAATCAGAAAACAACCAGGATTAACCAATGAAGGCAGAACCAATAGAAACAGGGGGCTGGACTGAAACAAACAAGAACCAGGTGGGATAACTAATGAACAGTGATCTACCAATAAGACACAATGGGAAGGCGGGGCAAGGACTTGACAAACGGGAGACATGGGACTAAACTGAACACATCAAAAACATCCGAATAGTGGCACCTGCTGGCCACACAGCAAACGCATGAGGGCCTTTATGGCCAAAGTCCAGGGGGCTATGACACAATCGTGAGGGATTCTGAACATTCTTTGTAATTTAGATTGCAAAAACCTATATTTCTGAATTTGAATTTACTTGAATTTGACCATAACTTACAGTTTTCATGTATTGTTAATATGAAAAAATGTTGTTTGTGATAATTGTCATTCCTCATGATACTTTTGCTCTGCCAGCTCATGATTTGCCAGATCAGTTAAGTTTAACTTTAGAAATAAATACTTAATACTTTAATACTTGGTCCCCAAGTTCCGGTGGTTCGATTTTTCGATCTTACAATGATGATAGTGATACGACAAAATTGTAAAAAATATTTTAGACAAACATATCAGTGTATGAGACGCAGCTGGGAGGGACTGACTGCTGGTAGTAGGTCTCGACAGTTTCAAGTTACGATGGGGTCATTATAACGCATCTCCATCGTAACTCGGGGCCTACCTGTATATTATTCTACTGATTGTTAGAGTAAAATTACAGACTTGGAAAAACACTCATAAAAGTAGTTACATGCGCCACTGGTCGATAATGTCATCAATATGCTTTGCTTTGTAATATCTTTTGGATTTTGCAAGGTATCGCAGCTACATGTTTAATGCTTGACGGCCAAAATTAAAAGCACTTTATTGCAATTTAAAATCTTAATGCAACAGTGAAAAACAAAGAGGCAAAAGTACAGAGTCAGTTTAGTTTCCATCACACCCACGTTACCTAGCTCCTAAAAAAAACGCCTTGGAGTTTCATGTCACTCTAATGTTCCTGGTTGCTTGGTTCAGGTGTGTGGTGCCCTGTTGCACAGTCGTGTTTCGTACCTTGTCCTGCTCCTGTTTGCTCAGGAACTCTCTCTGCATACGCTCTCTCTCTAAAGCCCCCATCTCCATATCCCGCTTCAGGCTCAGAATGCGCTCATTCAGCACTACCTTTTCTGCCTCCTTCTCCGACAGCGCCTGCCAAATAAATATGGTCAGCAGTGATTAGCTTTGAGATACACAGTCCCTGATATCAGAACCGAGGCCTATGCTCTGGTGACCTCACAATATAAAATATAGCTGTTAAAAAGAGGAAAAACTACATTCCTGAATTTATTCTTTAAAAAAAATCAAATTCTCTGCTTTATTCCTAAAAATGAATTCACCATGTTATTACTAATACTTAGACTGACGGAGACAATAAAAACAAACCACGAGCTAAATCAGGCCTTTCAAGCAAATACTGTAAAAAACAAACAAACAAATGCACTCAGTTCATAACTATGTAAATCCGCCCCAACTTTCAAAACAACTGACACATGAACCATCACACACATTTGTTTTTATAATTTGTGGGTTCCAGAGGTCCTTAAAATGTCACATACATCATAGATTTAACTACCCATATGTAAAATAAGGACATTTCTTACTCACAACGGTAGGGATATATGGAGTGCAAACACACACAACAACACACACCTGCTGTTTGTGGCTCTCTGCCTGCAGGAGGCTGTCGGTGCAGTGTTGCTGTAGTCTGGTCAGCTCCTCCTGCAGCTGCTGCAACTCTCTCCGGCTACGCAGACGCACATCCTCACACTCCGCACGCAGACGCTCTTCCGCCTGCTCCTTCTGCGCAGTCAACTCCAGGCGCATGCTTTCCTAATGCAAGACAGGTGCACGGGTGCAGTCAGTGGCTGCGTTGCAAACTCCTACACTGAATATTATGCAATTTTGGACACAAGTAGCAAATATAAACAGTAATTCAAAAAAGGAATTTCTCAAGATTTACAAAAGTGAGGGTTTATTTGACTTTGTGAACACAGAACTCAGTGCATCACAACAAAATGCGACCTCTGCATTTGACCCATCCGTGAAGGAGCAGTGGGCAGCGCGTGGTGAAAGTGAAAGTGAGTGATTATTTCTCATTGTGAACACACCACAGCACAGCACACAGTGCACCACAACCAAATGTGACCTCTGCATTTGACCCATCTGTGAAGGAGCAGTGGGCAGCTAACAAGCGCCCGGGGAGGTACCACGGTACCTTGCTCATGAGTATCTCAGTGGTAACTTTACCGGCCCTGGATTCAAACCTGCGACCTTCTGATCACGGGGCAAACACCTTACCGTTACTTCCCCAGTAAAAGTTGGGGATGGTAACTTGCACATAAGTACATCAGTGATGCCTGGGATTTAAACCTGCAATCTTCAGATAATCGTTACACTACCAACTGCCCCAAAACTTCAGCATAAAAAACTACTACAGCATGATTGGATGTTTGTACAGCATCTCTCAGTTCTTTATGTTTTGTTCATCCGCTGCAGATTTTCATCTTGACTTTTGCAGTTTGTTCATAACTTTCAAGGTATCACCTTGCAAAAATACTATTTCATGCCCTTTGAACTGTCTTAGCTTGGGCATATCGAGTAGATTACATTTAAGAAACCTCCACTGGCTCATGCCATAAAATTAGATGGCTTTGTTATGCTTGTTATGCAGTTCCTGTGTGGATTATTGTGGGCCTCAACAAACAAAAACACTCCTCTGAAACTGGTCATATACTTCCCATATAGTCATTAAAATGTGAGGGAGTGAGGGAGTGAGTGAGTGATTATTTGTCATTGTGAACACAGCACAGTGCACTAGAAAGAACTGTGAGCTCTGCATCAGACCCATCTATGAAGGAACAGCGGGCAGCTTTTTGGCAGTGCACAGAAAGCAGTGCTTGGGGATGGTTCCTTGCTCATGACTACCTCAGTTGTACCTTTACCGGTCTGGGATTCGAACCAGTGACCTTCTGGTCACCAGGCGAACGTCCTAACTGTAATGCTACGAACTGTCCCCAAATGGTATGACAGTCTATGATTTTAACCTTAAAATATGTCAAATAAAACAGTCAGCTTTCGACAATTTGTGCCAAAATACACAGACGCTTGATGCATACAAAAGTAACCGGGTACCAGGTAATGCACATTTGTGTTACTAGATGCTAAAAATATTTGCTATTACTGTGTTACTATATTTGACTAGTTATTAACACATGCAATATATGTTCAGCACATTACTGCCATCATTGTTGGTGACCAAATGCTGCAGTTTCACATGGGCTTCCAGTGACAACTGAAGACCAAATACAATGTTTTGTGTTGGTCAGAATGCCATTCGGGCCAGTAGGGTTCACCAGGGCTGGTAGGTTATAGTTTGATAGAGATGTACCTTGTCTTTGCGCTCAGCTTCCAGCTGGTCCTCGTGGCTATTCTGGGTGGCGGTGAGGGTTCTGCGGAAATTCGTCTCCACCTGAATCAGTTTCAGCTCTGAAGCCTGTCTCTCCTTAAGAGCCTGGGACACCTGCTGTTCCAGTTCACTCTGAAGTCGGGAAACCTCACCTTCAAATATATATGCACAAATAAAATACCTACAGAAGTACATGAACAAAAAACAAAATAATACATTTGGGTGGCCCAGACAGTTCAACAGAACGCAAAGCCATAATACAAATGCAAACGCCACAGTGGAAGTGAGGAGCCGTCTATATTATCCGTATGGGTTTCCGGGGGACTTTTATTGCCTAAGAACAGGATTAACGTAAAGTTCTTGAAAATGTGCATTTATGTTGTGGCTTTTGTATTTGTGTTGTAGCTTTTGTATTTGTGTTTTGACTTTTGCATTCAAGTTGTGGCTTTTGTATTTGTGTTTTGACTTTTGCATTCAAGTTATAGCTTTTGCATTTGTGTTTTTGCTTTTGCATACATGCTGTGGCTTTTGTATTTGTGTTTTACTGTTGTATTCATGTTGTGGCTTTTGTATTTGTGTTTTGACTGTTGTATTCATGTTGTGACTTTTGTATTTGTGTTTTGACTGTTGTATTCAAGTTGTGGCTTTTGTATTTGTGTTTTGACTGTTGTATTCATGTTGTGACCTTTGTATTTGTGTTTTGACTGTTGTATTCATGTTGTGGCTTTTGTATTTGTGTTTTGACTGCTGTGTTCATGCTGTGGCTTTTGTATTTGTGTTTTGACTGTTGTATTCATGTTGTGACTTTTGTATTTGTGTTTTGACTGTTGCATTCAAGTTGTGGGTTTTGCATTTGTGTTTATGCTTTTGCATCCACGTTGTGGCTTTTGTATTTGTGTTTTACTGTTGTATTCATGTTGTGGCTTTTGTATTTGTGTTTTGGCTGTTGTATTCATGTTGTGGCTTTTGTATTTGTGTTTTGGCTGTTGTATTCATGTTGTGGCTTTTGTATTTGTGTTTTGGCTGTTGTATTCATGTTGTGACTTTTGTATTTCTGTTTTACTGTTGTATTCATGTTGTGGCTTTTGTATTTGTGTTTTGGCTTTTGTTTTTGTGTTTTGATTTTTGCATTAAATTGTGGCTTTTGTATTTGTGCTTTGGCTTTTGTTTTTGTGTTTTGATTTTTGCATTAAATTGTGGCTTTTGTATTCGTGCTTTGGCTTTTCCATTTGTGTTGTAGGTTTTGCATTTCTATTGGTCCTTTTGCATTTGAGTTGTATCTTCTGCACCTGTGTTGGGCTTTTGCATTCTTGTTGTAGCTTTTGCCTTTGTGTTGAGGCTTTTGCATTCCTGTTGAACTCTCTGGCCCATTGTGTTTCTTGCACACACAACCTGCACACTAAAATCTCATCTGAGCTCATGTCTTACTCCCTGGGAACTTATGAAAATGATGATTCTCACTTTATGATGTTGATATTGCATTATGAAGGCATGACGCTATGCATTTACAGAACGCGCAGTGACAGTTCCGACGCATAAATACTGTGTAATGTGGACGAAATCTGCAAGAGGAGAGCTGTTGGCCCTGCGGACCAGCTGTTCCCATGCTCTGGGATGAAATATGGGCCCCAAGGGGCCGCTGAGGGGCCGACCTGCTGCCCAAGGGGGAGGAATTTCCCCGGGGAGACACTCACGCGTCAGAGCCTCGTTAGTCTGCTGCATGCTGCACTTCTCCACCTCCAAACCTGTACGCTCACACTCCAGAGACGAGATTAACTCCTGTCCTTCAAACACAGCTGACTCCAGAGACTCACGCTCCACACTGAGAGAGAGAGAGACAGAGAGAGAAAGAGAGCAACCGGTGAGGCTGATGCTCATCAGAGGTTAACGATAGAAAAGCCTCTGTTAATCCCAGCCCTAAAACACGGCCGCTTTACACCACCAGCCAGCCCCTGAATCCAAGACAAACACAAACACTTAGGACACATTTACTCACCAAAACCCACACCAACTAAATCACACACATACACACACACACACTCCGGCTCACCGAACCGCGGCCAGCTCCTGGGCCAGAGCCTTGACTTTGCGCTGTTCTGCGGTGAGCTGGACGCTGAGCTCAGCCTTGTCCTTGGCCAGCTGCTCTCTCTCTGCACTCGCCTTTTGCAGCGAGTTCGCCTGCAGCTCCACTTCTTTACGGCAAACGGTCAGCTGATCCAACATTGCTTGCTTCTGCTTGTTCACCTACACACACAAGTAACACAGAGCTTCATTCACTAGCCATTCTTAAGAAAGTATAAACTGAGAGTCAAAAGTTTGAAGAATTGAAGAAAACACGGTAAAAAATGCTTTGCACAAACAATAGAATTTGTGCTCTTTGACGTTTAAAGATTCAGTTCATACCTTAGGACAAATCTCAATTACGAGAACATTGGTGAAGGTCGAGATCTTTGTACAAACTGTGTAAACGGGTTTAAGAACAAAAGTATTCTTATCAACGATTGGTGAATAAGGCCTGACAAACTTTTTTCAGCTCTTTCAGTTCAGCTCTTTAAAGGGAGCATTACAATAAATTGTTTGGGTTTCAGGGGTTCAGATGCCTAAAGTATTCTTTTAAAAAACTATGTGTCTAATCCATAAAAATATTCTACACCCTTATGATCATTGAAAGTTCCACTGAAAGCACACACAAAATGTGACGTCTGCATTTGACCCATCTGTGAAGGACCAGTGAGCAGTTGACATTGGCAGCGCCTGGGGAGACGTGCTTTGGGGCAGTACCTTGCTCATGAGCACCTCAGTGGTACCTTTACCAGTCCCGTATTCGAACCCGCAACCCTCCAATCACGGGGACAACTCCTTAAATGTTACACTACCAAGTGGCTGCTGAATTATGATAATGCTGTTTTTGCCCAGGCCCAAAGCACAGCGACTTCCTCCACACTGTTGAATTCAGTCATACCAGATCACACCAAACATACAGTAACTTTACCCAAATGATCTCCGCTAGTAGTCAAAATATGTGGCGAGATAGGATCATAAATCAAATCACCGCTCAGGGCCTTGGAATTTGTTAACATGTCAGTCATTATCACTCTCTGGCTTAAAGCTGTCAATGGCCATGTAGGAACAGGACCAAAGCGTTTAAAGCGTGCAGCCAAACGGCAGGACGTCTAAATATTTTCCTGAAACGTAAGACTTTCTCCCACTGAGTGTGTAGTCGAGCGTCCGCTATCAAGCAGGAGAGGTTTACACAAATTGCCAGAAATCTGCAGCTTGAGGAGAGGTTTTTAGTCGCAGCCAAAAGGTACGATATAAACCTAAAAATTGCCCTACATGCCCACATAAAAACTATAATTTCAAGAACCAAAATTGGTGGTTATCTAAGGCATCCATGTGGCACATGAGTTCATAACAATCTAAAGAATTTTGCTCTCCTGCCATATTACGCATCTGTAATATCTATCTGTGCTCTGTTCCTGTCCTTCTTTTTGCACTTAAGCACCTCTCCTACCCCCTTCTCTGTTCCCGAGAGCTCTATAAAACGCACGTTTTGGCATTGGGAACGCTCGCTGCAAGGTGTTGAGTGGCGTGTCGGACGTGTCCAATGCGTCCCCGTGGCTTTTTAATGTGACAATGAGACGCACCCGAGCACAGCTGAGAGCGGTGAATCACGGCGCCATTCAATGCTGACCTGAGCTAGCTGCTCGAGGGCTGAGGCCTTCTCCCTCTGTAGGACGCTGAGCTCCACCTCCAGGCTCGCTCGGGCCTCCTGCAGGTGGACGCGTGATGCCTCCAGGGCTCGCTTTTCGGCTCCCACGTCCATCAGCTCCTGCTGCGTTCTCACCAGCTCCTCTTTGGCTGCAGCCTGCCCAAGCTCCGCCTCCATCTTCCGCTCGCTCAGCTCCGCCTTTTCAGCCTCCACCTACAGTACGTGAAGATGCTGGAGGTCAATATTGAGGTTTGGATCTAAAAAAAAGTACCATGCTTGTGTTCATTAGACTATATGCCATCGAATTATGGGGATTATGAGTCTCTGCATTCCAGACCTGTAGAAGCAAACGATTCAGCTCCACTTTGTCCTTTGCCAGTCCTTCACTTAAGGCGCTCATCTTGGCTAAAGAGTCCCGAAGTGCCCCCACTTCACTCTGCAGTTTACTGAGAGCCAGCTCCTGCTCAGCATTCTGGGCCTCCACCTACAAGGGGTTGAGTTGAAGGCAACTGGACTTATTCTTTAGGTTCTTGACAACACTTTGCCCCTCATCCCAAATACTTCTTCAGATCTAAGAACAGGTTCGGAACCCAGGTATTTAAACTCTAGTGAGGTTGATCACGTTGAAGGTGGTCCCGAGTGTCGTTGACCAAACATGCCTTCCAAAAAGCCATTCAACAAGTCATTGCATCATTCTCAAGTCTTTGTCCTCCCACATTTACATTTATGGCATTTAGCACACACTTTGATCCAGAGTAACTTCCAGGGAGTCCTGTGTTTAAACCCCCAACCTCTAGGCCAACACCACTCACTTCGGTTATATGGGTCATTAAGGTCACATAGGTCGAGGTGGGCGTGGGAGTAACCAAAGATAACCTCTTTTACTCCTCTCACAAACCACCTGTCCTTTCTCTCCAAAATGTGAACATTTGCATCAAGTGAAAGTGTGAAAGCACGCAGCACAGCTCACAGTGCACCACAACTAAATGTGACCTATCTGGGAAGGAGCAGTGGGCAGCACATGGGGAGCAGTGCTTTGGGACGGTACTTTGTTTATGAGCTTTTGCTTTGCTTTACCTCAGTGGTACCTTTACCAGTCCAGGATTCGAACCAGCAACCACAGGGCAAACTCTCCAACCATTACACTACCAACTGCCCCAAGATTGTATATTTGTCACATACATATTATTGACATTTACAGCATTACGCAGACACGCTTATCCAGAGTGACTTTCATAATCGTTCACATCTTAATTTCAGTCTTCCTGGAGAAACTTGAAGTTAAGCCTGTTGTTTAGGAGCTGTTTCTGGGATTTGACACCCCAATCTTGCGGTGGTGGTCTAGTGGTTAGGATACCTCTGGACCAAGAGGATCATTGGTACAAATCCAACTTCTAGCACTAGGCCCATGAGCAAGACCCTTAAAAGATTTCAGTAAAACATCCTCAAAAAGTGTGTCTCTTCTCCTTTAAGCGCAGATCCACAGCTGATCTTGTCCTAATGAACTGGCAGTGAGCGTCTTCATTCTGGTTCAAGAATAGTTCAGTTCAAACCTATTTTATTACCTATATTTAACAAAACCGCATTTAATCTGTTTTTATTCTCTATTGACATTTAGTTCTTTATAGCTGCTCTGTTCTTTTTAACAATCTTTATTGTAGTCCGCACACCACCCACAGCCTGTTCTCACCAGCCCCGAATATTCGGTAGGTTTTACGATATCCCAGAGATTTTATAATAATGTTTCACGAGTCTTTTAACCCCATGTTCCCCCAAGGTTGAGCGTTATTGGCTTCTGTTACATGGGACTGGCCGAGCTCTGATTGTGAGATGAAAAATCTTATGAATGGAAAACATTAATCACTGCTAATATGTTGGACCGCATAACCAGTCCGAGGTCAGGTAAACACTGATTCCAGTAATTCAGCACTGAGCTTGGACTTTTGACAGGAAAAAAAATGGTTATTTACTCAGTGGATAAATAATGCATAAAAATCAGCATAAACACGTTTTTATGACTGGGGCCAGAGTTTTATTTCACAGCGGGAACATTCAGGTGAGGGCAGCTCTAATCTAAACTAAGAACATGTGGAGGGTAAAGATAATGGCCATAAAGTAGCGAGGAAGTGAGAGTCTGTAGGTTTAACTGAGCGGTGCATCTGTGCACATGAATGTGGAATTGCATGGAGTTGTGTGTGCATGTTCATGTGGAAAATTCTTGTGCCACAATCATTTTGTTATATTTTGCTAAGAAGTGAGACAATAGGTGCAGTGTTTTATTGCAATCTTTGCAAACATGCATGTACATACTATTCCATAAGAATGGATGGCTTTTGGAAGCAAAATATATATTTTGCAATGTAATTTTTCCCAATGTTTTGCAGTCAAGTTCTTTGGAAATTAGGGGTGGCTCGAGTGCCCAGTTGGACAGTACTGTATTTATTTGTGTGCTTGTGTTGAGGGGTCCAGATTTTTCACTGATGATCCAAAAAACGTTCTTGTTGTGAGTGCTCCTGTACCTGAATATGTGTGTAAGATTGATATTTTTGTTTATATTTATACCCATGTGTGTAATGCATGTTTGCTTTGCATGTGTGTGAGTTTGCATGTGCATGTGCATGTGTGAGCATGTGTGCGTTGTACCTTAGAAAGAGCCTGTTTAAGGCTGCTCTTCTCATCGTCCAGTACCTCCTTCTGCAGCGTGAGCTGGCTCATGGCTTCTTTCACTGTAAACAGCTCTTTACGCACATCTGAGTGATTGCTCTCCAGCTGTTCAAAAGTCCACTTCCTACAGAGAATGCACACACACACACACACAAACAGACACACATCAGCACGCGACTGCGTTCTCAGAAATACAATCCATCCCAAGATGTTGACGGGAGACTGCAGCCAACCAACCATATTTGCAGGCAAACACACACACAGCCACTTCCATACACAAAAACACAACCAGGAATGTTTTTTGAAATGCTGCCGCCATCAGTAACGATTCCCCCTCTAAGGTATGATGTGAGCAGAGTAGAGTTCAAAGGTCTTATCTCCTCCTGAGACATTTATGAGTGTGTGTTTATCAAATGCATGACCCTAGATCCCCCATGGACTGTTTCACCCCAAGAAACTCTAAAAGTAATGGCTGTTAATCCAGAACTGGCAACATTGCAAAGTCTAGTTAACCCAGAACTAGCAACTAGCTCAAGGTGTCCCTCTCAGCTCTGTCTTTGGCCCGATTGAGAAATAAATACATGAAAAAAAACGTTGTTACACGTTTATGAAGTACTAACTAACTAACCAAGAACTAATTAAAGATGACACTACTACTACTAATAAATGAACTAATCAAAAATGAATCTCAATACCTTTGCCAACTTAAATATGTAGCTACAATAAAAGCTTGTGAAATGACAATTATCCCAAATAATATCTGTCAACTTTTGCAAAATAACATTAACAAGGAACAATAAAATGGTCATTTATAGCCAAATTATAACCTCATTGTAACCACAATTGTCCATTTTTGCTATTAGAAGTTATGAAGCACGCTCAAAATGTCTCAACAGACAGAGGCACAAACCTATAAACGCCACCGGACGACAGTGTCATCATTAACGTGTGTGTATGAGTGTGTGTTTGTCCAATGCATGCCCCAAGATCCCCCATGACCTGTTTCTCCAAAACAACAAACACTAGAAATAAAGGTTGTTAACCCAGAACTCGCCGCATAAAGCATCTTGATCCTCATCAGCATCTGTAAACAATGCTATCTTGGCTTGGTGCGGAGCTACTTGTACTTGACAACATGTGCTAGTGATAAGTTTTAAAAAAGAACATGATGGAAAAATAAACTGGGGGCCAGAGGGGTAAATTTTGGGGGCAGGGTGGGAGGGGGGGGATTCATCCGGGTTGCACAATGACTAACCCCCTCTCAACTTCGGATCGCTGGCGAGCCAGCTGCCTCTCCAGGTCATCTCTTTGCTGTTGGAGTAGGTCCCTCTGCCGCTGAAGGTCCAGCGAGGAAGCTCGCAGCCGGCCCAACTCCAAACGCTCGCTATCCAGCTGCTCCTGTAGGCCGGACAGCTGTCTTTCCAGGTCGCCTTTCTCACTGGAATGGAAGAAAGAATTTAGAGAAGATGTAGGATGAATGGAACTGGGATATTGCAGCAGTTGTAAGCAGTGTTGGGCTTGAAAGCTTGACCCGAAAGCAACTGGGCGCCCTTTAGGAAGCTCTTCTTGTCAGAAAGGCTTCTACAGTTCTAAGTAATGGTCGGAAGTGATGGAAAGTGGTCATTGACCGTGCCATTCGTTGTGGCACCAGAGTCCAGTTGTAAACCATTTGTGACTGATAAGGTGACTGATCATTTGTGTTGTTACAAGGTGACCACACCATTAGAAGATAAATACCTCTCATCAGTTATTCAGACTTGAAGAAGCCTTTTAGATGACATGTGAATTGTCTTGAAGAACATTAAAAAGTTTATTTTTTTCTACTTAAGCATTCAGGTCCTCAGGTCCTCAGGTCCTCAGGTCCTGGATGACTCAGAGCCTGCACAGTCAAGCAGTGTTGGGGAAGCTACTTTTGAACGCTGGTTTTTCAAGCTACAAGTTACTTAAAGTTGAAAAGAAGCTAAGCTACAACCAAGCTATTATTTTAATATAGTAGTTAGCCACACTACAAACACTACAAACTCCCAGTAGCCTTTTAGATGCCACTTCTGCCAAATTAACACCAATCAGAAACATGTGGTAGTTGGAAATACCCACCTTTGAAAAGTGAGAAAAATATACAGTTACTTTTAACTACGGCACTTTAAAACGCTACTAAATAGGAAGTTAGTAACATCACTACTGTAGTTAGCTACTCTCCAACACTGGTTGTAAGTCAGTGAGTGATGCCAGAATCACTCGGTGCCTTGACAGAGGGCCAGATGAGCAATGCAAAACTTAAGGTTAACGTCAAATAATTAGTCTCCGGAGTGGGAGCAAGTATGTCAACACCCCTGCAAAAACTCTCTTTAAGCCAGAGGATCTGCACAGAGGCACTGTCCAAAATCACAGACAAGGGACTCAAAGGAAGTTACAGTCAGCCCTTAATGCAATTCCACTCCTGCTTACTCAGTTATGAAATGCACCCTCTGAAATTTAACCCTTCCACAAAGCAGCTATGCCCCGAATAGAAGTCAAACTAAATTAGACCGAAATAAACAAGGGGGAGCAGGAGCAAGAACAGGATGGAATCCAGGGTGTGACACACATAACAGATAACCGTGAGACCTAAACAAGGACCATAGCACTGGGTGGCATTGATAATGACAGACATAGAGAATTAAAAGCTTAAATAACAAAATAAAGTGAAAGTGAGTGATTATTTGTCATCGTGAACACAGCACAGGACAGCACACAGTGCACCACAACCAAATGTGACCTCTGCATTTGACCCATCTGTGAAGCAGCAGTGGGCAGCTGACATGGGCAGCAGTGCTTGGGGACGGTATCTTGCTCATGAGTACCTCAGTGGTACCTTTACCAGTCTGGGATTCGAACCAACGACCTTCTGGGGTGGATCACGGGGTGAATGCCCTAACCACTGCGCTACCAACTGCCCCAGAGACAAAACAAGGGATAGGCATTAAAAAGGCAAGAACCAATCAATCTAAACTCGGACGCAAAACGAATAACAAGCAAACTAAGTACACAAACAATGAACAAAACCAAATGTAGATAAATTAAGCTCTTAACAATGACAAACACTGTCAATTAAACTAAACAAGACAGATGAGAAACACGCTGACAAACAGAACAGAGCAGTCTGGGGGAAAGTCTTCGGGGGAGCCATGACAGTATATCACTGGGACCCCTTTGCATCTTTTTGATTACCGGCCTAACTTTTATACTAGCACTGTCTCATATGGCTTATGTGGGAGTGCATGAAATATACCTTGTGATGATGCCAAGTGAGGCGCGATATCTCTGGGCATCTCTGCTGCTCTCTTCCCTCGTTCTCTGACCCTGCTGGTTCTCCTGCTCTATTTGCAGAATCCGCTGTTCCAGCTGACAGCGCTGAGTTTCTCCGTCCTGCACGCGGCCCTGCAGGGTGGCGACCTGCTGCAGAGCAGCCTCCAGCTGTGACTGAAGCTCCTGTGGTGGACAAACTGTGATTATTAATTTAGTTTTTACCTTTTAACTTCTTCTAATACATGTGTAGTTTCATTGTGCAATCAATTAATACCATTCATTTTACCAGAGTATTCTTTTTCGGCAATCTGCCATTTCTCAAAACATATATATTGCAGGTATGAAAGCTGAAAATAATTCACATGGACCTCAGTATTACAGACATTGCTGACCTGAGTTTGTGTGTGCTTCTGGGACAGAGCTCTCCGTACAGCTGTGAGAGTTCTATCATGCTGAGGTGAGGGCAGATGGATGTGGGAGACGGAGAGAGGAGGAGACGGCAACTCTTCTTCTTCCCTACTCTCTGAACTGTTAATGCTGCCGTCCTCACGGACAGCCTGTGAAGTGAACGAGACAAAAAGAGATGGAACTGGTATACGTTTCAAGAAATCACCCGCAGTTCAACCTGTTTAGCCATACAGTTTTCATGCAAAACCTACAGTATGACAATAACACTGTCATGGGGCAGGTAACGACGTCTCAGACCAGTAAAGGTACTGCTGAGGTACTACTGACCAAGGGACACTGCTACCTCAGTGCTGTCCACATCAGCTGCAGATCTCAAATGGATGGGTTATGCAGAGACTTGGGGCAGTGGTAGTGTAATGGTTAGGGAGTTGCCCCTGGGACCAGATGGTTGCCATTCAAGTCCCAGACAGGTAAAGGTACCACTGAGGTGCCCATGCCCACTGTTCCTATACAGCTGGGTCATACTGGGTCACAAATGCAGAGGTCACATTTGGTTTTGTTGCACTGTGTGATGTGTTGTGGTGTATTCACCATGATAACCACGTTTAACATAACATTTTTGTTATTTGTTATTTTGTTATTTGGCGGTGTGTCTGTCAGCATCTCTACTGTGTTTCATATGTGTGAGTTACAATCATGTGTGTCTGACCTGGTGGATATTGCGGAGAATCTGCTGTAGACTGCTAATCTCATTGCGTAAGGTGTCCCTCTCGGCTCTGTCTTCGGCCCATTTCAGTTCCTGTACAAGAAATAAATACACTCAAAGTTTTGCTTCCAAAGAGTTAGGCTTTCCTGTGTTTTCAATGTATTCTTGAAGAAGGGTTCTAAAGGCTTCATGAAGGACTGGCAATTTTAGTGACCAGTTAGAAGTCACTAAAGAGGAATATATTTTGCTTGTCATGTCTCACAGTATGCATCATTCAAGCCTAACAAACCCAATAAACTTAAAGCATGAACCAAATATTTGTTCCCATTTGTTTGAGTCAAACTACTCAATATTCCAAAGATAAGATGACAGCCATAAAATCATACTAACAAAGTGGAGAACAAAAGAAGTAATGCCTGCATATCTGCAGCTGATGAAGATATAAAGAAATGGTTCAAGACTTTTGTACAGCACCATCTAGTTAAACATTTATAAAAAAAATGACAACATTCTAAAAGAATGACCCCCAAGCAAACATGGAAAACCCCCAAAACCCTAAAAAGTAATCACAGGAGGCACTGGGGTCAAAGGGGCTTGTCTTTTGATTGTCTTCTGAGTAGCGCTGAAATGCACCAGACCTGAGCAGTGCAACTACACAAGAGCCACAGGGGAAGCAACTAGAGTCTATCAAGACCGCAGCCTTGTACTGTAGTCTATAGCTCACCTCTCATTGACACAACCCAAAATCCAAATCCACCTCCACCCTCCACTCCCCCAAGAGTCTCACCATCCTGTCCAGCCGGCTCTGCGACGCTGCCAGACTGCTCCCTTTCTCACTGTTCTGAGCTCTCAGATGCTTCACCATGTCTGCCAGCTCCAGGATCCTACAAAGACACACACACACAAACACACAGAAACTCACAAATCCAGTTACGCACAACATGGTGAACTCTAATATCTGATAAAGAGGAAAAATCATTACCTTAAATGCAATTACTTTACTTTGAAATTTTGAAATCAAGAAGAGCAGTCCATGATTCTTTACTAGACAGATTTGTCAATGATAGTCAACGAGTGAAAACGTGTTTTTGGCTGAAGCAGCTACATAATACCAAAGTAACAAAACATAATGTTTGTACATTGCAGTAACAAATATATTAACATCTATGTTAACATTGTGGCACTGAGAACTCTTATCCAGGGAGACTTCCACTTCCTCATTTCAAGGACAGTTTCACTGGAGCCACCTTGTCTGTGGTAGCGTTAGAATTAAGATCAAGAGCCAGACAATTTCTTTGTTTACGTCTGAGCATCTTTATGTGAATTTATCATTATTTGTCATTGTGAACACATTACGCCACAGCACAGCACACAGTGCACCAAAACAAAATGTGATCTCTACATTTCACCCATCCGTAAAGGAGCAATGGGTAGCTTTCTGCCAGCGCTCGGGAAGCGAGCAGAGTTTGGGGACAGTAACATGCTCATGAGTACCTTCGTGGCACTTTTACTGGTCCGAGACTTGAACCGGTGACCTTCTGATCACAGTGCCAACTGTTACACTACGAACTGACCCATTAGACCAACATCACCTCATTTGACATTTATGTTTGGAGGTTATGTGGTTAGTGGCATAATCTATATAAAGGCAGTGTTCTATGATGTTTGTGATTAGGATTAAGATGCTGTCACTTTCTCTTATTGTCCTTTGTGTGTATTGCTACATGGAAATGCAGATGCACATCACTGCACAAAAAACACAAAAAAACTTGGGCTTAACACACTGTAAACCGAATGCCAAATAATGACAACTTGATATTTTGTTGCCATGGTTTAACACAGCACTGAACTCACACGGTCCTGTAACTCGGATCTTTGCAGATGGTTTCCGAGTGTGCCTCGAACGAACGGAGGATTCGAAAAAAAAAAATCTGAGTATTTATGCCTCCCCACTGAGCGCTCATCTGATACTCATTCATCTTCAGCCTTCTCCCTGCTCTGCAATTACAATCAGCGAATGGGTCATATGTCATGGAGGAGTGTGATCTCCCCATTGTACAACTGTCACCCACGAGAAGATCTAAGGGAAGAGAGGTGCATCAAAGGACCCGAAATCCGGCAGAACCGTGGATTCGAGCCCGGAAGAAAACATCAGACGAGGTCAATGACATGTAACATGACGGTAATTTTGGGATTAACGGGATAGTGCTCAGCTGCGCGCTAAAAGAAACAGAAACTCTCTCTCTCTCTCTCTGGCTTTGGCCTGTCACAGAGTTGGATGGTTTAAGAGATAGCTTACACTGTGAAAGTATTGAGGACAATGCTTAATCAGTCATGCCAAATAGATTGGAGTTTAACAACAGCGCACCATTATTTTGTTCAGCTGTGTAATAAATACTTCAACTTTTCAACCCAATAACTTGAGTCTAAGCACTAATGTGTATCTAGTTCATGCTGACAGTATTCAGTAGGCGGACTCAGTGTGGTTTTGGAGTATATGTACTTCGATGCAGGCTTGACTTTTCTCTAGACGTTTGACTTCTCCAGACCAGGGAAATTTGGTGGACCTCTATGACTTTACACCGCTATGAAATAATGTCATGAGTTATGCATTAAGGTGTGAAAATTGCAAGGACGTTCGGGTTCATAAACAAACATATCAACCTGGAACTGAGCTCCACTTTCTCTGCATCGAAGCGTCCTTGGAGCTGCATGGCTTCTCTCAGTTTGTCTCTCAGTTGCTTCTCCAGTGCTGAGACCTCCGAACCATTAGGATTAGCGGTGACTTCCAAACTCACACAAACCTCGCGCAGGCGCCGGCTAGCCTCCGCACACTCGCCGCGCATATCCGACAGGCTCCTGTAGCCAACAGAGAAAAACTCGGTCACCCCAGGACAGGGCCATCACATCTCACGTCTCTCTAAATCGCTGCGGATAGCTCTCGGGCCCGGCGCATTATCGGGAAATGGTGCTTACGGTTGAGGAGAGCCAGATGGTCGAAGCAAGCGAGGTCGAGCTCTCTGATCAACGTCGCGCCTGAGAAAAGGGCCTTGAATGTTCTCACCCGCGGCCATGTGTTGAGTAATCCGCATTACGGCAAATTACTCGGAGCGCTTACACGCGACGCGGGCCGAGTTCTCGGCTGATGGATGGCCCAGTGCTGGCCTAAGGGTCGCTTTAACCATCGTTTCTCCCGAGAGGACGCGAAGCGGATGACCTCAGTGACCCACTCGGCTTTGATCACGGGTCAGTTTGGGGTGGGATTGGGAGATGCCTTTTTAACAATTGTTGGCTTTTGCAAGGTATTGGTGGGCAGTACAATCATTCTGATGCAAATTTAATTCTGCAATAGTAGCAACAGTAAACGAATTTTGAAAACCTTTCAATTTAATCTAACATTTGCCAAAGTTAGACTAGACTAGAACAAAATGAGTAGAATGGATCAATTTAGAAAGGATGAATCGTTCTGGGGTCATTTTCTCAGTCACTTTGAAGTAAACTTGTCACTTTTTCAATTTGTTTATACTGTCATCAATCTGAAAAATATATACACTAATACAGTGAGATGAGACGATGTGGGCTCCAGTTTTTACAGGACACAAATTCAAATAGAAAACAAATGGTTCTGGCAAAATGCTGTGCTCACCTGTCAGCAAAAGCTCGGAGCTGGGTGAAGGTGCTCCTGAGCGAAGCAGCCTGGCGCCACAGGGCTCGCACTCGTGTCTGCTCTCGGCACTGCCTGGAGGCATTCAGCTGGTGAAGGGAGGGGGATGGGGTGGGGTGGGGGTGGGGGGGTAGATTTAGCAGTGAAAGTCATAAAGGGGTCAAACACATATTTAAGATAGATTTCAACCAGCGAAAAGGCCATGCAGATATGCCATGCATCAAAAAGGGACCTCTATACCTTTGCCCATAACGGGATTTTCAAAATTTGTTCACTGTTACATTCAGAATTAAATGTGCATCATAATCTCCTTATACCATCCCTTAAATGTGTGTGTAGCAACAATATCTCGTGAAATGATCAGTACATTATTTTCATATTTATGATACATGACAACTACACCAGGGAACCATTTGTGACAAAAGTCAACAAAAATGATCTGTTTTTGCAATAGCAAGTTACTAATCTGCGTGGCTATGTTCAAAATGTTCCCCTTTCCACTGGCTGGAAATTCCAGCTTTTTCAAGGTATTGTATCTACATATACTGTACTAAGTGTGGTGGGATATATAATAATCACTGTGTTGCAACTTTTATTATAAATGCAACCATGAGATAATTTTGAAATTTGGTCAATATTTGCCAAATCTCTGGGCAGAAATATAGGGGATCTCTCTTTGACTAACATATACAGTACACATACAACACATACACGAGAGTTACAACCAAATGGCAAGGATATCTGAATTTGAATGGATGGTTCTAGAATGAATGGGACGACTAAGTCCAAATTAAAATTGATTTTGCTCATCTTTACTGTCATCTTTATATACACTAATACTATAAATATCAAATCTAAACAAATGGAAGACATAAAATAGGTATGTACTGGAATGTACTGTAATTCATTTCCCGGGTTAGGCTCCAGCTTTAAAAAGTAGATTTAAGATTTTAAAATGTTGGTAATTTATTTATTAAAAACAGAACAGCACTAAATTTCGGGTTGAATTTCATTACTGGAATTTGTAATGAGTTTAATATCACTTAAAATGTATTAGTAATACTGTGTTACAGCAAAAAGTAATACATTACTGTAATAGTGTTACTCCCAGTACTGACTATACTTTGTACTTAACTTTAATACCGTGTTTTCACCCTTGAAAATATCATGATGACGATGCTGAAACAGAACACTGTGCAATCCTAATTTGGATAAATGTCAATATTCACACACACAAACAAGGTTTACAAACACTTCTCCATTTGTACTAGACACACACACACATAAACTTGTACAACTGTTATATTTGTCATTGTGAACACACTACAGCACAGCACACAGTGCACCACAATGAAACAGCTAATCCTAACCCTAACCCTAACCTTAACCTCAGTAACCAAATGCACATCTTTCACCTCTTTTAGTTTCTCAAATAAAACATGCACATTTTCTATTTTCTAAAGTCATTTCTCCTCATGGGGACCTTTCAAATGTCCCCACAAAGCAATAAAAATGCATAAAAGTGATTTTAGGGGACAAAAAGACCCCAAAAGATCTCCACAATGCATAAAAACACACACACACCAACACAGGTCCATGCACACACCCGCTCCACCCTCGCCGAAAGCACACGTGTACAGTAAACTACACTCTGACTGTACGTGGCTCAATACAACACGGACTCCTTAATCTCACCAGATGTTTGCTCATTGCAATGAATTCTCGCTCATGCACTCCTTCCCCCCAACACTCTTTTTTGCTCTCTTTTTTTCCAAATGACTGGAATGTTTTCACAGGAAACAACAGCTGAGAAAATCACAACAATGATTTAAAACAAAGACAGTGTCCAGGCTGACAAAACAGCGAGCAGAGCAGAGAATTCCACAAGTTCCAGAGTTCAGTTTCATTGAGTTGGATTGGGGAAACATTTTCCTTGAACTGTGGATTCGGATAAAAATCCTCTCTCCCTTACTGTTTCTCTCTCTCTCTCTCTCACCTCCTGCTCCCTCCTTAGCTGCGTTTCTCTCTGCTCGGCCTCGTCCCGACTCTTCTGCAGGCTCTCTGTTAGGGCACAGTTGGCTTCACTGGCCTGCTCCAGCTGCTCTCGGAGCAGGGCGTTGACTTTGCTCAGACCTGAGCACCTGTGGAAATAAAGAACACAAAAAACGTCAGTTCAGTTAGAGAATCACAATCAGAATTGAGTTTATTCCCAAATACGTTTTACATACAAGGAATTTTTACATTTGAGTGAGTGATTATTTGTTATTGTGAACACAGCACGCCAATGATCCCAGGAGCTAAGTTGTCCGGGGCTTTATGCCCCTGGTAGGGCCACCCAAGGCAAACAGGTCCTGGGTGAAGAACCAGACAAAGTGCGGCTCAATAGACCCCTTATGATGAATAAAACCATAGATGCACAGTTTCCCTTGCCCGGATGCAGGTCACCGGGGCCCCCCTCTGGAGCCAGGCCTGGGGGTTGGGCTCGATGGCAAACGCCTGGTGGCCAGGCCTGCACCTATGGGGCCTGGCCAGGCACAGCCCGAAGAAGGAACGTGGGTCTCCCCTCCAATGGGCTCACCACCTGTAGGAGGGGCCAAGGGGGTCAGGTGCAGTGTGAGCTGGGTGGTGGCCGAAGGCAGTCCGATCCTTGGCTGCAGAAGCTAGCTCTAGAGACATGGAATGTCACCGCTCTGGCAGTAAAGGAGCTTGAGCTGGTGCGTGAGGTTTGAGGTTCTGACTAGATATAGTCAGGCTCACCTCGACGCATGGATTGGGCTCTGGAACCAGGCTCCTTGAGGGAGGTTGGACCCTCTTCCACTCTGGAGTTGCCAGCGGGGAGAGACGCCGAGCAGGATTAGGCATACTTACTGCCCCCTGGCTGGGCGCCTGTATATTGGGGTTTACCCCAGTGGATGAGAGGGTAGTCGCCCTCCGCCACTGGTTGGGGGACGGGTCCTGACTGTTGTCTGCGCATATGCGCCAAACGGCAGTTCAGAATACCCACCCTTTTTGGAGTCCTTGGAATGGGTGTTGGAGAGCACTCCTCCTGAGGACTTTCTTGTTCTGCTGGGGGACTTCAGTGCTCACATGGGCAGCGACAGTGAGACTTGGAGTGGCATGAGGAATGGTCCCTGATCTGAACCCGAGTGGTGTCTTGTTATTGGACTTCTGTGCTTTGTCCATAATGAACACCATGTTCAAACACAAGGGTGTCCATATGTGCACTAGGCACCAGGACACCCTAGGTTGAAGTTCAATGATCGACTTTGCTGTCGTGTTGTCAGACCTGCGGCCGCATGTGTTGGACATTCGGGTGAGGAGAGGGGCAGAGCTGTCAACCGATCACCACCTGGTGGTGGGTTGGCTCCACTGGTAGGGGAGGAAGCTGGTCAGGCCTGGCAGGCCTAAGCATATAGTGAGGGTCTGCTGGGAACGTCTGGCGGAATCTCCTGTCAGAAGGAGCTTCAACTCCTACCTCTGGCAGAAGTTCTCCCATGTCCCGGGTGAGGCGGGGGACATTGAGTTCAAATGGACCATGTTCTGCACCTCCATTGTGGAGGTGGCTGACCGGAGCTGTGGCCATAAGGTGGTTGGTGCCTTTCGCAGCAGTAATCCCCAAACTCACTGCTGGACACCAGTGGTGAGGGATCTCGTCAAGCTGAAGAAGGAGTCCTATCAGGCCTTTTTGGCTTATGGGACTCCAGAGGCAGCTGATGGGTACCAGCAGGCCAAGCGGAACATGGCTTCCATGGTCGCTGAGGCAAAAACTCGGGTGTGGGAGGAGTTCGGTGAGGCCATGGAGAATGACTTCCAGATGGCTTCGAAGAGATTCTGGTCCACCATCTGGTGGCTCAAAGCGGGAAAGCAGTGCAGCATCAACACTGTTTATGGTGGGGATGGGCTGCTACTGATCTCAACTGGGGACATTGTGAGTTGTGGAAGGAATACTTCGAAGTATTGGAAGACATGCCTTCCAATGAGGAAGCAGAGTCTGGGGACTTGGGGGTGGACTCCCCTATCTCTAGGGCAGAGGTCGCTGAGGTGGTTAAAAAGCTCCTCGGTGGCCGGGCTCCATGGGTGGATGAGATCCGCCCAACTTCCTTTAGGCTCAGGATGTTGTAGGGCTGTCCTGATTGACATGCATCTGCAACATCACATGGTCATTGGGGGCAGTGCCTCTGGATTGGCAGACCGGGGTGGTGGTCCCCCTCTTTAAGAAAGAGGACTGGAGGGTGTGTTCTAACTATAGGGGATCACACTCCTCAGCCTCCCTGGTAAGGTCTATGGGGTCCTGGAGAGGAGGGTGCGTCAGATTGTCGAGCCTTGGATTCAGGAGAAGCAGTGTGGTTTTCGCCTGGGGCGTGGAACAGTGGACCAGCTCTATACTCTCAGCAGGGTCCTGGAGGGTGCGTGGGAGTTTGCCCAATCAGTCTACATGTGTTTTGTGGACTTGGAGAAGGCATTTGACTGTGTCCCTTGGGGAGTCCTGTAGGGAGTGCTCTGGGAGTATGGGGTGCCGGGCCTCCTTATAAGGTCTGTTTGGTCTCTGTACGACCGGTGTCAGAGCTTGGGATGAGAATCAGCACTTCCGAATCCGAGGCCATGGTCCTCAGCCAGAAAAGGGTAGAGTGCTTTCTCCGGGTCAGGGAGGAGGTCCTTCCCCAAGTGGAGGAGTTTAAGTATCTCGGGGTCTTGTTCACAAGTGAGGGAAGGATGGAGTGGGAGATTGACAGGTGGATCGGTGCAGCATCAGCAGTGATGCGGGTGCTGCACCAGTCTGTCATGGTGAAGAAGGAGCTGAGCCAAAAGGTGAAGCTCTCAATTTACCAGTCGATCTATGTTCCCACCCTCACCTGGAAAAGTGGTAGATAATGGATGGAACACAGCACATAGTGAACCACAGCAAAATGTGACCTCTCCATTCATAAAGGTGCAATGGGAAGCTTCTTTTTTGAGCAGTGCTTGGGGACGGTACCTTGTTCATGAGTACCTCAGTGGTACCTTTACCAGTCCAGAACTTTAACTGGAAATCTTCAGATCACCAGGCCAACTCCCTAAACGTAATGCTGCCAACTTGCTTAGGTGAACATTTCAACTTTTCTCTAAGGTCACGATGCAATATTGGGGCAGTTGGTAGTGAAATGGTTAGGGAGCTGGCCCTGTGATTGGAAGGTCACTCATTCAAGTCCCAGACCAGTAAAGGTACCACTGAGGTACAAATGAGCAAGGTACCATCCCCAAGAACTGCACCCCGGGCGCTGACACAAAAAAGGTCCACACTGCTCCTTCACGGATGAGTGAAATGCCAATTAATGAGGAGGGCAGAGTCGAGTGTGGGCGCAGGCAGAGTTTCATTGTGTCAAGACAAGATATTTTGCTTGCCAAAGTTCCACTGCGCGCTCAGAATCTTTTAACAATAACAACTCCATAGCTCTGACACTTCTAACACAGCACCAAGTCGAGTGGGTGTGAAGACAGAGTCGAACAAGGACAGAGCGCTTTGAGTGCAGAGTTCAGCATGTAAAGGCACATTTTGCTCATGAATGTTCCACTGCATGCCGGGAATCTTGGCACAAAATAATGTCCATCAAATAGCGGTTGGAAATACTGGACAAATCTAAGCCTCTGTTTGATGACTTAAAAAGAGCAATTATTGGCCCATTCTGAAAGAATTCTGATATCATTGTACAACCCTAAAAGTGAGTCATAGACTCAGATAGATTGTAGGATGAGGAAGTCATGAATATTCTAGAAGCAGTATTGGGGAGTAGCTAACTACATGCTCACAGTGCATTCTTGGCAGCTGCGAGATGGAGTCGGAGGAAGGAGTTCACCTTGGAAAAGATGGAAACGAGAATGTGTGGTTGTGAAATTGCTTCAATGTAGATAGTTTCTTTTCCTGTCTAGCTACTATATTAAAACATAAGCTTGCCCGTAGCTTAGCTACTTTTGATCAAAAGTAGTGTGTTGCTTGAAAGGTTTCCTCCAACATTGCCGATGACATGACATTCCTGGTGCTGTTGGGCCATCCCCAGCTCGGGTGGCCTCCTCCCCAAACCCTCTATATCAATCCTACATTTATAAGCTTGTAAAGGCCAGACTCACGCTTGTCGTCCCTGCTTACGGTGGGAATTTGCGTGACGTTTTTACAAAGTCCGTGACGGCCCGAGGCTTAATCGCCAGCAGATCTGCGCTTCAAGGACTTTATGGCCATGTTTACATCATCCCCAGTGGTCGACGCCCAATTCTGAGTGGCAAACGGCGCCAGAGAGAAATGAGCAGAACGAGTAGTTGGGAAAAAAAAAAGAGAGAGAGAGAGAGAGAGAGAGAGAACGAAAGGAAGAGGATGGTGAGAATGGAGATGTGCTTTAAATTACACTAAAGTAGCTAATCTGTAGTAAAATGTACTTTAATCTCAAATCGGGGATTACAGTTGATGATTGCTGTTCACTTTAGGTCAACTTGCTCCAGGAGATTTAGCTTGTGATTAACTACTAAATATTTTAAAATCTGCTGAATAACACCCAGTATTAAACAGGTCCCACGACTAAATTATTAAAGAGCGATGTATTGATAAGATGTGAGGTTAGGTTTCGGGACTAGAGAAAATATTATAAACTGAATGTTATGGGTGTGTGAATTCCTAAACTCAATCTGAGATGGTCAAAACATATCTGAACTGTTGTTCATAAATTCCCAATACCAGTTTCAGATCACTCAGATTTTTTTCCTGAAAAGTACCATTTAAGTCAGTGATTATTTGTTATTGTGACTGTAGCACAGCACAGCACACAACAAAATAAGACCTCTCCATTTGCCCAATCGTGAAGGAGCAGTGGGCAGCTTACATGGGCAGCACCCAGGGAGTCGTGCTTGGGGGGCGGTAACTTGCTCACGAGTACCTCAGTGGTGACTTTAACGGGTCCAGGATTTAAACCGGTGACCCTCCGTTCACGGGGCCAACTCCCTAACCGTTACACTACCAACTGATCCAAACAAAGTTGTCAGGAGAAATGTTGCTAAACCTCAGAGATCAGCAGTAGGGTGTAACAATATATTGATCTACACCGATTCAAAGATCAACGAGCCCAAAGCATCAATCCAAAAACTGATCTGGCATCATATATATTGCCACATCCCATTATACTGAACAGAAGATCTATTTTATTTTAAAAGAATTTTTGATGGGCATTTCTGGTCTAAATGAAAACGTACAATGACATTTTAGCAGCTTTTTGTGATTTGATATGAATAAAAATGATTGTATATATGTATATGATACGTTCTAATATCGATCACTGGCTCCTGAATCCAATCAAACCAAAAAATCTAATCAAATTAAATCAAAATCGTATCGTAGCAGACTTTATGATATCGGCAAACATCAAATCGTTGTCCATTGGTTTAATATAATATCGTATTGTACTGATTTAACCATCAGATTTCTCCTTGTGCTCTGGAAAACTCAGAGTATTGCAGGCAGTTTAAGTGACAGGACACCAACAGTAGAGCTGGCCAGCATCTTCCGTAACTGCTGCAATTAAAGGCAGACAGCATTGTAAATCAGCTGTGTTTAAAGGCTGCTGTATTTGTCCATGCCCACTGAGGTGGCCAGGGCACAGTGAAGCAAGTCTGACACACCGAATGATGTATGTTGTTGCTATCCTCCTAATCTTCTCACATCAGTCAGGAGCCAGACTCAGAGATGGACTCTCATATTCACCCACGCCCCACAGAGCATGATAGAAAAGAACAAAAACAGGAGCGTCTTTCCAAATGGTTTCTCATTTATTCTCTAATTTATGACCGTGGCTGCTGCAAACTCAGACTCCCTGTTCACTTTCTGGACTGTTGTTTTGGACATTTGACAAAATCTCCAAATTCTCTCTTTCTCATTTCCCCATAACCTCTCTCTCCGTCTCCAAACAGTATGAGTGTAAAAAAGGGAGCACTGTACCGTTGCCCATTACTTTGAAAAATGTTTCATTGTTGAATTCAGAATTACATTTGCAGGAAAGTGATTATTATATTGTTGACCACACCTTAGCCATGCGTAGCTAAAATGTCTACAAGGTAACCACAAAAATTGTTACAAATCGTCTAGTGCAAGGAGTCTCTAATCATGTGAGTCTACGTAGCAAAACTGAATTTTTGTTGAATTTCTTCATAAGTTGTCATCTTTAATATGAAAACTATTATTTTGTGATGTTTTTCACTTTTTTGACTCACAGTGTATTTTTCTGTCTCGCTTTCTCTCCCTCTCCCTTCCAACCTCCCTCTTCCTCTCTCCCCAACTCGGGACCATGTGATAATTGCCTACCTCCTCTTCTCTTCCTCCAGCAGGGCAAGTTTGTTTTGGGCGTCCAAGCTGTGCTCCTGAAGGCGGTGGGTGGAAGCGTCCAGGTGAGACTGCAGCTACACACACAAACATATTACAGAACTGCATTTACGTAAAGTTATGGATAATGATGAAGTGCCGCTTTTATAATCAGCATTAAAAACTGTACAGTTCATTGTAATTACTGAAAGACGGAGTTTCTCCAGCTCTGAGGTTTTCTCCAGAAACTGCTGCTCCAAATCTCCACATCTCTTCTTATACTGAAGCACCTGCAATATCCCCACATAAATCATCATCAGCCATCACATTATGACCTCCTGGACAGTTGCTAGTGTAACGGTTAGGGCGTTCGGACGGTCGCCAGTTCAAATTCCAGACAGATAAAGGTACCACTGAAGTACTCATGAGCAAAGTACCGTCCCCAAGCACTGCTCCCCAGGCGCTGCCCATGTCAGCTGCCCACTGCTGCTTCACAGATGGGTTAAATACAGAGGTGACATTTCACTGTGGTGCACTGTGTGCTGTGGTGTGTTCACAATAACAAATAATCCCTCACTTTCACTGTCACTGATGGATGATGTGAACATCTAGTGGTTCGGACTCTTGCCTCAGGACCAAGAGGTCGTTGGTTCAATCCTACCTCCAGGACTGCCATCATTGGGTCCGTGAGCAAGACCCTTAACCCCAAGTTGCTCCGGTAAGACTGCCTCTAAAATTTGAAAGTGGAAGTCGCTCTGGATAAGAGCGTCTGCTAAAAATACTGCTATTTTTCTCTCTTTACAAGGCAAGTATTTTCAACCTGGAGTTGAAGGATGGAGTCCACCTTGGCAAAGATGGAAGCAAGAATGTGTGGCCATATTAATCAAATGTATGTCTCTGAAAACAGAAATAATTTATATGCAAGTCATCTCCAAACGTAGATGATTTGATATGACATTGTTAAAAAACGCTCACGATTTTCATATTACTTGTCCGTTGCGTAGGTAATTTTAATGATAAAGCAGTAGACGTTACTGAATGTTTTACCGTGAAATGTCCCATCGTCGCTACCTGGGCAATTTGGGGTTAAGAGTTTTACACAAAAAGACCCAAAAGGAACTAGAATTTGGATCCACATTGGCCAGGAAAACCAATCCCAAAGCGCTGCTATTTTTTGGCTGGCTTGTCTCACCGCTAGGTTGTGTGCGTTGTTATGGAGCATTGTGTGCATGGATGCGGTGTTGCTGTAGTGCTGCATGAGAACCTTGGCCTGGAGCTTGTGCACCAGCTGGGCTTGTCTGTGCTGACTCTCCTGGTAGAGCTGCAGCTGCTGCCTGTACACACGGCTCTCCTCCCGTAACCTCCAGCGCTCTCCGCCTTGCACACACTCCGGCTCCGACTCTCCCGACTGCACAGACAGCATCTGCTCCAGCTGCAGAAATACACACACACATTTGTAAGCATGCATGCGTGTGCACACAGGCATACACACAGGTGCACAAAGATGAACACATGCAAATAGGTGGTGGACACATAGATACGTACATGTAACACCAACCAAAACTCAAAATATGGGGGCTGACAGCACACACACACACACACACACACACATGTTCAGGAGCATGCATTCATGCGCACATGCAAAGACACAGGTGCACAAAGATGCAAAAAAAAAAAAAAGACACATTCACACACACAAACATACATCTATGCATACACACGAAAGAGTAATCGCACACACATGCAAACACACAAGCACAAACATATGAACATATCCACACGCAGATATCCACACAAACATACTGACAAGGACACATGCACACATGCGAACACACGCATATACACACATAAAATGTCACACACATACACAGAAGTACACTTGCAAACACGTACACACACTCACATTCCCAAATACATTCCCAAAGTCCAATATACATGTCCAAAATGACCAGTACAAGTGATAAAAAATACACACCCGATACACGCACAAACAGCCAAATTACAAAATACTCCGTTTTGGAACTAGTAAATGTGTGTATTTATTTTACACTGTTTATAGTGTGTGTGTGTGTGTGTGTGTGTGTGTGTGTTTCCTTAGAATGTGTGTCAGTGCTGAAGATTTTGGGAGAAAACAGAGAGAGAGGGAGCGGGAGAGAGAGAGAGAGGACTGAAAACAGAGGGCCTCGTTCACCACACAGATAAAGCCTGTTAGTGGGGCAAACCGCATCTCCCACCTGGTCACGGCTCTTCAATCTCAACATCCCTAAACCTCCCCAACCCCAAAACCCCTTCAACACCTCCTCCTCCTCCTCCTCCCTCCAGTCCCCTCACTGCTGCCAGACACTCCGTCCCCAGTAACACAAACCACATGTTCTCCAAACTCATCAACAAGCTGACGCAGCTGCTTACAAGTGAGACAAGGAGAGAGAGAAGGAGAGAGAGAGAGAGAGAGAGAGAGAGAGAAAGAGAGAGAGAGAGAAGGAGAGGAGAGATGGTTGGGGAGCCTGGCTTGGAGTGTCATGGATTAAACCTACAAACATAAATCATGCAAGAAAACAATAATACCCTCAAGCTCACACACACACAAGTGCATATATGCACTTACTGTATACACACATGCACATTTTACACAAAACACACACACATATCTACACACATGTACATTACACACATGCATGTATAAAAACATACGCATAAACACACAAATGCACATACACACACGTACACACGTACATATGTACTACACGCATGTACACATACACAAAAATACACGCACACATATCTACACACATGTACATATACACACATGCATGTATAAAAACATACACACATACGCATAAACACACATATGCACATAAACACACACGTACGCACGTACATATGTACTACACGCATGTACACACACAAAAATACACACACACATATATATATATATATACGTTCATATACACACATGCACGTACACACACGTACATATATACTACACGCATGTACACATATAAACACATATGCCTGAACACATACAAAAAAATACACACACACACACACACATATATACATACATGTACATATACACACACGCATGTATAAACACACATACGCATACACACACAATGTATACATACATACACGTGCGTATGCTGAGCATAGGCTGACAGCACACACATGCACTCTTACCCACGCACACACATACACACACACACAGAACCCCATCTTGTGCTGTTAAGTTGTGTAGCAGCCTCAGTGCGAGGCTGAGACAATAGTCCCCCTGTTCCTGCCTGGAGCCAAGGGCTTCCCGAACCTTAATAAACCATTTTCAAACAGGCGTTCTGAGAGCTTTTATTCCACACACTACAAAGAGGAGCGAACGCACACTCGGCTCCGGGCGGTTTTAGGGGTTCAGGGCCCATGAGGGAGCGGGGGACTGTTTTACACTCCGTTGTTAAGGTGACAGCTTTTTGGGAGCAAGCAGGGAGCGAAAAACATGGGCGGAGAACAACTGTGTGTGTGTGTGTGTGTGGGAGAGAAAGAGAACAGCTGTGTTTAAAAGGCGCCTCTGGAAGCAGCTACATGCAACTCTATCGATTATGTTTCTTTGCAACTATTTTGGCACAATTATTGGCAATTTGTTCCTACAGCCCACAGAAAGGCGACTGGGTCGCTTTGATTGGAGACTGTAAACTAAATGGCACCGTCACACACACTCAGCGTTTTATTGCGGCGTTTTAAAGCCGTGCTGCCGCTGCTTAGCGCCGAGGCAGGCACCCTTCAGCCATCGCTGGAGCTCAAAGCGTGTTTGTATTAGCGCTTCTTTGTGAGGACGTTTTGAAAAGCCACGCAAAACCATTAAGGCAAAGCAGGCAAATCTAGGAGCTTAGTGCCGGGCCTGGAGCCACCTCTTTGGTAAGAGCGAGAGGTCTGTTCCACTTAAGGCACATGTTCTGATTGGGTGAGAGTATTTGGCAACGCAATCCTAAAAAACAACAAACCTGCATAGATTTTAAGGTGGCACATGACAGTCGTTTTCGCTAGTTACCGCTGCTTCGACGCTGGTCAAGCTGGTTAAAAGTTCAAAACGCATCTTAAATTTATCCCTCAGCACAAGTGTTGCGCGCTGAGCTTCAAACTGGGTAACTAGTGAAGCAGGACCAACTGTTATAGAGAGATGAAGGAAGCGCTTCAACAGTTGACCTTCATACGAACGCTGTCTTTGATTCTGAGAGTGAGTGATTATTTGTCATTGTGAACACACCACAGCACAGCACAGAGTGCGCCACCTGTGTGTGACCCCTGTATTTGAGCCATCCATGAAGGAGCAGTGGGCAGCTGACATGGGCGTCACTCGGTGAGCAGTACTTGGGGACGGTACCTTGCTCATAAGTGCCTCAGTGGTATCTGGGTATCTGGGTGTCTGGGATTCAAACTGCCGACCTTCTGATCGCCGGGCCAACTCCGTAACTGTTACACTACCAACTGCTCCTTAGTGTTCCCATGCAGGTTGTCCCAAACTCTGACTAAACACTCAGATAAACCCTCGCCAATGAAGTAAAAACATGCCTGACTAATATCGCCTTCGTTTCCCAAACTGCAAAACCGGAAGTGGCGTTATCGAGAGCTGCAAGCAGTTGAAAAATATTCATTGTGTATTCAGTTGTTGGGAGTATGCTAAACAGCTTGTAACCTTCCTTATTTTTTTGGTAAAATGTGTACTGATAAATTGCAAGAACATTTTAATAACTGGCTGTTTAATAGCGGAGGCATGTTGTATATTTGCAAAATAACAAAGACTGCATTCATTTCAACATTTTCCTGCAATTCTGATGCGTATACACATGAGGGATCGACCGATTACAGTGACTGATATTTTGCATTTTTATTGTTCTCAGTATCGGTCATTTTTAAACTAAGTTCATAAAAAATTTATTTGAAAATACACAAACGGGCTTTGTAGATACTCTTCTGCGGTCTAGAAGAATGCCCTGTTATTTATTAATTGTACTAATTATATTATCTAATGGGGCGGCACAGTGGAGCAGTGGTTAGCGCTGCTGCTTCACGGCGAGGAGGTACTGGTTTCGATCCTGGGGTGTTCTGGTTTCCTCCCACAGTCCAAAAGCATGCAGTATGGGTGGATTGGCGACTCTAAATAAGGTGTGAATAAGATTGTGATTGTGTGTGCCCTGCGGAGTGTTAGCGCCTGCCCAGCGTTGGTCCTCGCCTTGCGCCCGTAGTTCCCATAGGCTCCGGTCGCCGCGACCCCGATAGAGATTAAGCGGTTCGGATAATGAATTATATAATATACGAATTGGATTAAAAGCAGTTCAAAACATCACTAATTGGTCTCCTGATTAGTAATAATTTATCTCATATCCTCTGAAGTTTGTCTGCTCTTGCTTTTCAACAGAAGAAGGAGAAAATAGTTGAAGAATCATATCACACATACTGTTGTTTTTATTTGCAGGCAGGGCACATGTATTTGCTGAACCTCTGAAACAACGCCTGAAACGAGGGTTTCTTGCCCCTTTTAGCTGGTTTGCCAAGCTTTGTTTGGCACCAAACCCAGTTTAACGGTCCCAAAACATAAATCAATACGGTCACAATCAAAATAGGACTTTATGGACCAGCATTAGGACGTGAGCCGTTAAAAACAGCAGGAAAGCAGGTTTCATCTGTGCCCCCGAAAAGTTCATCTCTTTTGAATAATAAGTGCATAGTGAACTTGCTAAAGCTCTAAACGATCTGGACACGAGCTTGGAAGAAAGTCCAGGTCAAAAATGACAAACTCCAGACCCTGCCTCAGTGATGTACAGCCTGTACTAACCTGCACCAACTAAACCTGGAGTGTTCTATGGAGCAACTCGTGCTTTAAGCAGCGCTGATGAATGATGCAATGACAGTCGCGGTGCTATTTAATCCCCACTACTAGGCAGGACTCAGCCAGAGACTTCGCCTGTCCGGGCCAATACGCTGCCACCGGGCTGAGATCCGTCCCCGGGGGCAAAAAGGTTTCACATTCAAAGGCAACGCAGCCTCACCATGCTGTCTTTAACTGCTCGGGGTCAAGTTAAAACAGTCGTCATTGACCACACATGAAATTCCCTTTGTTGTCAAGATGAAAAGCACGGGATATTTCGAGCAAGGATCCGCAGCGGCAAGCCAAGATCTGGCCTTTGAACATTTGTGGAGGATTACGGCTGTGCTACACACATGCTATATGGCACAAGTACAGACCATATCGGCAATAACTTAACATTACAATTCGAAACTTTTGTCCTTGATCTTTGCGAGGACAAGTGCAACCAACACACTAGCTGCAAACTGCGGATCTGGTTTGTGCATGTGCTGTGGTCGCACAAAAACACACCTACTATATATTAATTAGCTTGCTTTAGAATGGAATTGCAATATATGAAAAACATCTGGTTGAACTTGTGATGTGAAGGGATTAGAGACTGACCTGCTTTATTTTAGAGACTGGTTTTTTTTATGACATTAATGTGCTGTTAACCAAAAAACTCAGGATTGGCCACAGCACAATAAAAATGTTACGAATCTATCTTATCTGTGATATTAAAATATTATTTACCCTAATTTCAGACAGATACAGCTGTGTATAATGCGAGGTGCAAACAAACCATCTGCGTGGAATGGATGTAATGTAATAACTTTTCGTGTTTGTAAACACATTTAATTTGTGTTAAATGATTTCCTGTCAATCATACTTTTACGACTGTTATAAAATGGAACTATTTTTTCCCCTAACGCTATTAAGATGGACAGCAAGACAGCAGTGTTGAAAAGTGTCCACCCACTCATGATTTAGATTTACAGCATTTAGCAGACGCTCTTATCCAGAGTGACTTCCATTTCCTAATTCCTGGGACGGTCTCCGTGGAGCAACTTGAAGTAAAGGGTCTTGCTCAGGAGCCCAAATGTTGCCATGGCAGTGGAATAAAACCAACATCCTCTGGGTCCCTAGTCAAGGGTCCTACCACAAGACCACCGCCACCTGATGACGTTGAGATGGCTTGATTTCACATCTTGTGGTGTTGAAATTAATCACATAATCGAAGCATCACGATGCAGGCGTGGGAGATTCTGCATTGACGCAGAGGCAGACCATGATCGATTATACTGGGGGTTTTCAACCGGTGGTCCGCTGCCCCCTGGTGGTCCGCGACGGCATTGCAGGTGGTCCGTAACATGCAATCAAGCTTCACTACTGATATCACTTGTTAAAAATTATTTCATTTCATTTATTTTTTCAAAACCTCTCCAGAAGATTTGGGCATCTTTATGAATAACACATTTAATACAAATATCTAAAAAGTAGTAGAAAAAAATAGTAGAGTGGTGGTCCCTGAAACAGAAGCCCTGAATTAGGGGAGGGCGATATATCGAATGTACTTGATGTATCTCGGCTCGTTCCACGTGTGATGTAGTAAATGAATATTGTGAATATCGAGTACAAATCCTCACATTAATGTTAAACAGACAGCATGTACGTCACTTTCGAGTTTGGCTTCTCTGTGCACAAAACCTGAAGTAAATGCGTAAACACACATAAATGACATTCTTCGCGATGTTAACGTGTTGTGACGTGGCTCTGAGTCGCGGGCGCAGGGGATTGTGGGAAATGTAGTTCTTTCACTGAAATAGAGAATATATCAAGATATATGTTGTGTATAGTGATATAGCTTTAAAATATTATTTTTACGCCACATCGCCCAACCCTAACCCTGAATACTATCATGACATTGCTTGGTGATTTTCTGGTTCGATTTGATTCGATTATGATTATTATGTCAAAGATATGATATGATGCGATGTCTCGGTGCCTTTCTACATTACTTCACATTGCATGGAGGTTGGGCAGACATAGTTACTACCGGGGTGTTCTTTTTAACTTGAATTTTTATGCCGTAGACAGAAAATCACCAAGTAACGTCATGATATAATTCAGGGGTTTTCAACTGCTTCTGATCCTAGCAGTCTGATTGTGGGAGGGAGTATTTTTTTCTATTACTTTTTAGATATTTGCCTTAAATTCATTATTCATAAAGATGCCCAAATAACCTGGAAATGTTTTGAAAAATGAATGAATTTTTCCAAGGTGATTTCTGTAGTGAAAGTGGATTGCTCCAGTGTATGTTCACACCTCTAGTTGTTACTATTTTCTCAATCAAGAACCAGCTTATGCGTTTCCAACCTGTATTTGGTGTAAACTCTCCGATCTGGTTTTGGGAACTGAAATGACGCAGGATCTTGGCCTGCGTAAAAGCGAAAAGATAAGGTACGAGGTTCAAAGCACGGACCCTGAAGCTCAGAACATCGACATTCAGATGTGGTCAAATACGGAAAGTACAAATTCTAATCCCATTTTATGCTCAACCACTACACACACACACACTATTCTTTGGGGGGAGGAAAACAACTCACAGAACGCATCTGGGTTGCAAAACCTGTTTCAAATGAGTGCCTGTCATTTGAGGTCGTCCACTGATGGTCCCACAATAACGGTCAACATGCGCTTCATGCTGCATAAGACTTCCTGGGCGTGGGTTTTATATTGCCATATGGTTTCAACTCCCCCCTCCTCGGTATCTATTCCCTGGATCCTGCTTCGCTTCCAGCGAGAGACAAGCCCCCACTGCCCTCTCAAATGTGTTTCATGTTAGCTTTTTATATTACTTAATATTTATGATTTGTGCCACTCCTTGCATTGTCTCATCTGATAAATATTTCAAAATACATCAAGGAACAACAGCGCTTTGATTCGGCTGCCAATAACCAACATGAGAACAGTTCTCAGGGCCACTGAAAGCTCTCAGCGAAAGGGGCCAGAACTCGTTGCCACAGTATTCGGTTTCAATCCCCATGTGCTCGTAAGAGCCGCGCTCTGGAATGACCCACTAATATGAAAGCAAATATGTTTAGCATCATGTCCGTTTTCCACGTCCAATTCGATATCTCTTTCGGATTCCGGCTCAACGCTCGCTCTGAAAGCGGTTTCAGCTCTCCAGCATGGAGTCGGAGGGGCCACTGTAGGAGGGATTGAAGGGATGCGGGGTTTAGGGGTGTAACGATACATCGATACATCGATTCAAGGATCAATTGGGCCTCATTCACCACGTTTTTAAAAATCCGATATTCACAAAGATTCTGTTCACCAATGTTTACTTATTTAGTCTCAGATTGTATAATATTGTATTGTACTGTATAATATTTTACTATTTAAAAGTTTTAACTTGATGAAGAAGGGCGGCACGGTGGCGCAGTGGTTAGCGGGGCCGCCTCACAGCTAGAAGGTCCTGGGTTCGATCGTGGGGCCTTTCTGTGCGGAGTTTGCATGCTCTCGGTTTTCGCCGTGTGTTACGGTTTCCTCCCACAGTCCAAAAGCATGCAATATAGGTTGATTGGCAACTCTAAACTGGCCTCCGTAATGTGCCCGTAGTTCCTGCGACCCCAATAGGGTTTAAGCGGTTCGGATAATGAATGAATGGATGAACTTTCTGAACTTATGGTGAGCCCATAGCTTTGATAGAAAATAAAAACATCAGACAAAACATATATAATAATGTCACTTAATTAGCTCAGGACTAAAATTAAATTAATTTAGTTGCTTATTGTATTTTGATATGAATGGAAGTGTGTGTCATGAGTCAGCATATGATATTGTCTCATATCGATCACTGCTTCCTGAATTGAATTGTAGGGATGCACGATAATATCGGAATTGCACAGTATATAGCAGAGATGACAATAAAGTTGACTTTGACACATGGGCAGTGTTCTGAGTCGTGTACTACCACACTTAATAGTATGGGTAGGGCGCTCTTATCATACTTTTCTATGCGGTAGAATGCAATCTCAGGAAATCTTTGCACTAGGTAGTGCACATGGAGTGTTGTACGCACCCTATTTGACTCGGTACACCAAGTGACTTTGTCATGAAATGTTCTGCTCAAAATTCTTTGTTCTCGCTCGACTCAATGCTTTCAACGCTTGCTTGACTTGGCACTGTGTTAGAAATGTCAGAACTACGGTGTTATTTTTTTGCCAAAATTCCGGGTGTGCAGTGGAACTTTGGCAAGCAAAATTTCTTGTCGTTGCAACTCAACTCTCGCCCTGGTATCGGTATCAACATTACACAAGAACAACGTCAGATAATTCCCACACTGTGCATCCGAACTGAACTGAATCAAAAATGTTTCGTATCAGACTTTGTAATATCGGCAGACACTGAATCATTGTCCACTTTATTGATATATCATTTGGTGATAAAAGGTGTGATTTCCATCGCTAGTATACGTTTGTAAAAGGTCAGAAAAATGTATTATAACCAGAAAGTTTCCACAAAGAGACTCCGGGACTTGAAGGGTTACAGCTGGGAGTGTTTCTCGCTGTCTTGGCCTGGGCCCAGAGGCTTAATAAAGGGAATTAATGTAGTGAACTATCTGACAGATTCCCAAACACAGCTGGAGCAGACATACAATCCACACACACACACACGCCTCTCATGTACCCCGCGCTACCCCGCTCTAACAGCCTGGCCCTTTCGGCGTCCCGCTGTGAGTGGCGTTCCTGCGAGAGAGGCCCAGCTGATTGTGAAAGCTGTTTTTGCAGCATCACTGAGTGAGATTACACAACCAAGGCCAACAAACCGAGAGCTGACAGGGGCCAGAAACTCGGGACCCTCGCGTCTGCGCGAGCCAAGCAGCGTCACGACACGGGCTTCATTTGCAGCTGCTGCGGGGGGAAAAAAGGAAATCTGGACGAAGGACAGGCTGTAAGATATGTATCTCTCATAAACACACACATACACACACACACACACACCCACACACACACGTATGTGTGCATTTGGCCTGGAGAGTGTGGAGATTGCACCATCTCGCCCCCCGCAAGGCAAGCAAACGAGTACACTCTCCTCCTCACGCAAATAAAAAACACAAACGCACGTTATGAAGAGACTTGGAAGAATCACACACATGAGCAGTAACAACATTCAGTCCAGAAGGCAAAATAAACCCCAGACTTGAATGTTTAAACTCATGCACGAGCCTCTTTGTCAAGCTCGCTGGTCCACTTTACTGGTTTGCCGTAAAGTCTAGAGGCGGTTTGTGTGCGACTTGCAATCGACTTTCATCCATGCTTGTTTTTTGACCACAGAAACCTTTTTGGCTGGGCTTTTGATGGTCTTGTTGACCCTCTCACCCTAGCAGTTTCTGTCCAAAAATTTTATAAATATAAATACAAACGTATTGTGAATCTGTGTCTTAAAGATTATGCAATTTTCATTGTCATTTGTCATGTCAAAACCTCACTGCAGAAAAGATCATGGCCCTTTGTCGGAATTCTTGGAAGCCTATGAGACATCCATCAGCTAAAAAAAATGGCAGCTCAGCTGGGCTTCTGTGGTCAGAAACTGAACTACAGATGGACTACAGTTTGTTTAGTGCAACTATGATGTTTTTTTCTTCAGTGATTATATAAAGACACAGATATGGACGGTCGTGGCGGCACAGTGGTCTGAGTGACTGAAACCCTCTGGTGGTGGGGCAGTTAGTAGCAGAGCGGTAAGGGAGTTTGCCCCATGATAGAAAGGTCGCCGGTTCGAATCCTGGACCAGTAAAGGTGCCACTGAGGTACTCATAAGCAAGCTATTTTCTCCAAGCACTGATCCCCAAGCGCTGCCAAAAAGCTGCCCACTGCTGCTTCGCGGTTGGGTCAAATGCAGAGGTCACATGTCGTTGTGGTGCAGAGTGTACTGTGCTGTGCTGTGTTCACAATGACAAATAATCACTCACTCAAATTCACTTCAAGGAGAACTTCGGTCAATATTTAGCACTATTGAGTGCTGTCAGTGGCAACGAAAATGATCAAAATTGGTGCTGCCTACACCGGCTTCCGCTCCTTCGGGGCAGGTTTGAAACGTGCTTTTAGTCCCTTAACATGCTCAAAATTTCAGGGCTAGGCAGCGTGACGCAGTTCCTTACGAGACAACACAGTGCATATGTAACTGCAGGTGTTCTGAAAGAACAGTATACAACATTTCACACTAGTCGACTGTCGAGCTCGGGTAAATGGGATATGGGAGAGCACGAGCTCGACAGTCGACTAGTGTGTACACTCCACCGGAAGCGACGAAGGTAAATAAAGGTACGTCGCTTCCTGAACAAACACTGTTGTCTACTGTTTTTTCAGAACTACTGCAGTTACATATGCACTGGGGCATATGGTGGCGTAACAGTAGAGTGTTCAGAAGGTTGCAGGTTCGAATCCAGGGCCGGTAAAGTTACCACTGAGGTACTCATGACCAAGGTACCGTCCCCAAGCAGTTCTCCCCAGGCGCTTGTTAGCTGCCCACTGCTCCTTCACGGATGGGTTAAATGCAGAGGTCACATTTCGTTGTGGTGCACTGTGTGCTGTGCTGTGGTGTGTTCACAATGACAAAAATAATCACTCGCTCACTGTGTTGTCTCGTAAGGAACCGCTTCACGTTGCCTAGCACTTGTAGTGACGTGATAATGTTAAGAGGCACATTTTAAAAAGTTAAAAGCATGTTTAAAACCTGCCGAGTGGTTAGTGTTATAGCCGCCGGGGCGCGAACACTATAAGGAGCATACGTCGGTGTTGCTGCTACTGACAGCACTCCGAGACGCCAAACAACGTTGAAATTGATTGAAGTTCTCCTTTAAGTAAAAATGGGGGTTTGTATCGCAGTAGAGCCTGAAACCACCACTGGATTCATGAGCAAGGTCCTTAAGCCCAAGTTGCTCCAGGAAGTCATTGTGATTGGGAAAAATAAATCACGCAGGATAAGAGTCTGCTAAAAGCTGTACATGTAAATTTGACAGGTTATAAAGATATATGTTGTTATACATGTTTTCAAAATCAGAAGTGACAATAAAATAGAGGAGGAAGGTAAACAAGTGATCAAGGAAAATTTCAGAGCGAGTTCGCTCCAGAAAGACTGTCCTCGGAACATGGATATTTAAGAGAAAGTGAGTGATTATTTGTCATTGTGAACACAGCACAGCGTATGCTGCACCAAAAAGAAATGTGATCTCTGCATTTGACCTATCCGTGAAGGAGCAGTGGGTACCTGACAAGGGCAGCGCCCAGCTAGGAGTGCCTGGGGATGGTACCTTGCTCATGAGTACCTCAGTGGTACATTTACCGGTCCGCAATTTGAACCAGCGAACGTTATTCAACAGCTTGCACTTTCTGTCAGCCACATGCACAGTTCTGGGAGGCAGAAGAGACAGCAACATGCTCTCTCCCACTCGCTCTAACAAAACAGGCTTATCACCACGGATTGGGCCGGACGAGGCACCCGAGGATCAGGGTTCTCACTGAGGTCTTGATCTACAGTATGTTTCGCCCTTCGTCACACAAAAAGCCTCCGCCCAGTATCTCTCCAGCAATTAGGAACGGGGGACTGACAAAGAGCATCACAGTTGAACTAAAAGCCCTGTTTATGAATATTTTTGCTGGATGATTTATCTCCGGGTTTAACAGCATGTGAGGCCACTTGTGCGACTGTTGTTCTTGCGCACGGCTCCGTTTGGGTAACGCGTGTGCTCCATCATATATCTGACTGTGCGTTTATCTCACTCCCACATAAGAACAGATTGTTTTTACACACACACACACATACACACACACACACACACACAAGCACGGTCCAAAAACTGCCTCAGAGCTTTAAAATATACCCACGCAATCCCCCAACACACGCCCACATGCACAACCCCACAACCTCCCACAGAAATATGTGAGTGCAAAACACACACGCACACACACACACGGCCCTTGTGACTGAGAAACTGCAGTCTGGCAGCGCTCCACTATCAACACAGAGGGGTCAAAGGTCACCCTGACATGTTCTCCAGCCTCCTGAAACGACGCAGCTTTTCGAATAGGCTCGTGTTTTATCCCAGTTCAACCTGGGTCAGCGTTTATCCTGGTTCAAGGGCAATTTTCAAGGTTTGCAGGCGATCGCGGTGCCTGTTTCCACAAGACAGACGTCAACTTTTAAGAGCGAAACCTCATGCTTGTGTTTCTCTTTGCCCCCTCGCTTTCCAAACCGAGGAGAGAACTGTAAAAATATGTCCCAGGGAGGGGAGCGGCGCTGCCTCAATCATCTTTGCTAATTAGTCAAGTGATTTAATGCGTACCACCCTGTAGGTCCGATTCGGAGCCAATTCTTTACTCCGTATAGAAAACAAGGCAATGAAACCAGAAAACCCCACCACCACACACAGTTATTTTTTGAGCGTCGTCTAAACATTGACATTTACGGCATTTGTCGTAAAAAGTCAATTATATGCATGTGTTTCTCATTATTCTTCCTAATTTTCATTCAGAAAACGTCTGGCCAAGTGGATTAAGAAATTATGACAAACTTGTGACACAGTACTGTGTGAAAATGTTCAGCCTCTCATCATTTCTTCATATTTTGCTGGTAAAGAGACAGACTTTCTTGAGTTTTTCATGTAGTCGTAAGGAATACATTTACACGTATTTTGCACAGTTGGTAGCATAAAGGTTAGGGCATTGGCCCCATGATCGGAGCTCCACTGGTTCAAGTCCCGGAACAGTAAAAGGTACCACTGAGGTACTCATGAGTAAGGTACCGTCCCCAAGCACTGCTCCTCGGGTGCTGCTTAAAGGCTGCCCACTGTTCCTTCATGAATGGGTCAAATGCAGAGGTCGTTGCGATGCTGTGTTCACAATAACAAATAATCTCCCAATTCATATTGCAATAAATCACTGTAGATGTTGTCAAGCTGATAAAAAAAAGGTCCAAACCAGTTTAAGCAGGTCGATGAAAATAGTTGTACTTTTGATGGAAAATGGTGACCATCTTAAATTAGTGATATTGGATTTTTGGGGGGTAAAGGGTTCTGGCCCACAATCGCCTGCAATATTTGCGTGAAAACATCCTGTTAAAAAGTTGGGAGAAGCAGCAAGCAGGACAGATGAATCTGGAAAACCTGCACTTTAGCAGTCGGAGCGTGAACGAAACATTCATAAAGTCGCAATTGACAGCAACCATTAAGCTGAATTTTCCAGGATAATAAAATGCACTCGGGCCAGTCATGTCCCTATGGTGGAAAAAAAAACGGGAAAAAAATCTGCAGACTTAAAGTCTACGGCACAGTCCAAAGACTGTCTGGGCTGGCCAATATATAAATAAATAAATCTGTAAATAAACAGTCTATTTATACCAGGCAGACTAATTAAATTTTATTTATAGCACAAATCCTAAAATAAGCTCCAGTGGCAACAGGCACAGTTGGCGTCCATTACGCTTAAGCAGCAAAAAGCGGCCACAGTTATCACAAACAGCAGCTTTGTGGCTGGTGAAAAATGAGCTGTTTCTTCCAACGCCCCAAGAGGGGAGCCCACTGACCGTCTCTCTTGCCCCCCTTAAGCCACCATTACCCCTGAATGTGGGGGAGACGCACAGTGACTAACTGAGAAAAAGAGAAACAGACATTTAATTTTATTTTCAACAATATTTACCTGATAATAATCATGCTGCTATTTTTTTACTTTTAAAAAGTATTATTATCATTGTTGTTATTGACATTTTATTTATTTGTATATTAATATATGTATTTATTTAATTCAACATTTTTCTATGATAGGCTTAAACATAATTTCATCGTGCATCCCTAATATATACAGTACTGTGAAAAAGCTTTAGGCAGGTGTGGAAAAAATCCTGTAACAAAGAATGCTTTCAGAAATATAATTAATAATTGTTTATTTTTATCAATTTACAAAATGCAAAGTGAGTGAACAAAAGAAAAATCTAAATCAAATCAATATTTGGTGTTACTACCTTTTGCCTTCAAACCAGCATCAATTCTTATAGGTACACTTGCACAAAGTCGGGGATTTTGTAGGATTATAGTCATTATATTATTTTGTAGTCATTATATTATTTTGTAGGATTATAGTCATTATATTATTTTGTAGTCATTATATTATTTTGTAGGATTATAGGATTATAGATCTGTGGTTAGTTCTCCAAGATGTTTGGAACAACCTACCAGCCGAGTTCCTTCAAAAACTGTGTGCAAGTGAACCTAGAAGAATTGATGCTGTTTTGAAGGCAAAGGGTGGTCACACCAAATATTGATTTGATCTAGATTTCTCTTTTGTTCATTCACTGCATTTTGTTGATTGATGAAAATAAATGATTAACACTTCCATTTTTGAAAGCATTCTTTGTTTTCATTAATCTACCTAAAACTGTTGCACAGTACTGTACATGATATCAGAATCGTGATTTAAAACTGGCCGATAATTGCTTTTTTAACTCATCGGACTGTTGCTTAGATTTGCCCGATATTTTCTGTATGTATATTTTATGACGCATTGATTGCAAGTCGGAAAGCGCTTGTGCCAGGCATGTCTAAAGTTCGCGATCAGCCCATGTCTTCTGTCTTAAAATAGATGGTGTTATTTTCGTGTCAAAATTCTGAGCACGCAGTGGAACATTCACAAGCAAAATCTCATCTTTTCAGGCTCAAGCTTGCCTGTATGTGTGAAGAAGTTTAACTAATGTGTGTGTGTGTCTCACTCAGCAGATGCGAGCTCACACATGGGCTGTTAACATGCCCCAATGAATAGTATGGCAGGTAAGGTGCTCTTAGCAGTAGCATGCATCTCAGGAAATAGCCGGGGATGTAGCCTAACGGCTCCCTACGCACTAGGTAGTGCACGCGGAGAGTCGTACGCTCCAAATTTGACCTGTTACACCACACAGGGCGGGAAGTGACTTTTTCTTAAAACGCAGACATACCAAATGCTCCGCTTCTTCTCTCTACTCAGCTTACACTGCCGACTTGGCGCCATAAGTAGAAATGTGCCACAATGTGTGTGGTGTTATATTTGTTGCAGAATTCTGAGCTGCTCAGGGGAACTTTACAGCAAAATATTTTGTCTTTAGGCTTCAACTCTTGCCTTTTTCTTTCCTGCCTTTTCTGCATTTATCGGGTATCAAGTATTGGTATTGGAGGATACAGGTATTGGGGCAATAATTCCTATATTCTTTATATATATTTATATATATATATATATACATACATATTAGGATTAATATGATATATATATATATATATATATATATATATATATATATATATATATATATACATACACATACACACACACACCCACAGAGACGGTCTTAAGGTCACTTTAAAGTGGACGCTCTGCTATTCTGAGCTGCCACAAACCTGCTCTGTTTATTTTTGAATTTTAAATCTGAACATTAAAGAGCGGCATCTTCTGTTGACTTTCGCCCTTCTCTCACTGCAAGAAGCTCTCTGAAGCTGCACTCACTTTAAACGGAAATAAATACACCCGGGTCCACGTGACACGGCTCGTTCTCACATGGCGCTTTACCGCTGAGTTTGTTTAGCGAACTCTTCGGGCTTCCCCTCGCGGAAAAACGACCTGCCTGATGTTTGCTGTGCCTATATTGCATTTCAAAGCTGTGTGGCTCCCACTGGCTCGCTCGGCCCCTCTCTCTCTCTTCGTCAAAGGAGCTCTGTGAAGAGCCGCTTGATCTCACACATCAGCACACACATCCAATATATCTACCATCATGTACAGAAAAAGGCATTTATCAGCAAAGATGGAATTTATTTTTATTTAGAAGTTGTCTTTAATTTGGCCTGAAGGAGGCAGGACATCTGGAAGTTAGGACCCGGGGATTGAACCCAGGACCTTCTTGCTGTGAGGCAACAACACTAACCACTTGGCCGCCATGCCGCGTATAATAATCACTTGACTGCAAATTTGTTTCTTAATGCGAACAGTAAAAGAATGGAGAAGATTTAAATCTGTCAAGATTTAAAGTTATAGTGATAATGGTGGTCTAGTGGGTAGGATTCTCGCCTCTAGTCCAGGAGGTTGTGGCTTTGAATCCTACCTTCAGCACTACCACCACTGGGTCCCTGAGCAAGACCCTTAAACTCATGGGACTGGTTTCTTGTTCACGGTCCATTTTCATTTGCCTGTTGCATAAGTGACTTTTGTTTTTTAGGCGCTCATGTGGGTCACAGCGTTTTTGTTCATTTTGCTGAATGTAGGCATATTGATCTTTTTAGTGCAGTGCAGCACGCTGGTGTCAGATACAGTTCAATACATGCACTAATGCAAAACGTCAACACAAAAGGATCCGATGTGAGTAACAAAAATCATAATTGAGCATGAAGGCCTGAGACTTATCGGTCCTCAACTATATAAGAGAGAGGCTTTCATCTGAGGAACAGGACATGTGCATATGGTCAAATCAGCACAAAGCTTCTGTGATGTTTTTCTGCAATGCTTTACCAAAAACAGGTTTGAAGTACGTTTGTAAATCAGCACAAGGCCGGTTCTGAAGTTTGTGGCTCTCTAAAAGCATTGCTGCAATCCCATATTCACACCAGATGCAGGGATATTGATGCCATGTTGGAGGGCTGTTTACTGCACATTGTACTAGTTACTGGGAAGAGGACAAGGCCAAAATTACACACAGGACAATGGACTACTAACACAAGCTTCACAATGAAATTCATTAGGCGTCACAGCGTCTCATTTAAGCAATCTAACAAAACACCAGAATTATGTACTCAAAAAATATTATGAAACATGTATTTGGTTATTGGATTGATAAATTGGAATTTATTAATGATTAATTACTCAATATTATTTAAATATATAGTACTTAAATGCTTGTTTATTTAAAGTCAATTACACTATGAAATACCATTCATTTCAATAAATCTTGTAAACAATCAGGGACATTTTGTGTCTGAGGAAACATTGCCAAAATGTGTAATATATTTGGATATAAATCCACCAGATTCTGCATTGAGTGTTTTTTTTTCCACTGGGCTGCCAGAGAAATATAAATGTGTGATATTTAAGGTGAAAAGTGAAGCTTCAAAAATAAAACACCCGTGCAAGTCCAGTTTTCCTTCAACTGTAAAATGAATTATTTGTCATGCAAGTTGGAATTACAATTATTATTATCAGACTAGTGTCTTTTCAACCCATCTTATAAGGTTGTAAAACTGAAACAGACTCAGCAAAAGATTCCTGATTCTAGATTTTCTGGCCTGTGGATGAGCTCCTACCCTGTTGCTCAGTGCCGTCTGTTTATTGAGCGTCTGCTCTCTGTCCGAGTGTGTTTGCATCAGCAGATCCTTCAGATGAATATTCTCCTCCTCCATGTTGTTCTCATCAGCACTGGCTGCATTTAAGCCCGAACCTGGGAGCGGATCATGAAATGAGATCATGACCTGAGAGACTTAATTACTGAAAATCACTGTGACGTGCAGGAGAAGTGTGTGTACCTGAAGGACCTTCGGCCAGGTTTCGGGTGATGATCTGCCTGATGCAGGCCGAAACCGGGATGGCGTCTGACCCTGCCTCATCTCCGCGGACGGTAAGAGATTTCTCCTCACAGCTGCTGTCTGGATTACGCAGAGACTCTTCAAGTTTCTGATGAATAGACATGAAAGGACAGGAAGTCATTCACGATGTATTTGTGTAGGCAACATTTTCAGATTAAATGTTATTAACTGGGCTTTTAAAATCTATTATTTTGGGGGGAAATAAGAACGTAAGGAAGTTTGCACACTCTCCAGTGATCCTAAACATGCTCTACTTTAGTGCTGTGGAAGTGTCTTGACATAGAACATCATATCCTAATTGAATAAAAAGGTACACAAAAAGTGATCCACACAGCAAAACGCTTGCCAATATCTCTCTACCATCAGGAGATTTCCATCAGGAGAAGCAGGATCAGGGCAACTAGGAGCCTCAGAGACTTATCTCACCTCAATAACCGTCTTTCTGACTTCTGAAATCAGGAAAACTTTAGAATTATTGTTTAGAATTATTATAAGCTTCTTATCAGAAGATTTTGTCCCTGGCCATAACACTCAACCAGGACATGCCACCACAAATTTCAGTCTTTTTATAGTAAAACGAACAGAAATGAATAGTGCCTATCACAATCAAGTCCTGGCCAGAATTTTGTTCTCACCATTACGTTTAGATTTATGGAATTTAGCAGAAAGAAGACTTTCATTTCATAATTTTATGGACAGTCTCCCTGGTGCAACTTGGGCTTATGGGTCTTGCTCAGGGGCCCATGAGTAGTAGTGCTGGAGGTAAGATTCTACAACCTCTTGGTTACGACTAGACCACCATCACTCCACCATCACCATTTAAAATTCAGTATGGTTTACCTGGTAAATAGAACAGGTAAAATAAAAACCTTTTTGGATATTTTCACAGTAGTTAACATTTGCTTAATTGAATCTTTTTGCTTAACTTTAATATGTACAGTATAGCATATAGAGTATACTGTACAAATTTACACACATTAAACTGCGTCTGATCTTGTGTACATTTGATGCACAAAAGTATGAGTGCATTACAAGATTTTAATTGTTACAATATTGGACAAATTATCAAAAAGCATTTGTACATATTAGTGATTGTAGTTTCTCCTCTTGACAGCTGTTATGATATTTGAACACAGTACTCAACTCCTGACATAGTTAACTTCATAAAGATGCTGTTGTTTTTTTAATAGACTGGCTGTTTAGAATTTTTACATTGAATACCGAGTCCATGAGGAAACTTAATTCAAACTTTAAAAGGAAGAAAAGCACTCAGTTAAACTTGCCTTCATTAAACACAACTTTCTCCTTAACTTTACGTTTGAGACGTCAACGCTGACAGACATTCAAAAAAGATGCTGTTGTTTTTTTAATAGACTGGCTGTTTAGAATTTTTACATTGAACTACTGTAGATCTGGTCAAAAAGACAATTCCGGGACTATAATTGTAGTTTGAATACTGATCGTAACTCAATTGCACATTCTCTTTTTCCACCTCTAGCTCAGTTTTACATTTTATAGTCTATTTATGTATGCTTATTCTATGAGCATTATTTGTTCTTTTTACTGTAAAAACTGGAGCCACGTCTCTCTGTATTCTTGGATAAAGCTGAGATGACAATGAAGTTTACTTTGACACGTCTCAAGAGTGAACCGGGTTTACATGTGAATACACCCTTGTACTTGCATCACTGTGTATGTGCCAAAAGAGGAATTTTCAATCATGAGAGAGGAGCCGCTAATCAACTGCGCATCGCCCGAAGGAAGTGCCCTGAAATCCGACGAGGCCGTTGGAACTGAGCGCCTCGGGTTTCAGGAATGAATCCGAAACTGACCTTCTGATCGACCTTAATTTGTTGAAACATCGCGGACCTCGTTAATATTAAAGCACGGCCTCTCCTCTTTCGATCTCGCATGCCGTTTTGAGTAGGAGACGCTGCAATAATCCATCACCTCACATTGGCTCCAGCTCGGGTTACTCGCCAAAAAAACACCACGCACCTGAATTACAGCCTCCAGTCCACCACCGCGCTGCCCTTCCGAGTCCATGAGGAAACTTAATTCAAACTTTAAAAGGAAGAAAAGCACTCAGTTAAACTTGCCTTCATTAAACACAACTTTCTCCTTAACTTTACGTTTGAGACGTCAACGCTGACAGACATTCAAAAAAAAAAAACCCTCGCAATTCAAATGAAAGCTTTGGGAGGTTTGAAACGTTCCGCGAACGCACTCGACGTTAATGGTTAACTTGCGGTTAATTAACTCAAAACGGTTTAATGTGCGTGAGGAAGCCCGAGTGAAACTTTTTTTGAGGGAAAACCTGAAATCACAACACAGCCGCAAGACTCGCTCAGCAGTTGCTATGGCAGCAGGACGCTTCCGGGTTGTTGCTGCAGAAACAGAACGCTGGCTTTGCGGTTTCCGTAGTAACGAGGACGCGCGTGTTTGCGTTTCGGTCCAAAACGCCGCTGTCAAACACTGTGCAGTGTGTGTTAAAAGAGACATGGAACACCCTTTTAAGATGTTCAGAAACACAAGGCTTGTCTGTGACTGAGAAGTTTTATAGTGTTTTTTTTTTATGCATTCACGGCCAAAGCATGTTCTCTAAATTAAAAATGACAAATAAAAGGTGATCTAGAAAAATCCAAACTCCATGTTGGGGTGATGGTGGTCTAGTGGTAAGGACACCCTACCTCCAGCTCTACCATCATTGGGTCCCTGAGCAAAACCCTTAGCCCCAAGGTGCTCTCTGGGAAACTGTCGCTGAAAAAAGGCCATGGACGTCACTCTGGACGAGAGAAATCCTGAGAAATCCCCCTGTCTGAACTACCGACTTTGGGCTCCAAAGTAAGGGCATTAACCCAAAGCTCCAGGCAGGCTGTCCTTGGAATTAGGAAAATCACTATGGAAAAGTAGCAAAGGCAGTTGAAATGCACAAGTCAGTGTATTTCTTGGTCCTAGCCCATCAGACAGCAGTGTTGGCGGAGATTTTAGACATGCCAGTAACAGTATTGGGTTGAAAGTGGTCAACAGGTAAGGGTAAGACCATGTCTACAAAATCTTTACTTAAAAAAAATCTTCTTTCAGTTTTGACAAAGAACAGCCAATAGTGTCAGGATTTGAGCTAGATGAATACATTTGATGTGTTTGTTGGTTTGCACTTGAGACATCACATATGAAGGTCCAGTATTTTTATGCGTCCTTCATTGCGTTTGTCCCCATTCGCCCCCATCCGTTGCACTGCACACCCAGTTTAAAGCAGATACAAGAGTTGTTGCTCAGGGACAAGGTTTACTCAAAGCAGAGGTTTCATACTCCTTTAGTATAGAACATACTCAAGTTTATGGTAAGCAACATGTTCAAAGCAAAAGAAGAGTTTCAGAGGGAGATTAAAGGGGCTGGTTTGAGTAAAGCTCAACAAGAATATAATCAAAAGTTGGACATTACTGTGGGGCTTGAGCCAGCAAACTTCCAGAACAGTTTCGCTACCAACAGTCCCTAAATATGTACATCTATCTCATGTCCTGTGACATTTACTGGCTGTTGTTTTAAATACCAAAAAAGACAATATAATGTTACAATTTAAAAAAGGATTGATGACACTTAAATTAACAGCCTGTTTTAATGAGAATAAGTCACAGGGCAATAATGGCGCAGGCGTCTCTGTGGCTGGTGTGAGCTATCAGAACGTTGGGGGATTAAAAACAATCAAACCTGAAATGCAACAGTGCAAATACTGTTGTGTCCCACAGCGAGGCCCTTAACACCAGCTTACTCTAGTTAGACTGTCCCTGTCATTAGGGAACACTAATAATAAGTCACTCCAGATAGAGTCTCATAAATGTCCTGTTAGTAAGCTGTGTTATGGTTTTGTCTCTATGGAAAAGGGATTAGGCTAATTATGAAGCCGAACTTTAGCCGACATTAAATCTGCAGTAACAATTTAGAGATTGTAATGCACTAAACTAACCAACACTAACCAAGCAACTGTCCAACACAAAAATTAAATCCAATGTGAAAGTCCAAACCCCTTTATAAATGAGTAATAACATCATAACCCTTAAGTAATAACTGTCACCCTTATTTGTCTAGAACCTGATTTTTAATTATGATTTTGCATATTTTTTTCTTGGATAAAATCCAATAAGAATAGTGACTCTATTGTAATTTATGCTCATAATTTCTTCTGAATGTTCACTAAATTTTTCCACATTGTGGCTATAAGGAATTATCCATTTGTAGTTTTTCATCATTTTGTTAGTAATTATTTTGTATTACACATAAATATTATTTTAAATATTTAATAGAAAGATACACAGTGATGCAAAAAACATACTTTACAACACTTTTCTTCTTTCACAACCATTTTCTTCTTTAAATGAACTGATAATGCATTATAAACGTAAGATAAAGTTTTTTGAAAGAAACCGCACTTCCGAGCATCAACAACTACAAAAAAAAAAAAAAGTCACAACATGTTTTGGCTTTTGATATTTGGGCTCCGAAGCGTTTCCTCTCACTGGACTCCATCAGGTCTCCTCGGGGAAGGGTTCGGGCCACTGGGACGTGTCCAGGAAGACAGAGCAGCAGCCGCTGTAGTACCAGAGTCTGGGGAGAAAGCACTCCACCCTCCACATGTTGGAGGCTCGGTTGTAGACCTCCACCTCCACGCTGTAATCCCCCTCCATTCCCTTCCAGTGGCCACCGGTCACATAAAGCCGCCCTCCCAGCACCACTAGGCCTCCGTTTTCGTGCAGTTTGTGCATAAACTGGACCTGAGTACAACATTTGAATATTCATGTCAAACTAGTACAGTTTCAGTGTCCTGTTTTAACTTACAATTTCATATGTTAACGTTATCATGTACCATGTAGTTAAATGTGTTACTACACTGGCATTCTACACTGTCAGACCAAAGAGACCTCTGCACCTTCGGCCATAACTTTGGCAAATGTTGACTGATTTTCATCATTCTTTTGCTGTTGCACTCAGAATTACTGTAAGTTATTCAAGTGATTATTAAACTGCACACCACCTCTATAATAAGCTACAATACCTTGCAAAACCTCAAAATTATTTTAAAAACTAGGGCAAAACTTCAATGGTGAAAAAATCTGTGGTATTTTGAACTTGCAAAAACAGAAAAAAGAAAATTGCTGTTGAATTTGGTAATAAACTGACATTTTATTGCTCACCATTTCATTTCACATAATATTGTATCTACACATGTAAGGTGTGGTGATCAATAAAATAATGATAATTTGTCGAAAATTTAATTCTGAATGCAACAGTTAATTTTTTTTTTTAATTGGTCTGCATTTGCCAAAGTTATGGGAAAAGTTAAAGCGATGCCTTTTTTGACTGACAGTGTACATATCGTTTTATTTAAAATTGCATAACATAAAAACATTCTGAATATCATCATTTAGAATTATTTTCATTAGACTAAACTATCAATTATCATTACAAATGAAACATTTCTATTTACTTCCAACAAACTTACTTTCTGCCAAATATTAGCATCTGGGTCATACACGTACACCTTTTTGGTGTTGTCTGCTATGAGGTAGATGAGTCCGTCCACAGAAACAGACCGAGGAGAGGACAGGTATTTTGGAATAAATGGAGAACAGACGATACTCCAACTATCTACAAAAAAAAAAAACAATTCAAAAACAAACCTGCAATTTCAATGTTGCAGGTATGGAAAAGACAGAGCTGTGTACCCTGTGTGGATTTTAGGCAGCAAGGCTGTTACCTTAATCAATCCAGAACAAAGGCCACCATCCAGCGGCATGCAAAAGTTTAGCACCCTGGTTTAAAATGTCTGGAAAGGAAAGGACCACCAAAAAAAGTTTGGACACCATGTGTTTTGGTCTTGTGTTCCTGCCAGTGGTACAGGGAATATTTTATTGGTAGATGGACGAATGAATTTGAATTGATACCAGCAAAGTCTAGAAGCAAACATCACACCATCTGTGTTGACAGTAAAAAGGATGGGTCCTCGACCAAGGGACCGGAGCCCATCCCGGGAACTACGGGCGCAAGGCAGGGACCAACACTGGGTAGACGCCAACACACCGCAAGCAACACACACTCACACTCACATTCACACCTTACGGGGTCTATTTAGAGTAGCCAATTAACCTATATTGCATGCTTTTGGACATGCTTTCTGCCCCCAGCAGAGCATGCAAACTCCACACAGAAAGCCCCCACGACCGCCCCAGGACCTTCTTGCTGTGAGGCACCCATTCTTACTGTTTTAAAGCACAACTTTAGTGAAAAACGCATTTATTCCAAACACTTAGGTACTGTATGTCTCCTGCATCTCCATCGTAAGTCGGAACATGTCGTGTGCCCAAATGTTTGCTTTTCATTTCTTCAGTATTTTGTACATATAAATCATGGAAATAAACATGTACTCTCGCATAAAATACTGAGACCTTTTGATGATCAGGTCAGCTTCTCCTCACTGAACTATTCACAGTAAGACATTTTAAGCAAGTTGCCCAAAATTGGGCATGTCGCTGTAATTCACTGCAGTTTAAACAGTTTAAACAGGTCTCGGTCTTGACACCAGTCTTTGAAGGTCTCAGAATTGGCCGTATTTGTAGTCGGTCTTGTCATGGACTCAGACAAAGAGTACTCTGGAATTTATTTCAAGACCAGCCGAGACCACAACTCTTAGAATATTACTATTAATGAGCTGATTACATAACTTCTCACTTCAAGCGCAACCACAGCCGACCGTGGTTACCCGCCCCACCGCTTCACACATGCACATTCATTAGTAGAAGGGGCATCATAACGAGACCGCATCGTGCACGTTTAGGTCACAAATTGTTGAATCTCTCATGTTTCTAAAAAGTAACCAAACCGTACTTTAAGCTATTTTTCTATTTATCCAGTGTTTCAGGAAATGTTGTATGGTGTTTAGCAATTACCCCCTTATTTTGGGGGTGAGTTTGGTCTCGAGGAGTGTTCTGCCACTGTGATTTTTTGAGTTTAACATATGATATCACTTACAGTGAAGCGATTTCCTCATTATAGATATGTAAAAGGGAAATATTGAATAAACATGTATAATGTTACTTAGGCTTTGCATGTTCCACTTATTTGTTATGTGGTGTAAAGTGTGTATTGGTCCTGTCTCGGTCTCGACTCTTCAGTGTCTCGGCCATGGGACTTGGTCTCGGTTTAGGTGGTCTTGACTACAACTCTAGTGACGCCTCAGTCATTACACACTAATCCTTTTCTTACTGTTGTTATACCTTTAAAATTCAGACAGTTCATGATTCTTGGAGACTCCTACCTATGACAGGATTGTAGCACTGCAGAGTCAGGGCATTGTATTTGACAGCGCAGGAGCCGATGACGTACAGCTTCCCCAGACATGCCGAGGCCGTGAAGTTGGTCACATATTTTACTGCGGGAGCTATAAGAGCCCAGCTATCGACGTATGGGTCATAATGCTCCACTTCCACCACGTCCATCGCAGTGCCTGGGACAGAAAAGACGCAATTCTCTAAAACCATCTGGAAGATAACACAAGTGGAGAACAACAACAGCCTGTTCTTTAGGAACACTTATCTTGAAGGTGGACAGACAAGACTAAAACAACTTGAGTACAGCATGTCCAGCTTGTGACCACTTGTCAAATGTCCTTGACCGGATATTTATAGGCTTGTTGACCAGTTTCAACCCAGCTGTGTTACAGACATGTCTAAAAGCTCCAGCAATGCAGTCTCATGCTTTACTACCAACATAACACACTAGAGGTCGCACAATATTGGTTTTTCAGGGCCGATATCGATACCAATTATTGCTAGTTAACAGCGATAACAGATAAATGAAATTTTCAACCGATATGTAAAAAAAAAAAGAAAAAAGAAAATCTCTGTCAAAACTTTGAATTTTACAAACACCAAGCTCAGCTGAACCTCTCCTCGCTCCTCTTCTCCTTTTAGGAGCTTCACGTTGCGCTTGTGTGTGAGTGTGGTGTAAGTGACAACAAGGCTTCAGCGTTGATTAACTACTACTCATGTGACATACAGCCAATTAGAGACTGTTGTGGGACATTTAACGAAGCTGTGAGTTGAGAAGAGACGGCAGTGGAGCCACAGTAGTGCACCTTGTAACTACTTAATATCGGTGATGGTCAAAATTAAAGACTGAGTTGGACAAAGTACCTTAATAACTTAAGTGAAAGTACAGATACCACTAGTCAAATTTTACTCCAATACATATGAAAGTCATACAGTCAAATTTTTACCGAAGTTTACGTACTGAAGTATTAAACATACATCTTCTTTCTCTGCATTGCAAGGCAGTTGCTGACGTAACGGCAGGATGTTCGCCACGTGATCAGAAGGCCACAGGTTCGAATCCAGGACCGGTAAAGTTACCACTGAGGTACTCATGAGCAAGGTACCATCCCCAAGCACTGCTCCCCGGGCGTTGCCCATGTCAGCTGCCCACTGCTCCTTCACGGATGGGCCAAAGGCAGACGTCACATTTTGTTTTGGCGCACAATGTGCTGTGTTATGGTGTGTTCACAATGACAAATAACCTCACTTCACTTCTGATGACAAATAACTTATAAACTTATATACTTTACAATTCACCAATCCATGCAGGAGCAGAACCTAAGGAGCAGTTCTGGGAGTCAGTACCTTTCTCATGGTTACCTCAGTGCTACCTTTACCGGTTCGGGATTTGAAGCAGTGATCATCTAATAAAAGCCTCGGGTTCAAAAGGTTGCAGGTTTAAATCCAAGACAATCCTCTAGAACTTGCTAATAGCCCTGTCCAAAGTTTATTGATGGCACCAAACCACAGCCAGTTCTGACATGTCTAAGAAATTCACTATAAAGTATTTTGAGTTCGGAGTAATGCAATAAGGACTGATTCTTTGCTCCAAAAAGGGGCTGAATATGTGGCAGATTCTCTTGACAAATCAGCAGGCTTTCCTCTCAAGTCTGCAGCTGCTACTCCCCATCGTCCTTATTTATTTTCTTACCTCCAATGACGTAAATCTCTCCGTTCAGGGCTGCCGAGGAGTGGTTAGTCCTGGGCCGCAACATCGGGGCTACTGTAACCCACCTCCCTTCACGAGTGATATACTTCCAGGTCTCTGTGGTTGACCAGGTGTTGGAGCGGGAGCCTCTGGAACCGCCTGAGAAAGAGAAAAACCCATTTAGGTCTGAAATAGTTTCTGACTCGGTTCCAAGCTTATTGGATATCAGTTAAAAAGTCATGCTGGCTTTACACTAGACAAATATTAATGGGTAAGAACGGCTGTTTAATAAAACCCCAGAAGAGCTGCAACACAATGTCTCTTATGAAAACAAGGGTAACCGTAAGAGTGCATGAGCAGTTGGAGGAGATTTGAATAGAGCTTGCCAACTCTTTGAAAAGCTGGTGTTCCATTAGCGAGCGTGTGTAGTAGTTCTTGCATTTCTTCCAGTTCTTATAAGTATCTCATGAGATTAGTGTGGCAGTGGGAGCATTCTCCTTCATCCTCTCCAAATCCTCCATGGAGATGATGTTCCATTCATGTAATATAGCTTTCAAATATGAGCAGGAATATCATAAATCTGCCTGATCCTTGCTCCAAAAGGCTCATTTGCCATAAAATACCCTGAAATGCCTTGACCCGTCTCTTGGTTTGTTTCTGTTTTCACGGTTAAAATTAGAATCAGTCCCCTTCTCTGTTTTTTTCTTTCTCTCCCCCACCCCTTTTTTCTCTCCCTTATTTCTCACTCCATGTTGTTCCTTTAAAGCAAAACTTCAAGTGCTGCTTACCTGTGATATAAACGTCATTATTTAAAGAGGCAATAGAAAAGCCCCACTTATTGTAATTGGGGAAATCAGGAAGCTGATGCCACTGTTCTGTCGAAAGAACAAAGAATGAATGATTTTCTTTTTAAAAAAATGTTGCGGTAACTTATCAAAACTTCCTTAATAATGTCTCACAAATTCTAAATGGTCTATATTGCTCTTTCCTTAAAGAATTAACCTCCGGTGTTATACTTACGAAGCTTTAAGTTGTAGAAGGCGCAGTTCCTAGGATGAGTCCTTGTATCACCCTCACCGTCATCCTCATCTTCATCATCTGAGTCATCCAGTGAACGGCCCCCCATCACAAACAGCACCTCCTGCAAGTTGTGAGGGACATTCTGGGGTAGATTCTGCTCCGAGCCACCTGGAGTCGTGTTCACTTTCTAATACACCCCCCAAAAATATGAACAAGATCAAGATTTAGGGGCAAGATTTGATAATGCAGAAACTTGTAGTATCGTTTAGAGAAATGACCAACCTCTCTGGAAATAACCTCCAGCAGTTCCTTGCAGTCGTGCGAATCCTGAACCAGTGGATCATTCAGCAGGTCCATGAGGTAGGCTTCGGCCAGCAGAGGAAGTTTCGCTAGCTTGAAAAGTTCTGGCAGGTGACAGATCCGACTGTCCCTGCGATGCCTCACCCAAGCAAGTGCTGCCTCGGTCCGAGAACGGTCGTCCCGAATGTGCAGGCCCTCGTCCTTCAGGCAGGCAACCAGCTTGTCCTTCTCCAGCAGCAGAAACTCCTCATGCTGCTGTACACTCTCAAAGTTCTCCAGGAGGAATGCCTTGGCCTTGGCAACCACCTCAGGGCACCCATGGATCTCGCCAAACTCCTGGATGCCCAGGCAGTTGGTGGCATCGATTTGGTGCTGGAGGTAGCGGCTGCACACAGCCCGTACGGTGTGGAACTGCAGCTGGCTGGAGGTGCAGATGAGAGCCTCGACGTTGCCCTGGTTGATGGTGAGTTTGCCGGTGTAGGCGAAGTCCAGCAGGGTGGCGAGGATGTTGGGATCCACGTTGTGAAGTTCGACCCGAGCTGCTATGCTCTCCACAAAGTCGCCGGAGAACATGGAGCGGAAGTAGAGGCTACAGAGGGCCAGGATGCCCCTGTGGCATGGGAAGTCCTGCCCTCCGGCGCTCAGGGTGACGTCTACCAGCTTGGGGTTGTGGCAGAGAGAGCGCAGGCCCTCCAGGATGCTCTGGGGGTGAGATGACAAGCAGAAGTCCAGGTCGTCCACGTTACGGACCATGATGACGAAGATGACAATCTTGACGCGGTGACAGGGTTCAAGCCAACCAACAGCGTACAGTGTTTATCTTCATAGGCAGAATTAAGCAGTTTAAATAAATATACACATCTTTAACATTACAACATGGTATAATATTGTGTGGAAGGGGTTTTGTATTCCTGCTGTGTCACACAATGACTAAAATCTTTTGAAGAAGGCTTCTCATAACCCTGCTCTGCAATCAAATGTGACCCTCCACGGCAAAACCAGTCGCTTGTTGCAAATTTTCAAAATTTAGTTATTATGTTTCCATGAAAGGGCATAAATCAAGCTTCAAAACGATACCTATATTGAATGAATCGGACGACATATGACTGAGATATCAACATTCAAAGGAGTCGGGTTTCTCCTGTCACACCAAGTGAGAAACGGAGAAATCTGCCTTTGAAGTTGACTATCGACGTAGCACTCACAGACGCTTGGTGCAGTCGCGGCTATGTTTGTATTTACGCTGCATTCACAGCCACACGGATAGCCTACCTGCGTTAGGTTAACTGAAGTTGGGAGACGAAGATGGATTCCGGAGAAATATCTTCACGCTACTCAACGAGTGGATTTACCGTAAATATTGGAGTAGAGCGGTCAAAACAGAAACTTTTAACATTCTGCTGCAATTGAATTCCTCACCTCAAGAAAGTCACGTTTTTAGGATGGAAAGGTTAAGTTTTTCAGCGAAATCTATTCACAACAGTACAGTATAGACCTTCCACTGTTTCAAAACACTAAAAACAAAAAATCCAAAATTTTACCCCACGCAACATAAACGGTCGTTTTTCTCGGAAACCTCCGTTGCGACGAGCGACTGGTTTTGCCGTGGAGGGTCACAAATGACAAAGCATGAATGAAAAAGCCCTGATAAAGCATTTAAGTAAGAAATGTAATTGTAACAACAAATTAGCAAACAATAATCAAAGCAAAGAAATCCAACATCATTACCATACATAGGTTTTTTTTAATGATTTTCCTAATATTTTTATATGTTCTGGGGACCTTGTTTACAAAACAAATTTGAATGGTCCACAAAAGTGAAACCAAAAACATTCATTCAAAAACAAGACAATATTTCTCTTGTTTCATTAATGTTTTTTGTATACTTTAATATTTTTTAGTATTTATTTTTGTATTTATCTACAATTAGCTGCTTTAACCAATGTTTAATAGTGACATCTATTTTTATTCAATGATGATGTCATCCAAAATGTCTTAAATAAAGCCACAAAATCTTGAATATTAAGTTTCATAATGTTATCATGTCATCAGTTTAAACACTTGTTCTCCAAGTTCAGTAGCAGCTAACGCTTCAAATAAAGGTATGAAACGAACTGCCTAAGATTTAGAAACAAGTCAGCGCATGCAATCAAATTCAGAATTTGAGCTTACCTTGGGGCTAAATGACAGCGGAAATCATTGTTCAAAATAACAGTCTCTGGCACATGTTGATACTCGACGAAGACAAGGATTCAAAGCGCTTTTGTCGAGTCACTGGGGCAGCATGGCGGTCTTTCAGTCTGCTATTTTTAGTCAAGTTAGTGAGACTATTTTCAGACTCCAAACAGCATGAGCCAAGCACCCACCTGCTCTTAAAGAGAAATAGCCTTGGCCCTCACACACAAACACACACACAAACTTGTACAACTATCTTTGTGGGGACATTCCATAGACTCCTATAATGACTAGATGTAAATAATTCTACAGCTAATCCTACTGTATCCCTAACCCTAACCTTAACCTCAGTAACCAAATGCACATCTTTTAGTTTCTCAAATACAACATACATTTTCTATAAAGTAATTTCTCCTCGTGGGGACCTCTCAAATGTCCCCACAACGCCATAAAAAATGCATAAACGTGATTTCAGGGGACAAAAAGGCTCAAAAAGGTCCCCACAGTGCATAAAAACATGGTAGACACACACACACACACACAGACACAGACACTATCTTGGGTATACTGATGTGGATCAGACAGATAATTTAATCATTAGGCTGACAGGCGCCAGCCAGCTCACTGGAGCAAGATTTTAATTGACTGTAATGATGTGCACACTGATACATTTTCACTGCTCAATTTATTTAATGTTCCAGCATGTCTAATTACAAATGATATTTATGCGTGTGTTTATATGTGGTTGATATGATGTGGTGTCACTATGGCGTTCAAAATGCATTTAGCAGATTATGTTTAAAAGTGGCCTAATCTTGTTGAAGTGGTGCACTTTAGCTGGGGCAATGAGGCACAAAAAGAAATGCAAATGTAAAACAATTTAGACAATCTTATGCTTCTAAATATTTCTGATTTCCAATACTATATGTCAGTTTTTCAGTCTTACATCTTGCATCACATACTGATATCTGCAGACACATGACGAGTGCAAAAATCACATTCATAAAACCATTTTCAAACTTTTTTTTCACCATCCCAACCGCACACAAACAAAAAATACAAACTGTCTACATGCTATTGGTTTCTAACACCAACTCCACACCCATCTTTAAAAAGTGCCGTTTAAAGAAAGCAAAAAAATATCATCTCAGTGTGGACCGATTCAGCACTTACTTAACAGAGATGCTTTATACAGAAACATATAAAAAATAAACAACATCAAATACATTGTCTCCACTACTCAAAATCAAAAATCTCTGCTTCTTTTTCTTTCCAGAAGGCAAAACTCCTGTCAATGTATTTGCAGATCTCATCATTGGTCAAACTGGTAATGTCTTTGCTTCTTCTGAGGATATCCCCCTCATCTGGGGTCGGAGTCTGGACAATGACTTTGGGCACTGGCCTGTTGTTCTCGGCTGGCATGCTTTTCTTCAGGTCTTTGTCCTCCGGTTGGCTGGATGGTTCACCGAAGAACTTGATCTTGATATCCTCAAATCCATCCTTCCATTCCCTGTTCCCGTCCTCGATGTCTTGGATGACAGCCTTGTGGAAATCCCTCACCGTCTCCCAGCTGAAACGGCCCACGTGGTCAAACACCTCGAAGCAAAGCAGGTGTCTCATCTTCCTCTCGTCTGCCGAAAGGTCAAGCTCAAGTATGTGAAAGTAGCCCAGCATGAAAAGATCGAGGGTCAGGGTGTCGTAGTCGACGGGTGCTCCCTCCACCCGGGGTAGGAACTGCTCAGGGGAGTAGAGGGCCTGCTGACGGTTGAGTCGTCGGATCTGCCGCGATGGTACGATGGAGATCATGCTCCTCCAGTTACCTATCATCTTATTGATGGCACTCCTCTGTTTGAAGAAGTGGCCCAGGGAACCGTTCTCCATCATCTTTTTCGGAGAGATGTCCAAGCTGGCTTTGCGGTGAACTTTGCTTCTGTCTGGCACTTCTGCACTGTCGACACTAAGCTTCCTCTGAGCGTTCTTGACAGTCACCGTGTAAGCAGACTTCTTCCAGTGGCCCAAAAACAACACTACAATACGTTCCTTGCGCAGGCTTGTGGTCTCTATAACACCGTTGGCTTCATCGTAGACGATGCCTGACCCGTTCTGGTTGGGCGCTAAGACTGACTCCTGAATCGCCAAGGATCTTCTCAACACACATTCAGAAGGTTCGTCCTCTGGTCCGGACAGTTCGGTACCTTCCGAGTCCTCAGTGACTGGAGAACATTGGTTCTCAAAGTTGGACTTCAGATTTCGCACTGACACGCCAAACTCGTGGATCTCATTTTCGATCATCTCCCTCCGCCCCCTGGATGAGTTTTGCCTCTCAAAGTTTTGAGAAAACACGGTCACAAGTTCAGTATTGGGCATTTTGCAGTAGGGTTGGTCTGTCAGGTTACTCATGAGCAGAGACATGCTCTTCACGATGCCCGATATCCGATTGCACCACTCGGGCAGCGGAGTCTCTGTGTTCGGGTTCCTGTACTGAGCGTTGACGGTGATGTTGACAATGGGCGCTGGCAGAATGTTGCGGAGTTCCTCGGCTAGACGAGCCAGCTCCATCTCATAACCCTCGCAGTTCTTCTGCATGGACACACTTTTGATCTGTTTCTCCAGGTAGATGAGGTCATCTTCGGTCAGCAGTTCACCAAAAGGGCCGAGGATGGCATTGTGTGCTTGCGAGTACCTCCAGCTGTCCATCTTGGTACATCTGTTCTCCTTTTGAGACAATGTAATACAGAAAACAAAGTGAGTCTCATGGATGATTCTTATCAAAATTTGACAGAATTATAAAGAGGAATTTCGTCCGAAGATGCAGACAAATCATGCTTTCTTTGTTACAATAATTGCTTTAAAGTAATAAAGCAGTTGGTGGCGTAACGGTAGTTCGCCCCGTGATCAGAAGGTCGCAGGTTCAAATCCAGGGCTGGTAAAGGTACCACTGAGGTACTCATGAGCAAGGTACTGTCTCCAAGTACTGCTCCTCGGGCGCTTGTTAGCTGCCCACTGCTCCTTTACGGATGGGTTAAATGCAGAGGTCACATTTGGTTGTGGTGCACTGTGTGCTGTGCTATGTTCACAATGACAAATAATCGCTCACTTCTTCACATTATGTTATACTAACTGTAGACTTTCTTGACGATCTAGATCAGAAAGAAAACACAGCCACTGGAGATGTAGTCAAACTTTTATATGAAATATTTTTTATGTTTTTTCTTATGTGGACTTCTCTTACGTAGCCTGGATAAATGAGGTGATTTATTCTAGGTAGAGGTCAACCGATATTGGTTTTTCAGGGGCGATAATGATACCGATTATTGCTAGTTAACAGGGTTGAGAACCGATTTATCGATTAGTTGAAAAAGTCGATTATTTCTCCAAAAATTAAAAACAACAATTTCATTTAAATTCTCTTTATTCAAACAATAAACTGCCCACTTCAACATCGCAAAAAAAAACCCACACACCCACTTTATATTAAACTGTCATGCCTACTTACTGTAGCATACTTAAATGAGAATAGCTTCCCAGATACATATTCTCCACAAGGTTCACTGCAAACACAGACCCCAGATAAGCCGCAGAGTTTTAAGAAACAGCGGGTTGCACTTGCTGCGTGATATGCGTGGTTTTTAAAACTCGCTCCTGTCATTTTGTTGTCGTCCCGGCACTCTAAATAACTCTGATCGCAGTGCACACCATTACATAATGCTTTTAACACTTCGTCACTACAAGCAACATTGCAGGCTCTTACAGAAGAGTAATGTATTCACTACAAAATTCACTCGGTCTTCACTTTTTATTAAAAATACACCTGGAATGCATTACGTTTCCACAGGCTCACGTTACCCCCGCTACAAGGAGTGTAACTGGGAAAGCTGAGAAAAGTTCTTCTCGGAGTTTCACGCTGCGCTCATGTCTGAGTGTGGTGTAAGTGACAACAAGGCTTCAAAGTTGATTGGTTACTACTTGTGTGACACATAGCCAATCAGCGACTGTTGTGGGCAGGACATTAAATGAAGCAGCGAGTCGAGAGCAAACGGCACCTAGAGAAGAGACGCCAGTGGAGCCACAGTAGCGCATCTTGTAATTACTTAACATTGGTGATAGTCAAAATTAAACACACAATACTGATAAACGACAAAATATCTAATATCAGCGAGAAGGTCCTGGGTTCGAAGGGCCTTTCTGTGTGGAGTTTGCACGCTCTTCCCGTATTCGTGTGGGTTTTCTCCAGGTGCTCCGGTTTCTTCCCACAGTCCAAAGGCATGCAATATACTGTAGGTAAATTGGCGACTCTAAATTGGCTCCATAATGAGTGAGTGAGTGTGACTGTGTGAGCGTGTGTGTGTGTGCCCTGCGGTGTGTTGGCGCCTGCTCAGGGTTGGTTCCCACCTTGCGCACGTAAGTTCCCGGGATAGGCTCTGGGCCCCCCACGACCCCGACTGGGATTAAGTGGTTGGGAAAAGGAATGAATGAATGAATGAATGAATGAATGATCTATTACACAATTACACAGCATCTTTACCTTTCTCCTCTGAGCTTGCTCATCCAGTAATCTGGTCTGCAGCTGTCGCACCATGACCTGTCTTTTCCACTCCGCTATAGGCCTGCCTTTCTCGTCATGTGTAGGCACCAGGTAGTCAATATCAGACAAGTTTGCCTCTTCTGTTGGCAACACCACCATCTTATTCTAAAAGTTGACAAAATATTCAAATAAATCAACGAAGTGTGTTTTAGAATCCGTTTCCTTATTGCGGGATACTATAGTTGTAGCTATAGTTGCTCTTTTACTATTTCACTTTTTTGGCCGACCAAGAGTTTATAATACATTCAAGTAAAGTTGGACCGTTTTTGGTCCAGTCTTAAGACAATGACTGACTAAAATCAGTCGCTGACTGATTTTTTTCCTGCTGGGAAATTGTTTATTCTTTATTACATTGTAATGACGTACTGAGGGCGTAAAACTTTCCGTTAATCCGGATTTTTTGAGAGCGGTGATGGATTTCATATCTCTCAGTTTCATTTGTCCCAGCAGCGGCGCTTTTCCCGTCTCCGGCACTGGGTTGCTCTCGGGCAGGCTGAAGCTGAAGTTCTTCACGACTGCAACAACACGAAGATTATTTATGCCCCTCATATGTTTCCGTTCATGCTCTGATCATATTTACACAGGCTGATTAGCATTACTCACTACGCTGGAACTGAGTGATTAAGTGAAATTATGGGAGGATGAGTCAATAATGATGTCAGTTCCCACGAGGACTGTCAGAGGTAATGAAGGAACAGTCCAGTGCCCAAATTTTATTAAAAAAAAGGAAACTGCCCAGAGCCTCTCACCTGTGTTGGCCATTTGGACCTGTTGAGCGCTGCCAGACATCGTCTTCTCCTGGTGGTCAGAGGAGGGTGTAGTAGAGGTGGAGGAAGGTGGGAGAGGCGGAGCAGGTGGAGGAGGGGGGTAACGGGCTTGGGGGGTGTCCTCAGTTTCGGGGTGCTGGACGAGATTCAAGAAATGACACAACAACAGCATAAGCCACACAATTCAAACCAAATACAATCGTCTTTTACATTTTTTATTCATGATACCATTTGAAAAATCAAGTTGGTTTTTGATGGCAGTTTACCAATTCACCAGAAACAGATCACGAAAAACAGACATGGACTAAAATATTACCACACCACATAGGCCGACATCAACGAATAAGCAAAACTAACTGAATGTGAATTATGCAACTGAAATCTACAAAAATGTACATTTCTAAATGAGTTTGTGTGGAACCTTTACATGCACGTGAGTATAATTACTGCTAGTTAGGGGTGGGAATTGATAAGATCTTATCAACACCAATGCCATTGCCTTATCGATTCCCGGGTAGTTTTTTCAGTGCAAAAAAATTAGTTCAACACAGTCCTCTGCACCAAATCAGAGTCCCAAAATGATGCCTGCACAAGACTGTGAACATGAACACATTCATATTCAGAGTTTTTATTATGCAGAGACATTCTATGGCTTAGAAAAATAAGGGTAGTGCCATTTGGAATCCATCTGGATATAGAATAAAATTATAATGCATATAATAGTTAATGCATAATGCATTTTTCTATATTTATTTTTTACTCTCTAACATTATATAATGGAAAAATGAAGAAAGGTTTGGCAATTGCTGAGCTTTTGGACTTATTTTGGCCTATAATTCATGTTTGACTCATTTCTGGGAGAAAAGTACATTTTTGCCATGAGAGCCGCGGCACAACAGCGTTATGGATGCACGTCGGGAATAACTAAATATCAAGTAAATGGACTGTGAGTTTTTGTTATTTATCAGCTAAAATGTGACCCTCCACGGCAAAACCAGTCGCTTGTTGCAACGGAGGTTTCCGAGAAAAACGACTGTTTATGTTGCGTGGGGTAAAATTTTGGATTTTTTGTTTTTAGTGTTTTGAAACAGTGGAAGGTCTATACTGTACTGTTGTGAATAGATTTCGCTGAAAAACTTAACCTTTCCATCCTAAAAACGTGACTTTCTTGAGGTGAGGAATTCAATTGCAGCAGAATGTTAAAAGTTTCTATTTTGACCGCTCTACTTCAATATTTACGGTAAATCCACTCGTTGACTAGCGTGAAGATATTTCTCCGGAAATATCTGGTTTTGCCGTGGAGGGTCACAAATGTGTTTTGTCTGTAATAAATGGGAAGATTTAACTGAGGTGGAATGTTTTAGTAAATGCTGAACTTCCCAGTGAGAGTCGTGCGCGCTAACAAATGCGGCGTGTGTGTTTACATCGAGAAAAATATCATCACGATTCCTTGTGGTTGAAGTGCAAGTCGCATAGAGTGTGATGTAATGGACTGTAAGGCAAAATTAAGGGAAAACTGGAAAACGTTGTGCTGGGAAATGAGAGAATTGCATAGACGCAGAATTGTCCATGTCTGCATATTGATGCATGGAATACATGGTTAAAATCAAATACTGCTGGGAAAGTGAGACAGAGAGAAAACGTCACAGATGAGATCAAAATTCTAATAGTCGTCAGGTTATTTAGCCCCTTATTACTCTAGAAAGTCAGTTTTCCCACAACTTTTATACTATTAATGGTGAAGAACTCACAGTTATGCACACTCTGTCACACAATGATTCACTGTTTCACGATGTTTCTGGGAAATTCAGTGATAGTCCCTTTTACTGTTTTATAAAAAGCATGTGTATATGTTCTTGGAGTTGAAGCTGCTGATGAAATCACAGAGATTATGAAATCCCGCTGCAGCTGAGAGCCTCAAAAGTCAAACTCTAGCTTTTCAGATTTCTAATCCAAAGACATTGCTCATACTTATGAAAGAGTTTAACCTTCAGCCTGTCCATGTCTTGGTGAGTTTCGCTGATCTGTCTGTAGTAATCCCCCAAACCGGGCTGCCTCAACGTCGCTGAGCGCTCTCTCTGCCGCTCTTCTTCTAAAGGGTCGATCTCCTCCAGAGGCTGAGTGGAGCTACACGGCTGCAAAGAAAGAAAACACGGTCAAAGATTCAAACCTTCATTGTATTAATGAACATATTTTTGGACATTTCAGTTTTGTAAAAATCTGCCAACACACCTCAGGACACACCCACACACTCACATTCATACCTTAGGGGAGCAATTTAGAGTCACCAACCAACCTAACCTGCATGCTTTTGGACTGTGGAAGGAAACCAGAACTCTCAGAGAAAACCCACGCAAACATAAACTCCACATGGAAAGGCCCCATGGCCGACCAGGGGATGGAACGCGGGACCTTCTTGCTGTGAGGTGACAGTGCTAACCACTAAGGATGCACGATAATATCGGAATCGGCTGATTGATGCTTAGATTTGCCAGATATTTATTAAGGTAGCGGTTATGCCAGGCATGTCCAAAGTCTGAGGAGGGATTTTATACGCCCCGCGTCTTCTGTCTTAAAAGGAATGGTGTTATTTTGTGCCAAAATTTTGAACATGCAGAGGAACGACGTTCGCGAGCAAAATCTCTGTCTGTCCACTCTCGACATGCAATTTTTTTAAAACTAACTAAACTGCGTGTTTGCCTCACTTGAACACGCACATGGGCTGTGTCCCAAGCCGGGTACTATCACACTTAATAGTATGGTAGGTAAGGTGTTTTTATCACGCTTTTCTATGTAGTAGTATGCATCTCAGGACATATGACTGAGATATCAACATTCAAAGGAGTCGGGTTTCTCCTGTCACGGCAAGTGAGAAACGGAGAAATCTGCCTTTGAAGTTGACTATCGACGTAGCACTCACAGACGCTTGGTGCGGTTGCGGCTACGTTTGTATTTACGGTAGCCTACGCTGCATTCACAGCCACATGGATAGCCTACCTGCGTTAGGTTAACTGAACTCGGGAGACGAAGATGGATTCCGGAGAAATATCTTCACGCTAGTCAACGAGTGGATTAACCGTAAATATTGAAGTAGAGCGGTCAAAACAGAAACTTTTAACATTCTGCTGGAATTGAATTCCTCACCTCAAGAAAGTCACGTTTTTAAGATGGAAAGGGTAAGTTTTTCAGCGAAATATATTCACAACAGTACAGTATAGACCTTCCACTGTTTCAAAACACTAAAAACAAAAAATCCAAAATTTTGCCCCACGCAACATAAACAGTCATTTTTCTCGGAAACCTCCGTTGCGACAAGCGACTGGTTTTACCGTGGAGGGTCACAAATGTTCTCAAAAAATCTGACAAATCTCAGGTTATTTTATCTATCCTTTAGTGGACAATCGAATCCTCAAAAATAACCTAAAACCTGGCCACACACATAAATCACACTTGTATCCATGCATACACACACACACACACATAGTAAGATCAAAGGTAAATGCTGATATGCAGTAGTGCACTGTTGTTCTTCATCTCCGTGTGGTGGTCCTCCTCGTTTCCTCTCACGCTGCACTTTGATGTCCTAACAGCAGGAAATGTGCCGTGTGGACGAAAAGCAACTTCCCCGAAGTTACTCAACTCATAAATAGATAAACAGAGCTGGGGGGAGGTGGGGAAGTTATACGGTTGTACGTACGACGGGGCAGAGAGACGGGAGTATAACAGAGCTCCTTCCCTGCTTTCGCGTGACCCTTCACGGCGGTTCAGCATCTTCGCCTGCGATGCGCGGCTCCTGTGGGAGGCTGTAATTAAAGCCAGTGGACAGCAGCGCTCCATTTGGTTCTTATTAACTGAGCCGTTTCTGTGCAGCCGCAGAGCTGGAGCCCCGAAACTGATTCCACTCTCTCGGGCCACACAGGCACTGATAAGAAGGGATGAGAGCGAAGGCTGCAGTGAAAAGCCCAAGGTAAAAACACTCCACATGTGGCCTCGCTGGATCTCGGGGTCAAAAGCTTACAGTGAGATCATTAGGCAAAGCCTCGTTTTAGGCTTGAGAGCGCATGGCTTTGACAGTAACACCCTAAAAAAAATTGTACCGTATTTTATCCTGTGCCAATGTGAAATATTCCTGTTATAAGATTTAAACTACGGGTTGGACTGGCTGATATTTAGCATTTTTATGGTTACTGGTATCAGTGATTTTTTTTAACCGATACACAAACCCACAAAACAATAAATAAAAATCTGCTACTTTGACTCTAATGCAGCTGCACCTCACTTGTTTGGAGTCAACATTATGTGGTTAGATCATTCTGACACAGAACCCAGTAGCTTCTTACACGTTTCGTGTTCAGACCGTGTTATATGACTTTACAGAATTGAACACACATAAAAAGTGAACACACATGTAAAGTGAGTTTTTCGTTGGAGTACAGAATGTCCCCAAGTTACAATGATACTACTTAAGATTTTCGATCTTAGGATGACAAAATGATACGACACAACAAAATGGTAAAAATATTTCAAGTTTCATGCATCAGGAAAATGTAGCAGTGTATGTGGTATGACGGGTTGGGGTTTCAGGGATGTACGCATCTCCCAGCCAATTTTAGTGAAAGTTCTGGTAGCCATATTTTCATGTTACGATGCAGATTGGAACACATCTCCTTTGGAAGCCGGGAACTAGCTGTATTGGTTTTTCTAAATGAAATGTTAACGTTCCTTTTTACAGCAGAGAAATACTGATTTAAAAAATATCGGCCCTGAATAAAACGTCGAGTCCAAACACAGTTCAGAACATCTCTTATATATATATATATATATTATATATATATATATATATATATATATATATATATATATATATATATATACATATATATATATATATATATGTGTATATATATATATATATATATATATATATATATATATATATATATATCTAAGCATAAAATTATATATATATATACATATATATATATATATATATATATATATATATATATATATATATATATATATATATATACTTTATATATATATATATACATACACATACATATATATATATATATATATTAGAGATGTAGCGATCGATATGTGGATGGTATGGAGATCGATAACCGCTCAAGCGGCTGGATCGGGTGTGGGTGGCATTGGGCGTTCTGTGGAGCCGATATGTAAATGTGTGCACTCAGTGGGTGTCATGATGGCACTGCAGTAAGTAGAGAGCTAAAACGTTCCAATAACTCGAATAATTCTGTTACAAAATGAGTGGGGCAATATTACCAGAATCAACCCGTTTGATTCATTTTACTCACTAGAGCAGCTCCGCTTGTGTTTCATGCAGACCTTAATAGTGACACACAACGTTTTCAGTGGCGCGATCAAGACAAGACCTGATCCCTCTGTATGTTAAAGTATTTGTGAGATGTTCGTGCACTAAAACAGAAGTAAATGCATGAAAATATTTTTCGCAATGTAAACACACACGCTGGTCGTTACTCGCGTTCTACAATTCTGCGTTTATTTGGAATTTTCCCATAGATCTTCCATCGTTTATTCTGGAACGCGTGCCTAACGCATCATTGTGGCCTTAGCTCGAGGCGCGCGAGGATCATAGGAAATGTAGTTCTCAAAGCAGCTCATTTTACTCTTAAATTGGTTCCAAAAATCAGTATTTCATTTTCAAATGATCAAATATTTTCAATTTTATAATGTTATAGTATAATCAATAAGAAAGAAGAAATATTTATACTGTATGTCTAAACAAACAAGTTTTGAGAACAAATAATTTAGCATATACATGTGTAATTGACCCATTATTTAAATCAAGCATTTCATAAGCATAACAATCTCAGTCATGTATTCCAGACACTTTAAAGCATTATTTTATTTTATATGTTAAAAAAGACTGTGACTGTGTCAGTTTGTAAAAAAATCTCTGTACACTAGAATACAAAATGATTCCAAACTCGAGCGTTTACCCGCCTTGTCTGCATCATGTTTTATTTAATTTAATAGCGAGCTTGCCCTAGCGTGGATCACGATACAGCAGTCTTCTTCATGGTTCATAGTCACTTGTGGTATTTAAGGAATTTAAGGGATTTGGGCCTGTGTCCACCAACTGCGTTTTTCGCGCTGGCAGAGCTTATTTTTAATACAAATCCAGTGAGCTTCACAGGGCTAAGCGCCTTTAGTGGACGTCGTGAAGACGTTTTTTATTTACCGCAGCACACAGAAATTCGTTTAACTATTAGAACAGTGCTGGGCTTGTCAATGTCACTTCTCTCTCGCTAGCCAATCAAAATCGAGGAAGGGGCGGGACATACGCAGCCAGAACTCACTGAACAACAATGGCGGCATATCTGGAGCAGTTGGAGAAAGCTTATTTTGGCTTTATTCATACGGTTGAATAAAGCGTAACGCATCCGCGCATTGGCTTTATTCATACGGTTGAATAGGCACAAAACTTCTGATTATGTGATCAAACCTGTCGGTGGTACTCTGCCAGCAGTTTTCTTGCACGGTTTATCTCATGCACCCAATGTCTATGTCTCGAAGACATGTGAGTATCTAGTTAAATGCTGCTGCCAACGCTAAGATGTAACTTCTCCCCATTGTAAGGTAATCCTTTTAAATGCAGCTGCTTCGCTCTCAAAGGAACACGTTGATGTTTACCACGAAATAGGAACGGGTATGGAGAAGTGCCCCCGTGACGCTTTTCGTAACTTCGCAACAACAAGCTCTCAGAGAAGTGGCGGGAAACCACAGAAAGCGCTCTGGAAGTGAGACGCTCTCAAGCGCAGCAACGTTTGGTGGACACAAACCCTTAAAGGCACACACACAATAGAACTAAACACATCATCGTTTTTTTTTTTTTAAACTGCTTTCGTTAACTTTCGTTTTACATTTATCACAGAATCAGTGTTTCGGAAAAGTCTTCGCTTTGGAGGGCGTTTTTTAAAAATATGCGATTGCGGCGGCTAAAACTCCGTTTACATGTAAGCGAAAGGCCCAAACATATGAAAAATGTGTTTATAAAATTATCTGCATCACGATGTGGAGCAAGGTCCTAAAGGCATTTAGTTTCGTTTTTGCGTATATCAGTTCAGAATAGTAATCAGTTCAGTCCGTTCAACACATCCAGATTACCTACCCCAAAACATTTGTGTCCAAAACTCCACAAATTTACCTATGCATGGTTATCAGATCTACAAATATACTGACTTTAGACATAAAACACACTCAATGAAAGCTTTTAAAAAAGAAAGGCTTTTAGACCCACATTTGTTAATACTTAACTAACATATAGCTCCTTAAATCACATGCAGAACCGATGTCTGAATTTGACAGGGTTGAGAGAAAAATGCTACCAAGTGTGTCTAATCTAAATCCTCACCGTGTAAACACAGCGTACACGCAGACCTCATGAAGTGGGGGATAAAAACAGACGAGCTGTAGGAGGTGTGTGTAGACAGGCGGTGTGTACACATTCACTCCCCGCCATATCGCCAGCTTACAGGCTCTGCTACACTACACAAGACCTGTATTCGCCACCGCCTGTGGGGAATACACACACACACACACATTTGTGGCTTACGGCTTATTCACCTTCACCGCGAAACTCTAATAATGACTAGATGTAAACTAGAAGCATTTCTGCATGTGATTGCTCAAGTTCTGTAGCCGTGACATGAAAGCTGACAACAAATGCCTCCCGCCTTGACTATGTCCACCCGGAAAAAAAATTAATAAAATACAAATAAAAATCCTGTCGCATCCACATATTCCATAGACAGTGGAAGAAGTAGAAGAAGACCGCATCCCAATGAGGCAGAATAGCGGCATCTATTGGTAAAATATGTTACTCGCCATCTAGCTCCTGCAAAGCTGTTAATATTGTAATATATAATAATAATATATTGTTTGTTTTTTAATTGGGGAAAGGCGCTGATTTTCGGCAAGTGGATAGCATTCTACAACCTCGCCATGCGTGGGAAAGAGCGTCCGGAGGTAAGATAATTGTTCATCTAAACTAAACATAAACATAGTTGTTTAGTTATATAAAAAGTAAATAAAGTTATGAAGCACCGTTAAGCAGTTGTTTCCCTTCCCGCCCCACCACCTGGGGTCCCAAATCCCATGTATTCTTAGCGGGAGAAAAATCAATGTGTTCCTACTGGAAAAAATAAGCGGCAAACCTTTGGTCATGAAGGCCATGGACCTCCCGAATCCGCGTCGAATTGGTGGTGGTTTTTGTGAAGAGCGGCGGCTCCCGTTAGTCTATATGAGAAAAACAGGGCGAAAAATGGACCAGAATTTGCGAATGAGTACTTGCGTATCAAAGCGCACCCCACCGCAATACGACTGCACGACTGCATGTTTTAGAGTTGGGACGAAGTTTCTATTTCAAAAACTGTAGGAGGAGCAGCGGCCAGAAAAAGTGTCAAAGAAAAATAATGTTATTATATTATATTAAATATTTCAGCTATAAATTAATTAATATCTCACCTTTATCACATAAAAATACGAAAGTTCGTTAATACGAAAGCCTTAATCTTAACCTCATAACATCTCCAAAACTTCAAATCTCCACCGTACTTAGGATTTTTTCAGCGATTAACAAAGACATCAGATGCTCACAAATACCTTAGATAAGTATATCTCAGTTCATCTCCTCAAGGAGAAATTAATATTCTTCATATTTGCTCCCTTCAAACAGGGTTTGGATAGCAGTAGCAGTATTGTTTGTCAGTCTGGTTAAAATTGTTAGCCAAATGCTGTAATTGTACAAACCCTTCAACATACACACACAGAAGGCCACACACTGCGCATACGCATCAGTTTTGAAATGAGAATAACAAATCGGCGCGATGACACAACCATCGGATGCTGTAACTCAGCCCTGTCTTTAAACACAGCTAGTACGAACAGCTACATGATTCAGTGTAATAAGATAGTGGAGGCGACTGACCCTTCACACAGCGAAACATATTTACCATGAAGGAACTTAATTAATGATACTTTCTCACGACCTGACGTTCCCTTTATAAAACAAGATAATATTACAATGTAAAAACTGAGGCTTCACAGATGGATCTGCAGAATATTATACGCTCACAGACTTTGCCTATGGTATAAATTAGCTACAGAAAAAGTAAATTCAAATGACCCAAAGACCTAAAAACAGATCCAAAAACTAAACAAAACCCCCACACAAATTCTACAGCTCGATGTGATTAGCCAACAAGAAATAACATCTAATCTGAAGCCAGACAACAATAACTATCCCATTACCTTAACACACAAAGCCTGATGGAAGTTGCTGTTACTTACAAAACTGCCGTCCACCTGAGCGCAATCCGTACACTTTGAGACTGAGAGCTCGAGCAACACACACACACACACGCAGCCAGCAGGTCAAACCCGGCCGCTTATTTTCCTGCGCCATCGCGACCATGACCTGCAGCGAAGACTCCAGTCAAATAAACAATAAACTCTGATGGGAGATGTGCTCCAGCCGAATTCCCCAGCAGGGATTGGGTGGCCAGCAGTGTCCCTAATGAGGGATTAAAGCAACTCACATGCAAACAAAAACAGCAGCTCTATGGAACGTTCGCAGGGGCACGGCAGTCAAATCAGCTCGGGCGGCTCTGAGACACCGTATCTCTCGCTTTCAGCTGCCTTGTTTTCTTTCCACTCGTTGGCACGGCGCCGACCACACGGCTAGCGTGTCAGGGTCTTTGGAAAAAATCATCACTAAGGGAAATAGTCAGTAATCAATATCACCGGCATCTTCAGACCTTGGGACGGTTGGGACACAGAAGGATCAGGTTTTAAGACTCTTGGGCCAACTCCATTAGCATTGTCAGAATTGTATTTAGGGGCGTAAATCACGAGTTTCATCCCGATACGATATTATTCGATGTCGATGGCTGCCGATATCACAAAGTCTCCTACGATGCACTTTCAATTCAATGTCATGAGATAGTATCGTGCTGATTTGATACAATTACTTTCATTTATAGCAAATCACAAAAGCAGCACAAAATATCATTTGACCTTTTTATTCCTCAGCTCAACCAGACATCGTTGAGCTGAATAAATAATAGACCCCCTGCTCAACGTCGAGTAACATTCTAATTAGGATTGCACTGATCAGCAGCACTGGATTCCAACACGATACCGTGCTTGAGCTTTGGGTATCAGCGAAGTTAATAGATTTCTCTGTGAGGAAGGATGCTGAGATTATTCTGTTATGTTTAATGGAAATACTTGACAAAAGTTCCCATGTTATGAAAAAATCAACCTTTTCTGTTCTTTGGGCATCCATTTGGGTCTGTACTGCCTCTACACACTCTGTTAAGGTTGATGAAAAAAGGTCAGTTGTTTAAGTATTAATTTAATGAATGTCAGAAATCGTGAGCTTAAACGAGCCGTTCAGATTTCTCCCCTCCTTCTATGTCACAGTAACAAACATTTGAATAACTCCACCCTCCTGTCTGAGAACCTCGACCTACCAGGTAGAACTGCTAGTGCTTCCTGATCCGCCAGGTTTTCTCACAAGCGGTAACGCAGGAATCACAATGAAGAAGTCTCACGCGGAGTGTTGTGTTCAACATGTACACAACACTCCGTTAGTGTGTTAGCAGCAGCCATGACGATTATTTTCACGTGAGGTAAACTCTCGCCGTGTTGTCTACACTCCAGTTCTGGAGAGTGGGACGTGTGTGGGCAGCAGCAGCTCGTTTGCATTTAGGAATACTAATGAGAAACAGCCTGTTCTGAAAGGGACTAAAATAGAGGAGTAAAAAGCAGGTAAAAATGCCTAATCTGAGAGGCATTTAAGCAAACAACTTCAGACACGTTCAGTGGAGCTCATAGACCTATTTTAACTTATGATATGGGACCTTTAAATACTGTTTTCCTAAGTAAAACCACGTCATAATTACACACCCATATCTATATGCAACATTATCTATTATTAAACAAACATCTCAAAAATGATTTGTTTAAACACAGTTCTGTAATTTATACTCGATCCAGCTATTTGAGTCGTTATCAGAGCGACATCCGATCCACATATTGGATCGGTGCATCCTCAAGTAAAATATGTATATGTCTGATCAATGTTTTCATTTTGGATCGATACTATGGGCTTGTTGACCATTAAATCTGTGTATCAATGTACCGTTACACCCCTCGTGTTATTCTGTATTGCATCCAGTGGTTGCACAGTTGAGCATTAGAGTGTGTTGACGGATACGTGCATGCTATACTTAAACCCTCATTAGCTGCAATCAAATGGGCTTCTTGGCACTGACCTCTAGGTTGCTGTGGCCAGTTTGGACTGTCCATCGTGGATCAGATAACGCAGATCAATCAGTAACAAATGCCCTTTTCCACAAACAAGATGTTTAGGAAAGAGAAGGCCTGTAAATAAACTCGTGGCCAGTGAGCCGTCAGTTGATGGTGCATTAAACCAGAACGCTCTGTCCGGCACTGTGGTGATGTAATGATGATGTAATAAGTCCTGTGTGTTATCACTTTCCTGATTAATCAAATAGTAAGAGTTTGTATTGAACAGTTTCATGTAAAGAGAGATGTACTAATGTACTGTAATGTAATGCAGGGCTTTAGCATAAGTGGGCATAACTGTTTTTTACTGACACAGGCTGTTTAAATTTCACATATTGGGGCAGTTGGTAGTGTAACGGTTAGGGAGTTGGCTCTGTAATCGGAAGATCGCTGGTTCAAGTCCCGGACCAGTAAAGGTACCACAGAGGTACTCATAAGCAGAGTACAGTCCTCAAGCACTCCTCCCCAGACGCTGCACTTCACCAGTCCACTGCTCTTTCACGGATGGGTCAAATGCAGAGTTCACATTTCATTGTGGTGCACTGTGGTGTATTCACCATGACAAATAATCACTCGCAAAAATCTCATTGTCAGAGTAATTCTTCAGAATTCAGGTGTTTTTCGGAATCGTTTACGAGTGAACAATGGATTCCAAGTAGCAGCAACGTACCACCACATGAGTTCTTGATAAAGGAAGAGTGCGAGCTGTCCCACATCCACAGAAGTCTCCAGAACGTTTGTGTAATGACCAATGACATTTTTTCAAAGAGGATTTGAAAACTGGGTTCAACAACGGCACAAATGCAGTCGCTGGTGATGGAGACCTTTGTACGGGGGAACAGTTACTCTTCCAACGTATGCAATTTGAATAACTTATGTCGGTCAATAAAAACGTTATCCCCACATTTTCAATGGGTCAAAACAGCTTAGTCCAGAGCTGGTGCCCAGTCTTAAGTTGGTCCCATTTTAACTGTGGTGATTTACATTTACACCGCACATGCTTTTATCTAGAGTGATTCTTAACATCATGAACAGTCTCCCTGGACTGACTTGGGGTTAAGGGGCTTACTTAGTGGTCCCTTAATGCTGTAGTGCTGGCAGTAGCCTGGAGATGGACTGGAAAATCTGTGCTGGTTACAAGAATACTAGAGACCTGAGTCCCGAACGCACCTAAATCCTGGAGCTAGAAAAGTAAAGTGAAAGGAAGTGATGATTTGTCATTGTGAACACACCACACAGTGCATCACAACAAAAAGTGACCTCTGCATTTGAGTCATCCGCGAAGGACCAATGGGCAGCTGACGGGCAGCGCCCAGGAAGCAGTGCTTGGGGCGGTACATTGCTCACAGTCGTATCTTTACTGGTTGAGGATTCGAAGTGGCGACCCTGTGATCACGGGGCGAACTCCCTAACCGTTACGCTTCCAACTGCCCCAAAGTATCGTCAATGTTGGAATCCTGAGTAAGGTCCTTAACCCCATGTTGCTTTGGTGAGAGTGTCTTTATTATTAGGAAAAATGAAAATCGCTCTGGATATTCGCATCAGATAAAAGCTGTCGGATTAAGGTGTGTTCTGAAATCCTAACACGCCGGCAAATGTCCATCATGAAGCAAAGCCTAAAACCTTTGTGGGTCTGTGCTGTTTTTCAGCAAGTCAAGGCAGTCTCTAAACCGCGAAATCCAACAGCGTCGACAAAAAACGTACTTACTATCTACAGTGTCAGCTCCTTTACGCTGATCAGTTCCCAGTCTTCCTTTAATGTGACTTTTCCTGAAATTCAAGGGCGTCACACCAGAGCATGGCTGTTCCAGGAACAATTTTTTGACACACTTTTTAACTGTGCAGTAAACATCATTAAGTGCCAAGATCTGACCAGTGAGGTCAAACCAATCAGAGCATTCTTGTAATATGACTGCAGGCCTGATGGGAAACATGTTTAAAGATTCTTCCATAATTTAGAGCAGGTTAAACTTGCACCATGGCCCTGAAGACCAGTCCTTATCGCCCTCTAGTGGCAGAGCAACTCCCTACTCAGAGGACATCGGAGGTCGGGAAACTAGAGTCTGTTCAGGTCAGCAAAAATCCATGTCAACACATAATTCCAGCAGGTTAGATATTTCTTACAATAAACAAATCACACTCGAAGCATCCGTCCTAATTCAGCTTTCCAGATGCTCGCCGGTTCGACCACATGAATTGTGGGCCGATATAAAGTTTCGGCCCGTACCCGTAAGAGGCACATTTGAGGCAGCTGGACTTTTCAACCCACTGGCCGTGAAGGACCGGAGGAAGGCACAGATCTGTGTTGTAAAATAAACTTGCGATGTGGTTGTTTGATTGCAGCTGTCTCGGAGAAAAAGGCTCTCGCGCTGCGAGCAGTGGGCTGCACCGAGGGAAGCTGACCTCGTTGGGACGAAACCAAAACATGAGGAAATGCCTAGCACGCAACTCTCTGGCCCACGGCCCAAACAATCCATTACGGACAGCGCGCGGAAATGAGAAGGCCTGACCCAACCACATTAAGGTGGAACGAAAACCTCTACGAACTACATGGCAGCCTGCGAATCTGCCACATAAGAGTGACGCAGGTAATTAAATCACAGTTACATCGCACAAAATGCCAAGCAGAGAGTTCATCTAAACAAAACACCAAAAAGGGGAATTTTGATATTATGAAACTAAATGCTTTGGACTCTAGAAGGGAGTAAACACGAATAAACAAAAGCTTTTTTTAATGATCGTGATGTGCAGTTTGAGACAAAGCGTTCTTGCCTCATGTCATGCAAAATCTCTTTTAATTACATCAGCTAATGCATCCAGAACATTTTCTTCCTGACTTTAATTCCTTTTTTCGATCACGTAAGACTTTGTCAGGAAAGCGCTCAACCTATGTGGGGCAGTGGCCTCGTGGCAGGATGCTTGCACATTTACCAAGAGGTTGCAGGTTCAAATCTAGCTCCATCCAACAACCATCGAGTCCCTGAGCAAAACCCTTCATCCCAACTTGCTACAGGAAGAACAGCCCTGTAAACTGGAAAAGGCAGTCGCTCTGATAATCTACAAAATACCATAAATGTAAATGTACACTGTCCAAATCACTGAAATGTTGAGCATTTTTCAAAATTCTTTCACTTTTGCATTCAGGATTTCATACGTGAATTTCTCGCTGAAATACCACACAAAACCCCCAAATTCCCACTGCCTGTGTGAACATGAAAGCAGTACATTTCCAATATTCTTTGTAGCTTCTTAAACCGTTATTTATTGGTTTTAGTCATAAATTGATATTTTATTGTGCACCGTTAAAACTGCCATGTATGATAAATAGTTGTTTGTGATAATTGTTTAAGGTGCGGTGGTGATATAATAACCACTTGGCATTCAATTAGTGAGTGATTATTTGTCATTGTGAACACAGCACAGCACAACACACAGTGTACCGCCACAAAATGTGACCTCTGCATTTGATCCAGCCGTGAAAGAGCAATGGGCAGCCCCCTGGAAGCAGTGCTTGGGGATGGTACCTTACTCATGAGTACCTCAGTGGTACCTTTACCGGTCCGAACCCACGACCTTTCGATCACGGGGTGAACGTCCTAACTGTTATGCTACCAACTGCCCCACTGACTATAACCATACTGTCTATTGTCATGTACATTTGGTATTTTTACTACTGACCACAGTTTGTGACCACAGCAGTGCAGTTAAGATGCTATCATTTAGGTTTTGGCTCATTTTTAACACAACACTGACACTGATATGGTGATGTGTGTTCCTGCGGCTGCTACAAGCGTATCAAACACAGCAGCACTGACCTTTAATACAAATCCAAAAATCTGCGGGTCAACAAGACCATAAATGTCCAGACAAAAAGGGTTCTGATTAGTAAACTGACCATTTCCGCTGAACAACTGACCAAAGGACTAATGCAGGTCCGAACAAATAAGGTGGAGCTACAAACCTTAAGCCAATAAAGTGGCTGGTGAGTATAATGTCAAACATTTTACAGTCTTCATTACATTTAGTGTCTCATTTTCTCTACCAAAATGCCACTGATGGTTCATTCTTGGTTACAGCATCAAGAAAAGATAAAGAAAGTTTGAGACAAAAAAGACAAGACAACAGTCGCATGCACGTTGGAGGCCAACAAACATCCTGCTCTCTAACCCTGCTTCTGGATCAGATTGCTGCTTCCAAGCGCTGGAACGGTGCAAACCCTGAAACTGAGCCATGTGGATCCCATAACCAGCACAACGTGAGCCAGGCCGGTGGAGAGAAGGTAACCGATACACACTCGGAGTGTAAAGAGTGCAAACAGCAGCATCGGATGCCTCTCCAGCTCCCCAACCCTAATTAGCTTCCTTTTGTTAGACAGGTCGGATCATTTCTGGCGCCTCGATCCTCTATCATCAAGATATGAGCGCCAGTATCTTCATTTACACATTCTCATGCTGACGGCAGCGCTAATGGTAAACACAAACTAGTGGAGAGACTTCACTCTGACACGACGCTGGAGTGGTCTGCGAGTCACAGTGATTACGGCCATTACGGTCCACCCGCCACTTTGTTAGAAGTACAAATCTTCAAACTACGTCTCATGGCTACGTCTCTATATACATGGTGTTAGAGACGAGGCCGTACAGGATGGTGATTTGTGGTTCCAATCCCCGAAACCACCACTGGGCCCCTGAACAAGTTATACCAAGCTGTCTACAGGGAGACTGCCCCTGTATTTAGGTTCAGAACCTAAAAGTTACAGTTGAACTCCTAAAGCTGTTTCAGAAGTTGCTTCAGGGAAACAGTTCCTGTAATTGTGAACAGCAACAGTGCACAACAAAATGTGATCTCTGCATTTGACCCATCCGTGAAGGAGCAGTGGGCAGCTGTCATGGGCAGCACCCGGGGAGCAGTGCTTGTAGAAGCTATCATGCTCACGAGTACTTCAGTGGTACCTTTATTGGTCCGGGACTTGAACCGGGGACCTTCCAACCTTTCGACCTCCCTAACCGTTATGCATCCTTCTTGCACTGAATATAAGTTTGCTTATTGGAAAAATGGAAATGTTTGTTAGACCTTTACTATCTGTTACCCGATGCTATCGGAGTTGGTGGCGTAATGGTAGTATGTTCGCCCCGTGATCAGAAGGTCGCAGGTTCGAATCCAGGGCTGGTAAAGTTACCAGCAAGGTACCGTCCCCAAGCACTGCTTCCCGGGCGCTTGTTAGCTGCCCACTGCTCCTTCACAGATGGCTAAAAGGCAGAGGTCACAATTGGTTGTGAGGCACTGTGTGCTGTGGTGTGGTGTGTTCACAATGACAAAAATAATCACTCACTTTCACTATTACATTATCCAGGGGAACTCACATTTCCTACTTACAAGTCTCCATGGAGTAACCTGGGGGAACCTGTGGGGGGAACCTGTGAAGATCTGTCTAACAGGTAGAGGTGTTATCCCATCATTTTTTCTACATTACTTCACCTATATATTCACAATATTTTTTACGATTATTTTTTTGATATTTGCATTAAATTCACGGACCACCTGCATTGCCGCCGCGGACCACCGGTTGAAAGCCCTAATGTAATCGATTATGATCTGCCACTGCATCGATACAGAATCATTCATGTCCTGCAACACGATGCATCAATTATGTGATTAATTTCAACACCCCTGCTTATGGATGGTGGTCTGCAGTGTTAAACACCACCACATGAATGCAGGCAGAAACGCAGCAGTGGGCAAAACCAGGCTGTGTGAAACACTAAAGTGATCAAAGCAACTGGGCTGGAATTTTTCCAACAGTTTCAAAACAATCCAACCGCCGTCTCCACTGTGACATGGCGTTAAAGTAGCGAGTGAGGACAGTAAGACTAAACAGTTGGATTTGGTCTACCTTCCAGAATCAGAAATCATAAATAAGAACTGACCATCCCTTACTGTACAAAATAAAACGCTAAAACGTCATTGTCGCTAATATTACTCCAAACGTTGCTTATGTTGTACAGCGGGGAATACTGCACGTCTCAAAACACTTCTAAACGCAATAAGCATGAACCTAGTTTGACATGTAGAAGGGACAGCATCCGATGGGGAGAGAAAAAATGAGTTCACAGTTGTAAGATCTAGTAAATGAAAAACACATGATTCCTACACCTGCAAGAACACCCCGTGGGCTTATCCATCAGCTCCTTACTCTAAATGTGCACTCCACATTTTTTCCCACCCCTTCTCCTATTGGGTTCATCGGGTGTGTCCTGCCCCACTCAGTTCCCCCGATCACCCCTGAAAAATTCATGACTGAAAGTGAGGATTATCTGGTTTACCGCACAAAACAAAAACAGGTCTTATTCCGAGGTCTGCTTAGTGATAACAGGGATTGTTGAAACCTATATCACAAGAAGCCTCTTCTCGGCCGAAAGTAGGCAAAACTTTCTCTCAGTAGGCGCAGGAGTGTCAATTTAAATGAGTAGAGAGAAAGAAGGGGCGACCCTGCGGTCACGGAGTGTAACAGGACGCTGAGGGCAGTGAGGGTCACGTGTGAGGTGAGACTAAGCCACGTGGGAGGGTTTAAGGCTAAATGTTAAAATGCTGTTTTGAAGTGTGGAGTGATTATTTGTGATCTGAATGAATAAGGGTGTATTGTTAAGCACTGATAATATGTAACTGATGGCTTTTTTTAGGGCTGCAGTAACTAATCGATTAAATCGATTAAAATTGATTATTTAGATAGTTGGCAACTAATTTCATAATCCATTAGTTGGGTCTACGTTATTATACACATACGTACAGTGGTTACCCCCTCACGTGAAGGCTGTAAGCTAACCAAAGCCGCAGTGGCAGTAAAGCACCATTAAGCTGGATGCTGACCGCCATAAAAGAAGAATAAGACGGAGACGAGAACCAGTGCCGTGTCTTGCCTTCACAAAAACTGAAGTAATCTCGTAGAAATGCAGGAATGACATTTTTCGCGGCGTAAACACAATGATGGTAGTGCTGGAGTGGGATTCAAACCCACAACCTCTTGGTCCAGAGGTGAGTATCCTAACCACTAGACCACTTCACATACTGCGGGACAGAGGTCAGATTTCTTTGTGGTGCACTGTGGCTGTAGTGTGTTCACAAAGGCAAATAATCTTGAAAATGATGCACGGCAAGAATAGAAGAACAATTCTTACATCTCTCTCCACCATGTGAAGGTATTTGGCGCAGTCGTAGTGGCCGTTATAGTCGGCCAAGTCTGCAGCGGTAAAGCCGTCAACGTCTCTTTCTGAGGGACTGACCCCATGGCACAGAAGAACTCGGCAGCACTGAGAAAAAAAACCAAGCACAGAAATCTGTCATTACGCTAATTTGGTCCAGTAAAGTCGGCACGTTTATTGCTGGTTACACATGGCCTATGATGAAGACTCATTTAAGTTCATTTAGCAGTTGGTAGTGTAACGGTTAGGGAGTTGGCCCTGTGATCAGACAATCATAGGTTCAAAATCCCAGGCTGGTAAAGGTACCAATAAGGTACTCATGAGCAAGGTACCACCCCCAAGCACTGCTGCCCTGGCGCTGCACATCAGCTGTCAACTGCTCCTTCACGGATGGCTCAAACGCAGAGGTCACTTTTGGTGTTGCTGCACTTTGTGCTGTGCTGTGCTGGTGTTCAAGCACCTGACCTTTTGACCTTTGACTTAACAAGATAAGTAATTCTGTTCCCTTTTTTGGATTAAGCCCTGCAAATGGTCCTGATTAAAACCGTGTTAAGTAAAAATCAAATTCATTGTCAAGGAAAACATTTAGGCCCCCAGGCTCAGTGTCCGCACCTCCACCTCCCCGTTCTCTGCAGCATCGTGTAGAGGTGTGCCGCCCCAGAAGTCCTTAATGACCTTCGACCCCATGCGCAACAGTCGGTCTAGGATGCGATGATGCCCCCCGCTGGCGGCAAAGTGCAACGGGGTCGCTCCCTCCTTGTCCTGACTGGACAGGCTGATGTCAGTAAAGGAAGCCTGTGAAAAGTGGAAGTCTCTTTTAATGTTCTGCACTATTTTGTGCAGAATTGATGTACTCTCTGATCTTTTACTGTCCTTAAGGGGAGCAATGTGACTCTAAGCCTGAACTTTCCATTCCTGAATGCCATTTGTAACGGAAACCCTTCGACTCCGTAGTACCAGGTAACAATCTCAGATGAGTGCAAAAAAAGGTTGCTACCTCAAGTAAAGTCTGGCCCTTGGCATTAAGCCCCAGGTCACTTGTGCCCACGGTAGGCATGGGCTGAGATGGCATTCTGATGAAATGATGGCGTAGCGCAATTTTTTTTTATTGTGTAGTACTGAAGTTTGAAATATCTGAGTAAAAAACTTCTTCCATTAAACACAAACTAGAAAAATGTACATTTTACATTGACATTTACAGCATTTAGCAGACGCTCTTATCCAGAGTGACTTACATTTCCTAATTTCAGGGACAGTTCCCCTGAGAGCAACTTAGGGTTAGGGGTCTTGCTCAGGGACCCAATGTTGGTAATGGGTCAGAGGTCAGAGGTCAGATTCGAACCCACAACCTCTCGGTCCAAAGGCGAGTGTCCTACCACTAGGCCACCAACACCCAAAAATAGAGAATTTGGAAAATAGGACAATGTGTATATTCAATAACAAGACTACAAGTCTACAAGTAGACTACAGGTCCACAAAACAACGTTCTGTCAGAAGAAGGACTGCTACAACTGAAGCAAAAATCGGCACAAGCCTCTTGAAAAATGGACGTCCAACTAAAACAAGTGCTATTTGTTTGTGTAATAATTAGGTCTAAATAAAATGAAGAAACAATTATTGTCTTTTTTTTTTAGTTAAGGTGAGTTGAGATCACCACCTCTTTCCATGTCAAAGTCAAAGTCAACTTAATTGTCATCTCTGCTATATACTGTACACGGAGAGACGAGACGACGTGGCTCCAGTTTTAACAGTGCAAAGAACAAATAAGGCATAAAGTGAAATATATAAATAGAATCTAAAGAATACACTTTAAACTAGAAGTGGAATATAAATGTAAACTTTAAACTGGAAGTAGAAAGAAAGACAATTAGGATGCTGTGCTCAGCCTACACTTATGGTTGTGGAGCTGTCGTTTACACTAAAAAGTGCATGTGAATGTGAATGTGTAAAAAAACAATTCTATACAGTCTATAAAATAAAACAGTATCTTTTATAAAGTCTGAGCTAACATGCAAGTCTGATCATAGACTTATTTCCCGTGATCTCTTTAGCTGCGGCTTGCTTGTTTAGAGTCGCCACTAGACCAGTTTGTTTGATAGTGTCTTTACAGTATTGATACATAGTGATTGTTTGTCGCCGATCAAAGATTTATAAGCTCAAGGGCTTAAAATTTTAAATCATGTCTGTCTTTGACAAGTCATAAAAAGCAGCTTGTACCGCAGGAACAGTATGACGGAAAATGTATAATATTGTGACTTTTAAAACCACAGTATACCGGAACCAGGAACTGTCCCATACTTATCTCAAAGTGTGTGTTTACGTGTGTGTGAAAGTCTCACCAGCCACACCACTAGAGAACGGTGTCCCATGTGAGCCGCAGCATGTAGAGGCGTCATGCCGTCCTGGGCTCTGAGATGCACGTCAGCTCCACAGTCCTTCACCAGGTACTCAACCACATGCAGATGCCCCTCCTGACACGCCAGGTACAGCGGCGTAGCACCAACGTAGGTTTGCCTGTTCACGCATCTGAGTAAAACGCCACCGGGTTAAAACAACGATGTTAAAACACCGGACCTCGTTCACCCACCGTGCATAAGAACAAATTTGGTTTTAAAACCCACTTTTCGAAAATGGTGAAAAGCACTCTTCCACAAATTTTACTGCATGCCTGTTTGTGCAAAACATTAGCTTACTGGGATTTCTTTTATTCTACAGATGTATAATCACTGATTTTTAAAAAGCATTAACTTCCCTAAGAACACATTTAAGAAATAACTGGATGAAAATATTGGTGAATGCCTCCCAATGTTTATAACACAAGTTTCTGGGATTTCCGTTTAGAAGAGAAGGATCCAAACTGATAACTGGAAGAAAAGGATCAACCGATAACTGGCCTTGCCAAATACTGACACCGATATTTACTGTAGCATTTTAATGATTATCGATACTGGTGATTTAAAAAAAATAAATTAATTAAAATGTGACGTATAAATTATCTTCTTATTCTAAATATTGACACCAATTTTCATTTTTACAGTTTATATTAGTGAGAAATATCAGAGCCCTGAAAACACATAGCGGTCAGCTGCTAGTCCAAACATTATTCAGAACAGATCTATTAAAATTGCAAACTCTCACCATGTTCTTAAACGTTCTCATGTGACTGTAAGTCCTCTTATGTTGAGTCTCTTTCTTTATGAAAACAAAATTCATTCAGTCTCCACTTAGCCATTTTTTAAAAAATCCTTTCTCTAAACCTCTGCCCGTTCAGTTGAGGGGTCCTCAACCTGTGTGGCCTGCAACGTGAGAAGTGTGCGTACGATCCAACGATGATTTTGCCACATGCAAAAGACATCGCGAGATCCGAAATCTCAACACATGTGCTTTGTGAATCTGAGCGTGAGATGACCAGTTCACGCTGAGGTTTATATATAGGAGTCCGAATGTGCTTTTCCAACCCTGTCGTAGCAGCTTCAGTGGGACTATTAGCAAAAACCCCCAGAATTATATTCTGCAAAACTAATCAGGGTCTTCCCTATTAATCACAATGGGTTTATGTGAAGTTCATCCCATCTCCTGAGTGCCTGGAAGCCTTGTCGTATGCAACCACATCCTGAGGTCTACAGATTTTATCTGGCCATTCACAACCATATAATTATCACTGCTTATCTTACTGTGTGCATTTATTGCCCGAAGGGGGATTACATTATTACGTAAGTAGTAATAACTACCGCCTGCCGAGAAACACAAAACTCGCATGCAAACATAAAAAAAAAAATTGCTGGTGCTATTACAACTTGAGTGGAAACATTTTTCCATGCATCTCACTCAACAGTGGTCTTTTCTTTCATATTCTAAGACATAACAATGGAAGTGGATCGTATTGCCAGTCTCTCTCGTAGGTGCGTAGGACTTTAAGGCATGTGTGTGGAGATACAGTAATATTAGTAAGCAGTGAGATGGCCGGGTGACAGGCGGCTTTCATGCATTATACATCCTATTTTTTGGGGATTTTCTAGTTTCATTTCACGCTGATGTCAATTCTGGCTGACAGGTCCTATACAACTAACCACAGACACACACACGCCTCTATCTGTGCCTAACCGTCCATTACGCTCTCAGGTTTCACTGCGGACGTGACACAGAGGAATAATGGATCTGTACGTTCACAATAGCACCACGTGTAGAGAGGGGTTAGATTGATAGCTTTACACACCGGACCTGGTAAAGCTTCTGTAGTCACTGTCGTCTCAACTATACCATCTAATTAACCTGCTTAGACCCCAGTCTTCCTTCTGACCTCTTGGGGGAAAGGTCAAGACCCAAAATCTCAGGGCTTCAGCAATGTGATTAGAATAGGGAAATAATGTAATACAACAAAATCTATATAAACGGCAAACAGATTTTATTATTTAACTAGAAACGAGCAAGGTACCGTCCCCAAGCACTGCTCCCCGGGTGCTGCCCATGTCAGCTGCCCACTGCTCCTTCATGGACGGGTCAAATGCAGAGGTCACATTTGGTTGTGGTGGACTGTGCGCTGTGCTGTGCGGTGTTCACAATGACAAATAATCCCTCACATTCACTTTGGTCGGCTCTTTTAGCTTAATAAAAACACTGCTTTTACCCAAATAAAAGTAGCTATACTTATTCTATATTCTACAGTCAATTTATTTAATTATATGAAACTGCTGATTGAAGTAGTTTCATGAGCTTGTGTCCAGTCGGCCATTAATAGGAGAAAACAGGAGAGAGGTCAACAATTCCAAAAATTATCAGGACAGTCTAAAACTGATCTTTAATGGGGATTTGTGGCAAATAACAAATTGTATAAGATGAACAAATAACAGACAGATTTTAAACTAAATCCTGACCTACAAGATATTAATACTGTGAAAATTGCAAACAGTTACAAAGCTGACAGTCCAGACTGACATTTTATAGGCGTTATTGTAATTTCTACATGACAGTTACATCCCATAATGGAAGATAGATAAAGGACAGTAAAATGGGTTTGCGATGTTTTGTGAGGAGCTTGTGTGTATAAGGTCTCCTACCCTGGAGCTTGGCCAGTCAGAAGTTTCAGGCAGGTCAGGTCACCCTTGGCTGCAGCGTAGTGGGCGGGGAGAGCGCCACAGTCCGTCTCCTCCTCCGCTCCGCCCCCAAAGGACAGCAGCCAATCAACCACCTCCACCCTCCCAAACCGGGCAGCAAGGTGGAGCGCAGTAGCACCGGCGGCATCACGTTCCTGAAATAATACCAGTCCAAATAAGTTCTTCACTTAACAGACTTAACTCAAAGATTGGTAGAAATTCTGCTATGTAGTATAAGTCTAAAGGGGCGGCGATGAGGTCCTGGGTTCGATCCCGGGGTCGGCCCGAGGGCCCTTCTGTGTGGAGTTTGCAAGCGTTTTCTCCGGGTGCTCCGGTTTCCTCCCATTGCATCTGGCTTCCTCCAAAAGTATGAATATAGGTTAATTAGGGACTCGAAATTGGCCCAGTGAGTGTGACTGTGTGTGTGCCCCCCATAGTTCCCGGGATAGGCTCCGGTCCCTGTGACCCCGAAAGGCATTAAGCGGTTCGAATAATGAATGAGTCTAAATGGCATTTGAAAATTTGGCATTGTGGAGAATATTTTATCTAATGAAATCTTAAAGATAAGATATTTTAAAAAATGCCGCAGCCCCTCCAATAACCTTTTTTTGTTCCAAATTATTAAGTTGATTATTTTCTGCCAGTAGCAACAAGGTTTGGTTACAAGTGATGCTCCAGACATTGCGGAACAGCAGGTACAAATAAAAACAGTGCAAGTAAAAATTAAAAACTAATAAAAATCTGATATATTGCATAAGCGTAAGCATTGGTTGATAAATTGGCATGGTGGAGAAAACTGGATTTTTTAACATTATATGACTGGCATATAATAATGTTTTAAAATTAAGAAAAATAAATTAACACAAACGTTAACGTCTTTGTTGATGCAGCAGACCCTGCAGGATCCTGTTCCTGAAACAAATATAGTAATTTGAGAAATAAACACTCACTTAGATGGTGATGCAATATATTAAGCTGCTTGTGTTCTGCCAGTTGGGGAAAAAAGCTTGGTTCCAACTATTCACAACCAGGAGATCAAAACTTTTAACATTTCTACTCAAAGATCTGGAGGGTTCGCATCCACTGGCGGAACCCTCACCTGGCCTCTATGGAGACTTCATGAAAGTGAAAGTGAGTGATTGTCACTGTGAACACACCAGGGCATTTAACCCATCCGTCAAGGAGCAGTGGGCAGCTAACAAGCGGTACCTGCTCATGGGTAACTTTACCAGCCCTGGATTCGAACCTGCAACCATCTGATCACGGAACCTTACGCCACCACCTGCCCCGTCATCATCTAGAACCAGCTGGGACTTTTTCGGACCCTACAGACTTGAACCGAATTCCAATTTAATATTGAACTAATTTTAGCTTAACGTTGCTGTGTGGATCTTAGCAAGCGGCCCCAGCAGCGACTCTGGATTTGAAAGCGCCCCATAGAATATTTTTATATCTTCACTCTTTGAAATAGTGTGTTCTATGAGTATTAAATCAGAGTCTCCATCATCTGGAACCAGCTGGGAACTTCTCAGACTTGAACCAAATCCTAATTGGTGTTAACTTTACTAGATGTTGCTGAGTGGATCATAAACGGCCCCAGCAACGATTAATCTTGAACTGATGTTTACTTGTGTATAAAATATATTTGTGCTCCCCGGTCGCCCAGAAGGGGATGTGGTCCCCTTCCGAGTCTTGGTTCCTCCCAAGGTTTCTTCCTACTAGATGGAGTTTTCTTATTGCCACTGATACCTCAGGCTTGCTTGTTGGGGGTTTTGGTCGGTTATATGTAAAGCGCTTTTGTGACAATGACTGTTGTTAAGAGTGATATACTGTATAAATAAAATTGAACTAAATTTAATAAATGATGGTAGTAGTGTTAATTTCGTCAGACGAGACGAAATGTGTTCGTCAACGACCCTCTTTCCCACGACTAAGACGAGACGATGACGAGACTGCACCAATGTTCTAAAAATACTGACTAAGACTGTGTTAATGTGCCTTATTGTTTATGAATAAAAACAAGACTAAAATGTTTTGCATGAAATAAAAACGAAACAAAAACTCCCTCCTCGTTTTCGTCTACACAAGAGACCACCAGACCCCCTGTCATGTGTTTGTGCCAGCAGTTCGTCCACGTCGTGTTCCTGCGCCCCTCCGGCCGCAAAACTACATGCAACTACTTGCGCCAGAGGCTATTATTACATTCAATCAATATTTTAGCGTTGTGGAACACAATTCAACTGGTATGATAAACAAAAATCATCTTTGAAATAAAAAATAAAAAAGACAAAATGCTTTAACGAAAACTTGACTAAAATACCTTGAGTTTTCGTTTGACTAAAACTAGACTAAAATGTTGAGACTTTTAGTCGACTAAAACATGACTAACAAAAACTGATATGTGACCCGATCTGCCGTAATGAGTCGGAAGTCAGCGTTCTATTTATGTAGATACGGGCCGATTATGTTGAAAAACGTCACAAAAATATCGTTTTTTCTTTTTTGGAGACCAGATTGATTTTGAAGACCAAAAAAGAAAAAACGATATGTTTGATGTTTGTCAACATAATCGGCCCGTATCTAAATAAATAGAACTTCGACTTCCGACTCATTACGGCAGATCGGGTCACATATGTGAATGACTAAATATGACTAAGACTAATAAGGAACTTTGACACAAGACTAAGACTAAATTAAAAAATGGGCGACAAAATTAACACTAGATGGTAGACAATAAGGCAACCTGTTCATGAAAAAAATAATCATATCCAAAAAACTTCAGTGATTGGATGGTGCAGTTTATTCAGTTGGTCAATCTCTTCCAGTTGGGAGAAGGTTTGACCCTCAGATAAAAACAGTACAATTAATTTTTGATCAAACTGGTTGGTGGCGTAACGGTAGGGTGTTTGCCCCGTGATCAGAGGGTTGCAGGTTCGAATACAGGACCGGTAAAGTAACCACTGAGGTGCTCATGAGCAAGGTACCGTCCCCAAGCACTTCTCCCCGGGCCCACGTTAGCTGCCCACTGCTCCTTCACGGATGGGTTAAAGGCAGAGGTCACATTTCGTTGTGGTGCACTGTGTGCTGTGCTGTGTTTACAATGACAAATAATCACTCACTTTCAAGACACTGTCGCCAAGCACTGCTCCCCGGGCGGTCACGTTTCGTTGTGGCGCACTGTGTGCTGTGGTGTGCTCACAGTGACAATCACTCACTTTCACTGTGCTGTGCTATGTTAAGGGCTGTCTGTTAGACTGTTGATATTCTCACGCAATCTAAACACCACTAAGAAGCCTGAAAGAACATTGAGATCCAAAGAGGTCATATAGTGATCTCACCAGCACCACAGCAACTCTTGGCAGTGCACAAGTCCTCAAACTGTTCACCATTACACAAGTGTAATCAAAAATTGACCAGTCTAATCAAATAAAGGGAGCCATCTTTATTTAATCCAACAGAGGATGCCCATTAATTATTCAACCCTCAAACGACATTGGCTTCAAGCGTGGCTCGTACAGCCTGAACAGAAACGATCATTTCCCCCACCCTGCGAGACCACCAGCTTGGAATAATGTTATCGCTTGAGCGAATGATAACAAGCAACCTCAAACATGTAGTTTAATACGAGCCAGCTGGCCACAAATTTGATCAGGAGGTTGCTGAGGTTACAGGCACTGGTTTGCATTAAGGGCCAGTAATGGTGCTGTGAGATTCACCAGTAAACAAAGGGAACAAACGTTTGGAGTTAGTGTTCACCCCTCCACCCCCCGGCCCCGCATCTGGGACTGATTAGAGCGGTCATGCAACACGAAAAAAAGAAAAAGAAAGGTGAAACAGAAGGGTGACATAGCTGCACTTATCACACTGTTCCGCAGTCACTGGTGCTAACAAGCCTGTGGTTATGGAAAAGACCTATATTTCGAACAGGTGGAAGTGACCAGTGTTGGGGCCAATCACGGGAGAGAAGTAAAGAATAAATAAAGTTTATTTACAAAGCACTTTTCACAGATATGCGTTACAAAATAGGGGTGTTGAAATGAATCGCATAATCGATGCATCACTATGCAGACGTGGAGGATTCTGCAATGATGCAATGGCAGACCATAATCACTTATAGCGGTTTTTAACACCGGTCCGCTGCCCCCTAGTGGTTTGTGGCGGCACTGCAGGTGGCCCGTGACATGCAATACAGTTTTACTCCTGAAATCACTCCTTTTTTTCATTTCTCAAAACATTTCTAGATGATTTGGCATCTTTATGAAAAATATATTTAATGCAAATATCTAAAAATAATTTTAAAAAATACTCTCCCCATTCAGACTGCTTAGTCTGAGTGGTGGTCTCTGGGACAGAAGCAGCTGAAAAACCTTAAATTATATCATAATGACATTGCTTGGTGATTTTCTGGCTACTCCATAAAAATTCAAGCTAAAAAGAACATCCCGGTAGCAGCTATGAAATGCGACCTCTGCAGTTGACCCATCCGGAGCTGTGAGCAGCTGACATGTGCAGTGCTTGGGGACGGTATCTTGCTCATGAGTACCTCAGTGGGACCGTTACTGGACCGGGATTCAAACAGGCAACTCTCCGACAGTCTCCCCGGCGCATCTTGGGGTTAAGGGTCTTGCTCAGGGACCCAATGGTGGTAATGCTGGAGGCAGAATTCGAACCCACAACCGCTTGGTCCAGAGGCGAGAATCCTGGCCACTAGACCACCACCCCCCTTTTTTGTTGAGTAACAGTGTATGCCTGATTATGATTTTAAAAAGTAATTATATTTTTTATAACAAGATGTAGTTGAAAATTTTCATTTCGGTGCATCCCTAGTAACTACTGATTGACTAAGATTAACACAGTTAAGACCTCGGCTCACAGCTTACGAGACATACGAGAACACTAGACGTCCATCTTTCACCGCACATATGTTCAAATTAGACCAGATATTATCAGGGCATTCACAAAGCGTCCCTGTCCCCATCCTACCCACAATCCCCCTCACCTGCACACTGCACCCCGCACTCTGCACCAGCCACTGCAGTTCCAGCACGTGTCCAGTGGCGGCGGCGTCGTGGACAGGCGTGGCTCCATTCAGGGCCCGGCCGTTCGCCACCAACCCGGCCTCCGTTACAAGGAAACGAAGGCAGTCGAGTCGACCGCAACGCGCTGCGTGGTGCACCGGTCCCGCCCCCTGGGTGTCTGCGATGGCGGCGGTCAGGTTGCCCTCAGTGTTCAGCTCCTTCAGGCTCGTCAGGTCTCCGCTCCGGGCGGCAGCTACGGCCCTGTGGAGCACCATCGCCCCATCCAAAATCCTCACAAGCGTCCTGACTCGCCAAACAGCCTCGAGAGGATCTGGCTGCCCTGGCAGGACACACACACAAAACACAAAAAACCACACACACTCCAGAAGAGATATCCGACACCATTCCGACTGCCAGCTGGTGGACAGGCTTGTGTGTGTGTGTGTGTGTGTGTGTACAGAAGAGGGTCATTCCAGTGAGCTGTAAAGGTAATGAAAGAAGGCCGGCAACGGCACAAAAAAACGGCCCGCCGCTCTCCATTGTGCCTGGACGTTACACACCACCACACACGGCTGGACTTCACAAACAAGTCGAGTCTCGGTAACGAGAGAATGGGGATCTGAAGACGCGGCAGAGCATTCATAGACTTTATTTTTACAACTTGCATTCAATATTGATGCGTCTCTGAATGGCCAAGGTTGTTTAATCAACAAAGAGAAACAAGGGATTAGACTGCTACACTTTGGGTGATGCTTGAAATCTTTAATGATGACAGAACGGCTCAATATCACGATGTGTTGGTGAATAAAGTCCGTCAGTAACATCTTGATAAATTGTAAGTTACTTCACGATACAATATTATCAATATCAACTGAACAGACAATGATTTGACAACTTCCGATATCACAGGTGGCAGCGATACTTTTTAGATTCGATTTTGTTCAGCAGCCGGCAACTGACGAGACAATATCATATGCTGATTTAACACTATCACTCCCGTTGATTTCAATCATAAATGAACAGCATTTGAAATTTTTATTCCTGAGGCGATCAATGTTTCATTTTGGATCGATGCTATGGGCTCGCTGATCAGTGAACTGAAAAAGTGAGTGCTTATTCGTCATTGTGAACACATCACAGCACAGCACATAGTGCACTACAACCAAAAGTGACCTCTGCATATTTAACCCATCCGCGAAGGAGCAGAGGGCAATTACCATGGGGTGTTTTCACACTTGGTCCGTTGCAGCCCTCAAAGCGAACTCAGATCGATTAGTCAGCATTTTTTATGTATATGTAAACACACCAAACGAACTCAGACCCCTCTGAAACGAACCGAACTGAGAGCACATTCGTTTAACTCACGCCTTCTAAACGCAAGGCGCTCCTGGTTCGCTTTGACTAGGCAGAATGCAAAGCAGTAAAGGTCTGAGAGCTCCATAAGAATGAAGTATGAACAGAAAAAGGACTGAGGCCCCATTTGCGCTGAAGTGGACCAGAAAGAGAACTGAGTCCCCTTTCAAATGAACTCACAGTGTGAACATTAAAGGAACCGAGTTCCCTTTCTGTTGGTCCGCTTTTTGGACCACTTCTAGAGGACTGAGTTCGGTTCCTTTAAAGAGGACTATATGTGAAAACACCCATGGGGAGCAGTGCTTGGGGACGTTACCTTTACCCGTCTGGGATAGGAACCGGCGACCACCGATCACGGGACGAACACCCAAACCGTCCTTACACATCTCCACTAGAGCAGTCAAGTACATTTCTTTCTGCATTCATACAATGAAGTCATTTCTGGAGTAGGATATGTTCCCAAAATTCCAGGGTGTAAACTAGGAGTCAACTGATTATCAGACTAGCTGATATTTGGCATTTTTATGGGTATCGTTCATTTTTACGACCAATATGTTGATGCGGTTTATTAATTTAAAATGCCATAGTTTGGCCCTGACGTGGCTGCATTTCTCTGACTGAAATCAACTTGATGTGCTCGAGTAGAGAGTAAAACCTGATTTGTAATCTGATTAGTCAGAAGTTAGGCCTATAAATATTGAAGGCTAAACTGTTACGCAACCAACCGTCCCAAATTAAAGATGCTAAAATACATTTAAATTGACTTCTGTGTTGGTGTATATCTTATACAAAAATTTGACACCAATTTTCATACAGACATATTGGCATATCGGTCACGTTGGTTATATACAGTGAATATTTTCATTCAGTATATCGGTTCAAAAAAATCAATTACCGATCTCCTTGATTAGTACCAACTGGTTCCAGCCCTGAAGAAACCATACCAGTGGTATGACATAAAAGAATACATAGACCCCCAGCGTAAACATAAAAAAAATACATATTAGTTAAATTAATAAATAAAACATACATAAAACATACATCCGTCAAGTCACTCAGACCTGTAACCACTCAGGCCCCAACCGTGCATTCAGCTCATACAGGCTTAACCCCAAACCTGACAATATGAACATACAAATACCAAAAGTTTAACATTTTTTAAATATAGTTTCACATCCCTTAAAAATAAATGGCCTCTTAACAATATTTACCAAAAAAAAGAAAATAAAGACCTCGTCGCATGCAACTTTGGCAATTAAAACTTCTCAACCGAAAACCCAGCCAAAAAAATTCCAGAAACATAAATCACATTCAAGGGTGTAACTGCAGAACTCCTGAGGTGACGGGGAGAAAGGAGAAACATTGCAGGTTGAAAAAAATAATGAATGAATGGACTTTAGTAATGGTTCGCAAAACTTGATCAATGAGGTCAATACATTTGCGGGTCACTTCGACAACACGGAAACCACAATAATGCAGCAGAAGAGGACACGCTCATAGCAATACTCTAAACCTGGCGGTCTGGGGTTGAATTATTTATCAACCAACTGCTGTAGTCTGGACAGCTCCAAAAGCAGAACTAGAAGAATGAAGAAGGAAGATCTGCTTAGGTTTCTGCTTTCAACTGAGCTCCCACAATTAGAACAGGGTCAGAGTATGATTTGCAAACCAATACCCTTATATTAGAGGCCAATCGCACATCAAGTTCACAAAATAAAGTTGTTCCATAATGTGGTTTTCATTTTGCCAAACTGTCCTGGAAAAATACTGACCCAAACTAAAAGCTTCGTCAGAAATGTTGGCGCGCGTCATATTTAATTTTTCAACCGTCATTTTTTCCATTCACATCTCCTACAGAGCTCTGTATGCAACATCCCAGAATAATATCAGAATAACTGTTATCAGTGCTCCTGTTAAAACCTAGTTGATCAGCTCCAGTTGTTCCACCGTGTTCCTCAGGTCCTCGACCGCGACGTCCACGTCCTCACGGCTCGTCTCTCTGCCCACGCTGATCCTCAGAGCGTTCACGGCCAGGTGGTACGGAATCCCACAGTTCAAAAGGATGTGTGAAGGCCTGGAGAGTAAATATTTAGAAACATTTACAATCCCTAACTGGCAGGATCTACTGCAGGTATCACCAGTTTATCCTTATAACTTATATCTTAGAACTTATATCAGAATCATATCGGAATCGGCTGATAATTGCTATTTTCTTAAGTCGCAGACATCGAACCGATGCTCAGATTCGCCAGATTTTTTAAGCCGATAATTTCGGACCCATTTGTTATACGTCAGAAAGGTAGCGCTAAAGCCAGGCATGTCCAAAGTCAGAGGTGGGATTTTATACGGCCCCGCCTTCTGCCAGAATTCTCAGCACGCAGTGGAGCGCTCGCAAGCAAAATCTCGTCTTCATGCGCTCAACTCTGTCTGGACGGGCAAAAACTGCGTGTTTGCCTCACTTAGTGAATGTGAGCTTGCACATGGGCTGTGTCCCGAGCCGCGTACTGCCGCACTTCACAGTACGGTAGGTAAGACGCTCTTATCATACTTTTCTATGCGGTAGTATGCATCTCAAGAAATAGCCGGTGTTGTAGCTTCATGGCTCTCTACGCACCAAGTAGTGCACACGGAGAGTCACACGCACCCTATCTGACTACATAGGGCGGGACCACATAGGGCGGGAAGTAACTTTTTTCTTAAAATGTTGTGCACTACGCTCAAAATGCTCCACCCTCGCTAAACTCTGCTTTCATGCTCGCTTGACCCGACGCTGCGTTAGAAATGTCAGAGCTATGGTGTAGTGCACAGTGGAACTTTGGCGAACACAATATCGTGTCTTTACGAACTATTTACCAGCATCGGCATCGACATCAGCAGCTAGAAGTATGAAAAATTATGGATATCGGCATCGGCCTGTAATTCCCTTATCGTGCATCTCTACTAATAATCTGTCTCAGTTACCAACAGTCTCTGCAGAGGTTCACACAAGTGAAGGGAGGGTTTAAAACACGCAGGCAAAGCTGCTTGGGTCACGTTGCCGTCAGCAATAACTAATTCAGCAGTGACCTGCCTCGATCTGACCTTAGCGACTAAAACAAAACTGCCACCTAAAGATAGGAGAGTTACAACACAGAAGTCTGTAGCATCAAAGCAAAGTAAAGGAAATGTTCCCTAATGCCAAAATAAAGTCATACTTTTACACGGACACGTTTCCAGGATTAAAAAGGGGTGTGATGATACATCAATTCGATGACCATATGATATTTTCTCATATCAATCATCTCCTGAACTGGATCAAATCCAAATGCATCATATCAGACTTTGTGATATCTACAGATATCAAATCCTTGTCTGCTGACTTGATATAATAACGTATTGTGATGACACTCATGATTTACCCCCCTACGAATAAAGGAGGTGGTTTGAGGCCGCTGACTTACTCGTCCCCTCGGTCTGAGTGGCAGGCGGCCCCCACGCTGGCGAGTAACCTCCGACAGGTGGCCAGCACCCTGCGGCCTGCGGCGGGGGGGCAAAAAGTCAAATCAATTATTGAATGCAGCTATTATGTTTGCAAATGGACGAGGTCAAGCCCTGACCCACATTTGCCCGGGACCTGTGACGTCAAAACTTTGAATAAATGTTTAATCCCATCATGTTTAATTTCACTCATTTCTCCTGGAATGACCGAGGGAGTGGAAATGAAGCTGAGCGCACACACCTTGTAACCCGTGACCTAAAATTGACACGTTGCACGTGTTGGGAAGAGTGTCCGTGCCCGGGAAGTGATGGTTAAAATGAATCTTCTCCTTTCCAAACACAGCCTAAAACCAGACAGAAAAGAGGTCTAGAGCAACAGCAGCAGCACAGCAGAAGACGGTGAAAAGAGAGAGAGAAAAGTGCCACTACAGACTACATACTGACCTGAAGTCTCTGTTCTAGGTAGCGTCTGACATCCAGGAGATGAGCCTCATATTTGGCAAGGTTTGTAACGACCAGCTCTGCTGCCTTCGCCAAAGAGGAAAGTCATAAGAGAGCCATAAATGGGTTACCTTTACATATAAATACCTAAATCTCTATTAGGTGTCGGCCAATTATCGGAGTGTATAATTATCTGATACCGATTACTACTAATCAAGGAAACTCAAGTCAAAGTAAATTTTACTGTTATTTCAGCTATAAGCTAGGGAGAAACAAGACGACACGGCTCCAGTTTTTACAGAGTACAGAGAAGGCACACAGAATATGCATATATAAACAGACTATAAAATATAATACCCTAAACTCTAAACAGAAAATTTAACAGCAATTTTATCTACGTGAGGCATTCAATAATGATTGATGGCAATTGTAGTTCTCTCCGCCTGACTCCTGTTACAATATTGCACAAATGATTGAACATTATTTGTACATATTCCTGATTGTAGCAAGAACTTTCGATTCTTTTTGTAATCAAGTATTCTATCTACTTTTTCATCGATTATTCAAGTAAACAGGAAAAAAGACAATACCTTGCCATGCATGCCCTATGTTGTTGTGTTCAGGACGCCCTGCACTACTCAAATTTGCCATAGTTTGATGTGTAAAAGTTGACAATTATGAAATCAGCACATTTCTGATGAAAACTGACTTGCACATTTTTTGTAATCGAATTATTCGAGTTATTTGAATAATCGCTTTAGCTCTAGATTGTAGTTTCTCCTCTTGGCTGCCGTTACGATACTTGCACATATTACTGAATCCCTCACATAGTTAGCATAGATGCTATAAAGATACTGATATTTTTAATAGACCGTCTGTTTAGAGTTACTGAAGATCTTACGAACACTCAATGCAAAAAGACAATTCCATAATTGTAGTTCGAATGGTGAATGTAACTTAACTACACAGGCTCTAGTTTCTACTTCTAGTTTAGAGTTTTTTACATTTTATATTCTATTTATATATGCTTACTCTATGCACCTATTCCTATTCTACAGTATGTGCCTTATTTGTTCTTTGTGCTGAATGACTGATTTTGACCCAATATGTTTGCTGCAATAATCAAAATACAAAACATTGTTTACCATTCTTCTTCTTTAGTACAGTATCAGTATTGGTAACGGTACCAGGGTTCCCACACCTTAGTTAACATCAAATTCAAGGACTTTTCAAGGACTTTCCAGGACCAATATCCTCAAATTCAAGGACCACACTCGGTGGCATTTACCTCAATAAACAATTTTCAATAAACAATTTTAGATGCAAATTCAATAAAAGACTGTGAATCCCCCCCCCCGGTGACGGTGTCTTTTTATGCTTGTTTTCAAAAACTTTCCAGGGCCTTGAACTTATTTGTTCAGATTCACAAACTTTGAAGGATTTCAAGGACCCGTGGGAACCCTGCAGTACTACTGATCAAGCACACCAATAAACGATGTCATAAACAGATTATTACAGCAGATATATGTTCAAAATATCAGTTATCAGTCTTCTTGATTCGTAATAATCGCTATCAATGCCGACCCTAAAAAAAAAAAAACATTATTGGCCGACTCCTAATCACTATACTCAAAAACAAAAAGAATAATCCTGATTATAATGCCACTAAAATCCCTGCTTACCTGCCCCAGGCCAGCGATCATGGCTGTGTTCTCAGTTCTGAGGATTAAAAAGTTAGAAATAATACTAGTCACAGCGCCAAAGCTTTGGATTTATTTCACTGATTTATTAGGCAGGTGATAAGACTGTGTACCCCGGTCTGAAGTTACGCTCCTGCCCTCCTCCAAACAGCAACGGGTAAACAGGGGTCATCACTCCTGGACTGTTTGCAAACAAGGCACCAATTCGGGGAGCGTAAAACTGAAATGTAACAAACGTGAGCATTAGCTGCTGAGTGTGGAGGTTACGCAGAAAATTAGCAGGATAGCTATTAGCATGCTACCTTGTGTCCAACTATGGTGAGGTAGTCCACCCCAAGCTCCAGGGCATCCACACGGATCTTCCCAATGGCCTGAGCTGCATCGGTGTGCAGTAGGACTCTGGGATATGATGATGATGATGATGACAGGCTTGCTGATTTCACCTTCTGACAAATCTCCCTGATTGGCTAGATGAGAATAGAAAAGCATTAATACAAAATGTGAATGCAGCTAAATTCGTTTCCATTATGATTTTTTCCACAAAAATATAGGATAAATGTATTCTAGGGCGACATTTCTCAATCCCAGTCCTCGCAGATCACCGGTGTGCACAGATTCGGTATTTCCTGCACCGCCGCACGCTGATCCTACGTCGCTAATTAGCTAATCAGTAGCATCAGCTGTGCTGTGGGTCGGGAAACTTGAATCTGTGCAGAGCGATGGTCCTCGAGGACTGGGATTGAGAAACGCTGTTCTAGGGGATATGACCTCAAATGCATATTACAATTAATTGGGCATTTTACCTAAATTATGATTAATGAATGAATATTTTTAGTCTTTTTGCCCTCATAGTCAACTAAAAAGGTTTGTGCTGTAAAAACACTGCTGGGCAAAAAAATGAGACAAACAGAGTTTATCATAGTTTCTATACGTACTTTTTTTATTTGAACAAATGCAAGTGTGAGAAGCAGGAAGCAACAAGGTAACATATTGTTACATAAATCACACATATAAATCTAGTGCACATGGCTGATGAGAGCAGACAGTGTCTAGTTGTAGGGTCACTGACCTCTATTTAATTAGTGTTCAAATTAAGTTCCACATTGGCACACATCAAGGCCACACTTAACGTCAGATCATTTAGGAGCACGAGTGAAATAATTAACTGTGTCTTACAATATTGTCTGCATTGTCTGTAGCCTGTGTACAGTTTAAAAGGGGACGGCTTTTCCCTCGTTTGTCTTTAGTAAACGTAGCTATTTGGTCGAGTTCTCGAACAGAAATTGGTGGCGGCGCCCAAAAACCAGCTCCGAACCGGCCCCTAAACTTTGCTGGTCTAGAAGCGAGAACCCGTGACGTCACGAGAGGTGGGCGGAGTGATAGGTAGCGTTAGAAGAGAAAATGGCGGAGAGCCAAAGTCCGGTAACGTGGAGTGCGGAACAAATTAAAGCTCTTTTAGCGATATGGACGTCCAGATTCAACAGAAATTGGAAAGTGCACAAAAAATTAGAAGGCATATGAAGAAATAAGGGAAAAACTAAAAGTTGCAGGCTTCGTACGAACAACCGTTCGTTTAGTGGGCGTGACCTGTGACGTATTATCATGCGGCTCCCGCTGAGCTCCCTGGTCAGCATAAATGCGGCACCTGGCACCAGCACCAGTGTAGTGGAAAAGAAGTGTGTAGTGTCAGTGCTGTTCCATTCATGTCTAATTGCTTGCCACAACTAGTCAGTGCTCCTAAATTATCTGACATTAAGTGTGGCCTTGATGTGTGCCAATGTGGATAATGTGAATAATCGTCTCAGCCTGAGATGGTACCTTGCTCCTAAGTACCTCAGCAATGTTGTAATCATTAGCAACATGGTTGTGCATGTGAGAAAAGATGTTGAGCCAGAGAGATGTTAAATTGGGCTAAAAGAGGTGGTTTTCATTTCCGCTCACCATAATCACCCCCGTCTCATTGTTGGCCAGCATGATTGACACCAGGCAGGTGGTGGGACGCAGCGCCGCCATCACATCCTCCACCTCCACCCGTCCTGTCACCTTAGAAACTGGCAGGAAAGTGACATCTGCAACAAAAAGCCAAACTAATATTTTAAACAATACATTTAACTTAAAATGGCCACTGCTCAATACATAGATGCATTTGTATTTGTTTATCTGTTTTTCAAATTAAACCTAAAATGCTTGTATAATTTTTTAAAGAATCAATTCCAAAACCAAAGTGAAAAAATGAATAATTATGTCCGTAGCTACAGCATCCAAGCTTCTTTATTTGTGATCTTCATTCCATTTTTAGCTTCTGCGTGTAATGGTCACTTCTGGGTGAAACTACTGGTGTTTCATAAGAAATAAAAAATGGAATATGAGTGTGTGTTTTACATATTGCCATTTTTATTAGATGGCAAAATAGTAAACAGAAAAAAACACTCATTTATTTTCTTCTTTTTGGTTTTGATATTTGATATTAACGAATGACCGAAAGATTCATGGACTTCTGCAGTCTTTATATAACTTTAGCAATAATAATACAAATGCTCCTGTGATCAAATGACCTTAAAATCAAGCTAAATTCCTCCTACAAAGGAACACACTTGTTGATATTTATAGAATGATTCTTTTAGCTATTATTAAACAGTTTGGCTTTTAATAATAAAATATTGTCTGCCTAATTTTTTTTTATTGTTTAATAAAAAATATAGGGCAAGACGATGGGGCAGTGGTTAGCGCTGTCGTCTCACAGCAAGAAGGTCCTGGGTTCGACCTCCGGGTTGGTTGTGGAGTCTTTCTGTGTGGATTTTCTCCAGGGGCTCCGGTTTCATCCCATAGTTCAAAAAGCATGCACTATAGGTTGACTGATGACTTTAAAATGTTCCACTGTTGTGTATGTGAGTGTGTTTGTGTGAGAGTTTGTATGAAATGAATATACATTCGGTTTACCTGCTTTGCCTGTTTTTAGCAGGTGCTCGGCAGTGAGTTTGACGGAGTCATGCTCCACGTTGGAGGTGATGATGTGAGGAAGAACCGTTCTGCCGTTTAGGCTGTGATTCTCGGTTGCTTTGCCCTCGGCTGCAGCGATGCTCTTCCAGAAGTTCTCCACCGCTGAATGGAACACCATGTTGTTGGCCTGAGGAATATTCAAGTGAAAGAGGCAACTGCTGTTAAAGGTGCCATGTACAGAACTCAGCAATGGCCTAGTTGAAGCAATGAACTCTAGTCGTTAGTCAAAACACTTCATCTGGGACTGTTGAAGAAGCTGGACTGAGTGTGAATGAGTGAGTGCGTGATTATTGGTCATTGTGATTACAGCACAGCACGGAGTGCACCACAACAAAATGTGACCTTAATTTACTTTGACTTGACATATACTGTATATACACATACATCTTGGGGCAGCAAGGTCACCGACTCAAGTCCCAGTTTGGTAAAGGTACTACTGAGGTACTCATTAACAAGGTACCGTCCTCATGCACTTCTCCCCGGGCGCTGCCCACTGCTCCTTGATGGACTGATCAAATGCAGAGTTTATATTTTGTTGTGGTGCACTGTGTGCTGTGTTCACAATGACAAATAATCTTGCACAACGTATATAAGGTCTCACCTCCGTGCCACCTGACGTAAATATGATGTCTTCAGGCTTTCCGCCAACCATCCTCGCTACGCTCTCTCTGGACCGGTTTATGACCTCTTTGGCTTTCAAACCTGGACATACAGAGCAGTTATATAATAACTTTGCCTCCATTAACTACTCAAGACTCTCAGTGTTTTGTGAGAGCAGCACGAGAAACTACCTGACAGGTAAGTACTGCTGGGGTTCCCCCAAGCCTCACTTAAAGCCTCAGAGATGGCACTGATCACCTCTGGCTCCACCGGCGTGGTGGCATTGTAGTCCATATAGATTCTGTGAAAAGAGTGACATGTAAAACACCTGGCAAACATCAGGAAAAAATCCAAGAAAAGAGATATTTACCTATCCAGGTGCATATCGTTCGAATCTATCCCCGTATGATGTCCGTTGTTGACGTGTGAACTTTGAGCCGGAATAACGGGCGCAGCTGCTGCCTTTTCAGACATTGTCTAAAATGTCTAATGGGGGCAAAAGACGCACCATAAGCGCAAAGTACACAATGACATGCTGGTTTTGTAGATGTTCATGAATAGCAAAAAAAATACAAGTGATGTGCCTTTTTGAAACTACTCTCTAACAAGTCAATAATTATATTTTTTTTCCTTTGTCCTGTCGCAGTGCAGTAGACAAATAGAATGTATGGTCTGATTGCCTTGTGTAGTTGGGGCAGATTTGTTCTGCAATAAAGGAGTGTGGAAATCTCCTCATATTGCACACTGTAGATTTATTTCGACAGACAAAGCACATTAAGAATGGACGGGGGGGGGAGTCTGGGACACAAGAAGAACAACAACCACAACAACAACGACAATAATTATGTTTTAACCCATAACTCAGAGTGGTTAAAATATCATTAACAACATTTATCTGCAGATATATATATAATTTAGCATGACCATCGTAATACACTCGGGGGAACCATAAATTTGTTGTGCACCACAAAACACTTTTTGTATAGAGAGTAAGAAAAGCCAAATAAAAATACTGTAACACAACACAATTATTACATGTATCATATATTCAAAGCAGTATTACCATAAGTTAATTTCATATCAAAAAGATAACAACAATACAACAAATCCAGCCTAATCTACATTTATAACGTTAACACACGTTGAAAATTATAATGGTCAAAGCTATAAATGAAATAATCAAACTTAAAAATAATTCAGTCACTACATTTTCTCTTGCAAAATAACACCAGAGCGTGATTCTACACGACCAGTCTTCTTTATAAGTATTAATTTAAATCAAATTTGTATTATAAACAGAAAGAAATCACTTTATACGTGTGCGTTTGTGTTTATGGTGTAAGTTAGCTTAGCCTAGCATCCTGACTGAAGCAGGCAGCGCGCCGCCTGAATTAAAAATAAATATATCAAGATGATGAAATGAACACTAGCCTGGTGAAGCGCTGTGACAACCAGGAGATAAACCTGTTGACTCAAATAACTTGACTTTCTCTGAGGATTATTTCTGTGTTAATGATTTACTGAAACCATCAAACGCACAGACGCGCTATAGACGGGCACCCAGATACCTACACGCGCTGAGTGACGTAGTGGCGCGTCTCTAAAGAGGAAGCGCTAAGCCAAACATCCGCCTGCGCCTAACAACGGGTCGCGTCCCAAATTACACACGGTCGCACTATGTAGTGTGCTAGTACGTCTAGCGTTGCTTTGACGCCTCATAAGTGGAGCGATACTTACACACTTGGCAGATTCTCGCACCCAATCGGGATAATTTTTACTTTTTAAAATGAGCTGGTTTCTGTGAAAACAATAAGCAATGATATTTTTCATAACCATTTTTCTAAAACTTGTTCTTAAAAGAGTTAAGTTAATAAATAGTATGATTTAAATAGTATGATAATATACAGCTACAGAATTGAAGAAAATGTAAATGTAAATTATATATATATATATTATATATATATATATATATATATATATATATATATATATATATATATATATATATATATATATATTTTTTTTTTTTCCATAAACAGGAATGCAATAAAATGTGAGTCTTAGATCTCCAAATTAAACATCGTTAAAAGTCAGAATCTTCGTAAAAAAAAAAAGCGAAAGTGTGTTTTAAGAACTACTGCTAAACGAGGTCCAGTGGCTTGGCAAAAAGTATGCCTCAAAATAAATTTCTTTTGTTCTGTCACTGGTAAAGCAGGTATTTTGTGTAAAGTTGTCAAATGTAACTGATTAATTTATTTAGGAAGAGGGTTTGAGTGATGGATGTCTTTAATGCATGATCCATTAACAGATTGGGTGTCTTACCCAAAACAGTGCTGAGCACTCTGTCTTTGTGCCAAACTACTGAGATAAACACCATTTAAAATTGTATTTTGATCCCTTGACATTTTTAACAGACTGTAAACATATAGTTATTCATATATTGTACTGAATTGAGTTGAGTTGAGCTGAATGTATAGTAGTTCTCAAGTAAAGTTAAGGGGGATCTCCACACTGTCCAAAATTGCACTCAAGCTTCAAACATTAACCTGCGGTGACTTTTCACCGAGGACTTTGAACTTAAACATGACCAGATTTACGTGAAAAAAAGAGCATCAACAACAATAACAATATCATTTGTATCCATATTTTTATTGCCATATGTCGTCACATTTACAGGCCTAATATTGTTTCCGTAAAAAACTTGGCCATAAGTGACTAAAATGTCACTAATTTCTTCTATCACTCCAATGTAATTGTACCTGCCTAATAATAGCGCTATATTCAGGTTTGAATACGTGTTGATTGCCTGAAATTGGCCAACTAATAAACTGTACATTTAGTGTTAAGAGTATCTGATAAAGCCCATAAATCTAAAAGTAGTTACTCATCTGAAGTAAGCTAGGTTAACATTCTCAGTCGAATTCAAATGCTGGTAGTGGTGTTTGAGTGTTGACTTTGAACCTATTATCTCTTGGTCCATGAAAAAAGTATCAGCACTATACTGCACTACCACCCATCGAATATCATCACCACTACTTATTAACAGTAACCATCAGGTTTAACTAATCATTACGATCAAAATTGACTGCAATCGCCAGGTGTAATAGTTGATCGCTTTTGACTCATGTCTAAATAAAACCACAACCCAACGTCTCAACAACACACCCTGATGCTTAAAAAGAAATCCAGAGCAGGAATCCAAATGTGAAGCGTTCTCTATTTGAAGGCATAGAAACTGTATGTTGTTGCTTAGAAACAAACAACCCACATTACAAGGCATTTCCGGGGAATACTTTACCAGAATTGGGTAATAACAGCGCCATTTACTCGTTACATTTCGCAGGTAACTTTTGGATAGCTTCGCGCAGCCAGATGGTTTTTATACAACTTATACTTTTCACTTTTGCCCATAGTATATTTGGCGAAGAAACCATACTTTTACTCCGTTACATTGAAGCGATGATCCGCTTTCCTTTACTTTTATTTTATTCTGTTATCCAATAGTGATGTATTAGATTCGCGAACAGGCGGCTCTAAACCGATGCTTTACAGCGAAACATTTGGGCTCAAACTTCAACCGCTCCTGCTCAGCTCTACTGAAAATCAAAACCGGCAGGGTCGGGACTGCTATATGGGCACACGTTTCTGAATGCCAACCTGGCCTAAAACTTTATTCAAGAATCATAGTGTTGTATTGTTGTTGAGTTTGGCCTTTATTTAATTTGTTTGCTGTGGTTTTGTGTTAAGTTGTTCATTTAAAGCTTTTGTTAAAATGTTAAACACTAGTAACTGTGTATTTTTTGTAATGAAAAAATGCATAAAAATACATAATGTCTGAAAACAATGAATAAAGAAATTGCTTATACACAAACCATTGTCAATTTAGCATTAGGCTAAAATATAAGCATCCAAGAGATACTAGGCGAAAACCCGTTAAGAGGCCGGCTCTTTAAGGGAGACATGATCAAGAAACTGAAGCTTTGAAAAGAGCCGGAGTTCCCATCACTAGTATCAATACACGATCTGTTTTTGTTTTGTGACCAGGCTTCCTCTAATAATAAATCCACCAATCAAACAGAAGCTAAACGATCACACGGCCACACAGCTTACGCGCAGACACACACAGGAATACACGAACGAACACACTTCCACGGACACACGCACACACGCGCGCACAAACACAGGCGAACAGGCACGCACGCGCTGAAACACAGACAGACGAACCGCACACAAAGCACGAACCGACGGAAACTATACGCACACGCGCTGAAACACAGACGAACGGAACACGCACGCGCGCACCAAGCACGAACAGACAGACGCACAAACACGAACGAACCAGACGCACACCGCGCACAAAGCACAGACAGACGAACCGCGCACACCGCTTTAAACACAGACAGACAGAAAACACAGACAGACAGACACGCACACACGCGCACAAACACAGACAGACAGACAGACACGCACACACGCGCACAAACACAGACAGACAGACAGGCACGCGCGCGTACACAGACAGGACAGTTTATGCACAGACAGACTTCTTGTTGTTTTACTGTGTCATCTCTGCCTGCTGAGCCTTTTTGTTTAAACTAAAGAAGTTATTACGTTATTACAGATTATTGTACTGTTTATTGTGGCTGAATTAGCCTTAATTTATGTTACTTTGTATAGATTTTTTTAATTTAAGTTTTTTTTATGTAATATTGTTTGGTAACATCCATTAGACATGTATGTACATGTTATTTTATATTTTTGCATATTTCATTATATGATAAACCAATTAATCTTTAATTTCCTCAGACTTTACTCAGCACTTGAGTATTTTTTTCAGCGAGTACTTTTTACTCTTACTTGAGTAAATTTTTTCGATGACTACTTTTTACTTTTACTTGAGTAATATTATTCTAAAGTAACAATACTCCTACTTGAGTAAGATTTTTGGTTACTCTACCCACCTCTGCTGAAGAGATTCTCAAGTATCTCAAGAATGGAACAATCAATAACACAACATATACACAACAATACAGGCATTGTCAGCCTAGTCTGGAGAAAATAAAGACACAGAAACCTTTTCATAGTGTTGCATAAGTTTCACATTTATTTTTTTTTATTTCAGACAATGTGTTAAGGTGTAGGCTACACAAACATTTCGACTCATAACTCCAACAATCAAAAGAGACATTGAACTACTGCCCATTTAAGATGGTACCAACGGGTAACAGCTGAATATTACACCATTCACAGCAATCTTGTTTATTATATACAATGCAAAGTTCAACTCAGAGGATAGAAAAATGCAAGTGAATGGAGTTTGTGCATACAGTGAAAATGGAAGCACACAAATAAATTCTTTAAGCGATGATGAGGACTGAATCTTTGTTCTTCTTCTTACCGTGGTGCTGCATGAGAGCTATGTGATGGTGAAGGGATTTTCTCATAATGCTGATAATGCAGTTCCTGGTCCTCATTCACATTACGAAGGCTACTGTATGTAAAATCTCATTTAGCTCATGCTCACCAATGTTCTTTAAAGAGGTGCACAGACGACAGACAACTCTCAAGTACACATACACACTGCAAAACCAATATGTCTGTTTTACCATTTTACAGCTATATAACTAACAAGTAGAAATTTGGATATGAAGCAGCTTGGAAATCTTTCCACTTGAATAAAGCTGTTAAAGAGGATTGCAGGGATAAAAAGTCAGATGAAGGTTCACTGCAAACTGTGCATTTCATTATTGGTCCATGTGAAGTCATAAATGTCATAAATAATTCAGGATAATCTAAAAACGATCTGCAGTTTGACCACTGTGGCTTAAACGATTGGTCAAGGGCCTTAAGCAAACATACTGGATTTACCTGACCAGATCTATTACAGCTTCTGTCAATACATTTAAATAATAATTATGTTACTCCTAATAAATATTACATTATTCAGACAAGTTGAAGCCGGCCTTACTGAACACGCTCTCAAGGTTGGCTGGCCTCGGTCATGCTCAGCCGGTCACATCATCCTACATCAATCAAATAGAGACGGTTGAGCTCTGCTCCACTGACTACCCGAGTCAAGGTCAAGCCAACAAATCTCACCTATCTGCAAACGTCTCTATGCAAACAAACTCAAAAAACTAAATAGAATCATGTCAGGAAAATGCACGTATGCCCATGCGTGACCAACCGTGACAGCCGTGTTTAACAGTGGTGGAAATTTATCCCGGCCACAACAAAGCTAGCGCAAACCGACGTGCTAAGCGATGCAACATCTATGCAGATTTTTCACTCTTACACAAACAGTGGTGCTTTATGACCAACACGACCACAAGTCGTCGAGTTTGCACACCTCATAAAACATGAAGCCAACGGTTACATCACACGCACACACATCAACAACGAGACCTTAATTATGAAACCTATGCGTGCCAGTAAAACATAGTGCAGCACTCTAAATGTACAGTCTCTAAGTGTCACTGGAGTATTTTATATCAACTAAACTTCAGAGGGAAATTCGAGGTAATATGATGTACTTAACAGGAATTTTATGAGGGCTGGATAGGTTTCGTCGTGTGCCGAGAACCCAGGACTTCTCTCATTAATGCAGGAAGCATCACCAAAAACACACTCGGGTCCAGCTGCACGATGGAGTTAAAATCCAAAATGCATCTCAAATTTAAATGGGTTGATGTGCATGGACAAAACAAGTAGAAGAAATATCAGACCACTCACAAGATATGCTTAGAAGATGCTAATGTGATGCTAATTCACAATGTGCATGACATGGAAACTCAATTTACAAACAAATCAAGAACTCTGTAATGATGTGCGCTGGGAGAGATCATGCTAATGGGCTGATATGACCTTTCTGATCGGGAGTTTTGCACTCTTAATACGGCATAAGATGAATCATGATGACAAACTGTAAAAAGCAAGCGGTGTAAGAGCAGATATGCTTCAAAGAAGAGGCACTAAACCATATCCCATTTTCAAACCTGGGGAACTTGTACAAAAAACACTACACCTTTAATTCCTAAAATGCTGCTTTCAAAACTGTAATAACATTGGAGAACTATACAGACATTTCGGTTTTGAATTTTGAAGTGTTCTGGGTAAAGAACCCCGGAAAAAAAGGTTCTTTCTGTGTTTCCAACTTAAAAAGAAAAATTCAAGTAATCTATGTGTAATAGCAGCCATCCCAGCATCAACCCCACATCTGCTCTCCAAAGCCGTTTTATGGGTTGAGAGGTTGAGTAGCAAGAAATATAAGCAGGAGGTTAATAAAATTCATGATAAAAAGTGCCATATGCAGAGATTGCACTAAACTTCCTCAATTTTCTCAATAAATACATAAGGAAATAAATAAATGTACAGTATGTTAAATAAACAGCTAACGCAATCAAGATTTTAATATAAATTCCAAAGTAAATCAACCGGAGATAAGATCGTTTAATGCATTCTAAAAAATATTAACTATGATAATATTTCAGATAAGCATGACTCAAATAGTTATCTTTTAAAACAGGGCTCTGAAGACACCACACAAATTGAATTTTTTTCCCCCCCATGTTTGTCCTCATTTGTTCAGGCTATTACTTCTACATTTCAATGCTCTCTGTTATGGGTGTATTTAAGGGGGATCTCCACACTGTCCAAAATCTGCACTCGAGCTTCAAACATTAACCTGCGGTGACTTTTCATCAAGCACTTCAGACTTAAATACTGACCAGATTCAAATGCTGTCGAGCCACGTAATGAAAAAGAGAAACACAATAAGGCCATGTGAACAGCTATTTTAGATTATTTACTGTTTGTACTCCAACTCTAGAGAGAGGTGCAGCCTGCTGGGTTTCGCGCGAACCTTTCTCACTGTTAGAACATGTTTCAGGTTGGAACAGGAGGTTCTGGAAGCTTCTTTTTCTTTCCCACTCTGAAGTGGTAATCAAACTTTTGAAAAGCATCTGTAATGAAGCAAAGCCAACGCTTCTAATTTATATTAACTATGTGCGACCCCCCCACCCAAAAAAGGCAATGCCCCTTAGCGGTTGTCAGAGGTTTATGAGTTCAGGTTCCAGCCCCCTGTGGAAACACAACAACGAGAGCCTGAAGTACACAGGTGCGTAGTGCTAGACAGGGCGAGTACAGGTACACACAGGTAGGCGAGATCGGGATTAGGATCAGGATTAGATGAGATTTTGGGGAAACAAACTCGGTCAGGAGCTCTATTTACAGCGATAGTCTTTTGCTTTCTGTGAGATCTGCCGTCTCGATCAGTTGCAGCTCTGCGGCTATTTGCACAAGATGCTCTCAGAACCTCATTTGACCTGCTCTTCTCCTCGACAGCTTGGATCTGAGGAGAGGAGAGATTCAAGTCAAAGATCTGTACATATGGATGAGGAAAGAACTAAACGATTCCTCACAGGGATCATGCTTACCTGATGGAACCGGCAAGTAGAGGGTTAAAGGCGTACAGCCAGTCGTGCATGTCCTTGTCGTTACTGGCTTGCAGCAGTATCCCACGATGCTCTGTGCACACGGCAAACGTGTAGGGCGTCTGCAAAGAACATACAGAGATTGAATGTATTCATCCACAGAGCCTGTGGTTTATTAATTCTGAAAAAACTAAATTTATGTATTCCCCGAAATAATATTTTATTTGCTCCATAAATACTTGCAGTATTTTCAATGAGGAGTACTTGAGATATATTATAATTTTTACAATTTTCTTCTGTCCCTCTAATTATTGCCCAATTATTTTGGAATCACATATGCTAGACATGTTGACCTTAAACTGTTATTTTCAAAAGACCCGAAGCTACTCATTTATGTATTATTTGATGTGAAAATACCAAGATAAACCTGATATCATTTTTTTAGTTTTTCATTTTGTCTATGGATTGTTACTTTGTAATTTCACAGATATTTGGTTTTCAGTGGGATGGCATAACGGTTTCCCAGGTCGTCGGTTCGAATCCCAGACCGGTAAAGTTACCACTGAGGTACTCATGAGCAAGGTACTGTCCCCAAGCACTGCTCCCCAGCCATTGCCCTTGTTAGCTGCCCACTGCTCCTTCACAAATGGGTCAAATGCAGAAGTCACATTTTGTTGTGGTGCACTGTGTGCTGTGGTGTGTTCACAATGACAAACAAGCATTCACTTTCACTTCAAGATTTTTTTATACATGTGTATGGTACAATTTCACAGGGCTATATAATATTTGCAAGCTGGGACACTCTGTAGCTTATTATATTTTGCCAAATATATGCATTTTGCCAAAATGTATTGAAAAAAATCAGACTGAGCTCTGATAAAGTTAAAAACATGGTCTCTGGACGTAGATCCAGGAATGCTTATATGTGTTTCTGTGTATCATTAACTGTCATGATCAATCCAAACACACCACTGAGCATTGACCCCTATCGGCCAGACTCAACCTGTCTTAATTTTTCCTCAGCTTTGGTTGGATAATCTTTCAGAGCTTTACTCAGTTGGTTTGGTTTTAACCCCAGCATTAGGTTTAGTAGTGGAAGCCTGTGCTTGTGTCTGTGTGTGTTCTGTTGCTTGGATTTTCATTAAATCTCTGGCTTTGTGTCCTCCGTTTCTCGTCAATGACATGCTAAACTGTTACTGTATGCATCATATTTAATGTACCACAAGTCATTAAAGATAAGTGAAGTAAATAACATCAGTTTGAAAGGTTAGGAAGATAATTCCACATGAATTGCTGAGAAAACATTTTCTAGAGTGTAGAAATCCATGTGTATGTGTGGGTGTGTTTGTAAGGGAATGACCTTCAACATCGCCTGCTGGTCCTCGCTGTACTCTACTTGAGCGGAGGACAGGTTGAGGATGGCTCTCTCCACAGTGTCTCTGTCCGAGTTGTAGATGTAGACGTACGGCCGGCGCACAACCACATAGCGCTTCACCCAGCCGTTAGTGTGGGGCTCCAGGAAGTGCAGAAAGCCCTTCTTAGACACAATGGGACTGGGAGGATCAAAGAGGATTTCGGTTAGAGTCGAGCCCTAAATACAAAATCTGCAACGCCAAGCTCACAACTTACTGCAGACTTTCCCTAACCAAAGGGTGTTAGGTTGATGACTGTATGTAATTTTTAGTGGTTCCAAGCACAAAGTGTTCTGTTTCTTCTTTATTTGTATTATTTTATTTTATGTTTTTCTCCAAGGAAACAGACTGTGCCACTTTAACCGTAAGTCATAGAAGGCTGAAATTTTCAGGGTAAGTAGGAATGCTGTGAAGCCAAAAATCATAGTGACCGGCCGGTAATTGGGGATATAGCAAAGGAAAAAGCGTTTTGACCACTAGGGGGTGCTTAAGGGCACTTATGACATCAGATAAATTTATGTGGTGTCATAACAGATCTTTTATTATTTACATTAAATTATAGAAAACAACACAATTCTAATATGAACACTGTTAGAGGTTAGTTTCTTCATAAACACAATTTATTATTCTATTAACATCTTTAATTATTTTTCCTATGTCATTTCACTCTATTGTTCTAACATAGAACATGTTCTAACATTCTAACATGTTCTACATTATGATATGATTAATGTAGTTAGTCAAAACTATGGCAGAGGGAAATATACAATGATACTATATGAACAATAGGGGGAGCTAAAACGCTACATAAATGTATACAATGTCGTAATCGAGCTTTTTTGCTTTTTTCTTGGCTAATTTTGACTTCTGACTTACTGACTGCATACCTTGGCACTCTGACTGCATCAGCTGTTATTGTGCGGCGTTTTTGTGGCTTATGCTTGGACCCCGACATATTGCCACTTGCAGCCATATTCTAGTGTTTTTTGTTTTATAAGAGCTAGAAATATTGCTCTATCCTATAACTGATCTGTTTTCAGACTAAACATGTTGGTAATGTATGTTTCTTGAAAAAATCTGCTGATGAGAGTTTGGAAAGCATTTACTCCAGATTGTTCTCAGAAGTGAACAATCAAGTGAGTTTTCACCTGACACGGATCTCCTGAATGTCAGGGATGAAGGTGTGGGTCCTCGGTTTGGGTCCGGGAGCCGCACCAGGCGACTTCTTGCTCTCTCCCTCAGATGGAGAGTCTGGATTTGGACTGAGAGCACGAGATCGGGGAGTCGGGGGTCTGCAAAGAGGAAATAGATCTACAATTTAGCCTCATACTGTAAGTGCTCACATCACATATAATTGTACCAAAGGTTTTGACTCAGGATTAGTGTGCACAAACATCTTGTTATAGTCCAGTGATGTTTTGCAGTGAGACCGACCTCAGTTCTGCATTGCTGCCGTATCGCCCCTCCACCAGCGAAGGGCAGGTAGAGGAGGGTGTGAGGGTGTTAAGGGCGGTGGAAGAGGCAGAATCTCTCATCAGAGTGACGGACATCTCACTCAGCTGAAAGACAGTGCAGAAAGGATGGTATAAACTCACACACGCAAAATACTCATTACTGTTAGATTGCAAATTTTGACAAGTAATGCTTGGTGTTCACACTCTGGGCGCTGACCTGGGATTTATTCTGAAAATAGAAGCTGGACCAGTATTTGAAAGGATACGATTTGAATAGGCATTATGAAACCAAACAGTACTGAACGGAGTGTTTAAAGTCTGCAATTCCACGTTCCTCCACCAGGGGTGCTGTTGTAAATTTTCTCATTAATGTTTGTCATCCTCATGTAATTCATGGTTTTCTGCTTATTTAACCCTCTCTCTCTGTTTGTCTCGTGTCTATTGTCCCACATGGATGTGTTTTGGGCTCACTTTTGGTTTGACTTTTGTTTCTGTTTGTTATTTAAGTTTTACACTTAAATTGCTCTTTGTCCTTCTACATATTTGCATGGTTAGCTGGACTAACCAACAGAGCCATTTTTTGTGCTAAGCAAGCTCGAGAAAACACTACACCTAGCTGTAAGGTAACTTAACTTTAGAGATGCACTTGTGAGATTTTATTTCAGTCTCTGTGCAGTCCATTATTTCCCCCCAAGTTTAGTGAGTTTAAACACCCCTGTGATAAATACAGCAAAGTCACTGGACAAGCTACTAGCGCAAAAAAAGGAAAATGAACAGAGAAAAAGAACTACGGCTCACCTTGCTCTCACTGGCACTCACACACACGTGGCTGTAGTCTCTGTTAAAGGTGTGTGTCAGCAGACGCAAACACTGAATGCAAAAACAAGAGAGGAGTTACAGGAACATGTCGCAAATCCTGTAATTTGAAGTCTTACATTTCTGTGCATTTGGTTTGTCTGTCTAATCATCTTGCATTAGGCAGAAAGGCTAAGGAAAAGCGCAGGCCAATAAAATAATGAATAACAGTAACAAAGGATTTTTTTTCACCAATTTTTCATCAGCAGTTTACAGGAAATGTGTCACGTCTATCTGGAACATTCCATGCCGGCACGGTTCTGGTAACTGGGGGTTGTGACTCACCTTGGCGGCGAGCTCCAGCTGCCTCTCACTGGGGGTGTCGGACCCGGTGCCGGCTTCAGTGGGGCAGTGTCCCAGCCCCAGCTGGGTGGAGGGGGACGAGGACTCGGTCAGATCTTCGCTCACGCAGGACAGCAGCAGCTCCTGGCCCAGCAGCAGGGTGGACTCCAGTTTCTCCTTCAGGAGGAGGTAGTGCCTAGTTTTCTCCACCTGGTCAGGCAGAAAAGAACAAAAAACTTAATAAGTGGAGTTGATACTGTTATTAAAGGGCGTTTCTGTTCAGGCATTCCGTCAACTTTTTGAAATGCTGAAGAAATGTAATACTGTATTTGTTCTGTATCATGATTTGATACATGTTTTGTATTACACCAGCAAGCTACTGTCTTACACATATAATCTACTATGTTGTTCATCAAGTAACAGCGAAAAATACTCCATCATTGCTGTGAGAGTCTTCAGGACGAGCTTGTGTACCTCCTGCAGGAGGCTGAGCTTCTCCAGCTCCCATTGGTGGTCCAGGATGAGGCTGTCACTGCGAGGCCTCCACCCGGCCAGGTTCTCTTCCCCTCTCACATACGCCACCGATGTGTCCAGCACCCGCCTCCGCCTCCTCTGCATCCCTACAAACAACACAGGCATTTAGCACTGTATCACAGATGCTATGATTAGAGCAAAAATCAATTATCTGCATATGAAATATTTAATTATTATGAAGTCCATAATGACAAAAGCTCTCCCAATAAGAAGCTGCAGCAAAGATAATTGAGTCATATTAGAATAAAATGAATTAGATACATTTGTATTCAATGCGATCCTTTTGTAAAGCAGAGTAGGGAGCTTACACTTTACCTGGGCTGCCTGCATCGGCCAGGTGACACAGACTGAGCTCATAGACTCCAGTAACACGATTTCTGTATTTAAAAAATACACACAAAAAAATCACAAATCTAATAGTTTACTCCTGATTCTGGGACTAAGGTGAGGTGAGGTAAGGGGTGGGAAAGGAGGCTAAGGAGAAGAAGCTGAAGTGTGGTGAGGCCGATTAAGATGAATTGAGGTGAAGTGTGTTGAGTGAGGAAAACTGAGGTGAGGTGGGGTGAAGAAGGCTGCACAAAAGAAGTTGAGGTGCGATGAGGCACAATGAGATGAGGTAAGATGAGATAAGGCAAAGTGCAATGAGGTGTGGTGTGAGGTAAATTAAAGTGAGGTAAGATGGGGTGAAAGAGGCTGAGGAGAGGAAGCTGAGGTGTGGTGAGGCTGATTAAGGGGAGGAAAAATAAAATAAGGTATAGTGAGATGAGGAGTAGTGGTGTGAGGTAAATTAAATTGAGGTAACATGGGGTGAAAGAGGCTGAGAAGAGTAAGTTGAGGTGTGGTGAGGCACAATGAGATGAGGCAAAGTGATGTGAGATGTTGTGAAGAAGGCTGAGAAGAACAAGCTAAGATATGATCAGGCAGAATGAGATGAGGTAAGATAAGATGAGGCGAGGAGTAGTGGTATGAGGTAAATTAAAAAGAGGTAAGATGGTGTGAAAGAGGCAGAGCAAAGGAAGTTGAGGTGTGGTGAGGCAGAATGAGATGAGTTAAGATGACATGAGGCAAAGTGAGGTGTCTTGTGATGGTGTGAGGCAAATTAAGATGATGTGAAGTGTGTTGTGGGGTGGTGTAGGAGGCTTAAGAGATGAGGATGTGGTGTGGTGGAACAGAAAGTGATGAGATGCAGTGAGACAAGGAGTGGTGATGCAAGGTAAACTGAGATGCGGTGAGATTTTTGTACCCTTCACATGGTCTCAGGCTCCCACTGCTGAAAAGGTTTCTGATGGAGCGTGTTGCAGAGAGTTTGGCGTCCCGTGAGTAGAACACCATGCAGAAGTCTTTGGTTATAACTGTAGGCTGTGTGCAGTTCTCCATCTGACACAATAAGATGTAATCATAAATCATTTTGTTCATAAAATGTTCAGAGCAGTTATTTACTAATTATCACTAAGTTTAAAATAATTTAAAAGCTATGATAAGTCTTTGATAAGTCTTTAAGAACTTTGTTTAGATGAAATGTAAATGGTGATCAATATTACCTCCAGGTAAGCAGACAGGGTCATGTAGATCTTCTCGCCATACGGAGTTACTCGGTTGAGCAGGAGAGAGTTGTGCATGGACGAATCCCAGGCGGCATCAAAACGATAGAATGTCCTACACATTATATCAAGGAAAATAAGTGAGGCTACAAGTATGGATTTATGGTTGTATAATTTTAAGGGGGTTCATTCACATTCAGTAGTTTAAGACTTTAAAGAATATAAACATAGACAACAACTGATTCATCACTAGAGGTGTTTTCACATAAATAATCACAGATTTCAAACATTATGGAACTTATAGCACTTAAATTATTTCATTAAGACAGTCAGGCAATTAAGGACACAATGTGTTCATGCCAAAATCAAATAATAATAACAATAATAATAATAATAATAATAATAATAATAATAATAATAATAATAATAATAATAATAATAATAATAATAAAAACTCAACATTATTTTCCAGAACACCACCACCATTAGCATGATGAACGTTTAAAGCACCACAATGAGAAAAACTGATGGATGATTTGACAGACAGGAGTGGGGAGGGTGGACAGGGGGACATTATACCTAGAATCTATTCCCAAGGAAATGCTTTGTGTGGCAGGGAGAGAATCAACGATAGGGTCATAGATAATAGAGGACAAGGAAAAATGTTCCGTGTTAAGTTGTCTTTATTATCTCATTGAACCCAAATCTATGGGAATTATCTATGAAACTCCTCCATATATGCAAGACCTATCACAACAAATAATAATTTATTGGCCCATATCTCTGCTGCAGTCCAAATAACTAATGAAATACCAGGCCATCCAGCAAAACAAGTCATAAAGCCTACAGAACGACCAAACATCTACTCAAATATACCAAATTTACTGCTATCCAAGTATGAGATCTACGCAAAGTAAATCTCGTTCCATGAGAAAGTGCGACAAGTAAACGGTATTTGCCACGACGCTGACAAAGCTGTCTTTAGCTCCACTGGTTCTCCACCCTTTCACGGCCCGTCCTGATAAACGCAGGTCTTGGATAAACATGCCCTGAGCCCTTCTCTTCCTGGCCTGCGACCAAGTATGCTGTTAAACCTATGTTGTTAAATTTGAAACTACAAGTAACCAAGTAACAGCTACTTTTTAGCAGCTTGTTAGTACATAGCTACTTGTCAAATGCTGTAGGTTCTTTTACAAATAGCTGACAAAATGCTACAAAGACAAGAATGGTACATTATCATACTCCCAGGTTTCCTGACTAGTGCTAAAGTTGCAAAAGTTTCATCTGATAGGCTACAGTGCTCATGCCCACTGCATCACAGCGCACTCTTGACAGCTGTGAGATGGAGTCAGGGGATGGAGTCCACCCTGGTGAAAGTGGAAGCAAAAATCTATGACCGTAAAGTCAAAGTCAACTTTATAGCAGAGATGACAAAGTTTACTTTGACTTTGACTTCATGGTCGTAGCGCAGCTGCAATGTCATTAGCTACTTTTTTCTGCAGCTTGTTGTGTAGCTACATATATTGGGCAAGCTAGCTGCCTCTATTTTAGATGGCAGCTTTTCAATCTACAATCTACTTATGACTAAAAGCAGACAAGCTCCTGTTACTGCCAAGCTCCTGTTTTAATATAGTGCTCAGTTACTCTACAAGCCACAGTAAAAAGAAGTTAACTAACCACGTCATATGTCATTTCTATGAATTTTTAATGTATCATTTAAAATGTAACTGATACTGACAGGCCACTGAAAAAAGTTAGCATCATCGCTACTTGTAGTTAGCTACCCTCACACACTGCTAATTACTATATTTATATAACAGCTTGGCTCCAGAGGCAGACAGTAACTAAGTAAATTTACTTGAGTACTGTACTTAAGTAAAGTTTTTGAGTATCTGTACTTCACTTGAGCAGTATTTTATTTGGAAACTTCTGACTTCCACTTCACTACATTTGTAAGACAAATACTGTACTTTTTACTTCACTACATTTCTATCCAGGTTCTCGTTACTCGTTACTTTCAAATTTATGGATAAAGTAAATGTTATTCCCCCTTTTCTAAAAGGTGATTGGTTGTTTGGCAGGTGACAGTCTATCAGTAATCAACAATGCAGTGAAAGAAGATGTACTTTTAATACTTAAGTATTTTTAAAAACAAGTACTTCAGTATTTTAACTGAAGTAAAAATTTGACTGTATGACTTTCACTTGCATTGGAGTAACATTTGACTAGTGGTATCTGTACTTTCACTTAAGTAATAAAGTTAGCTACTTTGTCCACCTCTGCTTGGCTCTAGCTTAGCTACTTTTAATCATAAGTAACTTGTATCTTGAAATGCTACCGTTTAAAATAAGCTTCTCCAGCACTAGTTTTCAGAGCCAAGAGAAGTGATTATGAAGCCTGGAAGAGAGCGGGGACTGCAGGGACGAGGTGGTACCAAGCCAACAGGCTGTTATGCCCCAAAAAAGAAGAGCGGAACATAAATGGAGGGAGAAGTGTGAGAGTGTTCTGTACAGCAGAACAGCAAAAGCTGTGATATGTGGGAGGAGGCGGAAATGCTCATGGAGAAGCTGAGTTAATTTAGAATAAGAAGAATCACTGTATTCTGCTCAATGTACTAGAAGGACAACTCAAACTTGGATATTTATCATACAGTATATTAAAGCAATGCTACATTACATGTAACACATATATACTTAACATGAGTTTATTTTTAACTTAATTTAAATGTATGCTGTTGTGTCTTTTTGTTAATGGTTTTCTCTTTGTGCTTTTGTAATAAAAGTAAAGAGTCGAGCATGAACGCAGGCAGAGTTGGGCGCGTAAAGACAAGATATCAGGGATCCCAAGTCTCCCGGAAGTTCCGGGAGTCTCCCGCATATTGATAGCGTCTCCCTGATGCCCGCAAATTGAATAAAATATCCCGGAAACTGGAGCAAGCAAACAAGAACGTATGTGTGGATCACTGCGTATTACTGTGGGGGGGGGGGGGGGGGACCTCCCGGAAATGAGTTTTTGCAGGTTGGGATCCCTGAGATATTCTGCTCGTTCCGCTGCATGCTTAGAATCTTGGCACAAAAATAACAACATTACTGACATTTCTAATACAGTGTCAAGTGAAGCGAGCATGAAAGCAGAGTCGAGCAAGGGCGGAGCATTTCAAGAGTAGTGCACAACATTTTAAGAAAATGTCAGCTCCCGCTCTATAGGGTGTGTGAGACTCTCCATGTGCACCATCTAGTGCGTAGAGAGTCGTTAAGCTACAACCTCGGCTATTTCCTGAGATGCACACTACCACATAAAAAAGTATGATAAGAGTGTCATACCTACTGTACTATTAAGTGTGACAGTACGCGGCTCGGGACACAGCCTATGTGTAAGCTCACATTTGCTAAGTGATGGCAAACACGCAATTTAGTTAAATGTTTGTGCGTGCAGGCAGAGTTGAGCGCATAAAGATAAGAGATTTTACTCATAAATGTTTCACTGCGTGCTCAGAATTTTGGCACAACATAACACTATATATTTTATGAAAGAAGGTGCGGCCCGTATAAAATCCAATCTCGGACTTTGGACGTGCAGGTACAAGTGCTTCCTTTCCAACGTACAATAAATGCGTCATAAAATATTAGCTGAAAATATTGGGCAAATCCAAGCATCGGTCTAATGCTGATGACTTAAAAATTCAGATTCCGATATGATTCTGATATAATCGTGCAACCCCACGTTATACAGCACTTTAAATATGCTTATTTATGACATTTTCAGGTGTATGGTATTTCTAACGAGAGTAAGGTAACGAGAGTAAGGTAACGAAAGCTTGTACTAAAGTTCAGACACTAAAACACCAGTTTTAAAATAAAAACCTGCACTTCTATACGCCTATACTTTCACACTTACACACCTTCAGACACACACTCAAAACGAATAGAGCTTGAGAGACCAACAACCAGCCCTTTCACATATACAAATAGGGGCGGTTTAATAAATTCTCAATATTTCTTTCGCTTCATCCGCTCCTATCGTGCAGTCCAGCCTGTAAGTCATGCTGCTGGCAGCACAGGCGAGAGAAACCCTCCATTTTTACATGACTTGGCTCCGTTTCCTTCAAGGGGCTAAATGAGATTTGAGACTTGTTCCTTGCACAGGAGTGAGTTAGTGTGAGGGCGCTAACGCTGAGGTAATGCTTCAGCAGATTAGCTCTGAAGCTAATCGGATCCGCCTTATAGGCTGCCGTAAATGCAACGTCTCACGGGGCAGAGAGAGAGAGAGAGAGAGAGAGAGAGAGAGAGAGGAGGAGCGCTGGCTCGCACCACATTAAAAGCTGCTGCTTGTTCATGTAACTGAAATTTTGGGAGTGTGTAACTGAAATTTGGGGTGTGTATGCCACTTTTTGTTCTGCTGCCAGAGTCACATGTGTGTGTGTGATGAGAACGCAGCGGTGCCGCATACAAGCCCCTGTAGGGGAGTTTTACTGTGCCGCCCCACCCAGCCCCAGCGTTCTCATTCACACTGTTGTGGGCTTTAACGCGAGGGAAATCACACTTGTTTCTTGACATTTCCATGGTGTTTATTTTGCCAACATCAATAATGACTAAAGGGTTGGAAAGGTGGCTTTTGGGTTCTTAAAAAAAAAAAAAAGGAGAAATATACACTGTGAAGCAAAAAGGGCATCTCTGTACCTTTGCCTGTTATTGTGAATCAGCAAATGAAAAAGAGGACACTTGGTAGCTGGTCGCTGGGGTTGGGGGGGTGTATGTGGCACCATGGCCATGTTTCTTCACCCTCGCCCTACTCACTTCTACTCGCTTTTCATATTCGAGTAGTGGGAGGACAAAGTAACTAGATTAGGAAAGCCCCAGCAAAACGCAACGCAAATCCAATATAAGAATGTTTGAGGTTGAGGTAGAACGAAATCCCAGAGAATTTTAGAATCGCGGCTTCAAAAAGGGGACATGTCTGGACATCTGGTCATCCCACCTATCTTCAAAATCTGTTGGATTAGAACTAAATTTGCAACTAAGTGATATTGTTCACCACACCTTAAACTTGTCGCGACAATAGATTGCAAAACCTCAAAACTGTCTTGGAAAATTTGCCTGGAACAATGACGATGCAATTGTCAACATGTCCATGCAAAAGAGCTGCACTTTTTGGGAAGTAGTAATTGCAATACAATTTAACAATGACCAATAAAGCATTCAACTGTTTGTGAATCTGGTCATAAATTGACATTTTAGTGTTCACTGTTATTATTGTATTGCTAATTGACACTTCACAAAATACTGAACCTACAGATTTACTGTTTACTGCACATATAATTCTGAAAACACTTTGAAAATAAGCTAACATTTGTAGAAATTATGGGCAGAGCTACAGGGTTTAATTTTTAAGGGGTGAAATGGAGGGTTATGCACTTCATTAGGAGATGTTCTTGGCTTTTCTAACTGGTCCAACAGAGCAGCATTATGTATACTTCAAATGAACAGGGGTGCGTTCCCCAAAAGCATAGTTGCTATATTATATAACTATGTTAGCAACACTACTGTACACTATGTTAGTTGCTGACGTAGTTAGCAACTATGCTTTTGGGAAACGCACCCCTGATCGAAGCTGTGTATTTAAGGTTTGTGAAAATCTAAGCAGCACTGCCCACTAGTGGAGTTACAAAATTCTAGAGTTACAAAACTGTCAGCAAGGATGTACTGTTAAGAGATGACCTCGGAGATTAAATCATTAAACCTTACATTATTCAGGTTTATTTAAGGACTCTTAAGTGATGAGAAAATCTCAGAACATGTGTGGTCCATGACAGAGTGTCCGCCGTGACTCTTACTGTGAAAATCTGTCTTGCTTTGGACAGTTTTAATTAAACCTTAACTTCCTTATCAACAGATCTAAATGTGAGATGCGTCTCAAAAAGAAAAGTACATTTTTGTGTGTGTGTTTGTGAGGGTGGGTGTGTGAAGGACTGGTGACTCATTCAATGACTCAAAGAGAAGCTTTTAGTGTGGAAGATTTTTATAGTTTCTGTGGGTGTTGACTTTTTAGTTCTCTGGGATAAAAAACAAATGTGAGAAATCTATTTTAGTTTCCCCTTGTGCGTTCCAATTTCAGGGATGAGTGTGATGTGGCCAATTTGATCTCTACCACACCTCCTGAAGATTAAGCCAAAAAAAAAGCCCATACAAAGCCAAGCCATGCAGTCCACAGCCAGTTAAAAGTTCAGCAACAACATATCTCACACACACACACAAAGACATTTCCATAGGAGCCAGACCAAACCTTCACGGTTTATAAAAGACAGACGTAAATCAGGAGGGAGGAGAGACAAAATTAAAATGAAATAAGACAATAAAGAGGGTGGCAGCGGGATCCGAAACCCGGAACACATAAATAAAGAACGATGGATGAGATGAATGACCATAACGTACAGCAAAATACTGAAATAACTGTATTCAATTTGTGTGTCTGAGATAGAAAGAAATGGTATGGATTTGAAAAACAATATACCTAGGCATGTCCGAATCAAGAAACTGTCTGTAAAAACACAAAACAACATTCCGTTAGTGGGCTCGAGGGCAGATGGGTCAGAAGTAAAAAGTCCTCCATGATGTCACTGACGTGGCTCATTGCAGAGGCTCAGCCGTGTCCTAAGTGTACAGTTACAGTGGCCATCTTGATTGAAAGTGGGGCGGCCATTTTGTTTCACAGTTTTTTAAAAAATGCACACACACATAATAAGAACAAACGGCTAAGGCCTCTGCAAACGGGATCAGTTGTTATTAGCTTAGCTTTTGCTTTTGTTGTGATGCATGAATCCCAGTTTGAGGCATGAAAGTATGTTGGAAAGTATGCGAAGAGACTGTTAGAGCGCTGTGGTTACACCAAAAGAGAGGAGGTCACTGCTGAAGGGATTTAAAAACATTTGTTTTAAACATATAGTAGGGACTTAAAACATTTGAAAGGGATTAATGTCACTTTTTTAATAGGAGACTTATGAATGTGTGTTAAAATTTAATTAGCAAAAGGTTTATTTGTATCTTACGGCATGTGACATAGATATGCAATGTCAATGTATGTCAAAGTTAAAGTGATGGCACAGTGAAAGCCAATGATATCAAGAGCGTTATATTCTGACATGAAAAATGATCATACAGGTTTTTGCTTTTGGTTTAAAGTCATGCTATGAAGTATTATCAGCTCATGTAAGAAACTATTCTTGCAAATTTTATATTTCTGGTAACATAAAGGCATTATCTCTCTTGTTAATCAAGGAGTGGTGTTAGTACGTGATTTTGTAATGTGAACCCTGCATGAGATTCAACTCTTACGACTAAAATCTTTAAAGAGGAATTCTTAAAAAGGTAGTGCATGCAGATCATGACCATGCAGTGATTTGAACTTTATCGTCAGAGTGGTCAGCAGGCAATTAGTAGAGTCTGAGCGATGGAAGGTGGATGAGGCAGGATGGAGAGAGTTAATGAATGAATGAACAGGAATGACACAAAGTCACACAGCCAGCAAGGAGGTGAACTAGAGAACCTTCACTATATCGGTTACATTAAATGCCACTGGGGAGAAAAGCATTCTTTAGGATTTGGGCATTTTTCAATACATGTGACCTCCTACATCTAGACTGAACCACATTCTGTCTTGCAAATGAGCTTCTAATAAATGAGTAACACTTGCAGGGAAAGAAAGAAACATGACCGAAAAAGTAAAAGTGCATCAAGCAGCAGAGGTGTCCAGTGCTTCACGAGCATCCTGACCCATAATGCTTTGGTTATGGGTCAGGACCGTCATACGCCGGGGTCCAGTGTAGATCAAGCCGCTGTGGTTTTGCATTACATGCATTTTGAAAGGAGAAGTGTGAAAACCAGTGTGTGTTGCTTGCACTGAGGCAAAGTAAGTCTTCTACCGACTCCTGAATCCTCCCAAACCAAGCTATCTCTAGTCTGGCAGGTACAAACGTCATGCACTAAATTATGGTGTGGTTTTGTCTTTCTCTTTTGGGATACTCGTGGTGCAGGCATTTTGCAATTCTGAAGCTTTACTTCGAGTCAGGTTTTTAGGAGGCCGTCGGTTCGTGTCTTGCATTGACTAATTTCTTTTAAGCTAAAAAGACATCCTCTTAAAGTCACCCCTTTTAAGTTTTACAGCATGCTGCTTTGACGGGTCTCTAGCTCCTGCTATGGGATTAAATGACACAGTTAAATTGAAAAGACAGAGGTGTATAAAGCAGTGCACTGCATGTAGGTAAATCTCTGCTTGGCTTTTGAAGAGAGGGGGCAGCACTCACTCATACAAATCCCTTAGTAAAGAACTGCGCTTAAAAGGTGTCTAAGGTGTAGAGTCATTGTGCACACACTTTATAACTGCAGAAAAGTCAGTTTCCCTGTTCAATGTTTCAGCCTCAGTGCATATAGGTGAGTTGACTTGTTTGCATTAAATTTAATAGCAGTAGCAGTTACAGTATTAAGCCAGAAAGGAGAGCTGATTAAGATGTGGCAAAGAAATTATGCATGCCATCAGATTTTACAACAAAATCTAGCCGGAGTGCTGAGAGAAACCTTTCCATCTTAAGCAAAGGGCGTAGCAGGGCAACAGTAAAAAGAGGTTTCATGATATTTTTACTATAAAATTAAATATCTTAAAGGAGCTACATGTAAGATTGTGGCCAAAACTGGTACTGCAGTCAAATTCATAATACTGCAGCATGTTTTGTTGTTACCTCCCACTGCTCCCCAGACTCGAGGTTGCCAGATGGGTTGGCGGATCCTGCAAGAACCGATCTACAAAGAGCTACAATGGCAAGCGACGAGTCCTACACTCTAAGTTGATCGTCTGTTGATCATATAATGCTTGATTATTTGTGAAGTAGCTATTTACGTATAGCATAAATTAGCTACTTGACGATAAGAGAGGAAGAATGTAAATTCTTCTCCGCTTTCAGCTGTTTCCATCTTTCAAATGCATCTCCAATGCTCATCCTCGTTTTGTTCCTTTTTTGGTAAAGCTGTTTTTGAATCATAGCGAGGCCTTTTAGTTTTAATAACGTCAGACATTTGTCATCCAGAATGCTTGTAGCTGCAGCTCAGTGGTAACTGGCACCCCGGATGGCGAAATGCTACTGACTTCATGACTGGCCGATAGCGGTGGGTGGCGCTACAGGCCAAAACACAAAATCAAAACAAACACGGTTTACGGGGTGTAAATTAAATTTTAAATGTGAATATTCTGGCTGTACTTATTTTGTCAGTGAGATCAGTATTTCAAATTAATATGATTCCTTAATCTCTGCTGACATATTAGGTTCATTTTATGATTACTTGCCATACATTTCTTACATATAGCTCCTTTAAACATACATCTATCTGGTTGAACCACTAGACTAGTAAGGTCTGTAAACCTGCCTGTCATCTGGAGAGGGTCGGATGTATCCCGCAGACAGAATGTTGAGAGAGAGGATGTTGGGGTCGATGATAGTCTCGTCCGCTTCAGGTGTGCTCCGGATACGGCCTGGAGAGTAAAAAGGTGCCTAAGTGCCCTGAGCTTATAGTTCAGACACTAATGCTTATATTTGTATTTTGTGATTTAAGATGATAGCGGGACGTTGGAGAAACGCACCTACAACCAGCTCACGAACATCCTTCCACTCGATATCGCCCCCTGTCTCATGCACTATAGTGACTTTTATTCTTCTTTGTATTCCCTGTAATGAGAAAACAAAACATAAGGATGCTGCATTGCAGAGTGACTAAAGGCACTTTGATAAAGTTCAGGAACAGAGTTCCGGGTTCTAAGTTCTTAGGTTGTATAGGTATTGAGCTTTTTTCGGCTTATTCGATATGTTGCTTTCACACTGCACATGTGGGAGGGAAGTTTTTATGGAAAATTACTAATGTTTTCTAATTAAAACTCATTAATATCAATTCTGCACATTCATGTCAAGACTTCTTTCTCATGACCTATTCAGGCTGCGACTCACTGTATGACCTGCACTCCCATTAATAATGTGTCTATTTTTCATTTGTGTATTCTTAGATGACTTTTTCTCTATTCTAATTCTATATTCTATATTCTCAATGTTTTAAACCTTTTTAGCACCAATCATCAAAGCAAATTCCTTGAATATGAAAATGTACTTGGCAAAAAATTTCTAATTCTAATTCACGTCATCTGACCATTTTCAGTTGTATGCTCTTGGATCTATCGTCACAAATGTCTGCGTTTTCATGGCAGCACCATGTTGTGTTGTAAACTGCTACAAAAGCTCCTGGTTAATCAAAAACTACCTACCCTATAGACTAAAAATGGCTCAGGAACTAGCTACCAGGAACCACAACTTCTGCTTCCTGCTAAAAAGTTAATATGGTGGGAAATCATACTGATGATACAGACAGAAGAACAGACCTGGTGTAAAAGGAAGGTGCCGTGGCAGGGCATTCCGCCTCTATGGTCCACTGCTGCAGGGATGTAGCTGTGAAAGGGAAACACATCGTAAAGCAGCAGCCAGTTTTTACTGACCCATTAGTGCTATTTCTGAATCTGCAAACAGTAATCAGTCCTCAAAATCTATCATTCATGAACTTGCAGTTTCGCAGATATGATGACTGCGATTTATAGATTCGGGCTGATCATCATAATACAACCATTTGTCTAGTTTTACATTAACAGCTCCAGGAGCTGCTCTAAATTGATTTTTGAACAGCTTAAAGGGCAGAAAAACTCACTCTCCATTGGCCTCCAGCTCACAGATCTCAAAGAGCACCATCAGATCATATTTACAGTGGCAGGGCCCGGCTGAGGGACGGGCGAGCGTAGTCAGCTTTGTTGCAGGTACTGTATAAAAGAGAGAGCAGCAGAGAAAGAGAGAGGTGGTAGGAGTTAGCTTTTCGTTCCTGTAACAGGCGGAGGCCTATGGGTCTTTATTCACTCACAAGCTGGAAGAGAGGAATCTGGCTTTAGAGGTGGAGGGAAAAGCAGAGAAATATCACAATGCAACTGGAAGAAAACAGGACAGGAGTTAGAAAAAGGGAAGAAAAGGAGATTGTGAATCCAGCAGAGGGGGAAATTTGTTTTCGGTTTATATGAAGTCATGAAGTCAATAATCCCATCACATCTGCAGTTTTTCATGCAGTAAATGCTCACTGAAGAACGCTTATCTAGGCTCTAAATCTGCATGGAGACCTTGAAAAATCAGTGCTGCACACGCAATGTTATTCTTTAAAGCAAACCATCATAACATGAAAAATCAACAATAATATTAATACCCTGCAGATGTCAAGGGACTACTGTACCAACCTAAGATCAACCCAAGTGAAACACACACACACATACTGTACACACTTCATCCATGCATCATAGACTCAGGAGAACACACACAAATCACTCACAAACTAGGAGCATATATAAAAGTCTGTATGTCCGATTATTGAGGTGCTGAAACACACACATTTGGACACACACACGTAATCCACCAGCCTGAGGAGAGTCCCTGTAACCAAATATCAGTACAGAGCTACTTGGTGTTGCAATCGAAATATAAAATGGTTTTTGTCAATATTCAAACACTGTGAAAAATTTATATTCAAACTATAATTATAACTATGATGTATGAACCATTCCAATTTAATGATTTTTTTTTTGAACTAGTGGAAGACAACAGGAAGGTTACACATCTTTGAGGTGGCTCCAAAGTGCGCAACATAGCGCCAATATGGTGTTAATTTGGTTGTGTGCAACATAGCGCGAACAAGACGTAGGGTGGGAGCGTGTGCGATATTGACCGCATGCTCTCGCTGTTCTCCGTGCATCGTGTGTGTGTGTGTGAGAGTGTGTAGCGAGTTTACATTTCTTCTCTTTTAACCAAATCAAACATTCGCGAGCAACATCTCGTCTTTACATCTTTACGCAACAGTGAATCATGGAGCCTCTCGATAGTTTCCAGAAGCAAGTAAATACTATCAGCACACGAGATTTACAGCAGAACTTTAACAGTAGAACCAATTAAAATGTAGAAAATCGATATTTGAATCGACTCTGAATCGATTCAGAACAGTGAAAATCCAGCATCGTGATGTATTTAAGAATCCGATATTGTCTGTTCGAGTAATCGTTACAAATATATTATATATGAAATTATTCATTCATAATTCAGTCTCCAGCCAAATGTGATGAGCATAAAGGCATTAGATTAAATCAGATCAGATTTGCTGGTTTCAGAGATTTTCCTCAGACCTCGAACACACATAAAGCATTACAGACCCGGCTTCTGCGCTTTAATTACTGAACAGATAGACAGGGGCGGGGCAGGCAGCTTGGCTTGCTCCTCCCTCTCGAGGAGGAAGGCAGCAGCCACGCCCGCTGCATTGAGGGCGTGTCCGGACAGGGAGTCCACCAGCGCCCCGTTGAAGACCTCTGGCACCAGGTAGCGAATCAGGTCCAAGGTTTTCTCCCGGTCAGGCGGGGGGTCGCTGTCTGCCGCTACAAGCCCACCCACAACGACACAAAACTCAATTCACCCCGACAGGGGACACAACTGACAACAAACCAGCAATGCAAATGCAGAAGAATAAAGCTACGGACGTGACAAGCAATATACCAAAAAACACTGAAAGCTGAAATTCATGTTGTGCGTCTGTATTATAGTGCAAATGACAGATTACTGTTCTCACCTGGTTTGGACAAAGGCATGACCCTGGGAAACTGTCTTCTGCACGGACGTAATGGGCTGGAAAGAGATGGAAAAAAAAAATTCTACTTTTTACATTTGCACTATTGTTATTAAAGATACTGTTATTATTTACTAGATTGTCTATCTAGAGTTGTTCATATTGAACTGCCACAGATCTTATGCACATTTAATGCAAAAAGACAATTCTAGGATCATAACTGTAGCCTGAATACCGCATGTAACTTAAATTTGTCTCTTTGTCTACCTCTAGATCAAAGTTTATATTTTTGAGTCTATTTATATATTGCTAATTGTATGTGCCTTATATGTTCCTTATACTCAGTTAAACTTGAGCTACGTCGGCTTGTCTCTCTGTATACTTGTATATAGCTGAGATGTCAAGGTTTACTTTAACTACTGTGACTGACTATTTTATGCATTTTACATTTCAACTTTGCCTGTTTTATATTAATGTGCTGTTTATGGTATTTATCCTTTTTGCATTTCCACTGAGTTTATGCACCATTTATGGTATTTTGTTCTTTTTACATTTGCACTGAATTTATACTCAATTAGTGGTATTTTTATCCTTTTTATTTATCAAGTTTATGTGCTGTGTCATGCTACATGTCCAATGATTAGCCCTTTTACACTGAATGTTTAATATTTCGCAAAAGCCTAAGCACACACAATATGCACTTCCTGTTTTTAAGCGCTAGATTTCTTCAAAGCCAACACATGTCGTTAAAAAGAAATCTAGTGAAATCCATAATGAGGTTAAGCCGCACCTGGAGACACGTTACAGCGCGAGGAGATCAAAATTGAGAACGGCCAAAATGCGTTAATTATTTGAATAACTGGGTGTCAACATGTTTAGAGAAAACTCTACACCAGGGGTGCAATGCAGGTGGTCCGTGACATGCAATCCAGTTTCACTACAAAAAAAAAAACCTTTTTATTTTCCATTCATTCATTATCTGAACCGCTTAATCCAACTGGGGTTGTGGGAGGGCCTACCTTATAGTCGCCAATTAACCTATATCGTATGCCTTTGGACTGTGGGAGGAAACCGGAGCACCCGGAGAAAACACATGCAAACACGGGGAAAGCATGAAAATTCCAAACAGAAAGGCCCTATGGCCGTCCCTGGGGACGCTAACCACTGCGCCACCATGCCGCCAACTTTTAATTAATTTTTTTTTTAAATTCCGGATGATTTAGGCATCTTTATGAAAAATGAATTTAATATATATTAAAAAATAATAGAAAAAACCTCCCCTCGCCTCTCGACACACAGTGGGCCACAGACTACTGCTTGGTGAATGGTGGTCCCTGGGGCAGAACCAGTTGAAATCCTCTGCTCTAGACAGACACTTATTCTCTACGACTCTAAGATAAAAAGGGAGAACAAAATAAAAGTTGGACATCATGACAAATCTGAGTCATCTACCTGATGAGGTCCTTGCACAGGGGAGGGAAAGGTTGCTTCTGATAATGACCAAACACTTCAAACACAATTGGTTGGGTCTTTATATACTCCACAAATGATTTGGTGACCTCCACGGCAATCTGAAGAGCAAGAAAAACAAAATCTTACTCATCTATGATTAAATTATGCACGGAGCACAGAATCACAAGCCGTCAAGAGTAAAGTGAATCTTACATTCTGGACATGGTAGAAACCCAGCGGTGGACCTCGTCCAGTGTTCTTCAATGGCTCTGTGGAAAACGCCTCGTCGTGCCGATGAATAAAACTGGAAAAGAGATGACGAAAAGATTATAAATTAAACAGTGTGGACAGTCATGACCATTATGACAAAAAGCCTGTTAAAGGAACAGAGGATTTTGTGACTAAAAACTTCAAGATCTCAAGATTCAAGATTCCCGTGATCCGCTGACAAGATGCACTTACTTAAACTGGCAAAAGATGTCTGCGTATTCTGCAGAGATGCTGGAAGCTTGAAGCACGGTGACCCTGAATGTGAATACCTCCCCTATCCTCAGGTGATCCAGGGCTCCATCCAAAACACCATCCAGACCCGATTTCGCAGGGTTTTCTATGTCATCTGGGTTAGCTACAGAGAATCAGACGATACATATGTATGACTGCAATTCTAAAACCAAATTCAGTGTCAAATATTTGAAAGGAAATTCTAAATACTAGTGCTTAAAGCATACAGGCTACATCATTTATTAGCTCTTTACCTGCGCAGGTGTTGTTGTTGACCTCATCTGCAGACGGCATTTCTGCGTTCTGACCCTCACCTTCCACGATCCGTAATTCCTCTTGGGAATGTGAAGTACGGGACAGGCTGGCTGAGCAGGACTCGGACTGGAACTAAACATGAAGCTGGTTTAGGTTTAGGCTGAAACTTTAACACACATTTGGACAGTCGAGTGCTGGAAGAGAACTATAATAAGCACTTCCCTACAGCTTCCGTGGACTTGAATGGACTCTGCTGGTTTGAGCAGTAAATCATTCTGATTGGACAACCCTCGTTTGACCGATCTGAATGATGGCTCACAGTTTTTTACCTTCTCAAACTGCTGGTCTTCAAAGGAGATCTTGGCGGTTCCGGATTGCCGCACGCCAGATCCGTAATCGGGCGCTTCCTCATCGGCTGGAGGAAAAACCAGAGAGCCTTCACTTCACTTCCTCACGAAGTCACACACGCCGTGTCCTTCAAATACCCACACCCGCCAGCCCCACAAACCCCACACCTTCCAGAGGATGTCTCTAAAACTAATTCTAGTTCCCAAAGCAGGCGAGAAGCTAACAAAATTAATGACACTACTAACTTTACTTTTTGAGAATTTGTCAGTATCAGATCTACTTTTAACACATTGTAGCTTTCCAGTAATAAAAGTGATGTAGGGAATATGCACATAAAAGGCTATTATTAATCAAAACCAGTTGTTTTTTTGATTGGCGTTGAATTCACAAAAGTGGCACCTGATGTGCGCGGCGCACATTTATTGCATCACAGCATGCTCTTGGCAGCTGTGAGAAGGAGTCGGGGGATGGAATCTACCTTAGCAAAGATGGAAGCAATAAGTAGCTAACTATTGTATTAAAACAGGAGCTGGACTGTAGCTTGGCTACTTTAAATCATAATCAAAACTGCTAATTACACTGCTAATTTGGATTACACAAAGACGGGCGGCCATTGGCGGCCAATTCCGATATGATTTCAGATTGCTTTTTTTAAAGTCATCGGCATCGGACCAATGCTTAGATTTGCTCAATATTTTCAGCCGATATTTTATGACGCATTTATTGAACGTCAGAAAGGTAGCACTGGTGCCAGGCATGTTCATTGTCCGAGGTGGGATTTTATACGACCCACGCCTTCTGTCATAAAATATATAGCATTAATTTGTGCCAACACAATGGGATGTTCGCGAGCAAAGTTTCTTGTCTTTACGCACTCAACTCTGCCTGCATGCGCGAAAATGTTTTAAACTAAATTGCGTGTTTGCCTCACTTTGCCGACTATGCCTCCCTCATTCATCTGCATTGGTAACATATCGGCATCGGCGAATAATTCCCAAATCGCGCGTCCCTACTTAGATTCACAGCATTTCCCCCAACACTGACCAGCACTGACGTTAGAAGACGGTAAATCAGCTCCACTGTTCAAGAGACTAAAAATGTAAAATGATATCTTTGTCTAGTGACCATCTAAGATAAGTTTGTTGTGTTAAGCAGCTTTACTGTAAAGAATTTTCTTCAAAATAAGTTTCTGTCCCAATCTTACCTGATATCGCCTGTACAGCTACTCGCAGAAAGCCCTTGACCTCTCCTTTCTCGCTGACGATGGCGACTCGATGCACCAGCGGTACAGGATACAGCAAGTTACTCAGATAAACAAAGGCCCTGTTAGGGGGGGGACAGAATCGTAAGAGAGGAATGACGAAATAGAAATGTGTCCTGCAACCACACAACTGGAGCCTCGATAGAACAAACAAGCACAACACCGAGCTGCAAAGCAACCAACTAAACAGGGACTGCAATGACCCTCGATATGACTGTCCCTCACTGGACAGCTTGAGTACATTATCCCTCTTAATTTCGTATTTAATTAAGGCTGTTTGGTAGGTTTAAGGAGCACGGATTAGGAGTGAAACTAAACTCTTATTGTATTAGGATAAACATGTGTGCAAGGTGGTTACAATATTTCAAATATTAATAATAATGTGTGTGAGAGGGATGTTAGTGAATGCGTGAATGTGAATCTGTGTGAATATAATACTCGTTATTAGGGATGCGCCGATCGAGCTTTTTCAGTTCCGTTACCTATACTGATACTTGGGCTTTGGGTACTGGCCGATCCCGAGTACCGATCCGATACCAGTTTTTAATTAATAAGCTGTGTATTTCTATGTGAGGAGGAGACTGAGATTGTTCTGTTACACTTAAGGAAATACTGTTTTCCAAACGAAAACAATCTAATAATACTTACACACCCATATGTATATGCTAAATTATTTACTATTAAAATAATATCTCAAAATTTTTTTGTTTAAACACAGTTATGTAATTTTCTGAGGGTCCCTAATCCTGCGGCAGTAAAACCATCAGGAACACAGAGATTGCGAGCGAGAGCTGGTGTTGTTAAGGAAATTGAAGTGTAATCAGTGATTTGCTTTTGGGGTTGTAGTGTGTTGCGTTGCTCGTTCTGCTCATTGTCATATCAATATGTAGAAATTAGTGTGAATGTCGAACAATAAACCAGCTTTACCGCAGTGCCACTTCCCATGCATAATTGTGTGCATACACAAATGTAAAAAACCTACATTTTAATTGAGTAGATTAGCCCAATGTCACCAATACCTGATCCAGCTATTTGAGTTTTCGGAACGATATCTGATCAGTGCATCCCTACTGATTATTTTTACATAGGGGTTTTCAGGAGAAGTACTAGGCCTGGTATTCACAAAACATCTCACAACTTAGATTTTTCCCAGAAAGAGAAGAAAACCCAGAACCCAAAATTGGTTACTTACAGTACATGTGTCTGTTTAGCATTTTTACAGTTGGTATTTGCTTATTGCAGCGCAATACTGGATTACAGACATAAAGACAATTGAGATCCCCGACATTGATTGTCCAGTGCAGTTTGTCAATGTAACACATCCATGACCCCCACCCCCACCCCCCCAAAAAACCCATGGAGAGTAGACATTTAAGGGGAAAGGTGTGGTCAGTGAAGGAAAAAAAAACAGAAGACAAGATTGGTGAGGTGCAACAAAGGCATGCTCAGGACCAAAAAAAGGAACGAAAATATTGTGACCCGACTCTGAGATTAAAGAGGCAAATAAAACACATCAAGCGCCCTTCAGCCCCACTGCTATAAGACAGTGCCAGCCTTAAACATAACACCAAAAAATGAACAATAAGAAGCCATACAAGTCTGAAATGTGCGACAAGTGCAGCTCAACTAAAAAAGGAAAAGTGAGCGTGAGCCAGTCCATCAAAAAGCCGTTGTGTCAAACTTGACAAAAATATGTGTGAAATTAACAAAATCTGGCATGCCTAGAAGAGACAGCTGTTCTAGAAACCAGCTCTTTCATCTTGAGATATGGGAGTATGGGTCCTGGAGTAAAACTGATTCTAAGAAACCAATTACTGAGCCACCAGTTTGATTGAGTTCATCGTTTGATGTCATTAATCAGAAATTCATGCCAAGTAACGGAAAATCTTGTTTGTTTCTGTATTAGACAAACAAAAGTCTGATATGCACGTGTCTGGGTCATACTTCAAAGCCGCTCGACCTCCTTTGAAGAAGCACTAGGTGATGCAGTGCAGGAAAAAAGCTGTGACACAGTCCTTGGCACAAAGCACAATGTAGTTTCGGTCAAGCCAATCACTGCCATACCGTGGTAATCTCTACTGGTTCTAATGTAAGTGTATATATGCTAGAAAAAACATCTCTGAAACAGTATTCCCCCAAGAATGGATCGTGCTGAATGGCCAAGGTGTGTGTTCACGCAGTTCAGATGGGCGTTAAATGTATGGCGATGAGAGAAGACAGGTTTGAGGCCCCAAAATGTCTACCAAATTCAGGGTTGTGAAAAATACATAGTGATGTCGCACCTCAGTAGTCTTTATTCATCTCCATGTGCATGTGTACTGTAGAATAGCAAACTAAAAGCTGTATCATTTAGGGCTGGGTGATATGGCCTAAAAGTAATGTTGTGATATTTTTAAGCTATATCTTGATATATTGTCTCTTTCTGGGAGAGAACTACATTTCCCACAATCCCCCACGCATGACTCGGAACTGCGCCACAATAATTTGATGGACGCGCTTCTGGAATAAATACTGAAAATATCAAGTAAATAGCTGTATTGTGAGTAGAACGCTGGTTGTTATTTATCAGCTAAAACAAAATACTGAAGTGTTTTGCGAATGCTGGACGGTCAAATGTCGCGAGTGCTCACACACACAGCGCGAATGTCTTTTATGCGTTTTTACGCATTTAGTGATTACTTCTGTTTATGTGCACAGAATAAGTCATGCAAATCACCCACTTCCATCTCCAATTAAGGTCCCTGAAATTGCATGGATTTTCGCTTCTCTCTCTGCGTGCTCGCTTCCCTCCGCTTCCGCTACAAAACGTGCATGTGCTAGGAGAGTTTTCTGTATGGGTGGGGGAGTCAGATGTCTGTATTGAGAGGGCAGAGAAGCCAAACTTGGAAGTGAAGTACTTTCTGTCTGTTTAACATTAACGTGAGGATTTGTACTCAATATTTACGATAGTCATTTACTAAATCATTTACTACATGGAACAAGCCAAGATATATTGAGAATATATTTGACACAACGGAGACTCCATTTGCCAGTGGTGCTCAGTTTCCGAGGGCTGAAGTCGGAATTGCATGCGCCCATTTCTCGGATATCCGACCAAATATCTTGGAGCATCCCGAATTCAGAATCCAAGATGGCTTCTCAGTGTAAAGACTAATAAATGCTTCGATTTTTTACATTTTTAGTGTTGTTTGTGTCTTACTTGATCAGCTGCGTTGTTATGTGTCGTTTATCAAGTACTGATGCTAAATTGGCTGGTCGATGTTTCTAAAAATAAATGACTAGCTTTACTCAGCCAAACAGAAAAGGGAACAGGATCAGTAACTTGAGACAGAAAATTCTGATAAAAAGGTATTTAAAAAATTATAAAAATCTTCTATCTGAGTGCAAGTCTCCTGTGGCAAATGGAATGCATCCAATTTGGTTTTCACTGTTTTTTAAGCGGATGTGACGTAATCTCGTCAACCGAATCTCTGTTCCAGTGGCAAAAAAAATCTTCAATCAGGAGAAAACATAAAGATTGTCATTCCTTATTTTGGTCACATTAAAGCTAACATTCCCTATTTTTGCCACAAGGGGAACTGTGCTGCTACTTTTCGTGTGGTTTAGTCCATTCATGATGCAAGCTTAACCTTAATTCAGCAGCTCGCAGTGTAACCCCTATAATCAACTATAATCCGAAGAAAAACCTATTAACATTCTTTAAAATTTTTCACTTTTAAACTTCTTACCTGTTTATTTCTTTCTACATTTTAGCACACTTTTAGCACACAGCTATCACACAGGATTTGCTCATCCAATTAGGAAATGCAGTGTCTGGATATGAGTTGCAAAACGTGCTAGATGCATGAAAAACACATAGGGTTTTACACACTTCAGTATCACTGCTATGTTGAGGGGTTAACAATCCCAAAAATATCCAGCAAGGAAAACCACTGTTGAAGGGATAACGTAAACTCTGCATGGTAACAGACGGGTTCCATTATCAACTTGCGTGGACTGCTAAAGTGTTGATGTTTGTGAGAGAGAGAGACAGACAGAGAGAGAGAGTGACAGAGATAGAAAGACAGATGTCCTGTGTCTCAGTGTGAAAGAGCTAGTTTCCTTTCCCAGCATGCTCCTGAAACCTCACCAACCTTCCCACTACACTGAACATAGGAGTGCGGTCGTAAAAGGGGTCGTCCGCCTCGCCGGCCCTTCCGCCAAGCCCCCTCTCATCATCCTCATCATCTTCATCATCTTCGTCCTCAAGCTCAGAGCACAGCTCATCTGACAAAAGCTCATCGCTGAAGTCCTCCGACTCGGCCCCGACCCCCCCGCGGAGCCGCGACTGGACCAGCTCGGTGGGTTCGGAGGTGGTGGTGGTGGGTTCAGAGGGGGTGGGGGAGGCTGTGAGGTCGCTGGCTTGCTCACTAAGGCATGAGGTGAATAGGGGGTTGCTGGTGTAGCCAAAGACACGGGAACCCAGTTAGTATGGGCCACACTGCCCAAGTAAGGGTTGGGTCACCTGGTTTAGTCACTCAGATTTCGAGCAGCCCAAACATCCACAACTGACAATTACTCAGCATGACAAGGCTAAAAATACACAGTGCGCACTATGAAAAAGGTCAACACAATAATATTTCACGAAGCCTAACCCATTTTAAGTTCAATAACAATAAAATATTGGATGCCACAATCTTGAGTGTTTGATTCAAATGCAAGGGGACTTTTATGTTCCTGAAGATGTTTTAGCTCTCATTCAAAAGACTTCTTCAGTTATAAAAAAATGACTCACACCATGGTTCACGTGACCCGAATGATCCATTTAGAATGAACAGTTATTTGTCATTTTGAACACAACACAGCACACCACACAGTACACCGCAACCCAATGTGACCGCTGCATTTGACCCATTCCTGAAGGAGCAGTGGGCAGCTGATGGGCATGGCCCGAGGAGCAGTGCTTGGGGATGGTACCTTTCTCATGAGTACCTCAGTGTCACCTTAACCGATCCGGGACTTGAACCGATGACCCTCCGATCACAGGGCCAACTCCATAAATGAGTTAACAACTCTCAGAACCACCCCTTGAGTGACTGTTGGTCGTTGTGAGCACAGCACAGCACAGCACACAGTGCACCACAACCAAACGTGACCTCTGCATTTGACCCATCCCTGAAGAAGCAGTGGGCAGCTGAAATAGGCGGCAGTGCTTGGAGACGACACCTTGCTCATGAGTACCTCAGCGGTACCTTTCCCAGTTCAGCATTCGAACTGGTGACCTTCTGATCACAGAGTGAACACCCTAACCGTTACGCTGCCCAAAGCAGAACTGAAGAAGCTCTTTGGATGAGGGTTGAAATACCTTTAAGAACCTTAAAGAAGTCCAGTTGCTTTCAACTCAAGCAATGAGAATCTACAGACAGTATTGATGACCCATATAATAATAAAAAATTGGAACTGGAGTTTTTAACTCATCGTTAACTACATGCATTCTGCAGTAGTCTGTAAAGACTAATATATTAATAATTCTAAAACTGAATTTTTTGCCTTCTCACTAACTCACTAATGGTTCCAAGGTATCTGCCTTCAACCTGGCCAAGAAATCTGTTCTATTATAAAAGTGTGGAATAAGACAGTGCCAAAGCTCAGAAACTTTAATTAAAAGTAGAAGTAGTTTAGTATTCATTTACTAAATGGCGTATTAGAGGTCGACCGATATTGTTTGTTCAGGCCCGAAATCGATACCAATTATTGCTAGTTAACAGTGCCGATATTAACCGATATTTGGAACCTATATGCAAAAAAAGATACGAGAGTCTTTATTGTTTACAAATTCTTAAAACTTTTTACATTATTTTTATTTCACTTTAAATCATATTAAATAAATGTAAACATTTAGTTAAACATTGAGTTGAAACTTATATATTTTAGTATTCCAAATTAAGCAGCTTGTGGTGAAGAAAGCAAAGCTGCTTAGAGTGCTCTCCACTTAACTAGATCTCGTGTGACATATAGCCAACCAGAGACTGTTGTGGGCGGGACATTAAATGAAGCAGCGAGTCGAGAGAAAACAGCAGAAGAGACAGCAGTGGAGCCACAGTAGTGCACCTTGTAATTACTTAATATCAGTGATGGTCAAAATTAAACAGTGATACCGATAATCGGCAAAATACCTCATATTGGCTCCCGAAAATCGCCCCGGCTGATAATCGGTCGACCCTTAATACGTACAGAAACAATGATCACTTTTCATGAATACTGCATGTACCCTATCATTTTTTTAAGCAGGCACATTTGTGCATGATATAATGTATGACACAGCAATGGTGGTCCTGCTCATTTTTTTTATTTGTTTGTTTTTGTCCTGCTTTGTCTTCACATGTTGCATATTTTAATCAGATATAATCATGTATGTTCAGCGAAAGGCAAACACACCAATGTGCGGTGAAGGTGGCCTCCATCACTAGGACCAGTGACAACTTTCAAATGCACCATCACTACTCACCTTCCGACCAGGCGGAACCATGGGAAGCGGTCGTAGAAGGGGTCACCTCCGGTCAGCACACTGTCGCAGTCCTCTATCGCGCTGCTGGGAACCTCTGCAGCTCGGTCGTACATCTCACGCATCAACTCCAAACGCTGCCTGCAGGGGGCGCCATTACACTGCATCATTCACACGCAGTGTGTCTTCCTGCCAGGGTTATTCTTACAGTATGGAGGACACATGGGCAATAATCCCAAGCTCTTATTGTATGTTTAAGATCACAACTAACATTAACATACAGCTCATAGGATATACGATTAATGTCCCACCTCCGACTTTGGACATGACTGGCATAAGTGCTACCTTTCCGACATACAATAAATGCGTCATAAAATATCAGTTGAAAATATTGGACTAGTCTAGGCAATGGGCTAATGCCAATGACTAAAAAAATCCCACAAACAATTATTGGCCGTTTCTAATATAATTTTGATATCATCATGCATCCCTAGTGTTAAGGGGACAGTACATGAACACAAATTTTTGAAAACAGAATTTCTAAAATAACTAAAATACCCAACAAGAACAAGGTTAGAGCGATTACAGTGCCCTGCTTTAAATATTTTTCAATATCACATTCCTACATAAATCACTCTAGCACGTACCTGAGCTTCTCCAGGGTCCAGTAGTGTGTGGCTCCATTCTTCTGGTCTTGAACCTCCACTGCCACAATGGTGCGAGGGAAGGGGCTTTTCTCACGGTCCTTTGCCACCTCAGTGGGCAGAAGGTCGGGTGGCAGCGGAGAGTAGAGGGTGTCAGTCAACAGGACAAACTGGAACTGAACCTATAGACACACATCATGAATTAACAGAAATGATGACAAAAGGATGATAAAAGGCATAAAAATGCAGAAATGTTTTTACAATGAGAGATACCGGATACATTTGTCAACATTAAAAAACATTTTTTACTCACTGACAATTTTACAGAGGACGGCAATGTGAGTCACAAGCTGCTAAATCTGCTAAATCTGTTAGTTTTTGGTTTTTGTTTCACGTATTGCATTTTTTGAGTAAAGTGAAAACATGTATGTTAAGGGGAAGAGAAACACAGAGCAGTGTGCAGCAATTGTTGCCCTGTATTTAGGTCTTACAGGTATAAAGCTTCAGGAAAGTATTTAATTGAATCACTGGTTCCCAAATGTTTTAGGGTCAGGCCGTCCTTTTATGTAATTTTCTATCCCCACCTACCCTTTAGGTAAGGATATTAAATAACCTAATGGTTTTTCTGATGGGTGGATAATCTGTTCAAAGTATCTAATGTTGAAAGGCCTGATTCATTTTTGCCACAAAACTCACAAAAAAATGGTTCCATAGATTATTATCAAGGAAAAAAAAAGTAAGGTCAGTGAGAGGATTCGGCAGTAATCAGGTAGTAGACAGATTTCTGTGACAATTCGATTTTGTGATCCAGGCTCAAGACTTACTCCAGCTCTTTTATGCTTTACAATGTATACATGTGAGCACACGATATGAACTATGCACATAATCCAAAAAGTAATTCGTGGACAAAGTTTAAACCTCGCAAAGCAATCCAATAATTGAGACTTTATTATTTAAAAATGTGATTCTTTTAAAACCTCAATAGAGTGGGATTTTAATTTTTTACATATTTTGTTAGGCTGTGTTTGAATATAGCCACTTAGATTATTATTATTATTATTATTATTATTATTATTATTATTATTATTATTATTAGTATTATTATTATATTATATCTGTTGTTTTTGCACTGTTAAAACTAGACAATGTCATCTCATCTCTCTGTATACTTAGCACAGTATATATGAATGACAATAAATAAATAAATAAATGAATAAATAAATAAATAAATATTACCTAAACTGCAAATAACAGCTCACAAGGGATTCTGCGTTACCAGAATTCCAGGTTCACTTCTGGTTATGAATTGCATTGAGTTTAACAAAGATTCATTTGATCACGGTGACTGTTTGTTTTATAGCAGCATACCAAGCTGTCTTTTTGGCCGACTGTGCCTTGATGTCGGACAAATTATGATTTTATCTGTAATTAATATTGAATTTATATGGCACCTTTGCAGGACTTCAAGCGATACTTAGATTTTTAGCAATTTCTGTGCATTGTGTAAAACTTCGTATTGGGTTCATCCATATAAACATTAATTTGAATGAGTCAGTTAAAAATTTATAAGATGTTGTTATTTTGAGGACTTTTCTTTCAATTAAATACGCATGAAATCACACGACTATAACTTGGTATTTTATTTATATAAGCGGTTGAGTTGGCATTGTGTTAGACTTTTAAAATCAACTTTCTTTGAAAAAAGAAAAAAGCAACAGTAAATTTTTATGACATTTATCCAGATTTGTCGTTGCTCGGTCTTGAAGTTGTCTTTATGCAATGTTTCTGTTTACCAATAAGATGACCTTTTACTTAAGTGCAAATTAATGAAATTCTACTTGCAAGAACTGAATTATTGAATATGAATTTTTGATGATATGAACTTCTTCAGTTTAAAAGTGACTGAGACACAAGCTCCCACCTTCTTCTTAAGCTCCACACTAATAGCATTTGCCTCTTTGAGAAAGATAAACGCCCCTGAAGGTCCCTGAAGTGAACTGGTGCACCTCCTTGGAAAGCCCACAGAGCCAGCGCTCTGTCTCCCTCTCGGTCCATTGCACTAAGAAGATAGGAAAGACATATTAGATGTAACTACACCAGAAAAAATTCTGATGACTGATACAAAAATAACCATATCTGTGCACAAGCATGACAACAAAAACAAAAACACTTCTGCTCACCTTCTTCCTCAGGTTCATCCTCTTCCTCAGCTGCTTCGAGGTAATAGCGATCAACCTGCTTCTGCAGAACCTCCAACACTCATAATCCTACAAAGCGTCCCACAGTTATTTGGTGTTGGGAAGTTGATAACTTGTACTTACTCTTCTTGTCTTCTTTCAGTAGCTTATCAGTGACTTTTAAAATGGGGCGTGGCTTACAAAATAACTACCTATGACAAAACATTGTTACAAAACCAGCACACAATCATTTTCATACGCGGTGTGCTCTGGGCAGCTGTGAGGGTTATTAATAGGAGGATCACGGTTCAACCAGCAAAGGCGGAGCATAAATAGCTCCAACGTAGTTAGCTACTTTTTCTCTGTAGCCCATAGTTTAACTTAGCTACTGTATTAAAAAAGTACTTAGCTGTAGCTTAGCTACTTTTAATCATTAGTAGCATGTTCCTTGGAAAGATATAGTTAAAAGTAGCTTCCACAACACTGTTTATACTGCGTGTTTGTGTATGCAGCGTGTGCAATAATTACTCATTTGAATGCATATATAGTCTCTGCTGTCAATCTGGGATAATTTACTCACTAGTCTCTGTTGCTCCAAAGATTGTTAGCCTCTTCTCTCCTTCGTGCTGATCCTCCAGCTCCTGCAGCTTTCATACAAATACACAGACAGAGAGACAGATGCAAAATGAGTAATTAATCATTTGCCTTTTAACTTCAGACCCCCCACATCCTCCCACCCCAAATCTTCCTCCCTGCTCCCTCCACCCCACTTCCCCTCCCATCCGCCCGCCCCACCTCTGGTCCATCTCTTGCTTCATGTCAATTCCCTGTTTCTCCAACAGCTCCCTCTGAGCGAAGGCCCAGTCGACGGGTTCGGCTGGTGTCTCGGCGCAGGGGGTGCGCTCCCGCTCCTGCCTCGCCTGCTCCGGGTGATTGAAGCGGAACACGTGGCTCTTGCCCATGATGATCACGATTCCCTAAAAGAAAGACATCATTCCTTGGAAGTCAGCTTTAGCCACTGACCTCGCTAATCAAATGGTCTGAAGAATCTTGTTGCTAAGGTTATTTTGATCACAATGTTGTTAAGCCTAATTAAGTAACAGATGATTAGCTGGAGATGCAAATTGCATGAATTAAAGTACTTAGGGAAGTATAAATAACTCAAGGCAGATGGTTCCTACAAGGCACAGGAGATCAAATAAAGTTGAGCTTTAGCAGCTTAAAAACAAAAAAAAATGCTGTAGGAAAGATGAGGAATAGAGAGAGATTAAATAGAGAGATTGTTATAGAATAGACAGTTATAGATAGTTACATATAGTGCAACTAATAAGTACAAATAAAAATATAGGAAATAAATTAAAGATGAAGATAAAGATTCAAATTTTTACTATAAACAGTAACTGTGCAGAGACCTGATCTGAGGACAGTTGGCTCCGTCACTTTCTTCCCGTTGACGTAGGTGTCGGCTCCTTCACATGGCTCTAGTATCACAGCTTTTAAAATAAAAGGGACAGCAACGTTAATTTAGACTGTGCTTGCTTTTTTTTACCACTGTGTAATAAGATTTAACTTTATTATTACTGGGATGCACGATAATATTGGAACCTTATCGGAATCGTCTTCGGCATTGGCAGATATTAGCTTGAGAAACATTGGATATCCGCAGCGGTCTATAATTCCCATATCATGCATCCCTATTATCAAAGTCAAAGTAAAGTCCAAGTCAAAGTAAACTTTATTGTCATCGCTACTATGTACTGCTGAAGTTTTAACAGTGCAATGAACAAATAAGGCACACAAGATAAGCAGTATATAGTATAAATATATAAAAAATATAAGTATAAATACAAAAAAAAAAGAACCAATTGATTTGAAAATTATTCTACCTACAATTAGGGTCCTCAAATTGCCTTTTTTGCCCTGAATGTGCATAAATCTGCAACAGACAATCTATTTCAAAAAACTGCTCTTTTATGAAGTCAGGCTAACATATGACGTTTGATCTTTTATAGATCTGAAGCTTCACTATAACGAGGAGTTCCCTAATATGTGCAATATATCATAGCAACGGTAAAAATTGACAACAATCTATGTAAAATAATTTCAATAATTTAGGGGCAAATATTAATTGCCTATCAGTTCATTAGAAACTACGGTGATAATAACCTGGCTTCAACAGTGCAAATGTGTAACAGCAGTGATCAAGGGAGATGAACTACAATTAAAATCATGGAAAACAGTCCTTTGTGCATAAAATGTATCCCATAACAGCTGCAGTATTTTACATCTGCCCATGTTTATTTCAGCTGTAAAGATAAGCAGCATGAATCATTTGGTGTCTTTATGTATATACAGTACACAGGTGATGAAAATGTAACTGATGATTCGAATAGGAAATTAAGCCACACAGCAGTGGTTTAGTCTCACACTTTACTGAGTATACGCTGGCATGAATCAGCAGCTCAGATGGCTGAAAAGCTTTTCTGCATTGGGCGCCTGATCACCATAGCGACGCTGTTCTTGCTTTCTCACTTTTCAAAGTAACACTGATGACAGTATACTGCAGTAAAATGTAATTCAACACTTTTGAAGCTGAAACCTGCCAAGTTTGTACTCTGGTTAGCAGAAGGAATTACAAATATGTTATTCTGGTATTAACTAGTGAAAATAAATAAAACATAATTAATGTTTTCTTTCCAGGGTTAAGGGTAGGGTTTAACACACTGCCTGTCATATAGCACACTTTAGAGACCGTTTCATGGTCAGTGTGCAGGATACGGATATATCACATGATATGAAAGTTTGTGTGTTAAATGTGTGTGTGTGTGTGTGTGAATGTACCAGTGTGTGAAGGCTCACCTTCTCCCATCGGTCCTGTATTGCATGTGAATATACAGTGCTCGTCCTTTATGAAGTGTCCACTGAGGACAATATCCTGCCTGCTCATCGCATCCTCTCTCCCCACCCTGAGATGATGATAACAGACACCAGGCGAGAGAAAATAAATCATCTACATCACCGTCATCATGACCAGATCGCTGATGATACTTCACAGGAGACTTAACTCTTATAAATTAAAAACAGATTACAAAAAAACAGCACAAACCTGGTGATTCCATCTTTGATGTAGTAGAGGAGACACTCGGACATCAGAGGATCCTCATTCAGATTTACAAGATGAGGCGTCTGATAATAAGAGAGGAATATTAAAAACAGTAGAAGGATGGCACTCACATGAAATAAGCGATCTGTCCCCTGCGCTGTCCATTCGCTGTTACGCTTATACATTACTTTAACTATTACAAATTATGAATTAGTCTATTAGATTTGTTATGCATTTCTGTTGAATTATACTGACAAATCAATAATGTCTTTTGGGTCTAATGGGGGCCTGTAAATTAACAAAATAACTAACTTACTATACTTGCTGTATATATACAATTATGGTGGAAAGTAAGGCTGCACAATAACAGGAAAACTATGCGTTATAACATTGATAAATCGTGCGATGTATTTGACCTGCAATAAGTAAATACTTAGAAAGTCGCCAGTGTTAATGTCTTTCTGCTTTGGAGACTCCTGCAAACATAGACCCCAGATAATGAGTAGACTATGCAGACTAGCGCCACTAGGTTTTGCGCTTCCTTTCAAAAAACAGCAGGTTACCAATCAACATGCTGTGAAAATAAGTCGAACCATCGTAACTCTGAGACCCTCTGTACATTTTACATGGTTTTATGTATAAAATATTTCATTTTAAGCCGTATTAGGCTTGTTATTGATTATTTACACTTTTATGGCTTATTTTTAACCTGCATAAGTCTGAGGGATTTTTATTGAATTTGATTTTTCCCTTTATTATTTTAGAATTAACGTAAACTGACTTAATGTAAGTATAAAGGCTCCATCTGTTGATTGGCCAAATATATTGTCCTTTACAGGCGTGAATACATAACACATGCAAATATACCAGTCTTAGCTACATGTATTTATCTCGCTCAAGTTAATTTTCAATATGTTGTGCAGCCTTAATGAAAAGTTACTCAATTGAAACTTACAGGTTAAAATAGTAACCCAGTATGAACCATTGTGTTTGTTTTGAAAACACTTAATGGAAATCACTTGGCCAAATTAGGTTTGAGATCCTAGAAACCATCAGATATTATCTTTATCTAGATTTTTAGAAGAGTCACACTGCTTGGCATTGTAGACTAGTCTCAATACGTAACACCAAAATTATCACACAAGAAAACCTGCATGCAAAATCATGAAAGATAAGAGACCAAAATCAGTTGGGAAAAAGGAGCAATGAACAAGAATTAAAAGCTTTCGTTTTCATTTAGACAAATAAATTCAGGTAATAATATTGCAGCAAAGAGGTGCAATATCAACATTAATGGAAATACACCGTAAGAATTTCTGATTGTCTCTAAAGGAGACACAGACGGTGTTTATAAGAAGAGTTCCAGTGGAACTGAGCACACAGGAAGCAATCACAGCCTCTCCATGGCAACCAACCTCGTTAGGGGAGAACAAACCAACAGTGTCTATAAAGATGGGCTGCGGTTTTCTCTGCGCTGGTGGCTTCAGAAGAAGGAATGTAAATGCACTCCGTCTGAATTCACCAACTTTTGTTCATATTGCATTATCAAAACATTATCCAAGAACATAACATAAAAACCTGCCATTCATATCCTCATTAATCTTTTTACCTTCTTGGGTGAAAAGACGCCAACCGTGCCGCCGTCTTCCCTCATGGCCACGCCCATCTCAGACAGCAGGGCCTCTCTGTAGGAGTAGATAAATTCTCTAACAATTAATTTTTTGAAGGGTTAATTTTTATTATCAAGGATTTAATCTGCATTAATAATGTCATTAGTCCACCTCTTCAAAAATCATATTCATATAAACTTATATATATATATATATATATATATATATATATATATATATATATATATATATATATTATATATATATATGTATATTTATATGTATGTATATTTTTTTGGGGGGGGGACAAAATCATTTCATCATCAGCTGGATAAGCAACTACTGAGAACCATCAGTGGTGAAGAGAATGAATGAAGTGAAAACTTTAAACGCTGTAGCACTGTGTCCCTGCAGAGCTGGAGTCAGATTCCCTGGGGTAATGGATTATGTCAGCAGCACGACTGACCTTTCCATCCTGATGGCCTCTGTGCGTCGAAGCTTCTCTTCCCACGTCTCATTGAGCTCGGCAATGATTTTCTCGGTTTCCTGGTTATTGGCATCACAGAACATTTCAAGTCAGCATGTAACCGAGTAGGGTTAGATCAGCCCATACCTCTTACATAGGCAATTGATGTTTATTTGTAAAAGGTGAGGTCACACTAGCATGGGGAAAAAAATCGATCTTTAGCAGATGCTCTAATCCAGAGCGACTTCCATTTTCCTAAATAAAGGGACAGTCTCCCTGAGAGCAACTTCGGGTTAAGGGTCTTGCTCAGGTACCCAATAGTGGTAGTGTCAGAGGTAGGATCTAAACCCACAACCTCTTGTTTTAGAGGCAAGTATCCTAACAACTAGACCACCACCACATATCCGTAGCATTAAGAAAAATAGCCAGTGGCACAGGTAAAGTTAGAGACATTTTGTCTTAAACCAGTATCCATCATCATCATCGTCATCATCGTGTTATAAATAATCTTACAAAGACGAAAAATGTAAATTGATATTTCAAAGGGGAGGTCGAGTGTCTCCTTTTGTCAAACTTTGCACATTTACGCTGCTAAAAAGACTTCGTTGCTCCCAAATGATTAATAAGAGCCTTTTTTTTTTTTTAATTAAGTTAAAAGGTTAAAATCGCTCCTGATTGGTCGCGGTACGCCTATTCGATTTATATTTACATTTAGAGCCTTTAAGGGGGGCACAGTGGCGAGGTGGTTAGTGCTGTCACCTCACAGCGAGAAGGTCCTGGGTTTGATCCCCAGGTCGGCCGTAGAGCCTTTCTGTGTGGAGTTTGCATGCTCTCCCACGAGTTCGCGTGGGTTTTCTCCGGGGGGGGCTCCAGTGTCCTCCCACAGTCCAAAAGCATGCACTGTAGCTTGAGTGGTTATGTGGTTGTGTTCCATAAGATGTGTTTGTGAGTGTGTTTATGTGAGTGTGTGTGCCCTGAGCGTGTTGCCGCCCACCCAGGGTTGGTCTACGCCTCGTGCTCAAGGATTGAGCAGTTAAGATGATGAATGAATGAATTTGCAGCATTTAGCAGACACTCTTATCCAGAGTCATGTACTTTTCTTCAAACCTGTAAAGCTAGATTTAAACCAACAACTGCTTTTTAACTAAGTTATTGCCACCTAAGTTACACACCGAAAGGAAGTAAGGAATCTGATTAGATTTTTGTGTCTCTGTAACATCAGGGGAATTTTTCTCACAGTAGCGTGACCACACCTTAACAAACATGTGATGGGTGAGAACGTGAACTTCACCTTAAGTCTCTCGATCGCCTCCTCGCTCCCAGGACTGAACATGATACGGTCGTGCAGACTGCTGATGGACCCGGCCCGACTGGACAGGGCGGAAAGAGAGGGGGAGGGGCTCATCCCTGTCATGGCATTGGTCACTGTGGAGAGATCACCCCTTTGATTGACAGCTTGGCCAACATTGTTATTGTTCTTGTAATCGGAAAAGTCTGTTGGGGGGTGGGGGCGAGGGTGGTGGGGTGGTTTGGGTTTTAGGTGCCGGGTGGAAAAGGTAGGAAGGGGTGGGGGGCACAGAGGAGGAGAACAAGGGATTTGGGAGGGGATCAGAGGGATACAGAGAGAAAAGCAGAGAAAAAGGGGATAAAAGAGAGAAGGAAAAGTGAAAAAAGAAAAGAAGACAGAGAGAAAGAGAAAGAGAGAGACATGTAGCTTAAAACGCATCTGAGCACATTGGGAAAAAAAAAGGCCAGTACAAGTGAGTCAAGAAACCAGAGACAGTTAAGGAGAGCGAGAGGAGACGGCTTTTGCAGTCACAGCGAAGCAAAGAAGGAGAGAAAGGACAAGCCAAGCGCAGCACAGCAGAGAGACTAGGCTAAGCGTGGAGAGACAGATTTATTACGTTTTGGACGAAGCGATCCAATTTACACGTTGACCCATATACTTAATTACTTGCATGCACAAAAGCTCAAAAATATCTGCGGGAAAAAGATGAAAAATTACTTTATTTTCTGTTAGTATTCATCCAACACCACACTGTAAAATCTTTTTTGATCAAGTCATATTAATATACTTCTTTCATTTACTTCAACAATAATTTAGGCAGTTTGAGAGTGGCCGCGTTTAAGAGTGAATGTGTTAATACACCTCACAGGAGCGTTATATATTTGCAAAATTAAAATAGAAATGTAAATAATGTAATGTAATGTAAATTTACTAAAATTACTAAATGCTATTTGATTTTACTTAAAAACTTTAAGGGAGCAACTGAACGCAAGTCTTCAAGTTGAACCAGATGGAAATGTTTTACAGCGTGTGGCATATTAACATATTCATACGGAAATATAGCTGTAGTTTTAAATTAGCTTTTCAAGTTAATCTGTCATCTTCTAATTTGCATTTCTGTCAGCTGTCTTAAAAAGCTAAGTTGTAACACTGAAAACTCTAAAAGATTAATAAAAATGACATAAATTGTTGTTTTAACTTGAAGTAAATGAAATGAGAATGTTAACATGACTAAATGCTCAGATCATTTTTTACAGTGCACAACCCTGATGTTAGTTCAGTCGTGCGGAGAGACTTCAGCATTTCCACGTACAATAAAAGCTTCAATAATGCCCCATATCACCATAACGGCCATATTTGTTGGCGACCCATTGGCTTTGCTCTGCTCTGCTTTATACCGCAGCTAAAAGCTAGTGGCTCTAATTCGGACTAACTAGACCACTATAAAACCCCCATTACCAGGCCATTACACTCAGAATAAAACCCAAATCTGACATGAGAGCGGAAGTGTTTGCATTAGTGTCGTAACATGGGCTCTGTGCCCGAAAGCTTCCTCACTGCCACACCTGATCAGTGGCAGAGTAATAACATGGTTCATCTTTACCACTGGATTAACATAATGCGTTAACATAATGAATAATTACAGCCTACTAACGCATGTTGACATCTGTGTAATGGCAAATTTAATATGCTAAATAAAGGACCAATATTCAGAGGATATTGCCTCAGTGATCCTCTGGGGAACAGCGGTCCTTGGCAATGACACCACTGCTATGGCAACAGAGAGCAAGAATTCTGTCACTAAAGAGGCTCGAATTAGACTAGTCGGCTTCACCCTGAAGCTTTTCCCCCAAATTTTAGCTCTAGTGTCTTCATACGGCGTGACCAGGTGGCAACATCCAATTTATGGCCCAGTCTTCCTACCAACGTTGATGTTGGATGGTAGAATAAACATCTGTCATGCTTGAAATTTCTATCTTGAGCCGTGAGAGCAGTACTGCTGATGCCATCTGAAGATATGTTTTGTGTGGTGGAGCAGAAGACAAAATTAGCAGCTGCACGAATTCCTTACAAGGAGGCTAAGTAGGTAAGGTTTTGTGACAAGAAAACAGAAGACATTACCATATTTCCTCCACTGACTATCATTACTGTCTGAAATGAACCAGAAACTACCAAGAAATTGAAAATATGCTTCAAATGGAAGCGAATGGTAGATCTTACAATAATTTGTTGAACAAATAACTAGCTGGCTTAGTATTTATGCTAGTTTACTAGCTACTGAACTAGGAAAGACAGCTGTCAATTGGACTTTTTTTTTCTTCAGTCATATTGTGAATTGTGAGAACAATGAGAGGAAAATTTGGATGGCCTGGCTGTCAAGGTCCTGATCTTATTAAGTGTACAGCATGTGCTGGGCCTAAACAAGACAACCAAATTTGTAGGATTGTTGAAGTGAAGGTTGACATTAGGTTCTTTCTGGGCAATTCCTTTTGTGCAAAGGCCTCTTTTCAAAGGTTGTGAAAACATCCTGACAGTGCTAACTGGGGGTTGACTGGTAAGTTTTTCAGTGCTGACAGCAATACCCATCATCACTAACCTAGGAGACCAATAAGCAATACATTTCTGCTGTAAAAATGAAAACTGGTGTCAAAATTTCAAATAAATTTCAAAGTGCAGGGACCTCCCAGTTTCTTTGTCAGAATGCCAAACTTCCACTTTAAGCCATCAGTGTTGATAAGGCAAAACTCATGACGTCTAACAAACCAGATGGGTAGGTGGGATGTGCCTCTAGATCACAGAGTGGTGACTTCAGACCGAGAAGCAGCGGCATCAGAGCCAAAGCTGCACATTTTTCAAATTAATTTATTTTATCGGCAACTTGGTTAAAAAAGTGACAACCATAAAACTGGTAAGTACAAGATAATCCATCAACCCTAAGTAACAAGCACAAACTCCGTCTCTATCTGCATTTCAGTTTAATGTAACTACAATAATGTCCAAACATGTGACCACATCTGTAAAAATGTTTCCCGGATAATGTTCCTGTCTGACTCACTGGAATTGTGAGATACGGTAACACTTCAAGAGTCGATTTTGTAGAAGGTTTTATAGAAGCAATTAGTTGCAGTGATTTAATGTCTTTCTCTCTCTCTTTAGGGTTATGATGCACTTACATACACATACTGTAAATACATTCTGTATCATTGATAACTAGTATATCCCTAAACAGACCCCTAAACTAAACAACATCTGATCATAACCTACACTTAATCTTAACTTAAATCTGACCACAAATAAGTTAATAAATCTGAAAATTAAATAATTGCCCTAAAATTACACTGTCGCTGTTTAATATTTTATTTAAGATTCCTCATCATCAGTTCTCAAAATAAAGGGCAGATGCCAGCATCCTTTTCAATTAGGACAATACATTCTTTGTTTTAAAGTCTCTAAACTATTAACGCCTACCTGCCTGTCCGTAAGCATGATTCAGCAAATCTCAGCAGAACCAACAGACTGGCTCTTAGTGCTTTTCATTAGCTTATTACAGTCTAATGAGCCAGACAGGGCCCTAAGGATGCAAAAGAGGCCAAGCTAGCTGCAGACTGCAAAAACGGCCAGGATGCATAAACGCTCGCCCATGCATACATCTCATCCCAAAGCATGAATCTGACAAAGCTGCAGGATCTAATCAGATTAATCAACAGCTTAATTCAATCCATTCCAATTTCACTTTGTATATTCAAAAATTTCCTTTGCATGTTCAAAGCATTTGAACAAAAACATTACTATCCAGAAATCGTAAGATCTTTTTTTAAAAAAGGAATATATTCTACATTCTATATATATTAGTATTTTAGTTTTATATTTTTGTTTACTTCTATATACATTAGTGCAGTCTTAAAAAAGACTTGTGTAACTCTCTATCTGACAAATAAAGAATCTTCAAACTTGAATCTTCAGTGTTTAAACACATGAAGGGATGAGTGTGACCAGTCAAATTCTACCCCAAAACTTTGCTCTTGCTCAGCACAGCAAACCAGAAAAAGAAAGGCAGCAGAAGAACACAAAAAGAGAAAAAGGGAATATAGCCCTGCAGCACCAGTGAACAAAAACCTCATAAACTACTAGCCTCAAGAGCAAATTTTATCTATATAATGTGCTATTGACTAGACATGGAAATGGCACGTCTAGTCACCAGTACAACCAGTATGAGCATATTTACTAGTTTATGCCCTAAACCTAACCCTAATCCTAACTCGAGCTCCACAATCTAATCCTCAATATAATTCATGGGTCATATAAAAATGGCTGAATGACTGGTTCATTTTGCCATTTAAAACCCCACAAAGCTCCTGGTGCTGCAGAGATTTTTCAAATTATATTCAGCAAGCTGCATAAGGTCCAGGAAAGAGAAAAAGAGCAAAAGAGAGAGTGAGAGAGAGACAGAGAGATGAGGAAACACACATTTCAAACCAGCGTTGTCATCAACTGGGCCCCGATACGCTAGGAGAGGGAGAGGGAGAGAGAGAGAGAGAGAGAGAGAGAGAACAACAATGGACATAGCAGAGAGATCAGAATAAACAAAGAGAAACAGGGAGGATTAAATGAAAAAGAGAGAAAGGGAGGGATAAAAGAGAGAGAGAAGAAGAAAAGTGAGACTCATTTAAGCAACATTAAGTCCAAGAGCTCCAGACAGTACGTGAAAGACACTCTTGTTGATCAAACCCTAAAGACTGAATTCAAAAAGCTCTGTTCTGGAATATTCTCTCTGCTGGGAACACTGCACCATAATTGCCACATGGAAGAACAAGAGAAACAAGGGAGTAAGGAGGAGAGAAAGAGAACAGCGAGTGCAGAGGAAGGGAAAGAGGATCCACTGTGAGAAATGGGTGAGTGAGAATTAACAAATTATAAGTGTGTCTGTGTGTGTGAAAGAGAGAGCATGTGGGCAGGATAACCCATATAGTACATATACAGTACTGTGCAAAAGTGTGAGCCAACTCTCATTTCTTCATATTTTGCTTCCAAAGACTTCCTTGTGTTTTTGAGTCTTTTGACGTCGTGATTAGGGATGCATGATATGGGAATTATCTGCCGACAGACAAGATCAGAATTTTGCCACGAAAATAATTCCATAGCTCTGACATTCCTAACACAGCCCCAAATCAAGTGAGCGTGAAAGCAGAGTGGAGCGAGGGCAGAGCATTTCCCGCTGTATGTGGTGTATCAAGTTAAATAGGGTGTGTGTGGTTCTGTATGTGGACTATACTATAGATGTATACTACCGCATAGAAAAGTATGGTAAGAGCGCCTTATCTACCATACTATTAAGTGTGGTAGTATGCAGCTCGGGACACAGCCCATGTGCAAGCTCACATTCGCACAAAAGAGGATGGTAAAAAAAAAATTGCGTGAGTTAAAGACAAGAGATTTGAGGAGGTGCAGGTCGTATAAAATCCCACATTGGAATTTGGACATGCCTGACACAAGCGCTACCTTTCCAACGCACAATAAACGCGTCATTAAATATCGAGCAAATCTAAGCATTGGTCTGATGCCCATAACTAAAAGAAAACAAAACAAATTATCAGCCGATTTCAATACGATTTCAATATCATTGAGCATACCTAGTAGTGATGTAGGGAAAAAAGTAAGAAATGAGAGGTGGCTCAAAACTTTTGCATAGTACGGTTTATGGCATGCCATATTAGCATAAGGACTAAAAGTACAGTTACACATTTCATGTATGAAGGCTGTGCTCAGATTAAACTGCAGTAGTGTATGTATTCACCAGTGTTGGGCAATAGCAAGCTATAATTTGTGACTTTAATTACTTTTTCAGCAGCTTCTAGGTGAAAATACTATTATTTCTACTTTAAAAGCACGGCTATTTTAAAATACCAAGTATTTCCGGTATTAAATTGGCAGACGTGGCTCTGATAGGCTACGGCACCAGTGTGGAATACGCCCTCTCTTTGCAGCTGTGAGATGGAGTCAGAGAATAGAGACCATCTTGGCCACGATGGAACCAAGAATCTGTGGCTGCAGAAAAGCTTGGCTGTAGATAGCTACTTTTTCTCTAGCTTGTAGTATAACTAACTACTATATTAAAACAGTAGCTTTGTTGTAGCATAGCTACTTTTAGGAATCAGGAGCTTGTGGCTTGAAAAGTTATCATATCAGCTTCTCCAACACTGGTATTCAAAAAGCAATAGTGTGAGGCAGCTGTAAAAAGGAGAGGAGTCTGAATTGGCCAACCAGACGAGGAGAAGATCTTACTTTCGATGATGTCACCCAAACCCTGGGCATAGAGCAGCTCCTTCAGGCGTGAAACCTCATCCTTTAGCTCACGCACCAGCCGGTTGTTGGGGTCCTCATTGATCACGGCATTACAGCGGATCTGCTTGGCTCTATCAGCATACCTGGTAGAGCAACAGCGTTAGAGAGAGAGAGAGAGAGAGAGAGAGAGAGCAGGCGGAATTCTCTCAGAATGGGTATAAAAAATATCACTGTTTTGTGGTATTGCAATTACAGATCTAAAATTTGTTAAGAGGGCGTCCGTGTAAATATTTCGGCTAAAGCAACAAGTAACCGTGTGAATGTGTAAGATAGGGATAGTGTAGGGGAAAAGTAAAGACTGTGACACTGTAAGTAAAGGTAAAAGGAAGAGTAGTGATTCTGATGAGAGATGAAGGAAAATGAAAGGACACCTGAGGGTGCTGAGGGTCTCATCGTAGTTGATGTCGGCAGGGCTGAGTGCAGCTACCATGGCTGTGCGGGAGTTTCCACCTGAAAGGGCGCCATAGATTTGAATGGGATTGAAATGGTTTAAATTAAACAAGTATTACACAAGTAGGTTAGTGACAATCTCTTAAAAACATTTTTAATATAACAAAATAGGAAGCAGATATTACAAATGATACACACCAAGATTTTCTCTCAGTAACCAGGTCAGTACAGAGTCTCTGTAAGGGATGAAACTCTCCACCTTCTTTTTCTTTTTGTTCTGCAGGTGCAAGAAAATTAAGGGAATTTACTAACATCATATGAGCTTCTTATTTTGAAATTTGACCATAAACAGGAAACCGTTCTTACCTTGTTTGATCCAGAGTCCTGATAAAACAAAGCGTTTTATTTAGCAATATATATTAGAAATATTACACATAAAAGACTCCAGTATGGAAACTAGGCACAATTCATAATATGTGACAGTGCAAACTGCAATACTTACCACCTCAGCCAAAGCCGAAATGACTTTCCCGAGAGTGGTGAGGGATTTGTTGATGTTCGCTCCTTCCTGCGGTAGAAATAGAGCAGATATGAGAAAGACAGAAGATCAGAAAGACTTTCAAAGAAACCAAAATGGACATTAGGAGTCATGAGACTGCAAGGTTTTATTAACTGTGTTCTTCTAGATCCCTAAACTAACACGACTTAGGTCACCAAGCTAATAAATCACTAAAATGAGTAGCAACTTTTAGTGTACAAGGCAAAAAACACAGGAAGTGAGAAACAGTCTAAAGATTCTGACAGAGCCGTGACACAAGAACTTCAGAGAATGAGGAAAAGACACAAGCATTTTCAGCTTTTTAACAGGAGGGGCAAGAGGTGGAAAACAAGAGTGGAGAACAGAGCGCTGAAGGGTGTCACCTTAAGTCTGGTGCCTTTGGCCCCAGTGGAGTCAGCTCTCTCACTCCCGGCTAAATCTACCAGACTGATTTTGCTGACCTAAGACAGACAAAATAAAGAGAGTACATGAAGACTAAACATTTGAATTTTGTGCATCTAATTATATTTTTATAATTATTTATAAATATGTATAAACATATTTTAAGTCATAATGAACTTGACATAATACAAACAATTGGACATTTATTCATTTCTGAGCATCTCAGTGTGCTTGACAGGGTGTTGAATGTTTCATGGAAGCTCACCTTCTCCGAGGTGTTGTCTGTCTCCATATCGTGGCGTTTCTGGGTGAAGATGATATTAAAGACAGCATGAGAGCGACTGCTTGTTTCATTCATGTTGGTGGCAGCCACCGTCCTGAAAAAAGAGACAGCAAGAGAAGAGGTTGACAACAACATTTGGTCAAAGGAATTCCAAATTCTAGTGGTAAGACTCTCTACGATCGATTCTACTGCCACTTATGGGCCCTGAAGCCCAATAAGTTCAGGGATACTGTTCCTGTAATTAGGAAATAGAAGTCACTCTGTATAAATGCCATAAAAATGTTAATGACACAGAGTAAGAGTAAATCTAAGAAACCTAATCTAAGTTGACAAGAGGTCACAAAATGTGAGCTCTTCATCTGACCCATCCGTGAAGGAGCAGTGGGCAACTTTTTTGGCAGTGCAGAGTTGAGCGCAGTGCATGGGGACAGTACCTTGCTCATGGGTACCTCAGTGGTACATTTACTGGTGCAGGAACCAGCAACGGGGTCAGCGTTACACTATCAACTGTCTCAGGTAGAGTATTTACTGTGCCATTTGTTGTGCCTTGTCATGAAACAGCTTTTTCACTTTGTAAAATCATAAATAGGGTTCACACACCTTATTTTTTCACTTTTTGGTGTCGCACTCATTTGTATAGTTTGTTTCTTCAGTGCATGTACTTTCAGGCCTTCTATCTCATATGTCTGTATGAATTCTCACAAGAATCAGGAAACAGTCTTTTTATTGCTCTTGGACTTTGGTTCATACATTTTGTGTGTTCCACCGGCTTGTTGCCTCATCTATGAATATCTTTTATTATATAAAAGTTATTTGACCAACTGTTCATGTGTAGTATATGAATATGTGGAGAAAAAATACCAAAAATGAGTTTGGACACTTTTAACCTGAATACCCGTGAGGGCCGGTGTGAATAATAAAATAAACTATTTTCTAAAATAAACTTAATTTCTAAATTAAGAAATAGAAATTAAGAGGTGCATCAGTATAAGGTTTTTGGGTGGATTGCTCTTTTAATAGAGTATTCCAAACCAGTTACAGCTGTATAACGCCCTTGGTAAGGTTAACAGTATTGACTGAATGATCTATTTCCAGTTATTATTTTAATAATATGTATTGTTACTAATAAATGTCAGGCCTGCCGCCAAGTCTGAAACATCCGTCTCTCATTGTGCATCTGCAATCCAAACAGCTGCAGACGTAGAAACGAGTCCTTAATGATGCAGAAAATTGAGGCTGCCTCAGCAATACATGAAAGAAACTTAATCCAACTTCACATATTTCTCCCGGTGTTAATGGCTTAGACATTACTCCAGGAAACACTGCCTGTACGATAATTAGATGTGGGACAGCGCACACTGCACAATGAAAACTCGAATCAATTCGAGCCCATTTTTTAACAAATGCTCGAGCAAGCGCAACACAAATTACAGACACTCTAATTATCCACCATGCTTTATAAGCCACTGGTTAGCACGCCCCGCTATTGACTTCTTACCCAACAGGCTAATTGCATGGCAGGAAGGAAGGTAGCGTAATAGCAGGTTTAACATATCTGATTAGATATACTTAACCACCAGGCAGGTATGTAGTCGAAATAGATGGGCGTTTTTAAAGATGAGAAAACAGATCAAATCAGATGAGGGGTGGCTCGGGACTTTTGCAGAGTACAGTACTTTAGGGAAACTACTGACAAGAGCACTGAGAACATGTAACTTCAGTCATTCAAGAATTAAATTCTAAATATTCAACATTTTCATTTCAGTATCGTTACACTGATTCATATTAGTGTAAAAAGTATTAACTAATATTATTAGTTTGAGACAATTTTCTTCATTGCAAAATGGAGCACTGTGTATAATATAGATGAAAGTGAAAGAAAGTGAGGTGAAAGTGAGTGATTACTTGTCAATGTGAACAAACCACAGCACAGCACACAGTGCACCACAACTAAATGTGACCTCTGCATTCGAACCCATCAATGGGCAGCTGATATGAGCAGTTAGTTAGTATCCCCAAACACTGCTCCCCAGGCACTGCCAAGGCTGCCCACTGCTCCAATTTTTGTTGTGGTGTTCTGTGTGCTGTGAAAGTGAGTGATTATTTGTCATTGTGAACACAACACACGAAATGTGACCTCTGCATTTAACCCCTTCGTGAAGGAGCAGTGGGCAGTTAACAGGCGCCCGGGGAGTAGTGCTTGGGGACGCTACCATGCTCATGAGTACCTCAGTGGTAACTTTATCGGCCCTGGATTCAAACCTGCAAGCTTCTGATCACGGGGCAAACACCCTACCGTTACACCACCAACTGCCCCTAGTAGTGTGTTCACAATGACAATCACTTGCTTAAATTCACTGAAATAATATATCAATTTTTCCATGCACATTTTTCCATATAAAAATATGTGCTGAAATTACAAGTAAATAATATCATGCGTTATCCTTATTTATGCAGCTCTGTCTGTGAGATTACATTTAAACCATATATCACATTCATGGATAAAGGACAGTTGCATTTGCAGATGATTTACATTGTTATCTGTTTCTCTATTCTCTCTCTGTTCTCTCTATTCTGGAAGAAGAAGACGTGGCCCATGGCTGGATATGAAAAGGCTTATGAGATAGACCTTACAAAACATTTAATATATTCAGGACATGAGTCAGTGGAATAGAATAGAGTAGCTGAATGACCTGGCTTTATTTCCTGAGTCCATCAGATCTTGAATGTCATTGTAAGATGTGACAGCGAGTTTGGACAAGTCCTCCACGTAGGGTCCCAGGAGGGGGTGCTCTCGTACACGCAGGTTCCCCTTGTTTTTGGGGTTCAGGAGGTCCCGGACTCTCTCGCAATAAATCTCCATGTAGCTGACCTGAAGTGGCAAGTAGAAACGTGTAAGCTGGCACATGTGAATGTAGGTTATAAGCAGAAATGTGCAGTTCAGGAATATGTCGTGGGGAAATGGGAGAACTTTAACGTATGTTTCTATGTTTCTTTATTTTTTTGGATGTGTTCTAGCACATTCTGCTGCTTCACTTTCCTCTTTCTCTGTCTTTCTTTAAATTCTTTTTTCCCCAATTTTATTTAAAGTTTTTATTGACTTTAATTGTAATAAAATTGCTTGTGGAAGCAGTTAATACACATGTCCTTCACTCCTCTTAATCCAGCTTGGTTGAGTTACAATAATATATATCAAATAAACGAATAAAAAGTTTATAGGTAAAGCCACTCATCCAAAAGGCTGAACTGAACTTAAGAAGTCTGCAAAAACATCTACAAAACCTAAAAGAAATCCTGTTGCTTTTGTTTCAAGCACTCAAGACCACCATGTCCTGGACGTTTGAGAACATACATATCCACAAAACAAAAGACAGACAAACGATAAGGGTTTGTGTTTACCTCTACAGAATAAGACATGCTGTTGTCATTATTGCTGTCGCTAATCTTGGTGAAAAGGTCTTCACAAAGCTGTAGATGAGAGAGATAAAGAGAGAGAGAGCGAGTTAATGACTGAGGCACATTTGTCCATTTATCACAAGCCTTCATTGGGCAGTAGACTAGATGTGCGTGAATGTGCTTCATTTTGCTGTTTGACTTGTCCTTTAACGCTCTTTGATTTGACATTGTGTTGCAGGATTTACTGATCTGCTGTTTACTCAGAGGCATCTAAAAAGGCTAGGGGGTAACTCTTTATTGGTCACTATGCATTGTCGCAGTGCGGGGTAAACACAAAGAACTGCATTATTCAGAGTCCCGGTCAACACACTGGATAAATATGCATGTAAACAGGCCGGGCTCGACTGTGTACTCATGTTGAGATAATAGTCCCAGTGTGCGTATGCAAATCTATGTGTGTGTGCATGTTGCCACTGGGTTTCACCTGTGGAATGATTCCTTGCTGGTCTGTTTCTTGTTTGCCCATCATGGTATATGATTTGCCAGCACCAGTCTGGCCATACGCAAAGATGCACACGTTGTAGCCCTCGAAGGCGTGAAGTAACATTTCCTCCCCGATGTCCTGATATACTTGCTTCTGAGAGGCATAGTTGATGTCCTCTGGCTGCAACAGCATGAACAAGATCCATACAGATGACATAGATCAGCTTCAAATATTGACATCCATTAATATAGAAAACAATGTGTAACAAAGGTGCACACCAGACAAGAATCAATACATTATTGATGGAAAGTTCTACTGTACAAATGTACATTGTTCTTTCATTTATTGTGATTGGTCTCTTCACTATTTCTTGTTCTTGATCTTCATACTTTCTTCTTCTGTTACATTAACATTTACAGCATTTAGCAGACACTCTTATCCAGACAGATTTACAAAAGTGCTTTGTAGTTCACAACTGTTCTTTGACCTGTAAAGCTATGTTTAAAATCAATAACTGTCATTAAACCAAGTTACCGCCGAACAAGTTTTAACCTTTAACAAAAATGGGTTAGTGAAAATGAAAGTTCACAGACAAACATGCCTGTTAGTTTGGGGGGGGGGGGGGGGGTGTGAGGGGGAAAAAACAACATAAACAGTAAATTGGGGTAAACTGGTCCCTTCCACAGTTTTTGCTGCAGAGACACTATTCTTGGCTTAAAATATTCAGCTCATTGAGGATATGCGGGAAATTTTGTTTCTTGTCAATATCCTAACAGCATCTCTTTTTAATTAAAAAAAAATGTTCCTTCATATACGATCAAAACCGAAAGGTCAAAATACTCTTCCCACTTTTTGTCCAGGAAAATTTTTAATTAATGGTCTCTTTAAAATTTTCAGATCGGAATTGTAGCATATTTTTGCTTCATTACTGGTCAAAAAAGTGTCATTCTCAATTTTGGTCACAAGGGGGTGCCACCATTAAGACTGTCATTCCCCAATTTGACCACATGGTTGCATATAATTATTTCTACAGCTAAAATTTAACAGTTAGGTCCACTACATTTAGCAGAAACAGACAATTCCCTTTCTCCTTCTTAAGTTAAACTTAAATCCCTTTCTAAGTTTTTAGCACACAGCAATCATGCAACTGTCTTCAGGAATTGGCTGTCTAGTTTAATGGGGTTATCACTATTTTGTCAACTTTTAAATCTCATTTGTCACCTTCTCTTCACAAGCTCAATCCAGCTTGTGATGGGGTCCCCTTCTGGGTTTGGTTCCTCTCAAGGTTTCTGATTATTACTGAGGGAGTTTTTTTTGCCTCTGTCACCTCAGACATGTTTGTTAGGGATTTGGGGCCGGTTTTATGTAAAGCACTTTGTGACAATGTCTGTTGTAAAAAGCACTATACCAATAAAATGGAATCGAAATGAACTGAATTTTGTTCTGTAATCCCATCATTGTCTTTCTCGCATGCTACTCACCGAGGTGTGTGACCAGTAGGAGTAATCAAAGTTGAAGCTCTTGGTTTCTTTCGGTACTTTGGGGTTGAGGATAGCTGAAAAACAGAGTGGGACACAGAGGGCAGAGGGTGAATGAGAGCTACACAGGAAATCTAACACCCTGCTGCTCCTGGCAAATGGCTGCCGATGGAAAATGCTGAGTCACGCTAGTCTGCCCACAGAGAGAATGAGAAAGGGCCACTCCATACCTCACCAAAATTCATGAGGGCCGTGGGCAGGTGTGGGAGCGAGGTGGCAGGGAGATCGAGCCAATGGAAATGTGAATATGTGCGTATTTTAAATGCTGCCTCATTTTGTAAGTAATCGGTTGTCATAGAGCCAGGTAAGGCGGTGTGTATGTGTGTCATGCACGTGACATCATTGCACATTTCCATTAAATCAATGTCAGTGAAATATGTTATTCATTAGATTTTAGGGCAGACTGACCATAAACATTCAAATCTTGTAAACAGAAGTGGCTTTTGATGGTGTGTGTGTATGAGTGTGTGTTTGTGCGTTGGTTCAGTACAGTCCAAAGAGTCCAAGGTCAGTGGATCTTTATGCTTCAAAGGAGTGCACAGCCAAGCTCATTTATCAAGAAAATGACTATATGACCCGTACACAAGCATTTGGGAATGAGGAATGAGCATGTGAGATAAACGAGACAGAGTGAGAGAGGGGCAGCAAGACGGGCCACTCCCAGAAATCTTACTCATTGCATGATTCATCATTTTCCACTTCACAAAGTAATCATCAATTAATATTAATGGATATTCCTCAGATCTCTCAGTTCTATTAGAGATTAACGCCATCCGCTCCCATCCACGTCCTCATTCTGACATTGTAACCTATTCTCCAAATGCCATTAAGTCCACTCTCACGTCTGCTTGCAGACTTGGCTTAGTCATCACTTCCTGTGCGTGGCCTTACTGAGCGTTTTTTTCTGGCCATTTGGCTTGGACCCTCCACGCGGCACTGACACATGGGCACTTCTTTACGGATAGCACGACCATCACTTCGCTGACCATCACAAAGGATCTAAAATTCCTCTTAGAATCTCTCACTAGAAATGTGAGTGAGTGATTATTTATCATTATGAACGCACCAGAGCAAAAAACACGGTGCACCGCAATGAAATGTGACATCTGCATTTGACCCACCCATGAAGGAACAGTGAGCAGCTGACAGGCAGTGCCCGGTTAGCAGTGCTTGCGGACGGTATCTTGCTCATAAGTACCTTAGTGGTACCTTTACCAGTCCAGGACTTAAACCAGTGATCTTCTGATCACAGGGCCAACTCCCTAGCCGTTATGCTGCCAACTGCCCCAGGCTATGGCCTCATTTAAATGATTTCATGATAATAATACACTTAACACTCCTGATGCCTGAGATCAAGCAGATTTTTACTGCCAAAAGCAAAAAGGTAGAAGGCCCCAATTTGGCGGCACAATAATTAACATGATCCTCATCAGTATTCATTATCTCTTTCTCTTTCTTCTCCTCCCCCTCCTCACCTTGGGGATGACAAGGACACAAATCTGGCGTGGAATTGAGATTATAGGTCAGTTTTGGCTAGATTGTGTAAATAAATACAGATTACTTTTAATGCATACTTTCATTTTGAGATATATATATATATATATATATATATATAAAAAATTATTTTAAAGAAAACAAATACTATTTTATATACAGAGAACTGCCTTTATTACAGTAGTAAGTCAAAACTGTGGACTGTCTTAGATGCATGATCATCAGAGCTTGAAATATATGAATAATAAAAATTTAAATATAAGAATGAATACTAACAATAATGAAACAGAATGTTTTAGATGAGCTGATTCTGCTCAAAGAAATTTGAGACGGTTTATTGATTCGTTGTAAATAAAAATATCTGGCAATGCTATAGAGAATTGTTATATGTCCAAATGATTTTGACTAAACACACATTTCCAAGGCTGCAGTGACATGACGTAATCCACACCCCTGTGTGTCCCTCATTCCCCTGAGGAGTGTCATTGTCCCAGTTACCAGCTCTACGGGGGCAGAAGTAACACCCGCTACCACCACGTGCCCTCTATTACTCAGGTACCCAGTAGACAAACCCAGTCATCACCACACACACATTCACCCCCCACCCACACACACACACACACACAAACTTCTGTGACAGGAAGCTACAACAAACATCCATAAGCTAGTTAGTAAAAAATCCAAAGATGCAGGAATCCTGCAGCACTCCCCACAGCCTGGCACTGTTGCCATTCAAACCACTCCTGCGCAGGGAGCTGCAGTAGTGATGCAAATGAATGTCATTTTTTTCCCATCAGCCATTACTATTATTCTCAAATTTCTATTTTCTTGCTCAGTATCAACAGTATCAACCACAGCAGTTTAAAATGGCTGCTCCAGTTTAAACTATTTTAAAGCAGACAAATCTTGGGATTTATGCACAAACCTGAGTTGACAAGAGACATCAACAGCAAAATTCATGTAAATGCCCCACATGACCTATATAATAACTTTAAGAATTATATTACATAACCATACTCTAAATGACCAGCTATCGCTGAGCAGCTGAAGTGAAATAATCTATCTGCGTTCCCCACTCAGAGGGCTACATCTATGCATTCACAAGCCAGTCCTCCTGCATAAAAGCGGTGGAGTTCACAGCCTCCCAGACACGCATGGTTTAAAATAGCACAGCATTCGTGCCCACGGGAGACTGCATCGAGGGCAAGACCAGCCATGTCTATAGGTCTCTCTTAGGATTACACTCGGCAGAGTGGGTTGCCATGGACCAAATGGCTGTCCAGAAGAAGAATCGCTTCTGAATTCAGTGACCTCAATGTACACTAATATACTGTTGAACATACTCATTGTGCAAAGTCTTCATTACATTTCATTTTCTTAAATATATTTGTCTGCAAAAAGTCAAATAGTCTTGTGTTTTTTGTACGTTTGTACATACTGCTATAAATCACTGCACATATTTTCAACATTTGTCTAGCAAAATATAAAGACAGCAGAGGTGTCAAGGCTCAACTTTCTATCATGAAAATTATTTACAAAATATCAGAGACTATGAAACCCTGTGTTAGTTTCTTAAGTAATCTATTTGGTCAACATTCAAATTCTTGAATCTGCTTACGCTGAGTGTCATGGTTACGTAGAGAGGTATTGCTACCTTCATATGGAGTGATATACGTACAAGCTTTGTACACATGTATACATCCATCTCATGTCCTGCTGTCCATTTGCAATAGTTTAGGACGAAAAATTTAAAATCACCATTTTGACCTGAATATATACTGTAAGTAACACAAATTGTTTTCAGACACATATGAGAGGGAGGATTATTTACACAGAATACATCTACAGCACAGCACGCATACCACAACTAAATGCATCTCTGCATTTTTCCCCATCTGTATGAGCAGTGGGCAGCCATCAAGGGTGAGCCAGCCAGAGCAGTGCTCCAACACCACCAGTATATATTGTCTGGTGGATATTTCCAGAGAGAGAGAATATTTGTCATTGTGAACACACCTGCCAGCACAGCACACTACAAAATTGGACCTCTGCATTTGACCCCTTCATGAAGAAGCAGTGGGCAGCTTTTTTGACAGCGCTCGGGTGAGTAGTGCTTGGAGGTGGTTATTTTGCTACTGAGTTCCTCAGTGGTACCTTTCGCCCCGACTGAACAGGCAAACCTCCTGGCGGGACAAACTGGTGCTGCGTATTTATCAACATCTTAAAAAGCAGTTTGGTTTCACAGGCCTTTAAAATTTATTCTTACATTTGTGGAAAATACTTATGTTTGTGGGAGTTGGAGAAACATAACAGAATTACCTCAAATTAAAATGAATTTGAATTATGGCAAATGTTAGATCCACAACCTTTAATATGATATAGTGGAAAGTGTAAGTTGGGTTACTTTATTTCAACCAAACCAGCCAATCAACTCCCATCATAATGACGGATATAACAAATCGGCGTGAATATTCTTATGGCCATGAGAAAGTGTTTGCTTTTCCAGTCTATTTTCAGAGTCCTGATTTAATGTTATCAAAGGCAAACAGGACGGTTAAATCATAAAACACGCTTTAAAAATGTCTCAATTAAAACAGCCATAAGGGGGCTGTTGATGCGCGCAGGAAACATCAGGTTGCCTTCTTTCCAGCACCCATCTTTCTCCTTTTTTATAATGCTCCTTTTCACGCCCATTCTGCTTCGACGCCTCTACTCAATGTCATAAGCTGTTGTTAATGAGTCAGATCAAGTAAAAGCCGGGCATAAGAAAGAGGATTTTTAATATCTTGTTGCCCATTAGCCAGGCAGTCACTACTGCTGGTAGGCTGCACAGTGTGTGTGTGTGTGTGTTCAGGTGTAAATATCTATCAAATGGGAGTGGTTGCATCTGTCGCACTCGAGACACATTTGACCCCATCATTAATGCTGGCTAAAATCATAAGGTCAGGAGTGACTGTAGCACCTCCTCAGCCTGCCACTCTAAAACCCTCATATTAGCACAGTGCTGACTGGTGAAAACGAGCATGAGACTGCAAAAAAACTCACACAATTCAATTAGGCAGCTGTTTCTGACGCAAGAAAACACATCAGACTGAGGACGAGGTATTGCAGTGTTAATCATTTACAACAAAAATGCCCTCTTTATATTGGTAGTATTCTTATATATTTGAGAGTGAAAACGAGATTATGCGTTGCGCCATTTTTATTGCAACATACAAACGCGTAAACATATTTAAATAATGTTCCACAGGACAACGCTGAAAAACACAAGAAAGTCTGGTTCTTACAAAATAGAGGAAAAGTCGAGGGTAGACTTTTGCACTAATACTGTACAGTACTGTATGTGGAAGATTAGGATATTGTGTGACCCTTTATCCTTACTTCACTAGCACTCAACAATGTCTGGATCTTCAGATAGAGTCTGAGTCAGAACCACTACTACCTCCACTAAATAATTTATTAGGTAGTTTATTAATGTCGTAGATATTGGCAGTTGGTAGAGTAACGGTTACGGCGCTCGCTCACTGATCAGAAGGTCGCCGGTTCGATTCCCAGATCGGTAAAGGTACCACCAAGGTACTCATGAACGTGAGTGATTGTCATTCTGAAATACACCACAAAGTACACGCATGCACCACGACAAAATATGACCTCTACATTTGACTCCCTTGGATTGATAACATGGGCAGCACCAAGGAAGCAGTGATGGAATAGTACTTGTCTTGCTACCTCAGTGGTGCTCTCTACCAAGTTCAGAATCTAAACGCAACCTTCCAAACACGTGAGCAAATGCCCCAACTATTATCTTCTGGTGTACTTTTGCCCATAACTTTGAGTTAGATTTTTCAAAATTTGTTGCATTCAGAACACAACCAATAACTCACACATGTAATTTCACAGAGCCAACGCCAGGTTTTTGTAAAATGGTTTAATAACGTATCGTTGGACAAGTTTAATCTTGAAGACAGCTGCTGGATCTACTATTTTTTTGCTTTTGTAAGGTTGGTTCACCAACAAAAACTCAAGAGAGGTAGAGAAGCCATTATTTCTCTCCTTACACACATGACCTGACTTTGCTGGGGCAGTTTGTTGCACAGCCACATCTGAAACCAGATGTTAATGGAGTGTTAATGAAGTGAGGATAAGGGTCACACTGCTGTGGAAATGCTTCCACATACAGTAGTGTGCAAAAAGTCTGAATTTTAACCCTTATTTCATCTCATTTTTTCTTTCTTTTTTTCCAATATCCTGTGAACATTATTTTATATGTATGTTTGCACATGCTGCAATAAACGTATGCATTCTGTTATCTTCATCTTCCTAGCAAATTAAAGAAATGATATATAAATATAATGATACATAAACATACACTCTTGTTTCCTCTCATTTCTGGCTCGAAATCACCAACATCATCTAACCTCATAACAAAGCAAATCCCTTTTCAAGGATTTATCTTTCCCTCACAACCAGAAAGGGAATTTCTTACTAAATAACCACACTGCTACAAAAACAAACTCACTTTAAAGAATCTTGAGATTAACAAACGTTCTGGAGCTGAATTGTATGTTTCCTGGGGTGCTGGGATTGGACACTTAACACTTGATTACTTAACGCTATAAGATTCGCTTCAATAGCGGGTTTGTAAGAGAGATTGAAGGGTAGAGGAGTCTAATTGCGTGCTATGATAGCTTGAGACTCACAGCCAGAGCTGCCGTCACCCACCCGCCTATTCTCGCACTTTGTGGGGAACTCCAGTTATTGACCGGTTTCCAGCGTGGTCAGCCTGGACAAACAGCCGCACTGGGGCACAGATGGCCCAGACTCTGCCATCAGCGAGCTTATTTACACTTTAAATGAAGCGCCTGGCCTGGTTCTGGCCTCTGTCCAGGCTAAAGAAGAGCAGAACAGTTCATTCAAGGCATCACACATTCTCCTGCATCTCAATGCTGTGGTAAAAAAAACAACTCTGCAGTTTAGGCCAGAAATATGTCTACATAACAACAGACCAATCAGTGCCATTTGTAAACAGTAGGTTTTCAAGCCACAATTTATATATATCTGTAAAATACTTGTATTTACTTCGTGTTTACGTAAATATATATTTCATATTTATCTTTTTTAATTTGAATTCCTTTTGTTTTTGTTTTTTAAGAACTTTTCTATGGTTGCACAGACAACAAAGAATTCCTGAGTCTTAAATCTCTACGCACGGTGATTAAAAGCTTCTGTTTTAATACTGTAATTAGCTACACTACAAGCTAGTATTGAAGCTGTTTCATCCAGTAATTAATAATAAGTGAAAGTGAACTTGACCCATCCGTGGGGGCGAACACCTTACTGTTAGACCACCAACTGCCCCAACTAAAAGAGAGATACTAGTAAAAGCAAAATCAATGAGACAAAATGTGAAACAGTGTGAAAATCTATGTAACAGTGTCAAAGCACAAGAAGGCCTAGGACCATATGGAGATTGAGGAGGAGCTTTTACTATAGCTTGCATAAGTTATACGCAAATATCTAAGTTCTGTCCATTTCATTTGTGTGACAACATGGCCACAGATTCTTGCTTCCATCTTGGCCAAGGTGAACTCTAAATTCCAACCCATCTCTGCCAAAACTTAAAAGAGGTATTTGGTAAAGAGAGCAGGGAATAAAAGTGATTTGATTTCTGTTGCGAGGTAGCCTTTTTCCGCACTACATCGTTATTTGAAAAAATAGTTTCTACTCAACACTGCGGACAATATAATCCACTCATCCATAGAAAGCCTTTGAGGACTCCTGGTACCAATAGCACTGACAAACAAGTTGCTGAACAGCAATTTCCATGAGACCATGTGAATAGGCTTTCTTTTTATGCCGCTTCTCTTATTACCCAGCATTAGCATAAGCAGCCTCGGCATTGTGCGAGGACGTCTTTGAGTGGACTCTGAATAGCTCTCGGAGTCCCACAGCACCAGCCAAGCAGGCGATCCATTTTTTATTCAGGCTTTGGCCAGCACTGAACCCAGCACGGCAAAGGCTGGAGGCCAAGTCATCTCATTTATCAGATAAGTTTTTTCAAATGGTATAAGGTCATAAGGAGGTACCTAATGTACACATTTATATTTTACTATCTTGTTATTCATGCTCATCAGCATGGTGCAAAATTGACACATTACATCTAGAATGAAGAACTACGATAATTAGAGGAAGTAAATGAGATTCGTTATTCTTACCCTCGCAAAGCAGAGAATAAAATGCCTGAAGAGATTTCAAAAGAAGGACCCAAAGGACGTCTGAGAGATAACCGCACCATAATTACAGTTAGAGAGAGTGATGACAAAGGCCTGCCAATGTGGGAATTTCTACTTTATCTTGATGCAGGCAGGAGGGTGGCAGCACAGCCGAGCCAGCTACAAACCAGCTACAAAACCAAACCAGCCAAAGATAAATGATAAAACCAATTTTATGGACCTTCAGAGAGACAAAACAGATGGACTCGTTTTTGTTAATTTATTTATCTCTCTTCATCCTCTCCTTCTAGAGCAGTAATAATAAGGAAGGCATTTTACTTTTAGAAGAGCTTTTAGGATGAATTTTGTTAAATAAGTTGCAAACCAAGCATTCCAGAACAATTATTATATCAGTACAATGCAAACATGCTGGTAAGTTGCCAATTTAGGGAATTAAAATGATATAAAATATTGTCAATATTTATAACTATATCTTTGTGTTCTGAAACATGCCCCATTCAAAAAGCAGCATATCACAGCAGTCAAAGCATGTAATATGTGCACATGTTATTTCATTTTCCAAGAACTGTGAAACCCCGTCTCTACAGATCAGGCCATTTTGCCATCCTATACCGTTTAACGACAACCCCATCTCTGATCCGGGAACACCTGCAGTGTAGAATTGGTTAATTTTATAATTAAGTCCCTGCTTGTTTCTAAACACCTGGGCAGCACGGCAAACGCCTGCAAAAAATGGTGACGTTAACCACAGCTGCGCGTTCAGGTCCCGATGATGGGTCTGTCAACCTTCAGTCCGGCGTGACGCGCCGAAGGTGAAACTCCATCAGAACTTTCAACACTTCATCCGGGACGACACACAAAGTAGCCACGCCACTGCTCAAGCCCACCTCTCCAATGTGATGGGAGGAAGCAATGAAAATATATTTTCATTTCAGGCCTCATTCATTATTGACCAGTGGCTTCACCGCACGGGCAGACCAGGAATCAAATCTCTCAGCCGCCTCTTCTCATTCTCTCTCTAGGGTTTCCTAACACAAACGCAGGCAGAGGCCGCAAACATGTCCAGACCTAAACATTGAAATACTAAATCTTCCATTTCAGAAATAAACTTTAATCACACTGCATATTAACGACCTAAAAGCAACACACACATACTCATATGTTTATGTGTTGCAAATTACAACTTAGGAGGAGCTTATGATAGACAAAATATCATGCACAGCTTAATTCCCAGTTTGTGCTCTCAATTTAAATCTGAGCTAGAGAAAGTTTCTTAAAAGATCTTTTATTTTCGACTTCATAGCTCTATTTCTAACTCCAGCATAAATGTATCCACTCCCCGTTTTACTACAATATACAGTACACTCTAGGCAGAGGCCCTGCAAAACATGCTAAATTATTAGATGCAATAATATAGAATTATCAGCTGATGCCTATATCCCATTCTCTGCTCAAGCAGAGTCAAGCGCCAGCGCAGGCAGAGTTGAGCAGGTAAAGACATGATCTTTTGCTTGCCACAGTTTCACTGCACACTCAGACGTTTGGCAAAATACGTAGCTCTGACATTTCGTCAAAGTCAGGAGGTGAAAGCAAGGTGGCACCAGGGCAGAGCACTTCGAGCGCATGTGCAGGCAGAGTTGAGCACGTAAAGACAAGAGATTTTGCTTGCGCACATTCCCCTGCGTGCTCAGAATTTATGGCACAAAATAACACCATGCTTTTTAAGACAGAAGGCACAGATAAATCCTACTGGAATTTTAATATTCCTGCATAAGCGCCACTCTTCACAATGACAACAAGGGCCATCAGATACCCCCTAATGGAAATATCAAGTACCTAGAAGAACGGTCTGATGCCAATGATTCTAATAAACAGCAATTATCATCATGCATCCCTACAAATGATCTAAACATTAAAATACTAAACCTCCAGTTAGTGAAGATAAACTTTTAACCACACTGAATATATTTATGACCTAAAGCGATGAGGGCAAGTACATGTTTATTGGCGTAAAAAACTTTGGTAAGTTTATAAAGCTGCAAAAAATAACACAGACAGCATAATTCTTCTTTCTTCCTCTCTTACTATAGCACCAGTCTAGAGAGTCAAAGACCTTTTCTCCCTTTGCGCTCTATTTAAATTCACGGATATTATTTTTATCTTTCTTTCATCCTGCTTATTAATAAGTAGAATAGACTAACTGGTTGTGAAGAGAATGTCAGATCAGATCATCACGTACCATAGTGGTCTCCAATGCAGCAATCAGCACACTGTTTTCCCCCGAACAGCCTCGCAAAATGGCTGCACTTATGAAATCTCCCCAGATGAGTAACAAATACAGCGTGTGGCACCTGTAAATAAATCTAAATAACCTGCCCATAGTGTGGGGTTGGGGGAAAGGGTGGAAGCTGGCGGAGGAAAGCACTGGGGCCTGTGCGGTTTGGATACTCACTGGTTGTGTTTCCTGACATCTGGATAATGCACTTGCTCTCCTTGCTCATCTCGCGCGAGTTGAAGGGCCGCACTCGCACCGCCACCTTCACTGAGGCTCCGCCATGGTGCCTCTTTACGCCGCCTCCTGCTGCAAAACTAAAAGGAATTAACCTGAAGGGGGTGAAAGGAGAGTGAAGAGGGTTATTTCATTCCTTGAACTCAGGAAATATTCATTTCGTTATACGGAAATGGGGCAAAGGTACAGAGTACATTAATGAGGACTGGAGACCAGTTACACAGTATGTTATTTAAGTGATTGAGTATTTGTCATTGTGAACACCACAGCACAGCACAACAAAATGTAAAGAGCAGTGAGCAGCTTTATGAGCAGCGCCCAGGGAGCAGATCTGGGGACGGTACCTTGCTCATGAGTACCTCAGTGGTAATTGAACAGGCGACTTTCCCGATCACAGGCCAACTCCCCAACCGCTACGCCCAACTACCACTCATGTTGGTTATCTTCACAGGATCTGGTTAAAAGAAACCAAGTATAAAATTTCTTTTTAGAAACAGAAGAGAACAGTAGAGGTAATGTTAGAACAAAATAATGCAAAATAATCATTTATTTTTCGATCAATCAACAAAATGGTGAAGGAATAGAGCCCTTGTTTGAAAACAGCATCACCTTCTAGGCACACTTGCACACCAAGTTGTTGAAGGAACCTCGGCTGGTAGGCTGTTCCAAAACATCATGGAGAACTAACCACAGACTCTATAATCCCATAATCCCACAAAATAATATGTAATCTACTCACAACCTACAAAATAATATAATGACTATAATCCTACAAAATCCCTGACTTTGTGCAAGTGTACCTATAAGAATTGATGCTGGTTTGAAGGCAAAAGGTAGTAACACCAAATATTGATTTGATTCAGATTTTTCTTTTGTTTGCTCACTTTGCATTTTGTAAACTGATAAAAATAAAAAATCATTATTTATATTTCTGAAAGCATTCTTTGTTTACAGCATTTTTTCACACCTGCCTAAAACTTTTGCACAGTACTATACATCTGTAATGTTCACAATAAAATGAATAATCTACATTTTTCCAGTTCGTATCAAATGTAAAATAGACATTGGTACATACAGTATAGTTTTTTTGAGAATCACCCAAAATTTCAAGCAGTACAATTTGACTGTCATCAACTCTGTGATAAACTTCTGTTATTAAGTCAGAAGTGTATTTGAGATATTGGATTAAAGATGAGTCACTAACCACTGGACACTGCTAAAGAGAGACTTATAGAATCTTACCTTAATCCGTAGAATCTTGAAAAATTCCAGTTAAATGAATAACCACTTCAACAGACGATAGATGGGTTCCCTTTTTGAACTGCCCTTGAGGGAATGAGTAACTAAAGGAAAATGTATATTTGTATAATATATATTCTTTCTGTCTTCCCTGCTTGTTTTTTTCTCCCTCTTTTAATGTATATATGTGTATTTACAACTACTGTGCTCTACATTATTATTCCACCAAGAATACAGACAGTGATCTCAGTGCTTTGGGGCAATTGGAAGCATAACGGTTAGGGATGTTTCCCTGTGATCGGAAGGGTGCTGGTACGAATCCCGGACCGGCAAAAGTACCACTGAGATACTCATAAATAAGGTACCATCCCCAAAATGCAGAGGCCACATTTCATTGTGGTGCAATGTGGGCTGTGCTGTGGTGTGTTCACTATGACAAATAATAACTCACTTTCATTAGTACCTTTTTATTAATCTTGGTCTGAGTTTCTGTAGAATACAGATCATCTTTAAACAGGTCTGGCAACCCTAATCCCAGGATACAGCAATCAGGTGCATCACTCCTGGATGTTTACTTAATCAATAATTCAGGGCTGGAACAGTGTAAATAAATCATTTTTTTGTAGCACTGTGGTTATTAGGTAAAATGTAGCATATATGGAATGTAATGACAAATCCCTTTTTTGTTATGAAGTTGGTCTTGCTCAAGACTTTTCCACAGTAATGTAGTTTTGTGAGACCATTGAATAAGCACCAAGAGCATTTAATTTTCAGTCGTTGAAGGATTATAACCTTAATATTCAATTTTTTATTTTTAGATTTTATTCTTCATTACATTTTATTAAGTATTATTTAATATTGATTATTTTACACAACTTTACTCATTGTAAAATAAAGTTGAATTCATGTGCAGGTATTAGACAACAGGAAGTAATTATTGATTGAGACGACCTTTCCACTCCACCACAAATTAAATAACACTTTTTTTTAGTGTGTGTCTGAGAGCAAATTGATCTCAGCTTCCAATTTCCATGGCAACCTAAACACCAGAATTTCATTAAAGGCCCAATTTACCTCAAAATGTTAACGTGACTAAAAGCAAATAAAAGCCAACGGCACGACACTTTCGCATGTTTTTGCAGGCTGACCTTTCAACTTATCCAGCTTCACCTAAGAGCTGAAAAACCAATAAATAATTTTCCTAATAAATAAATAAATGACAGAGAGGCGGGGTTCGTATGGTATCACCATGAAAAGATGATGCTGAGTCAGCTACAGTTACCCAGGAGCAGATACTGAGTCCAGTCGTAACAAAGGAACTGCTGGTTTGGCTAAATGTCAGTGAGCTCCCAGGATTACAATGGCCACATAACACACACACACACACACACACACTCTCTCTCTTACATACACACACTCACACACACACACACACACATTCTGTGCAGTAATGTCTGGTGACCAAAATGGACTCAGTGTATCAAAATGGACAGTCAGTGTATCATGGCAGAGGCTTCATCTCTAATTTCAAGATCAGCTACTGACAAAAGACATGCAGTTGCCTATTGCAATATATTTGCAAATGTATTTGTGCCTGGAGGTTTGTTTAAATAAGATAATGAGCCATCTTGTGTGCGGTGGTAGGCAGTAAAGGCTGCTCTCCCTAAAACGGCATCACGCTGTGCCACATTCTGCCAAATAGAAATGTCGCACAATAAAAGATGCTCATTATTTCATGTCTTGTTAAACAGTAACATTGACTGTATGATTTAGTTTTTAATCGCTGTCTTTTTACCTGTCTATATATTTAGGGCTGTAATTGCAGCTGGGTATGAGTAAGAATAAATATTCTAGAAGTCCAAACAATATGGTATAAATAGAAATAGAAAAAAAAACATTACTGTCTTACTTTACATTTTAACCTTTTTAGAAAATAAAAAAGCAGCTTATCGAATATTCACACACACTACCTTTCCACACATTTGAATTCAACGACATTTACCCAACTGTAAATCCTCCTGTATCATAATCATCCTTAAATTACACTATACCATATTCCAGCTACTGCATTAAAAATATGACTGAAACAATGCAATAGTTTCAACAATTACAATGCAATTGCTGAATATCAACTATTGCTAAAAATAATATTTATCTAATTGATGCCAAAACAGGAAGTAGACAAGGCGACTTCCTGCAGCTTCAGACGACCTCGGATGAGCAAAGACATCCGGCATCACCTCTGATCGTTAAAGTTTCTAGGTCTTTCTTTACCATTCTCAAATGTGATTTTTCGGACTATTATTGATGCCTAACGTAGCTGACATACCATGATATTTCGATTTTTCACCATACATCATTCCTGTCAAACCTTCTCCAGCTATTTAGTGCCACCAGATCTCAAGACAAATTAAAACTAAAGCTAAGATGCTGAACTTGAAACCCCTTTTCACCTGAAGTGTGAACACTTATGAGCTCAGCTCTTGATAGACGGCCTCCAGTGCGTTCTTCTCGTAGCCTGTCACTGGACAACCCACGCCACAGATGACTAGGCATTTATTACGTACTACTCTAATAAATATAGAAACCCAACACCCATGCAAGACTCAAATTAGAACCTTTCAGAATGTCATTTAAACCATTCTCCTCAATCGACGTTTGACAGGATGTGGTTTGTTGATGGCCTCTCAATAGCCGCACCCCTGAGCGTTGGCACCTTGGTGACCCAGCCCCAAAACAGACAGCTCTTATTACAACCATGTCATCTTCACACTTTTAATTAAAATCCTTACCTTATACACTGCTAGTGCGTCTCCCTAAGCTCTTTACACCACCCGACAGTTCAGCCGATTTGCTCCCAGCTGTGCCTCTTCATCTAGATTCAACGCCTCCGTCTCGGATAATCAGAGAAAACACCCCTTGTCGTCCTCGCACCCCCGAATGGAGATGTGGGGGTAAAGGGTAACAGGACGCGATTCAGAAGGGAGTGGGGCTGCCTGCCTGGGAGGAGAGGACTGTGTACTCGGTAAGGCAGCAGCCAAAATGGCTCTGCTGTGCTGCTCAGAGCGGTGATGCTGAGAGCGAGTGAGCCGGTGACATCATTGCTGAGGGAAGCAGCAGCATCCATACAGCACTGACAGAAAGGGAGGAGGGAGAGAGAGAGAGAGAGAGAGAGAGGGGGAGGAGGGAGAGAGAGAAGGAGAAAGAGGAGGGACAGAAGGAGGAGGAGGGGATTGAAGGGGGAGGGAGAAAAGCTGAGAGAGAGATTGGAATCTCTAGGGAATGTGACACACACACACACACAATAACGCTGCTTTCCTTGGTCTATAACACACATGATATTTTAAATGTAATATATTTGTCTTGGTTAGAATGTATACTAAATGGATTTATGCTTATATCATTTATAATGTTGGCACCATCTTGGGCATGCGCATTCTGTACAGTAATTAAAATTGACGAAATTTTGGTAATTTATGTCAAATATGTTTATTCAGAACTGACATATTATACAGTTATATAAAGGTGTACATTTACAAAGCAATCATTGGAAACATTATGTATTTAATACACTATACCAGCTAAATAAACCAGGATTTATTTGCATGTGTCAGCTAAATAAATAACATAAAACCTCCAATACAGTCTTCCTCACAGTGAACCAGAAAAGACTAGAAACATAATTAAAAGTGACATTCCACATATTTCTGTAGAAATATTGAGTAGTACAGTTATAATTGTCTCAGGGCAAACCGAAACGTTCCACTGGAGATCCCATACATTCTAACCAACAAATATAATCCCATGAATCTGTAAATACAGTGTGCCCTCCTTTTGCTTTGGCATGGCACTATCTGGTGAGGACAACATGCGTTCTAGTAGGATTATTCTCAATTCACAAACAGTCTGAGCATATCTGCCTCTGCCACCCCCCCTTAAAAACATCCTGCTGAAAGTGGGTCCATGTAATGCACTCACAATAAAGGCAGCGCCGTTTGACACTAATTCCCTGCTCACGCAGTGAGTCAGCTTTGCCTTAGAATTGGCAAAGAATGTGAATTAAGACCTAACCAGACATGTAACCACTGGAGAAATGTGTGGCGTTATATAATCATTAGATGATGCAATTAGCATGTCTTCCCTTGAGCTGAAACTAGTATTGTAAAATGGGATTACTGGTTCGTTCTGGCAAATACAGTCATCAACATGAAATCTTTATGTGGCTTGCTGTAAGCTGTCGGTTTGATCAAGTTACACACGGAGGAAGGTCATTGATTGTAACATGCAGTAAACAAGGACAGGTTTATGTTTTGGGAGTCAGAGGTCGTTTGATTGTTAAACAAACAACAGACCAAATGAAAAGGCTATTCAGTGGCATGTTAATTATGAATGGACAGAATGAAATGTCTAACATTCCCTTTAAGATTTCGTAGAGTGAAATTTGTTGCACGGAACCTCGCTCATGTGCGATAATGCATGTAAGTGTGCAGGGCATCAGATCTGCTGAGTGGATTAATGAGGCTTTATTGTTCCTCTGGAGGACGGTGTGGGTTTAATGTTTGATTTGTTCGTTTACAATAGGAGGGGTTGGAGGCGGAACGACTGGGCGGTGCGTCCAGAATTTACCATGGCAGGACGGGCGGATGCCACTCAGGTTTCATCCAGACTGAAACACAATGCAAGCTGCTGTCCTCGCTCGCAAAGAAACACACCCTGCTCGTCGTCTAAAAGCAGGATAACAGCATCTGTTTGTTTTCTCCCCTCTCTTTGCCCTTTACTCCTCATTTGTGTTTGTATTCTGTGGGTGACACTCTTGCTCCATCTTTATCTCAGTCCATTAAGTCCTCATCTCACTTTGTCTCTTCCTCTCGCAGAGATAAAATCAGTGACTAAGTAGCATCATAATGCATTCTGTTGGCTTTCTACAGTGAGTCCATTGCAGCTCATGGTGCACTGCACCAAAACCTCCTGTCACAAATTTGGCACGCCAAAATACCCACTAGATCCCTTCTGTTTATCCAGTTTTCTGATCACTCACATACTTAAATAACAACACAGTCTTCACACACTAACATGACATCATGATGAACTCATCCACATATGATTCAGACAAGCTTTTATATACTGTGGAACATGTCTCTGTTGATTCTCTTTCTTGTTGTGATCAATAAGACATGCATTTCATGGGTAAAGCGCCAAAGGTTAAATTTTCCAATAATTTCGACTAAGACCTGGTTAGCGCCTCTAGATTCAATGAGACATAGCATTAAGCCTGATCTGACCAGCCCCTCAGGACTATTTTCTCTACCGTTCTGTCTCTCCGCCCTTCTCTTTTCTGTCTCTGCTCAGTAGAACACAGTCCTGAATTATTTATCCAGCTAAAGAACTGTTGTTGTGGGCCCGCCGCCTGAAACGGCTGTTTAAAGGGACAGACGTTATGTGAAGACTGACCAACATTTCTGGATAAAACAGCACAAGCACAAGCTGCATGTTAAACTCATGGGACATTTTAAGATAATTTTTCATATTACAGTGTCATTAGTTTAATAGATGTTCATAGGATCCATTACAGTATCAACTTATGTAAATGACCACATCGAATAGTGTTCTAAATATACATTGAACTCTTAACAAAACAACCACAATTAAACAACCAATTTTTACCATACAGAAATCAATCTAATGTCTAGGGGTCACAGTGTTCATATCCAATAAATGCTGGCTTGCTTTATGACATGAAATCATGTGACTCAGTGAGGTTTCATGTATGACTTAAATATCAAGATCAACAAACGAGCCTTCTGGCAATCTTATTCTGGCTTGTGATCCATAAACACCGTCAGCTGCCTGTATCACCCAATCCTAACTCCAGCACTGCCATCATTGGGTCTCTGAGCAAGATCCTTAACCCCAAGTTGCTCCAGGGATACTGTCCCTGAGATTATGAAAATGGAAGTCGCTCTGAAAAATTTCTATTTCTGAAATAAAATAACTTTCCATTTAAATTGTGTGTAAGTATGCACAGTAAAAAAAAAAAACAGTTACCAGAAATTAAATTATCATCTTATTTTTTCCAAAAGCTCCTGTAAAACAGCTACGTTCTAATATCCTCCTAAACTTTACCTTATGATGAACAGCTTTATCAGTTATTGCAGCACGATGGGTCAACAAACCCTTATCTCTGCGTGCACTCTTGCATAAGGCACACTGGCCCAAAGTAATGAAACATTCAGTATTCCAGACAGTACATAGACTCTCAGCGGTAATACAGTCGACACAGCACCAGCAGAACAACCGAAATGGAAGCTGGATGGACAGTGAGTGCTATAAGGAGTCAGAGGGTTTTACTCGGGGAGGAGATTCGGCCTGCGCTCATCATCATAAAGGAGGGGAAGATTTACAACATCTTGCCTGATCCAGGAGCAGCACCTAGAGATGGAGAGGTGAGACAGAGTCCATGTGGGGGACATGTGACCTCTGCTGGCCACAAGGAATATTGCAAAATTTGTCACAAAAATAGGGGCAAGCAATAAAATTTGCTCTTCAGCAGGTACAGGTTCTGAACAAACACTAAATAAGATAACACTGGTGAAATTCAGAATCTTTGTGAAAATTGCATTCACAAATTTCTTCTCTCGACGGCACGGTGGCGCAGTGGTTAGAGCTGCCGCCTCACAGCGAGAAGGTCCTGGGGACGGCCGTAGGGCCTTTCTGTGTGGAGTTTGCATGGTCTCCCCGTGTTTGCGTGGGTTTCCTCTGGGTGCTCCGGTTTCCTCCCACAGTCCAAAGGCATGCGTTATAGGTTAATTGATGACTCTAAATTGGCCCTCAGGGTGCAAATGTGTGTGTGACTGTGTGAGTGTGTGTGTGCCCTGTGGTGTGTTGGCGCCTGCCCAGGGCTGGTCCCTGCCTTGTGCCCGAAAGTTGCCGGGATAGGCGCCGGTCCCCCCGCGACCCCAGTTGGGATTACAGCAGTTTGGAAGATGAATGAATGACGAAATTTCTTCTCAAGAATAGGTTAATGAGAACCAAAGTTTTTTTAAGCAACAATGATATCAGTCAGGGTAGGTCCAAGGTGTTTCAAAACTGGCAGTTCTACGTAACATTTCTCATGCCTATTCTTGTCATTTATATAAAGATTAATCAGCCATTTCAAGTTTGCTTCCTTTGGTTTGCCATTTCCCAATCACAAATTCAACTTGTGAAGGTGCTGGATGTGGGCAGCAGCTTGGTGATGCCAGGCGTTGTGGACTGCCATGTTCACGTTAATGAACCTGGTCGAACCTCCTGGGAAGGATACTGGACCGCAACAAAGGCTGCAGCAGCAGGAGGAGTGACCACCATTGTGGACATGCCTCTGTAAGATCACCACACGTGAACACACAAAGTAATTCTTCTTCTTCAATCGACCTCTCCCGTTCGCCACAGTGGAGCAACTGCCTTGTTGTCCACATTTGTAATTTGTATACATAAATCAGCCATAATATTTTGGCCAGTATGAATGATGAATGAATAACATCGATCACCTTATTACAAGGGCAGATCTCAATGAGCGGGATATATTAAGAGAAGCATAAAAATGGGCAAGTGTAAGGATCTGAATGACTTTGACAAAGTACAAATTGTGATGATGGCTAGACTACTAGGTCAGAGCATCTCCAAACTTCAGTAGTTTTGTGGGTCAGAAGCTACCAAAAATGATCCAATGAAGGAAAAATGTTGAAGCAGTGACAGGGGGATGGACGGCCGAAGCTCATTGATGCACATGGAGAGAAGGTTAACTTGTGTTGCCCAAAACAGTAGAAGAACTAGTGTAATTTAACCTGCTGAAAATGTTAACCATGGTTCTGATAGAAACATGTCAGAACACATGATGCATTTTGCATTTTGTGTTTTTGCAGAGCAAGGCTGCATAGCCGTAGAGATACCCAATATTAGGCAGGTGGTCATAATGTTATGGATGATTTGTATATGAAGCAACAATAGAGAAGATCATAACAGCTACACATGTATTTAAGAATAAAGCAGCAAATCATACAATTCATGAACTTTCGGAACAAGCTTTTCTCTGTTACTGAAAACAAAGTTAAGGGACTCATGGTAACTCACGTTCTTCTTTCATCATTTACAGTAACAGCGTTCCGCCAACCACTAGTCTCAAGAACTTTTATGAGAAATTGAGAGTTTCTACTGGCCAGTGCTTTGTAGACACAGCGTTCTGGGGAGGGGTCATTCCTGGTAATCAGGTATGTTATATACCAGACACTTTATTATGAAGACCAACCTTGTTGGCTTGCAGTTGGAGATTGTGTGTTTTTTGTGAGTTCTCGACTATAAGCAGATTTCAATCACAAAACCATTATTACCTATAATATTAGATTAACCGAGCAGTGACATCAATGTGTATAGTGGTCACAACAATGGATGGTCACCAGATCAAGTCCCAGACCAGTAAAGGTACCACAGAGGTACTCATGAGGAAAGTATCATCCCCAGGTGCTGCCAAAGCTGCCCACTGCTCAATCACATATGGGTCAAATGTAGAGGTCATATTTCACTGTGCTGCTCGGTGTGCTGTGTTCACAAAGACAAAATAATCACTCACTCACTAATTGATTTCCGTGCTTCAGCTGGAGTTGAGATCCATGGTGCGGGCAGGTGTTGCTGGATTTAAGTGCTTCCTCATTCACAGCGGAGTGGACGAGTTCCCTCATGTGGGAGACAATGACCTGCATGATGCTATGAGACATCTTCAGGGGACAGGGAGCGTTCTCTTGGTGAGAAATGTTTATATTTGTGGATCATGAGTTAGTACCAGATATAATTAAGAAAAAAACATTCTCTAAATATAATGTTTTCGTATTAATAACCCAAGAAAGAAGTCACATCACTATGTCACTCTGCACTTTATCACACATAGTTATCCTCAGTATTGGGCATGTTACTTTAAGAAGTAATTAGTTAGAATTACCAGTTACTTCTCCACAAAAGTAACAGTTAGTAACTGAGTTACACCATTATAAAAGTGACTAGTTACCAGGAAAAGTAACTAGTAACTATGTTCAAATATGTTAAAGAATTTGGATCCCCCCTATAATGGAACGTTACCTTCAACTTTATGCTCTATTATTTCTAATAAAACGTAGTATTAAATGTGTTTAATGAATAAAACACTTAATAGAATAAATAACAGAAACGATTGTACATTGTTCTACACCATTTTAACGTTGCCATGGGACAATGTGGGACAAGACGCCTATCAAATTTAATATTGTAGATATTATCATTACTACGTTTATAATAGCAGAACAATAAAACGCAACAGATGTCTTAAAACTTTTGATATTTAATGCACATCAACAGGCCCCAACTGGCCATCAGATGAGTCTAAAATTTAATTATGTTCCTTAAGCACTGCACCACGAATAAATACATTTGCATGTGCTCTCTATGTAGTGCAAATTAAATAATTCAAACTGTCACACAGCTAACGTTGGCCGCACCTGGGTTTGGGCTGCTGTCGACACCGGCCTTCCACAGTTCTTGGCCACTAGTAGTGATGGGCTATCTGAAGCCGAGGCTCCGAAGCGCGTATCGAGTATAAGGGGGCGTGGCAGACGAAGCCCCGCTTCGAGGCATGTATCATTTGGCAGAAAACCACGTGACCGATGACAAACGAAGCCTCGGTTCGTTACGTCAGCGCTTCATCCCAAGTGTCGCTTGCAATTTGCATAATTTAGTAGTATTGTATTAGACTAATACAATACAACTACTTAATTATAGAAATTGCAAATGTGGAACAAAATATAAGTTGCATAAAAAATAAAAATTCTGTCCGATACTCATTCATACACTCTCCAACAAAACAACCCACGAAGCGCCGGCGGGATTCACCCCCATTTATACAGCAAGCGACACTTGGGATGAAACACTGACGTAACGAACCGAGGCTTCGTTTGTTATCGGTCACGTGGTTTTCTGCTTAAACGATACATGCCTCGAAGCGGGGCTTCGTCTGCCACGCCCCCTCATACTTGATACGCGCTTCGGAGCTTCATGTGCCCATCACTAGCCACTAGTGTTGTAGAGACGTGTGACGATGTACGGAAGTCGACAGAGGACATGCATCAGCATCGTTTTGCTTCTCGTTAACTCGAGATGATTTTTCTCGGGATTTTGGCATAACGAAATTATGTTCTCTCGAGATCACGAATTTTTTTACTTACTCGAGAGAAAACGTGTAAATGTCTGTGCCTCCTTCTCAACTGACAGACTCTGGTATGATAATTGTCAAGCACAGATGCACACTTTCATCATTATCGTCCGTGATGATAATGACAGTGCCATGTTAGAGAACTTGAACGAAAATTAGACAGGATTTAGAGAAAATAACAAAAGTTGTTTTCTCGAGATCATGAGGTAATTCGTGATCCCGAGATAACGCCCTATCCTAAATCTAAATCACCTTGAGAAAGTTGTGAATATATATATATATGTATATATATATATATATATATATACAATATATATATATATATATATATATATGATATTTTCTGACATGTTTAGTTCCATGCTGAGAAAGAGGTCCAGCAGCCTCTGGCAGAGGAAGGAGGTAAGAAAAATTTTATTCCAGTTAAATTGTATGTTTCTTCAAATAATGCTTAATAAGCAGTTTCTGATGACAACTGTGTGATGCACTGTCATATGTCCAAACCTCTGAACAACGTATTTTTACATTTCCCCCTGTATTTGAAGTACTTAATCCAGCAGTGATAACAGTGCTAGCTGATAAGGTAAACTTGAACAGACAGATAAACTTAAATCAGTTTATGATTTTGGATACTCGGACTCATAAATTCACATTGAACTTACTTTATTAGAAATCATAGCATCATCTATACCTTGGATTTTCACATATATTTCTTCTTTTACATTTATATACATGAACATACAGTATATACATTTATAGCTTTTATTCCTCAGATCCATGTGAGTACAGCACTTTTTTGAGATCCAGACCTGATGTCATGGAAGTGGAGGCCATCCGAACTGTCACTCAACTCTGCCTTCAGTACCAGTTAGTTCAGCCAATAATACATCAGCATAGTCAATCCATATTATAATTTTATTATCTTAATTAATTCATTATTCACTAATGACAGTGGGCCAGTTTCCCAGACCAGTGGTGAATCTCCATTGTATTTGCAATTTAGTCCAAGACTAGGCTTAGTTCACGTTCAGGAAACCAGCCCAATGAGTTTGATGTTGTAAAGATTAAATATACAGTATATTCAAATGTATCTGTGTAGATTTAGGCTTGAGAGCTTGAATCATAGGCTAAAGTTTTTTTGAGGTTCTTCAAGGTGAAAATGTTTCACCTCTCATACGAAAGACTTCTTTAGTTTCCAAAGAGACATCCAGTTGTCATTGATTTAAGTTCTCAATATATATATTAATAAATATATTTTTGCAGAGTTCGTTGTCACATTGTGCACCTGTCTTCAGTCAAGTCCTTGCCGCTAATCCATGCAGCAAAGCAGGCTGGAGCTCCCCTTACGGTGGAGACCACACACCACTACCTCACCCTGTCTGCAGAGGGTGTCCCCTGCAGGGCCACCCAGTTTAAGTGCTGCCCCCCAATCCGAGACCAGGCCAACCAGGTGAGATTAAGGGTCAGACAAAACTAATATTTCAGCAAAGAGGCTTGTGCTTTTATATTCAGAGAAAAATACACAGTGGTGGTGCTGCGGTGCTTTGACTGGCTGACATTTTGTGTTGGTGAAGAACTACCTCCACTGGGCCCCTGAGCAAGACCCCAAACCCTTATTTGCTCTAGAGAGACTGTCCTTGTATTTAGGAAATGGAAGCCACTCAGAATAAGAGTATCTGCTAAATGACATACATGTAAATATATATGTAAATATATGAGATATTTCTTGGCCGTCGGCTCCATTATTGCATAGTATGTGCGTTACTTCTACTTCATATACTGTATAATAAACGTCTTGTACTGTTTATTCCAAATCTTTTCTATTAAAAACAATTGAGTACTACATTTGGTACTCTAATTTTTACCCTAAAGCATCATCATTAAATTAACACATCAGTGATGAAACAGGAGGTAATTAAGACCAATGAGCACACTATTCACCTTCTTTTCTGTTAATTATATAAATGTCATCATTCGTTAGAGAGTCTCATTCAGTGTGTTGAATCAGAGATAACACGATTATCTTTGCTTAAAATCTGTATCTTTTTCTTGTCTTTCAACCAGGAGCTGCTGTGGTCAGCACTGAAAGCTGGTGATATAGACATGGTTGTGTCGGATCACTCTCCCTGCACCGCCGACCTAAAGCTTTTGGACAGTGGGGATTTCAGCCAAGCCTGGGGCGGCATCTCCTCCCTACAGTTTGGTAGGATTTTTACACAAACCTTTTCTGGAGAATGATGTGGATTTGCTCCCCATTATGGGCCAAAGTTCTACTAGACACAAAACAGTTTTCCAACCCTGGTTCAGACCTGTTTATCTATCCGTCTAATAATTGACCATACTAAGATTGACTTAAAGAGCAGGGTAAAGTTCATGCCCAGGCCTGATCCACATTACATTGTATTATATGTATTATAAGTATAATTCCACATACAGATAACGTTGAAAGTGAACATGTAATATTTAACTATACACATTCTGTAGCAGAATGTCAGTTCATGAGGATTGTTGCATTTTGCAGTGCTTCTCTCTTACTGTGATCTATAATTCCTATTCATTTCTTGCAAGGTCTTTCTCTGTTCTGGACCTCGGCTCATAAGAGAGGTTTTTCTCTTCCTGACGTTGTGAGACTCTTGTGCAAAGAACCTGCAAAACTCTGTCGCCTTGACAACCAAAAAGGCAGTCTCATGCCAGGTCACGATGCAGATTTAGTCATCTGGGACCCAGAAAAAGAATTTATGGTGACTAAGAAAGGATTTTATGTTTCAAAGCTGGTCAGTTGTAAGATACAAAAGAGAGCAAAAGAGCAAAGCGTTTTAGTTTTTTGTGTTTCTAACAACTGATTAAGCATTGAAAAATTTACATAATATTTGTCATGTTTTCCAGGTTAAAGAAGAAAATATACATCATAAAAATAAAGTAAGTATTTCCTTTTATTTATAATTGTTACGCAATGTGAAGATGCATTTAAATTTTTATTTTTGTGCTTCTTTTCAGTTGACCCCATACCTTGGCTTGACTCTGCAGGGAGAGGTTAAGGCCACCATCGTTCGAGGAAAGCTTGTGTACCTCAATGGAACATTTAGCCCTCAGCCTCTGGGACAACATTTACTTATAAATGCACCAAAATATGTCACATGATATATATTTCAATAAAAATTGCCACAACTCTTTTTCAAAGCTTCATGGATTTATAGTATTTGTAAAACTAAATAATTAAACAGTTTCCCTTACATAACTATATTCATTCATTATCTAAACCGCTTAATCCCAACTGGGGTCGCTGGGGGACCAAGGCGGCTAACAGCACCTGGACAGGCGCCAACACACCACACAGAATCACGCTCATATTCACACCTTACAATTTAGAATTGCCAATCAAACTATATAGCATGCTTTTGGACTGTGGGAGGAAACACCTGGAAGAAACACATGCGAACACAGGGAAAGCATGCAAACTCCACACAGAAAGGCCCCACAGCCGACCCGGGGCTCGAACCCAGGACCTTCTTGCTCAAAAATAATCATTGCAATACTATTTCTTATAGGTCTGTGATGGCAAGATTGTTCTAAATGTTGTTTTTTTACAACAAATTCTTTCTAAAGGAAAACAATGAATTATAATAAATATCATTTCTAATCCTAACAGAAATCACCAGAAACATTATAAGTGGCTTCTGGTGATTTTGTAAAGATCAGATAACGTCAGACATGGTGTTTAAATACTGTACATTTGTCTGGACAAAAGCAGATCACAAGGCTACAGTAGTTTTTTTCACTCTGTTTAACCATGTTTTAAGGTTGTGTAATGTAAATCATTAACATCAGCGACAAACAGACCGGAGAGCAAAGGCATTTTGGAAGGGGGGGAAAACTACATTCCAAAAATTTAATTATACTTTTAAAAGACACGTTTTGGTTCCTTTTGATATTATACATAAACTGAACGCTAACCAGTTGTCCGGTGTAGAGGCGTTTCTCATGTACGACCGTGAGGGGAGGCGAGGCTTCAGCAGTGGGACTGGCTTGATTGACTGTTTAGGTGAAGACTTTCCCTGAAGATCTTTCTCTGTGAAACCAGCTGTTGTTAGTCTCCAGCATGGCGTCTCTCTCTGTTCCACCACCACAATGTCTGTTACAGCCTTTTACTGTCCCACATCGCTATCTTTTTGGACCAGGACCTTCCAATGTTCCTCCAAGAATCTCAGCAGCTGGATCACAGCCGATGTTGGGCCACCTACATGCAGAAACAATAGAGGTAAAGCTCAACATGCCAAAAATACATTAAAAATAAGATACACTCATATTTATCTTCAATAGTCTGTGGTGCAGCATGTTCCTACTAAATATTAACAAAATATTTATGAGGCACTATGTAATCCCTGTGAAATATTTTTTGCATGGTTTTACCTACGAGTCACTCTTTATAACTGTTTCACACTCTTGCAGTTCGCGCAGTCAGTGTCATATTCAGTGTTGTGCGTCCTTTAGGAAAGAGTAGCTGCCAAATGCTATAAATGTAATGTAAATGTGTTGGAGTCTGAGATCCTGCATAATGTGAACATGTTGGCTACCTGTTAGGGATGCATCTAATTTTTAAGTTACCTTTTCTTGAAAATAAAGAGGATATGGCATTGTTTTTCAAAGTGTAAACAAGTGTAGCATCTCATCATAACAAGATCAATCAATATTCAACCAGCCATGTAAAATGTCTCACAAATAGATTATGGACCATATCAAGAGTGGAATCCAGTATGCGTTTCAAACCCAAAACCGCATGACGCTGGCGGTGAGTGGACCAGGCCATGCTGCTATGGAATGTGCCATCTTTAACTCGGTGGAAACTGCAGAGAGTGTGCTGATGGCTGTGAATGGCATCTGGGGGGAGCGAGCTGCAGAGATGGCAGAGCGCATAGGTAATAAGCCCTCTACCACTAGGTCACACTGGAAAACCAGTGAAAAGCCACATCTCTGTCTACAAATTACACTGGTATTACTTAGTACTCCAAAAATCATCTTCTTTTCAAGTAGACATGATGTAATATAAGTTTAAATAAGTAAACTTTATGCACCAAGGTTAATAACCTATTAACACTGAACACATGACACAAGCAGGTCAACATGTATATTGGTCATGTCTGTTTTAACAGTTTAATTTAATGTTTCTTCACATGGAATAGGTGCCAAAGTCAACACTATCGTAACATCTGCCGGAGGGTTCTTCACTAATGACGAAATTGAACAGGTAACCTCAGGGAAGACATTTCAAAACATAACAATCTAAAGTCTTCTTCACTCATGCAACAAGCCTTTATTCTAAGGGCTCACTGATAGATTGACTGCCTAGTTGAATCTTTCTTTCTTTGAATCTTTTCTGTAACATTCAATTTTAGGTTAATATCCAGTCTTTCATGCTTTGTGTAAACATGTATGGTCAGCTATTTAAATTCAAAATTGTATGTTTTTCTCTTATAGTTTCCTTAATATTTCCACAGCATGAAAACACTGTATTTGTTAATATTTGCAGCAACTCATCTCTGACATGTCATCATAATATTTATAGGCACTGGTCAAATATAAGCCAGTCCTGTTCTTCCTTACACACGGAGAGTCTTCTACAGGAGTTGTGCACCCCATAGATGGCATTGGTGAACTGTGTCACAAGTGAGAACTCACCATCTACAGTATAAAAACTGGCACACAGAGAAATAACTCTTTCACTTTTGTCTTTACTTCCTGTATGTCATCTTCTTTATTGCTATCTATGTTTTAATGCAGTTTATTTGAATATAGCTTTATATATAATTATTTAAAAAAAAAAACAGTGATCCCTGTGATAGTGAAACCATACTGACTGGCAGCTTGTTTGCCAGGTACGACTGTTTATTCCTGGTTGACTCGGTTGCAGCTTTGGGAGGAGCCCCCATCTACATGGACAAGCAATGTAAATATATTTCTTATACAGTATATTTATATTTGGATGTGTGCTTTCATACACAAGGATAAACAAAGCATTAATATATTAATAATTACATGACTTATAGACCTGTAAACACAAAGAATTTTACATTGTTATTGATTCTCCAGGTATTGACATTATGTACACTGGCTCTCAGAAGGTTCTAAATGCGCCTCCAGGAACTGCACCGATCTCCTTTAGTGAAAGAGCATGGTGAGAAAATCAAAATAAAGTCAGACATTCACTTTAAATGTACTTTATCTCTAAAATCTCTCTCCATCTCTTTAACAACTATAGCTACAAAATCTTCAATAGGAAAACAAAGCCTGTGTCATACTTTCTGGACTTGAATTGGCTGGCTAATTACTGGGGCTGTGATGGAAAACCTGCTCGTGCGTAAGTTTTCATTTCATTTTTATTTACACTATCTTAGGAATGGTCAGTGTGCATTGTCTCTGCATGTTTTACTTCTATAATTATATATGTGATAAATGAAAACTCTCAAACCTTTGTAGTTATCATCATACCGGACCTGTGACTGGACTTTACAGTCTAAGAGAGGGCCTTGCCATCCTTGCAGAAACAGTAAAAACATTTCTCTTATATTTAGCAATATACAAAATATATAATATCAAATATTTCAGTTGTGACATGGCCCACGGTCATACATTTATAGCAAGTTTTGATTAATGCATTTTATCAACTTTTTCCTATAAAGGGACTTGAAAACTCATGGAGACGACACAAAGAAGTAGCAGAATATTTTCATGCTGGCTTAGAAAAAATGGGCTTAATGCTCTTTGTGGAGGACAAGGTAGTAATGAGAAAGGTTTCCATAAATCACAGAGAAGCTTCAGCAAAATATATACAGAACTATCAACCTGTCTAAAACTACATAATAAAAATATACTTAATTAAGATTTTTTGCCTAACAGAAAGCAAGATTACCCACAGTTACTACAATAGTGGCTCCACCTGGGTATGACTGGAGAGAAATCACAGCATACATCATGAAGAATCACAATGTAGAAATTTCCGGAGGCCTTGGGCCCTCTGTCGGCATGGTAGGAGGCTGTTTGCTTGCAATGCAAAAAATTTAAATTGAGACAGTTCCAAAAGAAAACAGAGGAAGCTCTTCTCTTGTGTCATCGTGTTTAATTATTAATAGTGTGTGTTTGGAACTTGCCAATGACCTGAACTCTTATTTGCAGGTTCTGCGCGTTGGACTTATGGGCTGCAATAGCAGTAGAAGTCATGTGGACATGATATTAGAAGTTCTTGCTGACGCACTGAAACATTGCCACAAGAGCAAAGTGTAACAGATCACCAACAAATGGGATTGTGGGAAGTTACATCAGTGGCTCCAGATTACAAGTGAACATCATGCATAAAAACATTTATTGTTTAAGGTATTTCCCAGTTAAAAGAACAGAAAATGAAATTAACCAATGATAGTCTAATCAGACAAACATATTAACAGTCCCACATAACAGGGTTAAGCTACTCACCACTGGAAGGGCAATATTAGTTAAGGTAAATATTAGATGGTAAATGTGAGACACTCATCTAATTTACATTTCCATTTTTCAAACTAGAAACCCCCTAATAAACCAAAAACTAACAACCACTAAGCTAATTTATCCCCTGAGTTATGTTTGCTCTAATGACACTTACTTTGCCATTCTATATACTAAGTGTAAACACGTACAATTGCATTTTGCATTTGCATTGCAAAAAGTGCTTTTGCCACTAAAACCGAATAAAATGTTCAAAGTTACATGTGTTGTGTAATTAAACCATCTACTGCCATTTCTATAAACAGCGCATACAAGCAGAACAGCCTTTTTTTAAACCAAAAAAACGCAGCCTTTCAACATTATCAAATAAATGAATTTGTGAAGTGCCCTACGATCTGTTGGCGCCTACCCAGGGTTGGTCCTCGCCTTGCACCCGTAAATTCCCGGGATAGGCTCCGGTTCCCCCGCGACCCCCGGTTGGGATTAAGCGGTTCAGATAATGAATGAATGACTGAATTTGTTAAGCCTGGTGCTGTATAATTCCACACAGATTCCCATTCCAGTGCTGGGAATCGATGGAGTCGATTCCAATAGACGATTCCTGAAAATGATATATTTTACATGCAATTAAACAAATAATTAATTATAGTTTGAATGACAAGAGATTTCGCCAATGCACACCGTTTAACATCCTCATTTTCAACCTCCTGATTCAGAACTACTTCATAATATAAAATCAATTCGAAAGAACTTTGCATCATAAAAGTCCCCTATCCTCTACGGTTAGCAAAAAATAATTTAGTAACGTAAATTAAAGAATTTGCTAAACTTCTCTGTGGAGTCTATTCCAAAGCAAGATACAAAAACAAGGAGTTGATTCATTTCGGAGTCGACTCTCAAGCCCGGTGAAGACTCTTTTGAACCGGAACTTCACAACCGGGTGTGACGTCAAAGAAGCGTAAAAGGCGCGCAGAAGGAAGACTGCACGTTTGACTTTTTGACAAATATGCTGAATTGAGTGTTTAATTAATTACTTTGTTTGTAATATTTAAGAAGGGAAAATGACGTGCAGGAGAGGAGCTTTGATCGTTCTGGAGGGAGTGGACCGAGCTGGAAAAACCACACAGTGTAAAAAGCTGGTGAAAGCGCTGCAGCAGAGTGGGCGCTCGGCAGAGATGATGAGATTCCCGGGTAAATAAAGATGAAATATTATACTTTTAGTTCGTATAATTACGTGGGGATATTTGTACTCGGGCGTTTTTCCTAACTGACATGAGCAAACTGTTATTTGAGCACACGCTAGGTGTTTGGAGACGTTGTATGGTTTGGTATCTATCTTTCATCAGATGATTTAAATTGATAAGTATGAATGTTGTCAGTTAATTGGAAAAATATATTTATGTTTCTATATCTACGACAGTAATTCGCTATTCGGTATATGTTGAACTTCAGCGCCGTTTTGTGTGTTTAGTGTGGGTATGATTATCAGATCAGCTGATCTAAACCTCACAAAATGAGGAAAGGGGATTTGGGACCACTGAGTCCTAAACAACCCGTTTAACTGGACAAAACAGAATGGATGTAAAATATATATTGGAATAATTTCTAATACATTTAAAATAATTGCAATTTGCATTATTCCAGGCATAGCATCCTTGTATTTTTGTTATTTAGATGATTTTCTTCCAATTAAAATTTCTGAAGAACAATACTTTTGTTTGGAATTTGAAATCAAAATGATTAGTCAGTAGTTCACAATTTCAAAATGTAGATTTTACATAGCATCATAGTAATGAACAGTAAAATCAAAAACAAAGAAACTTTTGATGTAGTCTCTTACATTTTTCCAAAGCTATGTGTAGTGTCGCCATGTAAGGTGGGGAAACCATGCTTTTGTATAAATGTTAGTAACTTGCCTTTGTTCAAACAGACCGAACAACAAAGATCGGCCAGCTTATCAGTTCCTATCTGGAGAAAAAGAGTAACCTAGAAGACCATACAATACATCTGCTCTTTTCTGCAAACCGCTGGGAATTAGTGTAAGTCTTTTCACAGTTTTGTTAATTTTACACTCTTAGGTGTTTTGTCTTGATGGAATTAGATGACTTTCAGTTTGTCCATGGATGTGAATGTGATTGCATTTAGAAAGACATAAGTATTGTAATGCCCTTTATCGCTCTCTTTTAGTCCTTTAATAAGGGAGAAGCTGGAGGAAGGGGTCACTCTTGTTGTGGATCGCTACGCTTTCTCCGGCGTGGCTTTCACCAGCGCCAAACCTGTGCGTTCAAAATGTTACACCATAAATTAGACACCTGTATTCATTTGTACTGGATTGATGCATTTAATAAAGTGTATTTCTGTTGTTATAGGGCTTCTCGCTGGAGTGGTGTAAACAACCAGATGTGGGTTTGCCAAAACCAGACCTGGTGATGTTTCTAGAGCTGAGCCCCAACGTGGCGGCTCAACGAGGGGAGTTTGGTGCTGAGCGATATGAGTGCAGTGCATTCCAGAGTAAAGTCCAAAATAACTTTGAACAGCTCATGAAGGATCCTTCAGTCAACTGGCAGGTAATTTCCATATATATTTATCACACAGCTTAATTAGTGAGACAGTCTCTGTGGAGATACTTGGGGTTAAGGCCTTGCTCAAGGGCTCAGTGGTGGCAGTGCAGGAGGCTTAAGCACATGACCTCTTGATTTTAGATAAGTAAATTCCAACATTGGGTCCCTGAGCAAGACCCTTAGCCCTAAGTTGCTCTCAGGGGAATTGTCCCTGAAATTAGGAAATGTAAGTCGCTCTGGATAAGAGCGTCTGCTAAATGCTGTAAATGTAAATGTGATTAATTAATAGGTTCCACCAAACACAAATTGCAGTGTGTCGTGTTCGTTCGGTGTGATTAGATCCAAATAACTTGATATAAGAACATAAATGAGTAAAAAGAAACATGTGATGTCTTTATGAATAAAACTGTACAGGAAAAATGTTCTTAGTGGTCCAGTACATGGTGGTAACCTCAGGGGCTTGAACAAAAGGCAGCCGAATGTCTTTTCAATTTCTCTCATCCAAAAGGCTACAAAAATTGTAAAAGAAGTTCAACTGACTTCAGTTCAAGCCCTTAAGATCTATCAGGAAAAAATACTGATTCATATTGCATTTTGACATTTGGTCCAAAAATATTTGAATTGTGAGTCACAGCCTGCCTGCTGTATGCTCCAGGAACATTCTTGTGTAGAAAACCATGAATGTATTTTGTTTTGTTTGTATTTGTTTTAACTATGATTCATGAAAACTAGTTTTCAAACTTCATTGTGATGTCATCTTTATTTTACTTATTTTAACTACAATTATTTTAATTACCTATGCATGACAAATGTTACACTCTATCTTTTGTATTTCTGGGGGGAAAAAAGACCACTGGCCAGATGATCAGACTTTTAAATCCTTCATTTATCAAAATTGGAATCTGACTCAAGAATCTGTATGGGTCACCACAATGTTATTTTTGTTGGGCTTCAGTGGTGACCCATACAGTCAGTCTGCCTTGTTCCAATTATTTGTATCTGTGACTAATTCCATTCACTCTTTCCAGGTGATTGATGCAGCTAGGAGCATTGAAGAAGTACACACTGACATTAAAGCACTGAGTGAGAATGTCATTATTGGTACTGAGAATTTGCCAGTTGGAGAGCTCTGGAAGTGTCAGACATCAGAGCAGATGGATTCCCCAACCCACAGCTGAACTAAATATGTATTACTATATACTATAGTATGTTTCCTGTATAGAGTTTTGAAAATCAAGTTGGATAACAGTTTTGACTTTTATTTCTTTAATTTTTTTCCCACTTTCTTTAAAATGCACATTTGAGTAAATAAATAAATTTAAAATAAACTTGTGTACAGGTCTTTTAAACATGAATTAACACACTGTATTACAAGCTAACCTACTTGGTCTGTAAGCTCTTCATCTCGCCTTTCATTTACAGGTTGCTACAGACGTCAGATATTAGCAGAAGGGTTCAAGAGCGTTCTTGAAATCAAAACTGATCAGCCATGCTCCCGATACCACCCCAAAGTGAGTTTATGGCAAGTCTGCATTAGGGTAAGAGGGTAAAAGGCACCATATCACCTGAAAATAAAGTGTTAAGACTCGAAAAATTAATACATGTGAATGTGAATATGCACATACTGAGAGTCCTGAGAACATGTGACCTCGGAGCTCAGGGCTTTCTCAGAATGGCACAGAGCAGTCAGTATAGCTGTAGAGCAGAAAGCTGTGTTTGACACAGGGGCAACTATGCCACCAAAATGCCAGGCAGACCTCCGGTCAGTGGTATTACTCCTCTCAGCAACTTCTCAGTCTTTGAGGGGAGTTTAAGCACTGAGCTCGCTCTCTCCGTCCAACAGTTACTTCCTTCCACATCATCACAAAGACAGGATCTCAAATTCTTCATCTTCAGAGTCAAAAAAGCGCTCAAGTCGGTCTGAGTCAGAGAAATCTATAGAGCACAATGGAAATACAAATGTTCAAGGTCTTAAATGCTACATTATATTAACATGCAGACAGTAAGGATATACAACAATAGTGCTCACCAACTGTCAAGACATTTATTCCTAAAACCCACTTAAACAGTTTTCTTAAAGATTCTGAAATTCACTAAAGTCTTATTTGAGATTTGTTCTTACGTAAGAACAGAATCTACTAATTCTGAAGAGCACCCGTAGGCAAATTATACTGCATGTGTTAAGACATTGAGTTTTCATTATTTTTATCAGGGCACACAGCCCTACGGTCTCAAGCCCTTTAAGGGGATTTGTGTGGCATTTACCTATGTTGATTAGTATTCATCATAAGAACGAACTTGTAAACAGTTCAGCAGTTTAAGAACATGTCTTGAATTAAACAGACTTTTCTTGGGAACTTTAGTAACAAGTGGTGAATAAGGCCCAATGCGATTACCTGGAGTGAGATTAAGGACCTCAGTGTTGATTAGATGTGACGGCTGACTGTCAACTAGTTCAAACATTGGAAGACCTCCCCTGCAGCTTGATAACTGGAAAAGAAAAGAGGTTATAAAAGAGAGGGTGATAAACGGCTATGAAACTACATCAATTTTCTTACTTGAATATAAAAAGAAAAAAATAAGTTGCTGTCAAAGTCCTACTCACTCACTAATATTTTAGGCACCCTTAATTTAAAATGTCTGTTTTGCATGAAGGCGAGTGCTTCTGTAGAGTTGAAAGGAGAGCCCCACTGATGAACTTATTTAAATGTCAAATAGTACAAAATATGATAACTATACAGTAAGTCCAAAGCATAAGAAGTGCAATTAGTGCATTAAACAATTGATCCTGTGATCAGAAGGTTGTCGGTTCAAGACCGGTAAAGGTACTACTGAGGTACTCATGAGTAAGGTACCATCTCCAAGCACTGCTCCCTGGGTGCTGCAAAAAGGCCGCCCACTGGTTTTTCATGGATGCAGAGGTCACATTTTGTTGTGATGTGGTGTGTTCGCAATGACAAAATCACACACTTAAACGTAAACTTTCTGCTTTCTTTTTCTTCATTTATCTGCTGTTTTCCGCAATTTGCACATACTGGCCTATAATACTGTCACACAGAACTTGGTTGGGCTTTATCTGATGTTTTAGTCTGCAGACACAAAACCCTCATCAGACTTTCTTAAAAAGGTTTGATTTACACTAAGACAGAAGACAGCTAAGGTACTGAAACTAACCTTTCGGATCTGCCCACACCAATCATCAAAATCATCCTCCGTTTGGCAGAAGAAGCCCTGAAATCAGATATCAAGCTCAGTTGACAGCTCAGCACTAAACATCATGCACCAAACAATGTCCAGATAGTTATCTACATGCTAACTGTATCAGACTTGGATGATGTTTCATCCAAGCGTTAGTTTCACTGGCTACCTCATAAGAAAAGAAAAAGTCAAAAACCACTGCAGCCCGTCTAGAACATTTTGGCCTCGTTTACAATGTCAGTTAAATGTGACCCAATTCCGATTTTTTGCTCATATGTGACACAGATCGGATCTGTTCCATGACAGTGTAAACAGGAAAAAAAACGCATGCATTCAGATATTTTGAGATTGGTTTCAGGCTTCGTTCATATGTGGAAATAAATCAGATATGTGCCAATGCGACTGTCATGTAAACAGGCAGATCGGATTTTCCTAGTCATTGCGTTCTGTACGTCATTAAAACTGCGACAATTTACTACTTCATCGCGGTTTAATGACGTCGTGTAACAAGCGAATCGGATATGGGTCACAATTAAAAAAAAACGTGTAAACAGAGGGTCAAAAAAATCGGATATAGGCAACAAATCAGAATTGAGCATCAAGACCTGCAGTGTAAACGAGGCCTTTGTTTTGGTGTCATTGATTGGTGTCTGAATATCTTTCAGCGTCTTCCAGCATGGATACTCATGAATAAAATGTCCGCAATACAGCTCTGTCCAAAGCACAACTACAACAACTATGCCACTATGTGGTCGTCTGCAATACCAACATAACCATTTTCGGTAGTGGTTTTGCTTAGATAGTGTCCAGCGAGCAATCACATATTGTCAGGTCAGAACAGAAGCCTCTTTACCTTTGACTTTGTTGGCCAACTTTCGAAATTCTTTCTCTCAGAATTAACCTGCTTAAGTAATTACTATACTAATCATTTTGTTGCAATTTTAATTCTTAATCCAACAGCAAAAGGTTGAAGCCAAGGTTATGGACAGAGGTACTGAAGCCATTTTTGATGCACATGGACTTAAGATTTAGATAATGTGCTGTAAGTTCAGTGACAGTATGTAGTGTTCCTGTGCTGAGCACCACTTACAGCAGCTATGGAGGGGTCGAGCTCACAGATGTGCATACGGCAGGGCGGATGCTGGCAGTGGTAGGACTCGTCCTGAACCTGCCCGTTTTCACACGGCTCCACGGCCGGCTGGGTGGTGTGGGGGTCCAGGTAAATCAGCTCTTCGCCTGCAGGGGGCAGCATGAGCAGCGCACAGCCATAAAGCAGACAGACGTGTAAGAACCACACTAATACTTGCAAGTCAAATGGAGATTAGGGCTCATAATTAATTTTCCAATAAATTGATTAGTTTGTTGTTTTAGAATAAACAAAACAAACAAAAACATACATTACATCTTTTCAAATGTGATTTGAAGATGCATTTAATCCTAATAGTTCATTAACAAAATGTTCCTAATAACTGCTGCAGTTTGAGCACCGAAAAGAGGATGATATTTCAGACTGCTTCAGTTGTACTTATTGGAAACAAAGCACCAGCCACATTTGTTTACATCAGGGATGTTGGCAATGTGAAAGCGCCTGAGGGCCAACAGTCCCCGATAACATTATTTTAAACTACAAACTTATTACCACTGTATTTAAATGCATTTGATATTGAATAATAATGTTTTTACTACATTATATAGTAACATTTTTTGCATTATATTCCTTAAACAAGGAAACGAGTACTGTAACCTCTCCACCGCTCCTGGAAGCGGCGGTCTTCATGATCAACTTTTTTAACTTGCTGGAGCAATTTTTATGCCGTCATTTTTGCCAAAATTCTGAGCATGCAGTTGAATGTTCACAAGCAAAATTTCTGGTCTTTACGCATACAGCTCTGTCTCTGCACGGCTTCGCAGCACCAAGTTGAGCGAGTGTGAAAGCAGAGTTGCGGGCGTGAAGGTATAGTTGAGCGCATAAAGACAAGAAATTTTGCTTACGACTGCACGCTCACAATTGATACCATATGCGCAAAAATGATGATACATTTTAAGACAGAAGGCCTGCGTTTCGGACTTTGGACATGCCTAATTTACATACTGTTGTACGTAACATAATGACAACAGGGTTAGGGTTAGTAATTAGTCAACAACTAATTAATTAGTAAAGTAGTTGGCAACTATTTTTAATAACCGATTACATCAATTAGTTGTTGCAGTCGTACTGGTGATTAGCGGGGCAATATCAATGTCAGGATGAGTCAGCTAGCTAGAGAAACTAATTCAAAAGCATGAGAATCCAGTAGGAAGAAATACTGACTTTTAGCTTAAGTGGTGATAAATCTTGCTTACCAACAAAGCCGATGAAGTAATGTGCACTGTTTGGCTTTCCACCAATTACCCCCAAGGACTGGGGCATCATGAAGCATTGCTGCAGGAAAAAAAGCAGTTACAGTCACTCTCAGATCTTATACTATAGAGAAAATCCATTAAATAAAGTAGTGAAAAAGGGAACTGCCTAGCTAATATGGCTGGACAATTAATCAAAAACGAACTGAAACCTACAAATTGACCGGAACCGCAAATTGATCTTGCCCATGACGATTACTTCAATTATTTAAAAACATTAAGCATATTAACAATACAAACCTTGTAACTGAACTATCAGGGCAAAAAAACCAAAACAATCGTTTATTAATCGTAACACTGACTTGAGGTCACATCGCCCAGCCCTACTAGCTCAATCTTTCAAGTGGATGACGTCCCTCCATCGCCCAAAACTGACCTTCAGAGTTTCAATGTAGGCCTCATTGATGTCGCTGAGCCCGAGTCGCAGAGGGATGAGCAGCACGAGGGGCTTCCACAGAGCCATGTCCTCCTCGGCCATCGCACACGCTCCCTCTAGACAGCCGTTCATCTCCAGGAGGCCCTCGGGCTCGCCACACGCCCCCCCCTCAAAGTTCAACCATGGCATACACAACCTCTCTGCGGGAGCCATCACACACACACACATCACACTCGATGTCAGCCATTACTCCAATTCACAATGAAACACACATGAAAAATTTCTGACATTTAAAAATAAGTGAGAATTATTTTATTAGATGATTGCTGGCTCACTTATTTCTTCAATGACCACTGTGTTGTCCATGGCGACATGAACCGCCAGTCGGCTCCAAGTGTCAAACACAGCCAACTTCCTTTGTAAGATTAAAACATCAAGGTTTATGTGGTTAGAAAACCATGTGTGCAAATTCACAAAGGCTCTCTAGAAGTGATGCGGGATATTACAGCAGAAAATAGTCTAATTGCCCACCAGAGGCACATTAGCACGTCCTAAACTGGACAGGGACAACATTGTGACTTTGATACTCCTTTTAGAAGAGTCTGATCTGCACTTACTTGAGTACCTGTGCCACTGTGTTTGGGCCGTACCACTGGCCGATGGACTTGCCCTCTCCCACTCCCATCTGAGCTGAAAGGCATATGGACAGATAAATATGAGCTACAAAAATCAATACACATTTACAATACAACAGTGCAATTAGTCTTTTGGTACTTTAAGTTTAGTGATTCTCAAAACTGTATGGCAGGGGAGCAACACAAAATACAGCACATCCCAGCCTGGGAGTATGATAAAATGTGTAGCAGAACTATTACAATAAATAAATAAAATAAATACTGTAAGTTTGAAATGGGAGCAAAAGCAAACAGTGCCTTTGGGTTTCTCTTTCAGACAGAGAAACAAGTAAAACATAGACAGCTTTTGGTAGGGACAAAAAGAAAACAAAGATGTTTCTGAGACATAAACCAGACGAAGGTTGTCACTCCAAAGTCACTCGATTTGGCCCAATTTGTTTCTAATGTCTGTTTCATATATCTATATGGGTGAGTACACAGGGGAATGAAATGTCAACTTCTTCCAAACTGTGGCATAACAGAAAAAAGTTACAGAACCACTGTTTCAGACTGTTAGCACTGCATTATTGTAATTCTTTGTTAGTCACTTGATAGTTTGTACAATGGACAATGACCTCTGAGATACTTAGATTATCTTGAGCCTCATTTCAAATCTGATCTAAATTTCTTTTTCACTTTTTTGAGTCCTTGCTCCTCTCAAATCTCCTTCCTGTTTTAGCACAGAAGGATTTTTCTCGCCTCTGTTGCCTTTGACCTGCTCTTTAAGTGAGTGATTATTTGTCATTGTGAATACAGCAAAGCACAGCACACAGTGCACCACAATGAAATGTAACCTCTGCATTTGGCCCATCTGTGAAGGAGCAGTGGGCAGCTTTCTCGCAGTGCCTGGGGAGCAGTACTTTGCTCATGAGTACCTTTACTGGTCTGGGACCAGCGACCTTCACAGGGCCAACTCCCTACCTGTTATGCTACCAACTGCACCAGTTTAGGGGCTTTGACCCAATAATATATAAAGATGCTTTCTGACAGTATCTGCAGTAACAAAAGAATTACAGTTCTATCAAATATTTTAGCCCATCATTATCTCAATTGTACCTATCTGGTGAATGGAGTAATAGCTGTCCTTCTTGTCTATGAAGGCATTGAGGATACTGATGTAGCCTTCCCTTTGTCGATGTCCTTTTTCCCATCTCCAGTCTGTCCAAACAGATTTTAATAATTATTTTCACATCATTATATAAAGAGGACCCTGTACAATGGGACAACCACATCCTTCTGCTATGCCAAACATACGAACCCCGACCCAAGTGTCTCCGGATAAGAGCCTCGGCAAGGATCATCTGTCCACACCGCAGCATACAACCCCAGCCAGTGTCGGATGTAGGCCCCGTACCCCCTACAATATTAAAGACATCACAAAAAATTTAATCAATCCTACTTCAGCGACTATACGTGCCTAACACTTAATTTTGTGGGACACACGACTCACCGATTGGCTGGAAGTTTTTTCTGTACGTGAACCACAAACGCGAGGCAATGTCAGACAAGATGTCATCCTTCTCTGTCTCACACACACACACACACAAAAAAATCTCAAACACATTCCGTAACAGCTGGGGAACACTCTAATTCCACTGCGTCCTCATTAGTTACCCTTTAATGCATTGAACTGTTTTCCCAGAATCCAGACAGGATCCGATGTCTCCGGGAAATCCTCAAATTCCCCAAAGCGTAATGTGTCGTATGTGAGAGTAGCTGTTGGAAGAGCAACAGAAAGCAACTTCATAGTGTAGAGTTCATAGTGCTGAACCCAAACAGGTCATTTGACACTAATTCCATTTTCAAAAGACAGGGTGAGACACAGATGTGTTTTAGGGCCATGACTCAGACCTGCAGAAATGTGTTTTTCTACCTCTCCAAACACACCAACTGCATGTTATGAATTCTGCACTAAAAAGCTCCAATTCTCACATCAATGGACACCAACTCAGTTTGTAAAATGTTTACATTGAGGGTTTGAGGGCCACAGACTGGGCACAGATCCCTCTTCTAACACAACAAATTCAACATTTGAAGAGCTCACAAATTAACCCCAATTTTCAGAACATGCATTCATCACCAACTCCACTTCCAAAGCAAGCTGTGTTACAAAAATCTTTTTAAGATCTGGGCCCTGACGGCCACAAATTAGTGTTTGTTGCTTTGTCAGACAGTGATTACAAAATACGAAAACCTCCAAATTAGCTCCAATTTGCATTTCCAAAATAAGCCCTGTTACAAAAAGCTCCAAGTTCAGGACCCTGAATCCCACAGACCTGCAGACATTATTATGTTTCCTAATCATAATGCAACAAACTGAAGCTATGAAGATCTGACTAATGAGCTCCAATTTTTTTATAACATGCCATTCCACACCAACAGACCTGCTGTGAGGACCGCGGGTCTACTGTACATAAATGTGTACTTTTCCAAGTTTTGTGTATTTTTATGACCTCAGATTTAAGCTATGGGGACCAGACTAGCTCCAATTTTCATATTAATCAACAAATAGTCTTTTTCCCATCTCGTCAGACATTCCAAGTTCCCAAAATCTCATCAATTAGCTGATGAGCTGAGTCATGTGAAGTAATACAAGACTTTCTTATGCTGTGGCTCTCCAGGCTTCAGTCCAACTCCCCCGTTAAGAGGCAATAGTTAAAATATTCTTCTATTTCTAAAGACTTAAATGTCTTAGCACCAAGCGCCGAAGCAAAGTATTTGTACGTGACACCGTACTTGACATTTTCTGATGCTGACTGAGCGCTCCACATTAAGAGTTAAGAGTATCAGTGACTTAATGCAGGCGTTAATCATTAGAACTTAACTTAGTTAAGTATCCTGACATTTGAAGTAAAAACATCGCAGTCTTGAGATCGTCTGGGCAGCAACGCTTTGAACTGGTGCTAATTTCTAGCGTCTCCCTTTTCACTCTCACGTCAGTTTGCTTCTCTTCATGTGGCTGAAGTGACAACAGGGACACCATCTAAATCTCAAACGCCAAATTCCCAAACTTGACAGCTGTGTCAACGCACACGGACATGCTAGACAGCGACGATTAAACGCGCGGTCTGACGTCGGCGAGAAGCAAAACCGACACAAAATTCAAATCTGCAGAGTAATTGTTTTCCACACGTATCCTTACCTGCATCCATCCCGACCGCGATTCACTCAAACTTGTTATGGCTCAACCATCGCAACCCGACCGCGGAACCAATAGCAAACGACTACAATGCTGTCATAGTTGGGCGCAGCCTATCAAGATTCAGAAAAGCACGCCACAGGGCGGGACGTCTGCTTTTCCAGCCAATCAGCTTATGCTCAAAATCAGATCGCTGTGGATGTTGATAAAAACGGTAGTGACGATTTTATAGCCTCTGTATTTCACGTCAATATTTTCAGATAGTCCAGAATTATTTCTGCCTGTTGTTTTAGATGGTTGAGGGACATTATTTTTTTAAACAAATTAAAATATGTATATATATTTTTTTAAATCTGTTGTCCCGCACACCGGAGTGATACTATTTTAGCTTTTGAGGACTCGCTCCGCCCAACATAAACGGGAAGTAAAATGTTGCTCTTAGTGCGTTTGAAATCGCTCTGCATTGTCTGCGTAGTGTGACAAATACGTGTTCAAAATGTCTTTTCATACCAAGTATACAGCGAAGTACGACACAATGCATCTCAGAGTTAAAGAGCAATGTAGTTTGGCATGTAGTGCACTTCCTAAGACCTGAAAATCGTCTATCCTGGTCCTGGTAGGGAGTGCAGTGTTATACTATATAGGGGATGAACCATTTGAGACGAACTCGAAGACACGTGTCTGTCTGTTATCGTCCAATATACGTAATGAATTCTCCAAAATATTACAAAATAATAATTGGCTAAAATTGTATCCATGTTTACATTCTGTCTTAAGTTATCTCGTCACTGGAAAGGTTGAAGCCTTCGTTACAAGTTAATTGGTGTCCAATGTTACGCAAATTGTTTGTGAGCCCCTCAGTGTGGTTTATGAGCCTTCAAGTGTCAACAACATTCTTAGTAAGACACCATTCTTAGTAACCACCATTGCGATATAGGTTCTGTTTTCTTTCTTTTTCTCTTGATTTTATTTTTGCTTTTAAGAAGCCTTTCAGTGATATGTCTGTGTAGATTGTCCGTCCTTACCTTGCTGTAATCTGACAGCATTTGATTGACCTGCTGGTTATTATTATTATTTTTTTTTTTTTAACCTAAATCTAGTCTAAGAACACTGACATTTCCTGAAATATATTTGTTTTCCACGAACCAAACTGTTGGGTGACATGCCAAACGTGGGATGACCAACATAATGATTTGATTTGGTATATCCCTCCTTTACAGGTTCTCAGCTATAACTTTTTCCACCACACTTTAAGTCTGATGTATTACTGTTACTTCATTTTTGACATCATTAAAACAACACTTGTAATAATGCTTAATCACGCAGATATTAGTCTGACTTACTAATACAGCAGCAATACCACATTTCACCACATGATGGCAGTGTGTTCTCATGTGTAAAGTTATTACAGAGTCACAGAATGGTCTATTATGGAACACACCTCATTTCACTTAGCAGATAATAATAAAGTTTCTAAAAGTTAAAAAGGGTTCAATATGCACTAATGTGTACTTCCAGCCATGAAGTTAGGCAACACTTAAACCTGAAAATGAAGCCTAAAACCTAAAACAGACAAAGTTGTTTTATCTATATCAATGGTACAACGGTATAACAGTATAATTTGCATGTCCCTCATGACTTGATCCACACAGTAATATGAAGATCTAACAAGTTTCACTTCAAAAAAAGGTGTTGGTAGTGTAACGGTTAGGGAGTTGGCCCTGTAAATGGAAGGCTGTCGGTTCAAATTCCAGACCGGTTAAGGTACCACTGAGGTACTCATTAGCAAGATAACATCCCCAAACACTGCTCCTCAGTTGCTGCCAAAAAGCCCACTGTTCCTTTATGGATGGGTCAAAAGCAGAAGTTCCATTTCATTGTGATGCACTGTGTGTATGTTCACAATGACAAATAATCACTCACTTTCACTTTAATTCTTCATACCGTAGTCTGCTACTGATGCACTTCATCATATTGATAATTTATTTATTCATAATTACCTCCACTTATACCTGAGGTATTCCAATAATACTTTTCTTAAAATAGATTTTATAATAATAATAATTTTATAATTTTCATGTCTTTGTATTTTGTGGAATTGCAACATAAGCAGTCTCCCTCTGGATCATAAACATAATCTGATTCTGATTCTGGAACAGCTTTCTTGCCCTTTATAGCACATTGTGTCAATTAAGCAAATAAGGCCATCATGTGCTTGAAGTAAGCCGTCTCTTCAGAGTCAGTGTGTGTCATCTAGCGGAGGAGCAAATGAACCCGTGTTGACTGCCGTCACCATGGTAACGGCCCCTAATCTAAGCAGTCTGATGTTTTCATCGGCAGTCATGCGTTCACTCGCTCTAATAGCTCTCGCATGTGAAGGAACACAAACACATGAGGAAATCTCTTTTGCCATATTCAATTACAGTGCGGGTGAAACCTGGCATAGGCCCTGTTTAATTTCTGCTGAGGCATTCAGAACAGCTGTTAATGGGCAAAGGTGTGTGTTTGTGTGTGTATTTGTGTGTATACAAAAGTGTCATACAATCAAACATTCCACAAAAGATTAAAAATGGGGGTATTTTTCGATGTTACAAGCTTTTATTTAGCATACATTCAGTGTAGCATGCCAATACACACATAAGAGCGACGTGGAGTTATTCACAGAATAAAAAGTCAAATATAAAACACAAGTGTTCGGGTTATCAATATTTCAATGGTGAACCCATAATGTGCTCAAAGGTCACAGAGAAATATTTATATTACTACAGAGATACAGTCGTAATGACAATGGGAAGTGACACACATACTTTATCTCTGTTACAACTTCGGGACAAAGATCGTACACTCTGCTGGTAGGCTACAGGGAGGAAAACCCCAAATAACATGGTTTACACACATTGGGTTATACCCTCAACTCCCCAATGTTCAACCCAAAGTTACACCCTTGGCTATATTTAGTCTAAATTTTTACAGTGAATTTGAAATTAAACAGAAACGGACTTGTTTATCTCTATCACTCTCACATACACCCTATATTTCTCATATTTATCTTAAACAGGGTTTTCCATGATCCTCAAGACATTGTTCTCAGGTTCCCTCATTCTTCTAGTCCTGTCATATGCTACATGCACTTAAATGCTATTAGTCTAAAATGTACAGTGCAGTCTTGTGGACAAAGTTTTAATGCTAAACTATCTCAGATTGAGCAAAAAAAACAAAAAAACGTCTGGACAGCTTGGCTAAAAAGGCAAACCTACATCACATGTCTACTGTTTTTAATCCTGATATTCCTCAGGCCAAACCTCCTGAGAGTTGCCCTCTTGACCTCTCTATGAGCATCATCATCATGACTAAATCTAAATCTAATAATACACACAACAGTGCTCGGGGAGTCAGTCCAGGACTAACAGAGAACAAAGACGTCCGAGAATGTCCATTAAAGGCACAGTGCAAACTTTCTGCATGTGTAAACACTTTGAGAGCAGTGAGAGTCCAAAGCTGTGAGTAACGGCCCTTTTAAACTAAGGTGTGGAGAGCGACTGTGCGTCTTTCTCTTCCTTTCTCTCCTTTCAGTCCCACTTTTTACTTCTCTCTCAGAAGGTAGAAGACCACGGCCTTCAGGTAATGCGCACACGTGCAGGCAGCCGCCACCAACCAATGAGATCGGAAGCTGGGGTCTGTGTTGATGACGCATTTTGTGATGTCAGCCTGAGAGAGAGAGAGACAAAACGTGTGAAATGGGAGACATTTCAAACCCTCAGGTTTCTTCCATTAACATTTATATTGATGACATTTAGCAGATCCAGTGCGAGAAACATTTCTCTTGAATATATGTAACCCTACATTTTTACAATGAATATGAAATTTCAAAAAACCTACAATCCACATCTTTCTTCCATTTTGCACGTGCTCTAATCCAGCGTAATTAACATCATCTAATTCTATGGACAGTTTCCATGAAGCAATTTGGGATAAAGCACCTTGCTTAGGGCCCAACAATGGATTTACCCCCAATCTTATGGTCCCCAGTGCTGGGCAGTAGATAGTGTCAACTACCAGGTGTTTCTGATTGGTGTAGAATTTGCAGAAGTGGCCTCTGATAGGCTACCATGCACACTTGGTGCACACTCACCGCATCACAGCGTACGCTTGGCAGCTGTGAGCTGCAGTCAGTGGATGGAGTCCACCTTGGCAAAGACGGAAACAAGAAACCATGTCCATGAAATAGCTGTAGATTGTAATGTAGCTAATATATTAAAACAGTAACACTGGCTGCAGTTCATCTACGTTAAGTCTGACGTAGCTTGTAGTTTGAAAATCTGATGGTCACCAAGACAGGGCTTCAGAAATTCAGACTGCCACTTTTAACCCATTCATACATGAATTTCGATTTTGAGAATGATTTTTTTCACAGTGATTTCAATCCAGATATGAACAAACATGATCTAAGGATAATTTAAGTTAAATGTGCAGTATGTCTCCGCAAACAGGGAAGATAAAGCTCGGTTTAGACAACAACCCATGAGTTGATTAAAGGTTAAAGCGGTTAGAACACCGTTTTGTTGTTCCCAGCCAAAGCCTACAACAGGTAATCTGAACGGCTCACGTCAACAAAAAACGTAAGCAAGGGCCCGGTGCTTGAGATCACGTGATAAGTCAGGATCTCGCCCAGGCTGGGAGGAACCACTTCAAATCCCCTGTGACTTTGAGCAAGAGTATGCGTTTCAAAACGTAGCGCAACTGATAGGGAAAGGACAAAGAAGCAGGACTGCACATCTTTATCAAAGGCAAAGTCTACTCCACTAGTAAAAAAAAAACTTCAAGGGCAAAGCCACTCTTTGCTCAAGAATTACGGGACGGAAAAGGCCGCAGTGCTGGGTAATTACTTGAAAAGTAATCAAAACCAACGTTCAGAAACTCTAATCGGTGTAATCTTGCCCATGACAGTTATTTGGATAGTTTTTTCACTTCTGTTAATTTTTTTCCTGTGTGTGTACTGGTAAAAACTACCACAAATGTTGTCTCTAAGCTGCCCTTTAATTACTTTAAAAATCACAGATATAAAGATTATTTAATTCCAGAAAATATCACAGCTTTAACAGTACAAATTTACAGTACAAACCTTGTCTGTGAGCTATAAACAATAAGCCAAAAAACCCTAAACAAAACACTCATACATTAATCGTAGTTGAGGTAAAATGTTCAATGAATTGTGATACTGATTTGAGGTCACATTGCCCAGCCCGAAGTGGCCGAGTCGCTTATTCTGTACCAAGAGAGCAGCATGGAATAAAAATCACTCCCACTAAATCTGAAAACCATCAGCTGACTAGACAAAGCTCTCACAGACCAACATTTCACGGCCTGATAATCTGAAGGTGATGGTGATGGCGATTTTAATGATGATGATGATGATGATGATGATGGGTCTCTCGACATTCATTAGGAGCCAATAGAGAGAAGAGGAGCCACAGAAGAGGAGGTGTGGACGTTGTTAATTAACCAGCCATCCGTCATAATGAATCTTTAATAAGTCCACTTGGCAGTGGGTGTGTGTCCTTGTGTCACCCATGTGTTCACCCCGAAGGCCTCATCAAGACAGTGTAACACAAACAGGCGCACATACGTAGGACTGCACAACACACACAAGCACGAATGCACAGTTAGGGAGTTGGCTCTGTGTTCGGAGGGTCGCCCGGTTCAAGTCCCGGACCGGTAAAGGTACCACTCAGGTACTCATGAGCAAAGTACCGTCCCCAGCAACTGCTCCCCAGGCGCTGCACGTCAGCTGCTCCTTCACAGATGAATCAAATGCAGAGGTTATATTCACTGTAGTTGTGGTGCACTGTGTGCTGTGCTGTGCTGTGTTCACAACGACAAATAATCACTTTAAGTTTGATAAAATAGTGAAATGGACAGCGAGTGTGTCCTGTCAGGCGAGTAGGTGAAATATTGGAGGAGCAGCTAACCAACGCTGCATGTTGCAGTTATTTCCCGCTGTCATGCAGAAGTTACCGTTACACTGTGAACGTTCACAACGCCATGTGGCTGCGAGGAACCCCAATGTCTAAAAGTGAACGCGCCACTGTGGCTCCAAAAAATCCACTGTTTACAGGTATTTGCTGTGTAAATTACATTCATAAATGAGTAAATGAGTTATCGCAGTGTAGAATGTAGTCAAACGTCTGTACAGCTCTGATGTCCGACTCGGCCGTTAGTCCGAAGTGATGGCAAAGTTTCTCACGTCTTTTAGCAAGACGTGCGACATGCGAGTGAGTCTGCAGGTAAATGCTGACATAGAGATTATATCAAAAAGAAGGCCCACATCGTCAAAAGAAGTGGTTTGAATATCAAAAAGCAGAAAAGACAAACATCCTGTTGCAAGACATTCTGCTGATAGCATCACCTAATAAGATACTGTTCATTTGTTTGTTTTTTTGTTATTTAAACGTTGCATATAGTTTAGTACTATATAATGTAAATATTAAACTATAATTGGCATCTGTATTTACTACATGTAAATTAGTAACATAGATACTCATGAATTATACCAGAGTATATTAGAAAAATACTTGTTGAAATTGGTTTATAGGTCAGTACAAACTACATGCATCAAGGTTTTAATGACAAAAAACAATAAACAAGGCATCATCTAGTAAGATATTGCCTGAACAGTATCTTACTAGATGATGCTATTTGAATTTGTTGATTTTTCTTCTTGTTATTTACATAGAGATTGAAGAAAAATATCTGATGCAAGATATGCTTCTATGCTACTGTTGATTTTTGTGATTATTATGCCGACATCTGATGTATTTCATCCAATGTTGCTCACCAAAGTTATGCTGCGCTCTCACAATTTTGCCACAAAAATAACGCCCTAGCTCTGACATTTCTAACACAGCGGCATGTCGAGCAACCATGAAAACAGAGTCTAGCGAGGGTGGAGTTGAGTGCGTAAAGACGAGAGATTGTGCTCGCGAGCGTTCCACTGTGTGTCCAGAATTTTAATAACGCCAAGCATTTTATAAGACAGGATCCCACCTCGGATTTTGGACATGCCTGGAATAAGCACTACCTTTTTGCCATACAATAAATGCGTCTTCGTGTATCCATAGATTTTTTTTTTATCAAAACAGGGGCGGCACGGCGGCGCAGTGGTTAGCGCTGCCGTCTCACGCCGAAAAGGTCCTGGGTTCAATTCCCGGGTCGGCCTGGGGGGCCTTTCTGTGTGGAGTTTGCATACTCTCCCCGTGTTTAGTCTGTGCGCTCTGGTTTCCTCTCACAGTCTAAAAGCATGCACTGTAGGTTGATTGGCGACTCTAAATTGGCCACGTAAGGGATGAGAGATTGTGTGCCCTGCGACCCCGGATAATGAATGAATGTTCTCAAAACAGAGATTGATCTATATAGAAGAAATGTCCATTTTGATCACATCACTCATCTCTACTTTCCACACGGCTCATTCGTCCCAAAATTCGTCCCAAATTTGGTGTGGACCTACATTGAGGAGGCCAGGCTGGTGTGTGTGGGTGTGTCGACCGTACAAAAATAGCGGAAAGTCGAGTCCCGACACTCCCCTGCAGAACACCTTGAAAAATGTAGATAATGACTTTGCCTGGAGCGCCTCTTTAGTTTCCCCTCCCATTCCATTAAGCCCTCTCTCCCTGCAGAAAGACTCCAAACACGAGGAGGTGAATCGCTGTCTAAATAGCGCCACGATTTCCCTGCTAATTGCTCTTAAAACTGTAATTTTTCATAACCACCCGTAATGGATCCCATGTCAGTATTTCCACCTTGAACGTGAGATAAAAAGGTTGCATCTGCAGGAGGAAAGAGGATGTTTAAAGGCTGAAATATACTTGCTGTTAACTACGTACGTAAAGCCGCGAACCGTATCCTGTGTTCTTTGCGCCGCTTTTCGTGCACGTACTCAAGAATTAACGTATACGGAGATGCAATACCTGCGTAATTTATAGGGGGCAGTGTTGCGAGAAACTGAAGGGTGACAGCCAGTCGCTGAGCGCTGCCTACTAGCTGGGTCACTGTGAGTCTGATTGGGTTCAATATGAGGGCGAATTTCCACAGAGCAATTCAACGTTTTAGAAGACATTCGGAAATATTCCCGGTGTTTTTCCTCGTCAATGTCTCTCATAGGCAAAAAGAATTCCCCATTTTGCTGACGGGCTCTATTAAGTAGTGGAACGTACCATCTCGGCGATTTTCGTTTTCTTCTCTGGTGCTGTCTCAGTATGATGAAGATTAACGCTTCTTCGACTAAAGACATGTTTGCTTGGAATAACAGATGACGATTTTAAGATACAGGTATTCATTCATTTATTAGGTTTGCGGCCTCGACGCACACTGACCCCTGGTGGTAAGGAGTACACACTACAGATTACGACGCGCAAGTATATCAGCACAAACGTTAACAACGCAACTGTGTACGGATACGCATACGTAGATCACAAGCAAGTATATTTCAGCCTTAAGGTGCAGAAAGCGGCTACCAGGGCGGGTCAATGAATAAAAAAAAGAAATCATCAAAACTGACATTTACAATCAAGGTAAAATGTTCAGTTAATGGTGATATTGATTTGAGGAGGTGCCGCTCAGCTCTAGTGGGGAGAGACCAACGCCGCTCCTCACAAACCATCAACATGTACAGACACCGCCTGTTATTCAGCTCAACACACACACACGCCCACTCTCCCACATCAACACGCCAGCGCCGGGTGTGTCATTCTAAAACATGCAGCTGCAGTCAACATACACAATGTTGAACATGTTATGAGCTCCGTTCACCACAAACATACAGTACACACCACAAACACACCAAGCAGCAGGGGGGCAGCATCCACACACACACACACACACACCCCCACACCAAGCAGCAGGGGGGCAGCATCCACACCACACACACACATATGGGAACACACTCAATTCCCACAGAATACACTCCAGCTGTACGCTTTGTTCTCTCACTGTCATACTCTCTGTCTTCCTCTGTCTCATTCTTTCTCCATGCATCTATCTTCCTCTCCATTTCTCTGCCCCTTCTCTCTCTCTCCTCCAATCTCTCTTTATCTCTCTCTCTCCTCCATCTATATTTCCCCATCACTTTCTCTCACTCCCCCTCTCTCTCTCCCCATCTCTCTCACTCCCTCTCACTTTTCCCCTCTATATCTCTCCCTCCGCCTCTTTTTTATCCTGTCTCTCTCTCTCTATCTCACTCTCTGCCCATCTCGTTCTCTCTCTCTCTCTCTCTCTCTCTCTCTCTCTCGCTATCTTGTTCTCTCTCTTCCTTTCCCTTTGTCTCTCTCTCCCTCTATATCACTCGCTCTCTCCCTCTATACCACTCTCTTTCCATCTCTCTCTCCCTCTCTATATCACTCTCTTTCCATCTCTGTCTCTCCCTCTACATCACTCTCTCTCATCTCACTCTCTCCGTCTACATCACTCTCTTTGCATCTCTTTCTCTCTCCCTCTATATCACTCTCTCTCTCTCTCCATCTCACTCTCTCCCTCTACATCACTCTCTTTGCATCTCTTTCTCTCTCTATATATATCACTCTTTCTCTCCCTCTATATCGCTCTCTCTCCCTCTACATCACTCTCTTTCCATCTCTTTCTCTCTCCCTCTATCACTCTCTCTCTCTATATATATACAGTATATATCACTCTTTCTCCATCTCTTTCTCTCCCTCTATATCACTCTCTCCATCTCTCCCTCTTCCCCATCTCTCTCTCCCCCGCTCTGTCTCTCTCTCTCCCTCTGACATCCAAAGCCCACTCTGGTAACCCTTGCAACTCAACACTCGGGGCAGACCTGCCGTGTCCTTGTTCGTTCTTACTCCTCTGTAGTTACTGTGTAGAGGTGGGTTGTGGAAGTGGGAGAGCTGGAGCCTAAATAAAGCTGCACTAAAGAACGAGGGAACACAAAACCATGTGCAGATCCTTCATTAAAAACCAGAGATAAGAGCACAAGATTCTCACTCTCCTCACTCACGCACTGTAACCAACAGAGTTAGTTATCTGAAGTAGTTTACTATATTGTCACAAGAGGGAGAGAGGGAGGGAGTGATACAGAGGGAGGGAGGGAGAGAGAGATACGGAGACGGGAAGAGAGAGTGTTTAAACAGAGACAGAGGAAGAGAGACAGAGCAACCTGTCTGTAGCGTGTGTGTGTGTGTGTGTGTGAGCTGGTGTGTGTTGTTGCATTTACCCAGCCTCCTCTCTTCTTTAACCAGCACACCAGGCTCTTGCGCACGAACTCCCCCATGCAGTCCACGATGGTGTGCACCATGGCGGGGTGGCCGTGACGAACGCAGTCCACGGCCAACGCCCCGGCCACCGCGTACAGCGATACCACCTTACCCCACGTCACTCCTGCCCACACAGACGCACACAGGGAGAGAGAAGGAAGGATTTAGACATTAGTTAATGTTACAAATATTTTTGTCCCTGCAGGTGGAATCTGGATGTATTCTGATGTACAGCAATGTGTTTTACTTTCTGTACGTGGGAGTGGGAGAGAAAGAGAGGGAGAAACTAACAGGGAGGGAGGGAGAGAACAAACAAGAGAGAATGTATGAGAGAGGGAGATACTGAGAACGAGTGTAAGAGAGAGGGGAACAGACCGAGAGTGTGTCTGAGAGATAGAGAGAGGGAGAATGAGAGAGAGGGAAAAAGAGAAAGAGAGAGGGAGAGAGAGAGAGAGAGAGAGAGAGAGAGAGAGAGAAAGTGGGAGAAGAGAAGGAGAACGAAAGAGAGAGAGTATGAGATAAAGAGCAAGAGAGAGTGTGAGAGAGAAAAGGGGGGAGAGACAGAGGGAGAATGAGAGAGAGAGAGAATGAGAGCATGAGAAAGATATAGACAGAGATAAAGAGAGGGAGAATGTGAGAAAGAGAGTGAGAGAGTAAAAGAGAACAGAGAAAGAGAGTGAATGTAAAAAAAGTGGAGAGGCAGGAAAACTGTGTGAGGGATAGATAGATAGATAGATAGATGGGATGGGATAGACAGATAGATAGATAGAGAGATAGATAGATAGATAGATATAGATAGAGTGTGTAGGGAAAAAGAGGTGTGTGTGTGAGAGAGAGAGAGAGAGAGAGAGCGAGAGAGAGAGAGAGAGAGAGAGAGAGAGAGAGAGAATGTATGAAAAAGAAGAAGAGAAAGAAAGAGAGTTTGTGTTGGGGTTGGGGGAAGAGTGTGTGAAAGAGTGTGTGTGTGTGAAAGAAAGATAAGAAGAAAGAGAGAATAAAAGCACAGAGTCGTACAACTTGTCTCACTAGTGGACCAATAAAACAAACGTCACAGAGTCTGTCTTCTGCTTCCAGTCTACATTTAGAAGCTAACTCATCACATGGCGGAAGAGATAGGGAGTGTGTGTGTGAGTGTGTGTGTGTGTGAGTTATGTAACAGTCAGGAGAGTCTGGAGCAGGACAGCAGACGTTTCCTTGCTCTCCTCATAATACGTCTCCACATCAGCCATAGACACACTTCACAACACACAACCACATTTGGAGTAAGGCTGCAAATAGAATACACACTGAGCACAACACGCATACTCACACACTTGCACTTGAGTACCTCAGTGGTACCTTTACCAGACCGGGATTCGAACCAGCAACCTTTCTGATCACAGAGCCAACTCCCTAACCGTTACCAACTGCCAAAGTAACGGAGTAGCTGTAATGTGTAACTTCCACCTCAACATTTGTAAACACATTGAAGTGTTTTTCTTTGTTTTAACACTAGAATGGGTGACTGTGTCAATTGACGCAAATCAAACAAAATCACTGCTACTTCTCATTGAAGTTCTCGCTCCAAAACCTGAAAAAATCTGACTTTAATTTTTTTTCATTCTTGAACAAAACATGGTAACACAAACTAAATTGCTGGTGAAATGGGTTTGTTACAGCAGTATATACCTAGAATGGCAATTGACGCAGTCAGCCGTTCTAGTGTTAAGCTGCAAAACTCTAGAAAGTCTGATAAATATAGTTGGCTAACTCTAGATGAAAGAAAGTGAAACGTAAACTACATTGTTAACTGTGTTCCAAACATGTTTTTATAAGGTCATTTTTCGTCAATTTCTTCATTCAAGTAGAAAATGTATGAAAGTTTTTTTTTTAAGTTTGCTTTGACAAAAGACAAAATTTGCTATAGGCAATACAGGGCAATACCGTAAAAATACTGAAATACCGTACTGTAAATACTGTATTTCCTAATTCCAGTATTCTACCATAAATATCAACAACAGCGCACTTGTAAAAATGCACAAAATGGCCGGCAAATCTGCTCCCAGTATTATAATGTACTTTTACCATAGTGTGAAAAAGCAGGTGAAGAAACGAACAGAAGACAGGAAGTATCCAGATACAGAGCAGGTTGGTTACCAAACTGTGGATTGAAGTTCAGACCAAAAAAAGAAAAAAAAAAAACCCACCCACATCTTCCTCCCTCCCCACTCAGGCCAAAAAAAGCATGAGTACACGGCTGAAAGAGTCAATACACACAACCACCTGCTCTACAAAATCACTGGTCATCTTACAGGAACAGCTTCCAATCAGGAAATCAGCCAAATTAGGCCAGTGACCTACTTGAGATGAAACAACAAGCCTTTTTGTGTCAATCATAAGAGACACAATGATGTCAGTGGCTGAACACAGCATCTCTCCTCCACACCGTTTCTCCTCATCGGGTCAGTTTTCCACCCACCAGCACAGTGAAATAATAGGCCGTTTGGTAAAAACACAAGTAATATCAGTCCTTAAAGGTATATTAACATTTTCTTTAAGTAAGTAAGGGCTAAGTAAAGTAGGGGTGTCCAAAAATAGAATCGAAACAAATCACAATTCTTTCTCTGTTGATTCAAAATCGATTCATGCATTCCACATAATCGATTCATATTTTTCGACTAACATAATGACACTAGTGCACTTTTTCCCCGACCCAAGTTCAGCTCGCCAATCCTTTAGCTGGTACAATGTCAAAATCTGCCCAGATAAAACGTTTTTAGTGTGAGCATGAAGGAAATGCAGTCAATATGCACACATATGCATAAATTTTTGTAAACTACATTTGATTCAGTGTGACTTTTTGTTGATCTACCACAATCAATAGGGGAAAGTAACTCAAAAAAGCAATCTGGAATTCATCTGTGTATTTTTGTTTATGAATTGTGAATTGCTTATGAATCGTGAATTGACTTTGAATCGAATTGTGAGCCCAAGAATCGGAATTCGAGTCGTGAGATTTTCTGAATCGTGCACCCCTAATGGCCAATATAACCTCACTGCTTAGATTTGAAAGATTTCTGGATATTTATGTGCGTATTTAATAACTAAGTACCTTTTTAGTGTGCCTATATCACGTTGCATGAGGGAACTGGGTGTTCAATTTTTCATTTCTTTTTCAGCAACTAACACCAAACACACATGCAACAACTTAGGTGGAAGCACCACAATTAAACCATGAGAAGTGATACAGACTTGACTCATCTACAGATTAATATTCTTACGAATAAGCAAGTTTGTCACCTAATGAACTTATCATGGCTTCCTGGAAAGTTATCATTCAGAAGTTATCGTTAGTGAGAAAGAGTTGGTTAATGTGGATTTAATGGTTTAGTGAGGGAAAAACATGGAACTGTTCTGGTCTCATCAGCAAGACTTGACTTGTCATTGCGTGACTCAGTTTTACAGCCTCACATGAAAGTTAAAACGCCCACACTTGAGGTCGAACTCTGTCACCTGCGTTCCGTCTAATGGTTTCTGACATTTCCAAGTTGTTGGCGTGCATGAGTGTGCCTCGGCTTCAAAACAATGCAAACTGATATGTAAAAAGCAAGTCTGGAATAAGTTATGCTCTATGTGTTTGTGTTGGAAAGGTCCTTCGGATTAGCTGTCCCAGATTCATGATTAAAAGCATAACAACAGGGCCTGCAAAAGAAGGTCTGCAACGGGGAAGCGAGACTTTGTTTACGCCAAAAGATTCCGCAGTATTCTTGCAAGTTCGCTCGGAGAAATAAGAGCTGTCAGTGTGGGTATGTGAGTGTTAAAAGAGTTCCATTTGAACCGACCCTAAAAGGAGCTTGATACGCAGAGATAAATCACCTTAAAGTTCTAGTGCTGTGGACTCCAAACTAGTCTGGATCCTCTTTTAGTCTGACTGTGAACTAGGGCTGGGCGATACAACTCACAATTTAAATCACAATATTTTTGGACCAAATGTCAATATGCAATATGTGTCAAATTTTTTTTCTATCCAATTTTACTCGAAAAATGTCATCCATTTACATTTTTCTTCTATTTAATTATTTGGATCTAATGGCACAGAAAAAACTTCATGTGAATGGCATAAACAAAATACTGTAAAAAAAAAAAAAAAAAATAGTTAAAGCATAAAAGGCCAATTGTCTGCCTCTACATAGGTAGTGTAGGAGTTGGTGCTTTAACTACATTTGGAACTAAAAATCAAATGCTCAAAAACATGCATTCAAGTGACTTCACAAATTTAGTGCAAGAAATACAAGTCCATCAACCGCTTCTGGCTTTAAAGATGCTAAACGGGAGCCAGGTTTTAGTCACAACAAGTACTGCTCCAATACGGAAAAAATACACACTACAAACTGTTTGGTGCAACCCATTACATCAGTACATCACAGTAATGTTATTCTCAAATGTTGCATTGAAAATGATTGTTAATATTGTGGGACCTGATATATAATTAATATCATCTAATAAAATCTGAAGAAAACACCCAAGAACTGATATCCACCTCACGCGCTGTATGATTCATTGACGTCCGAGCTAACATTTGCTGTTCTGGCAGTGGTTCAAAGCACAAACAAAGCGAGATGTTACCCAGCTTCATGTCTTACTTGTGAGTGATTTTAGGAGATGACCGATCAGACTGAGATGACAAGTGCAGACGGTGTTTTCACCCACCTGTGGAGAATATCTCCGCAGCTACAGCGAGGAAGGCATCAGATACCACACTTTCAGAGGCCACAGTGATGTTCAGCTGTCGTGCCACATTGCGGTAAACGTTGGGCCGCAAGTACTCCAGCTCGTCACCTAGGAGATGCCCAGAAGGAGGCAGAAGCAGTTAACGGATAAGGCAGCATGTAGAGTCTACAGCGCGTGTGTGTGTTGGTGTGATTTTTTCAAATGTCACATTACTATAAGTATCGTAAAAAAGAAGAAGTATAACAAAGGAACAGGGCACAACGTCGCTGCAAATATTCACTGCCATCTGTTCACAGAGAAGCAGTAATTTTCTCTTCTTCCACCAGGTTCTTCCTCAAAATACTTTCAAACCAAACATTAACGCCCAGTAATAGTCAACAACAAAGGCCAAAATGGATTTCAATGCAGCAAATGTTTGTACTTAAATTTTTTTTTTTTCATTAATAGTTATTAATGCCAAAAATCACTGTAGCTTTCAGAGCTGGCCGATATGACCTCAAATCAACATCATGATTACCTGAACCTCTCACCTTAATTTGTGATTATTCTGTTTTGGGTTTTTTAGCCTAACAAGGGTTTCAGTGTAAATATTCTCAACTACTAAAGCTTCAATATGCTTTCTAATCTTTGTGATTTTAAAATAATTGAAGGCAATACACACAGATGTTGTCCCAGACTTAATGAGGTGGAGTCATGTGAAAACACACACCATAGCACGTCTATATGAGAACAGTAAAACAACACGCACTACGGAATGTATCCTTGGAAAACAACAATGAATTATAAAAAGGTACCAACATAATCTCAAATCTCAGATATTAATTGACTCTGCACAAGGGTTAAACTAATCTCTCAAATAACTGAATGAGACTGTATGCACAACATAGAGAGTGGATTCAATTACAGTACGTATTCAAGACTTCAAAGAAAGAAAATAAACAGGTCACTGTCTCAGTTCCCCTGAGCAGGGAGTTGGATTTTACTCCAAAATGAAAGGGTTAAGCAGGGTGTAATGCGGGTGGGGAACCTCCAACTGTCCTCAACAAGCCAGCACAGATCCTGCTCAACGATAAGAGCTGGAACGATCCACATTTTACATGCCTTGTCCATACAAAGCGCTTTCAGGAAATCTGGCCAAACATATCCAAGTCGGTCCGATAAAAGGAGCCACATCTTTCCTTTTTAGGGAAAACACAGATTAGTCCCTCCAGATCCCGAGCCCCCAGCCATGCATGTCTGGGCAGCCGCTCGGTTTAGACGGGTGTGATGTGTGTGGGCTTACAGTATGCAGAGAAATGACTGGGAAAAATTACACCGAATGAGATAAATGTTAGAGGAAAGGACAACCCCAAAGAATTTAACTGGTCATGCAGCACTAAAATGAGACATTTCCCTGCAATGGGTGAGGCATGCTGCAGCCTGTAAAACGGCATTATGAAATCAACAGTTATAAAGGAAACTCCAAGAGGGCACATGAGGAAAGGAATGCAGGGGTGGGTATTACACAATCCAACCGTCAAATGCCAGAGCATTGCTTGGGAAAATGACAGTCACAGTAGGGGATTTGATGCAAATCTTGTTTACTTATCACATACCTGCTCATAACAGGTTAAACACCCTGAACCTGACAGTCTCACCACAACAATGAATCTGTTTCTCGTCATCTACTGAGAAATTCATCAGAAGTTCATGAAATCCATACTTAATTTGTAAAAGTAAAGATTCCTTACGAAGAAGAACACAGAATACGTAGCTGAGTAGAAGTACAAGTACTTCAGTATTAAAAGTATTTTGCCTGTATTAATACAAAGACAAGAAATACTAAAATTATGAATGGCGTACATCACGTTCATTACAGTTGGGCAGTACAAGTTGCTAATATGGATAATTCCATAAGACCAAACACAAAGTGTATAAAATCACCAGGCACTTCTAAAAGCTCATGTCGTCACACTCGTTAGCAGTTTTACCATTTAAAATGTAACACGAAATTATTTATCTTTGAAGGATTTACATAATCTGACCCAGCCTAACCCTTTTACCTTATCACAGACCCAGAGTTTCCAAAAATCCACTTTTTGCCCTCAAATATAAAGCCAAACTTTTTTTTTACCTAACCATAGAAGGACGGACGAGACTTCTCCAAGTGTTCCTCCTGAAGATAGTCCATGATCAGGCTTGGACCAGCCAATTCCGGCCCGGTTGAGCCTGGAGTGAATGTAGTCTCTGCATAAGACCTTGGACTGGGAGACGAGCTCTTTGTCTGTGGGAGAGCGATCGAACACCTCCATCACTTCTGCGGCAAATACGGAGGAGCGGCGCAGAACTTCCATGCCTTTCATGGTGCCTGTATAAAAACAACGCTGCCACCCAGCGCCGTGTTTGGCATCCACGCCTGTCCAATGCCACACGCTTTTCCTCTACCCCACAATCTGCTGCAAGAAAAGAGAAAAAACACTGTCATGTGGCATGCGTTAAATAATAACACACCTATATTAGCACTACGTTAACACTTTTTATTCAATAAATGTTCACATATTTTGAATACACAGGATTAAAATGTGAAAGTAGTGCTACCACCAGAGAGTTATTAACAGAGGCGAGAAAATAAATACACAACTGCCTAACACATAATGTGTTATCCTCACTCCTCACAGCTGTTTTCAGTACCACAAACTAGCCAATTATATTATGAACGTAATTATTTCTACTGTGTCAGCGATATGTACTGCCAACACAATGCCTGTTTTACAGTAGACAACAAACTACTAACAAACGAGACAGCGTGCATTATACCTTAACTACACACATAAGCATGTTAAAAATTAACACCTTTTGCGCTGATTTCAACACACCTCATCTGCAAGTGTCCGTCTGGAACTTACCATTGTTTAACAGGTCTAAGATGTTATTATCTATGTATAAGATCTGAGAGTACTGATCCACGTCATATATTGTTCTCACAGGATTAAGATAAGCAGCTTTAATGATGCTGAGTATAACTCACAGCTTAATAGCTGTTTGTATTGTCCACGTCTAATACAATATGTATTATTTCGCCCCCCAAAGAAACACACAGCGCTCACCTCGGATTTCTTTAATGCCAGTTTTGCCAGGCGGGATGCCAGCTCTCCTCTGCGTATACTTCAGTTACACTTCAGTGTTAAACACCAGAGTCTCCAAACCACATCCGACATGATTACACACACAAGACGGATGGCGAGAGCTTCCTTCTTATCTATTATCTACTTATTCCTGTTATTCCTTCCTCTGTAGCGCTGCTGGGGTCAGTTTTCAGTCGCAGCGCTCGGACACAATGCCGCGAATTTGAGGCGAACTTTCCTTCTTTGGACAATCGTGCAGTGTGGAGCAGAAGTGGGCGGGGCCCCAATATCGCCCCGCCCACCTACTGCGTGAAACTGACTTTTAAATGCGGCGGTGGAAAGCAATGTAATTTAGTTGAATTTAATCAGTTAATACTTTACATTACATTTCTACTCATTCATTCATTATTGGTATTGCTTAAAAATTACCTCATATTATAATATATATTATATCATATTATACTGAATGCATTATTTGTTATTACAATGACTTGCACCTTCCCAGTGGTGTATGTTGCGTATTGTAACCTTACGTAACTTGTACATTGATTGCATATTGTATATTGTCTTGTTTATTCTATTGTATATTTTGCATTGTATATTGGGCTGCATATTTTGTGTTTTACATTGCCCACTTTTTACTGTTAATTGTGTATTTTGTCCACTTTCAGAGCATTTATACTATCTGTTTATACTATATTGTCTGGAGTACTAGAGATTGACCAAAACTAATTCCTTGAACATTTTTTAACCTGTTTTGGCAAATAAATGTCATTCTCATTATCATGAAATTGCCAAAGATGCACATTTATAAAGGAATTACTGCAGTAGTGCCTTAGAAATGTACATTCTTGTAGCAGCCTACATAGTAACAGTCTAGTGTATTTTAGTTATCATATAAAATTTTATGTTACCATTTGTCAGTTTCTTTTAAATATATTAGCCATTCAGCTATATTAAGTCTGGGTTTGGTTACACTACTCAAGACTTCTTCACAAGAAAAGTTTTCAGTTTTTTAAAAGAGCTATCAATTAGTGAGATCCACCCTGTGAATACACACGTCTCACATCAGTGTGGCAAAACTGTCAGAAACCCTCCCTAGGATCTGCTCTTACATGTCCTCTCATTACCTGGGCATTACCAATTGCCAATAAACAGCCTGAGTTTTGTTTCCACAATCTCCATGTAAAAGACAACAGTCCAGCTTTTTACTGAAATATGGTGACTCAAAAAGACGGAACAATGGCAAAATGACATGCTCAACAATCTCACAGCTAAAACAGGAACAAAAATGAACTGAAAGCACAAAAGAAGACAGGAGGGTTTTGTTGCAAGTGTAGGCTATTTTTTGTGAGAACAAGAGTGAAACAGTTCTTGCATTAGTTCCTCTTTGCCCACATACTATCACTTTAACTAATTTGTGTAAGAACACGCATAAGTTATGTGGTATATTTATTGGGAGTGGAATAATCCATATGAATTACAATGAATGAATTAATTTCAATAAACATTTCACAATGTAGAATATATCCTATGTGTTTTATAATGCAGTTGTTCAGCCTAAACACTTTACATTACTATAGGCAGGTGGGATTAAAGATATCTGCAAACCGAATATGTCTAAGCTATTTAGCTGATTTCAAAGTTGGAATATTTTCAGACCATTTTTAAGAATCTGTGAAATAATAACACTCATTATAGCTTATATCAGCCGACAAGGCTGAGCAGAACTTTCTAGACTGTTGCCTTGGAAACCAGGGTGGGCATCCTGGTGAGTAGGCACAACATATTGTAAATCAAATATAACAATCAAAAACTGAACTCCTATAATCTATAACCACATACATTGGTTTCCTTCATTCTGCTGAAATGTTTTTCTAACATTAAATTTCACATTTAGCCCATGACTCAATCACAGTCCCAACAACAACAAAAAACATGTCTTAAGATGTCTCATTGTGGAAGCGTTGCTCAAAGCTTTACTGATATAGGAGTTACCTGGAGGTTATGAACAAAAACCTGCCCAGACAGAAATCCAAGGGATTTACCACACCTTCATCATCACGGTTCTGTGAAAGAACGATCTGTGTCATGGCTTGTCTATCTTTTCTGGATTTATTTACTGTAAAACACGGCCATAGTTCCAGCATTAGTAAAAACAGTCCTGGTATTATTTAAATGATTGATACAACACAGCAGAACTAAAACGAGTTAATTAGAATAGTGTTCACACCAAATCCTTTTTTGTACAATGCTGCACCCTAGAGGGAAACGTGATAAGTGATGAGAGAGAGAGACGTATAGAAAAAAGCAAACGTCGACTGATTATGAATCTGTAATACACCCTAAAAACGCAGGGCAAAAACGGTTGAAGACAAAGTAGACTTCCTTTTTTGCTTCAGAATTATTTATATTAATTTAATTTAACAGCTAATTGAATATTTAAAGCAGTCATTATCGAAACAAAATTATTATTATTATTATATTATTATTATTATTATTATTATTATTATTATTATTATTATTGTTGTTGTTGTTATTATTATAGTTAATGAAAGGCCACTGAAATGATCATGAGGTCATGAGACTGTGCAATAAAGTTTACAAAATTACATTAAAGAGACATTTGAAAATGGCTAAGGTGGTAAAATATATAGATAAGTACCTTTCAAATAAACATGTACTCTCATAAAAAGGCCATTTAATGGAAAAAGAAATCGAGACGATGCTTTTCATAATTTGTTTAGACTTTAAAAACCATCACGGCGGTTTACAATAAGAAATTACACTCCCACGCAAATCGACATCAGGCTAAAATTTAGTAATTGCCCTAAACTGCCCATGTGATTTATCAATAAGATGCAGTCTTATATTAAGCTAATCCTACAAGTAGAAGATAATAAATTATATATAAAACCTTGCTCCAAAATAAAATATTCAAATTAATGAAACGGCAATTTAATTATTTGCAAAATACTCCAATTCAAATAGCTTTCGAAAGCAACACGCACAAAACTACATTATCAAAACAAACCGACGTCTATCTACAGTATTTACATTAATTAAGACGGTTATGTAATTAAAAAAAACCAGACTATTATTTGTAGTATTTCTTAATGCCGTTATTATTACTGCAACACGGCAAAAAACAACCAACACGGCACAATAAAAACTACACTACGCAATACGGCGCAGAGTTAAAGCGCGCCCCACGCATGCGCATTACATCATCCCTTGTCACAAAGTAGCTGAAGGGCTTTAGAGGCGCGTCTCCAGCGCCTCAAGAAGTTACGTGTTAACATTTGCGGCGGAATTCGATGACGCGTCGTATGGAGAGAGAAGCGAGTAGCGTCCTCACAAACTACCTCCAGGCGCACACGCCGTTTGGGCTTTAGTAAACAGCAGGCCGGGCGTGACGGACCGATCAGGCTTTCAGCTGCTGCTTGCCTGCTGCTGCTTGTGTCGGAACGCGCTCCAAAGAGGACGAGCAGAAAAGAGAAAGGCAGAGGGAAAAGAGAGAGGTGAAGAAAAGACAAGATCCAGAACCGAGGAGGAGGAGGAGGAGGAAGAGTTAGGTGGGGAAAAGCACAGGTCCAACGGCCGACATGGCATCTCCAGGCCATTCGGAACCAGGTAATATCCCTCCGAAACTGGTCCAAGGTGTGTGTGTGTGGCCAATGACTGACATTGCTATGGATTGACCAGTTAATCGAAAATAGACCGAAACCAACAGTCAGAACCACTAGTCGTAATCTTGCCAGATGTTTTTTATTATTATTATTATTATTATTATTATTATTATTATTATTATTATTATTATTATTAATTAAAAACGATTCTCTTAGTATTTTTCCCAATGTGTGTTCATGCAGTGTGCCCTTAAAAACACATTTTCACGTTACATGCCATTTCTCCAAATACATGTGTTTTCTTCAATTATTTTAAAATCACACATATATGCACAGTGTCATAGCAAAAAAAAATTATATATATATATACCTTGTCAGTGAACATTAATCATGATCGAGGTAAAATGTACAATTTGTCGTTATATTGATTTGAGGTCATATTGCTCAGCCCTTGCACACGTAAATAAATAATGATTAATTAGATTAGACATATGAATTGTGATAGAATAGAAAAATTATTTCAGACAAGCTTAATGGCAAATACGGGGGAATATTCAGTTCTTGATATATGCCTTATCCAAGCAGTATTAATGTAATACTTTGATATTGTAGACCTGAGGCCACATAGTGTAAGCAGTAAAGGTGTCATTTAGGTTTACAGATAGATATAATAGATGTAATATGCACAGTGCATATAGTGCAAAATGAACCACCAAATATTTCTTATGCAACATTGTTACAATTATGTAATGACCTTGTTAACTTCGGACATTTTTGAGAGTGTTATCAAACACAAACACATTAAGTAATACTTTATATAAATGATTCTAAATAACATGCATCAGCTAAGTTTTCTAGTTTTACCTGGACTCAGTGAATTGTTGATGTATATACTGTATATATGTCTGATGCTTCTCCAATAAAATTTCTTTTCACAGAAGTTATTGATCAAGTGAATGATACATTTGATTTAACAGTTTGCAGATAACTTTCATGTAGCAGGGTTAGAGCAGCTTGAAAATGGGATTTTTCAGTGAGCCAAAGCGGGATATCCTCCAGCAGGAATGTCTTGTCCTGTCTTGTCTTTTGAATTCTCTGGCAGTCTGAGAAATGTAGCCCAAAGTCACCAGCACCAGTGTCAGGTGTGAGCAATTCCACAAGAACAAGTTGTTCTCCTTAGTACTGACATGAGTAAGACTAAAATAGTCATTTCTACATGGACTTGCCTTAAATTTGTGCCACAAAGTGGAGCCCAGTTATGTAAAATCTTATTTTAAATCAACTTTGAGCTGTTTAGAATTTCAGCAAAATGCATGACCAATGCGTGGAATTGATAAAGATCAATTCCATTCCAGTCTTCAGATATTATTGTAGTAGTGTTATCATTATTAAATATATCATTTAAATTCATTCTGTGCAAGGTCTCGTTATGCAGTCTGTCCAAGATACATTTTTATTTCTGTGCTGTTTTAAAATGTAAGTTTATTTGTTTATTTATTTGATAATATCAATTTATTTGACAGCATTGATATTGGATGTTGTGTATGAGTCTGACATTAGTACATTTCTTAAGGAACCCAGTGATCAATATTTCCAGCATTGCATGTTTATGTGATTCAAAACTGGAGGCTGTAAACTTTCATAACGAAATCTGTGCACAATGAGTTTCATCGTGTAACTACATACAAAGCTGCACCTTGGAGTACTTGAAGGAAGTAATATGAAGAGAAGCACAGAGTAATTCTGCTCAATGATTTATTCATACAGACCTATTGTCTAATGTTTCCTTTATTTTCCAAATCCTCGATCAGTATTATTAAGGATGAATGAGTAAGATGAATCAAATGAGGCTAGCGAGAACGTCTAAACTCCATTAGAATGCTGAGTCCTCATTTAGTCTTCTATCTTTTTTTTTCCCTGGCATAATAACCTGTAATTAGGTCTTTGAGATTAAAAGATAGGTCAGTATGTTGGCTCTTTGCCACAGAATGAGCCACATCCCAACATTGGCATTGCTTGTTGTAAAATTCCAGATGACCGGTGTTACAATATAACAACTTAGATTTGAAAACAGTCATCAGTTCTACAATTCTTAGTGTTGTCATCCTTTAATGATTGAGTTATTAATGAATAATGGACAATGTTAGATAGTAACATCAAATACCAACCAAAACAAGTGGCTGAATTTGGCCTATTTTAACAAGGGATCAAATGAGTTTAATGACTGAATAAATCACTGGATTGTACTGATAGTGTGGTGCTTTGATTCAGGTCAGACTCTTACCTTCTGAACTTTGAGATTGACTTGAATTCTTTTGAGTGATTCAACCTTCCTGAAAATCTAAAACAGAGAAGTATACACACTTAAAAATGACTGACTGACTAACTCTAAAGCTAATTGTTGTTTACAAAATGAATTGCCATCACTCCTAAATTTGCAAAAAAATATATACATTGTAACTCTAAGCTAACCTGTAACTGTGAGTATACTCTTTAAATTGGAAAGCATTCACGAATTAGATTTTTTTTTGGTTAGAATAGTCTTCACTTACTTGGAAACCAGCAGTAATTTCTTCCAGATTCTACCAACCAAGTAAACAACACAACTCTCACCTTGTGTTACACAAAAACACAAAATTTGGGGGGTATTTTCCGGACGTGGATGACTTGTTTAGCCAGATGTAATTGTTTAAGATTTGGCACGATCCTAGATCTATCAGTTTTTCCAGATTCTTGCTGGATTTATTCTCATAGCAACACATCCTAATCCTCATACCTGCTTGGAGCAGGTTGGTTCCACGTAAACAAGGATTAGCTCACACATTTAATCAGTGTCCGTGCATGGAATCCATTCAGTATCGGCCTCGCCATTCATTGATGAGCAACCAATTGCAATCGGTGTGCAAAAAATAAGAAGGGAATATCAAATTGAGAGAGTTTTGTGCGATCGTCCAGAACCTTTATTGTGTCCTCATGATATTCTTTTCGAAAGATACCGCTTCAGCCGAGATGGAATATTATACCTCAACGAATTATTAGCTTCTTATATTCATTCATTCATTCATTATCCAAACCGCTTAATCCCTATCGGGGTCGCAGGGCCTGGAGGAACTACGGGCGCCACCGTGCCGCTCTTAGCTGCTTATATTAGAAGTCAAATTAGATTAAGTCGGGCTCTCACAACCACACAGACAGTGTGCATTGCCTTGAGATTTTTTTCCCAAAAAAATCTAATTGTAACAAACAAAGAAAAATGTCAGTTGTAAAAATAATACATATAAAAAGATCAATAATAAGCCAAATGGGTTTTATAAAGCATTCCTGTGGCTTATCATTCATAATTGTATTTGCATATATGTAAGGGAGTGTAGGTAGATACGTGTCAGTGTGACTCTAGGTGCCTAAATGGGGCGGGTTGGGGTGGGGGGTCTGTGCGCATTGTCTCTCTCAGCCAAAGGGTCCTCGGACTGAAAGGGACGGACTGCAGAAGGCGATGCAGAAAATCTAACAAAAAGTGCAGTTTGCCAGAAAATTTGAAAATTCCGTTTGGTTCTGAAATTTTCCCTTTGGGTTACATTGGTAACATTTTCATCACCCAGAATTTCCAATGTGATTGGGGCACTGGATTGTACCCAGATCCGAATCAAGCCCCCATCAGTTCCAAATGGACATACAGTAAAATCGTCAGTAAAACAAATCTTGCACAACATAGTGACCATCAGGGTCCCTGAGGTGGTGCTGCCTGATGATGACCTACAGCCACTGCACCTTGCTAGAGACAGAATTATGTTCCGACATTTTATTGTCTTGTGCATTTAATTTGTCGGCCACTTTTGCCTGTCTTTTCTGGTTTGACCCATTCATCGTATCGAATTCATCGTATCTGCTCAGTTTGAGTGAAAAATTGCACCCTTTCTTTCGTCATTTTGTAGAGGCCAATGAGAGATGTGCTGATCGTGTTTTCTAGACTGCTCGATATTTGTGGGCTTTTCAAGCAGCGCGGGCATGCGCAATCATCTAGGAAGATTAGCCGCAGCTAGGCTAATATTCTACTCTAATGCGTTTGAAAAACCGACTTCAACTAATCGAGTTTCACCGGCATCAACTCACCCTAGATGAGACTTCCGATCTTGGATGATTTAAATGACGTACGGAAAATATCTCCCAGATCGTTGTCACATATATTACGAAAGGCTGTCAGAGCCTGTAAAATCTCCACCATCATAACATTTTTGATCTTGCACAGGAAACTGGGTAAATCTACAAAAACAAGTTATTAGTAAACTAGAACAGACAGTAACAAAAGTGTATGAAAATTAGCCAATTTTATCACCCAATGGTCACAGCAGCATGTCCAGCAATTGTATCTCACAGCTTGAGAATTCACCTAATAATCCCTAGGCGCTTGAAATGTATAGCTACGTTCACACTGCCATGCTGAAGTGACTCAAATCGGATTTTTTGCCTTAATGTGACACAGATCTGATCTTTTCAGGGTTGTGTGGACACGCAAATCTGATCTTTTCAAATCGGATTTGTGTCACTTTCATATGTGGTACTAAATCCGATACGTATCCGATTCGTGGCCATGCGACCTGAATGTGAACGCTCAGATCGGAATTCATGTGGCTTTTTGCTTATACGCATGCGCTGACATCATCAGCCTGCACCGGCAGCGCGGGAAGGTAAAAATGGAGAAGAGCTGCGATAACAGAAAAAGCTAGCTGCCTGACTTTTTTTTTTTCTCCTTTTCGACCTGCTCATGTACAGCTGCTTCACTGTTTGTCGTCCTCCAGAGCAAAGTGCGATACATGCGTGAGCTACTAACGCCTCCATTTTTAATGCCATGAGTCGTCCCACAGATATGTTGTTTTTTGTTGACCCGTGTAAAAACGTATCAATGTGCGCATGCGTGACGTTTCGGAGGACCGATGCGTTCACATTACAGTCAGATACAGGTCACTTGTAGTTATGAATGTCAAGACAGACAAATCCGATCTGAGCAAAAAATCGGAATTGAACGATGTGGCTGGCAGTGTGAACGTAGCCTAAGACATGATTAAAACAGTTAACAGGCTGTTGTTTTTATGCCTTAGCCTTTGATTCCAGTCTTTGATGGAAGTGTGTGTAAGTATATGTTGAGGTCATAGCCATAAATTACGTGTGTGGTCCACAATTGCTGGATTGAAAAAGATAAAGCTTAAACTGCTTATTAAACCCAGTTGTGTGTCAGCTGTATTTGTGTGTGGTAAAAGTTGTTTCGTCTAATGGATCCATTTAAAATGGATTTAGTTTTACAAGTCAGTTTTAACAGTGTGTGTGTGTGTGTGTGTGTGTGTATCCCAATTAGAACACACGTTTGGACCCCGAGCAGTACTTCACCAAACTCGAGCGCATCGGTAAAGGCTCCTTTGGAGAAGTTTACAAAGGAATAAACAACCACACCAAGGAGGTGGTGGCAATTAAAATCATAGACCTGGAAGAAGCAGAGGATGAGATCGAAGACATTCAGCAGGAAATCACAGTGCTGAGTCAGTGTGACAGTCCGTTTGTCACCAAGTACTTCGGCTCCTATTTGAAGGTGTGTGGAGCATTTCTTCCCCCCAGAATTCCCTCCTGTTATAGTTAACTCAGTGTCACCTTCATCCTTTCTCCTGCAAACATCATCATCTCTTCCCACCCAGTATTAGACTTTTGTTATTTTGTTATTTTGTTGTTAAGTTATTTCTGTGCCATTAGTCTGAATTCCTACTGCTTTGTGTTTGTAATGAACCTCATAAAGAGCTGGTGAGTTCATTTGGGTGTGTAGCAAATGTTTGAAGTGTACTGGAGGCAGACATCACAATACAATAATGATACAGTGGGCAACAGTTCGATGTCTGCCAATATGACAGTCTGATATGATACGGATTTGATTCGGTTCAGTTCAGGAGCCAGCAATCGATATGAGACAATGTCATGTGCTGATTTAACACAGTCACTTTCATTTGCATATAATCACAGAAAGCAAGTGCTATTAGACTTTTTTTTATTGCTGAGTTCAACCAGACATGAAATGAAAAACAATTTTCTCTTTTACTCAAAATATTGTTTAATTAGAAATGTAATATAAAGTGATGTTACAGTGGGTATAATACCTGATTAATGGTTTCATTTTTGACTAATGAGATGGTAGATTATTGAATCTATGTGTCATTGACGTATCATTACACCCCTAATCTTCACGCTGTGTTTTAATGCAGAGCACAAAACTATGGATCATTATGGAGTATTTGGGTGGCGGCTCAGCTCTAGACATGGTGAGTGCTGAGGTACAAATAACATTTATTATTATTATTATTACCACATATTTAACCAATCGGTGATGTGTGACCAGCTGAAGCCCGGGCCGCTGGAGGAGGCCTACATCGCCACCATCCTCAGAGAGATCCTCAAAGGGCTGGACTACCTACACACCGAGAGGAAGATTCACAGAGACATTAAAGGTGAGGACTGGACCTTCCATGGGAAATGGAAACACTCTCCTGGTACTGGCTATGTGGTGTTGAACACACACTGTCCTGGTACTGGCTATGTGGTGTTGAACACACACTGTCCTGGTACCGGCTATGTGGTGTTGCACACACACTCTCCTGGTACTGGTTGTGTGTTGTTACCTTGCTCATGAGTACCTCAGTAGTACCTTTACTGGTTCGGAACCAGCAACCTACCGATCACGGGACGATCACTCCCTAACCGTTACTCTACCAATGGCTGAAAAACTACATTTGCACAGTTTGCTCAGAGTGCTTTGTTAAAGATCATACGCTGATTGTGACTTTCTTATGAACATATTTGCTTCCAACAGCTGCCAACGTGTTGCTGTCAGAGCACGGAGAGGTGAAGCTGGCGGACTTTGGTGTGGCAGGCCAGTTGACCGACACACAGATCAAGAGGAACACGTTTGTGGGGACGCCGTTCTGGATGGCCCCAGAGGTCATTAAGCAGTCTGCCTACGACTTCAAGGTACAATGTCATTGTCTGTCCCATCAGCACATTCTTCCCCTTGAATGGGTGTCAAGTTCAGATCTACCAGTCGAGTTACAAATCAGCATCTGTTAAGTGGTGCTGAAAACTCCAACACTTTCTGTTCGGTCATGAAACTAAGTCTAATGAAATATTTAGGAACGGACAGATGGCAGGAGGCTGTTCTCGTCTCCTACTTACAAACTTTTTTTTTTCGTCTAACCCAGGCAGACATCTGGTCTTTGGGGATCACGGCCATCGAGCTGGCCAAAGGGGAGCCCCCGAATGCGGAGCTGCACCCAATGAGAGTCCTGTTCCTGATCCCCAAGAACAATCCTCCCACCCTGGAGGGTAGCTACAGCAAGGCCTTCAAGGATTTTGTCGAAGCTTGTCTCAACAAAGACCCACGATTTGTACGTGTCCCTGTCTCTTATTAAAGACGCAGTCTGCTTTGTGGCTAATATACATAGGTTATATTAGCATAATGATCCACATAGGATGTTCGGGGTCTAGTTGTTAGGATACTTGTCCTGGAACAAGAGGTCATGGGTTTGATTCTTACCTTCGGCACTGGAGTGAGTGAGTGAGTGATTGTCATTGTGAACACAGCACAGCACAGCGAAATGTGAACTCTGCATTTGACACATCCATGAAGGAGTAGTGGGTAGCGGACATGGGTAGTGCCTGGAGAGCAGTGCTTGGGGACGGTACCTTGCTCATGAGTACCTCAGTGGTACCTTTACTGGTCCGGGACTCGAACGGGCAACCTTCTGATCACGGGACAAAGACCTCAACCGTTACGGTACCATCACTGGGTTCCTGAGCAAGACCCTTAACCCCAGGTTGCTCCAGGGAGACTGTCCCTGAGATTTAGCAGATAAGAGCATCTGCTAAATGCTGTTGATGTACTTCCTGCCACATTACACAGCAGTACTCCACTGAAGAACTGATCAGGTGTGTTGTGGTTGGGAATATTTGAATCTGTACAGCACAGGGGTATGTGAAGACCAAGACTGAGAATTGTTGGAATAGAGTGATTTGTATGATTGGGAAAGTCTACCTGGAGCATCTTGGGCAGTTGGTAGTGTAACAGTTAGGGTGTTCGCCCCATGACCGGAAGGTCGCCGGTTTGAATCCGGACCGGTAAAGGTACCACTGAGGGAGTCATGAACAAGGTACAGTCCCCAAGCATTGCTCCCCAGGTGCTGCCCATGTCAGCTGCCCACTGCTCCTTCAGGGCTGGGTCATATTTGCAGAGGTCCATTTCGTTGTGGAGCACTGTGTCTGTGTTCAGTAGTGTGCTAAACAGTCAAGAGTCCTTCCCTGGAACCTCAGTCTTGCCCTGTTTAACTGCAAAATTGACTTGGAATTTCTTTCTTTCAAGTGGACGTGGAACACAAAAGTACAGTCGGCCCTCGTTTATCGCGGTTAATCAGTTCCAGACTCTACCGCGATAAGTGATTTTCCACAAAGTAAGATTTTTTATTTATAAATTGAATATTTTCGCAGTTAGAGCATAGAAAACCTGTTTACGACCTTGTAAATACGGGTTTTAACATTATTAGAGCCTTCTAGAGATGAAATAACTCGCTTTAGTCACCATTACACTCATACTACCCAATATATTAGACAAAATAAGAGAAAATAAGACATATTAGATGTTACAAATATCATATTATTATTATTGTACATTTAATTACACACACACAGTTCAGAACAAAAGTTCTCAGAAATCGCAGAGAGCCAACACTTACAAGAGCAAAGATGCTTCCGATGCGTAGCAATATAGAAGCGTGTATGAGAGAAACAAACTTGCATGAGGCTGAGCCAAGGAGTGGTCGAGCGGCTGCACCTGGCGTTGAAGGATTTACGGGGGTGCTCGAATACATAGGCCTACAGTCCATACGTACAGTAATTTTAAGTGTAATTGTGATACAGGGGTGTATAATTGTCTCAGACAATCGAGCGCGCACTGTATCATTCTCACTGTCTCGATCAACTTTTTAATGAATATATTTGAAAAAGCCGCGAAAGTCGAAGTGCGAAGTGGCGAGGGACGACTGTACAATTAGACTGTTTCCATTTCCGTCCTCTGTGCACTTATTAACCCACCAATTTGTTTTTTTAAACAGAAATATCATTGTACAGTGTAACAGCATGCTGAAAAACACAGTTACATTAGCTAGCAAGTCACATTTTCTCATTTTAAGAATGCGCATTATATTTGGTCGTCCTGTGCCTTTAAATAGTTCTCTAATGACAAATGACAAATTAATGACCAATTTAACGACATTCTCTACAGAGGCCAACAGCCAAGGAGCTGCTTAAGCATAAATTCATCACTCGCTACACCAAGAAAACCTCCTACTTGGCCGAGCTGATTGACCGATACAGACGCTGGAAGTCAGAGGGTCACGGAGACGAGTCGAGCTCGGACGATTCTGACATGTAAGTCATCAAATGCGCCCAGGGTTGGGAGCACAATTTAAAAAACCAAAACAAAACAAAGATTAGATCAATGTCATGTTAAAATGCGTCTTTCATTTACTATATGTTTTCAGTGATACATCTTTTTCAATCAGTTTACAGAAATGAAAATTTGAAGATCAACATCAAAACGGCTGTGTTTAAGAGTTAATGTGTTCATTCAATATGGTTCAACCTAATGCCACATTACATTTACGGCACAGACCGACTTCCATGTCGGAGCAACTTGGGGGTTAAAGGTCTTGCTAAGAGACCCAGTGGTGGGTAGTGCTGGAGGTAGGATTTAAACCTACTACCTCTTGGTTGAGCATCCTATCAACAGAACACCACCATCCCAAAATGGTACTGACTGGTACTCATGAGCAAAGTATCGTCCCCAAGCTCTGCTGTGTCCGCTGCACACTGCTTCTTCATGGATGGGTCAAATACAGAGGTCACGTTTTGTTGTGGTGCACAATGACAAATCATCACTCACTTAAATTCACTTCAAGCAAACCTGGCATCTTCAAATTTTCATTTGAAATAGTAGTTTGTTAACATGACTTACTGATTAAATCATTTTTCCAGCGTGTGGCGGCTGCCGTTCACTTTGCGTTGGTTTGGTTTCAGGGACGGTGAAGGGGACGATAAAGATCAGTGTCCCATGTGGACGTTCCCTCCCACTGTAAGACCCAATTCTGTGAACAAACTACAGCGAGGTCTCAACCACACCGATAATAAGGTGGGACTGTACACCTGAAACGGACGCCACCCAGAAATTCTCACCTAGCTGCCAACAGATGAACATAAATACTAATAAAAAAAAAACCATTAGAAACCACACAAGCTTTTAACAAGTTTGTTTTCAGATTTCTAACATTCTGCTTTTTATTACAGACAACGGACATGATGAAGAGGCAGCCAAAGTCATCCTCACTGGTGTCCCTCCTCACGCCTATCTTTAGAGAGGTACAGAATCAGCAAAGAAATTTAATCTGTAAACATGTTTATGGCCATGCTTTATGCATAAAGGTAAACATCAGCACTCGAGGTGCTGGTGGAAGTTGGGCCGAACTTTAGTCATATGCTTAGTTTGCAGAAAACGTTTTTTTAATGAACGAAGCCTGTGTTAACATGTTAAAAGTCCCAGCCCTTATTACAACTGCACTGTAAATTCTGATTCCTTGATTTCACTTAAATGCATCAGATGTGATTTTGCGAGGCCCGTTTTTGCATGTCCCTTTAATGTGCTGAATAAATTTGACAGTCGCAGATGAATTATTGAAATTGTTACATACCTTGTGTTAACCCCCTGAACAATGTGTGTAGTTAAAGGAGAAACGGCGTGTGAATGGGGGCAGCGTGTGTGCAATAGAGGAGCTGGAGAACGCCTTTAACCTGGCTGAAGAGTCTAGTCCAGGAATCTCAGACCGTTTACTTTCTCAAGTGATGGAGAGAGTGTGCAGGTAACAGGAGCTTCAAGTTCCTCTTTGAATCACTATTTCCAAGAGCAATGATGTCTGGTCTTTAGTTTTTTTAAATCATTTTTTAAAATTTATTTACCTACTAATTTAAGGATAAATGCACTAGGCCTCATTTACCAATATTTTCCTTACATATTTTTCTTAAAAGTTAAAGTTAAGTTCAAGTTAAATAGTACAACAGTACAACTTTAGAATAGAAGAAAACCCAATAACATGCATACAGTAAAATCTGCGTTAAGTGGTCCTCAGCAGTTTTTACGCAGGAACCTCGGTGAACGTCAGAATCTTTGGGGAAAGTGTGTAAGTGGGTTTTAAGGACAAATTTCTCCTTAGGAAGACTTGGTGAATGAGGCCAAATTAAATGTATGTTATTTGTATTCATATTAAACTAACATTGCTAAACTTAAGTAATAGCAGAGATGAGGCTTTATATTCACCATGTGATGACAGTAATGTTCTACCAGTACACCCCTGTTCCCTAGGTTTACGCTGAATGGCAACACCACGCCCCCCAAGCGATGAGACTCCGCGGCTCCCGACTATACCCCCGCCCCCCCCCAACACCGCCGTCCCGGCCTCTCCATCCTCATCCAGGTTCCCAACTCCTCTCATAACAGCCTAGAGCCTCTAATAAAAAGCTTCAGTCTAATACCGCCCATCCTGTACCGTCAGCATATGATGGGTTTTTTAATCATCGTTTTCGTTACAGAATATTGCAAAACGGAGTTCTGTGTATTTCAGGAAGTGACGTTAGACTTCATCATGCTCAATAAAACTACACAGATGCAGCAGCTGGGCGGTATTCGTGGTCTTTTACGGCGTGGGGGGAGCAAGACCCTCCAGGGAGACTGTCCCTTTAATGGCACCCTTCATTATTTATGCTTTTTCTTTTCATTTTTGGTTCAGCTCATCGAGAAGAAATGTGGTGTTATTTTCTTAAGGATAACTCAACTCATGAGGTCACAAAGTGTGGTCAGATTCTCTAGACCTAAAGGAGAAATTGACACCATGTGACATCCATCATCCTGACCATCCTGCCCTTCATTTAACCCATTCATCCCTTCTTTTTACCTTTTTCTTTCAATGGGGAAATCCACTGTCACATTGTCATTTCTGGGAAATATTTCTTTATCTGTTTACACGTTTCTCTGCACTGTTTTTTTTAATTTAAGCTTTTAACTTTTTTCACCACTTTATCTTCGTACTTTTTTCAGCAAACAGCAGTCACTCCCATTTAGTTAGGAAGTGTAAGTTGCTATGAATAAGAGCCATTAATGTAAAGGGAAAATGTTCATTTTTGTTGTTTGTGTACAAGAAACAAAAGGGATCAAGTATGCATGGGTTTATGCAGAACATTACACTTACAGGCTTTAGCAGACGGTCTTATCCAAGAACGACTTCCATTTCCGAGTTACAAGGACAGTCAGTCTTCCTGGGGCAGTTTGGGCTTAAGAGGCTCAGTGGTGGTGGTTGCGTTGGAGGCAGGACAGAGCCAGGCTTGAACTCACGACCTCTTGGTTTGTAGACTGGTTCGTATTCCTAGCACAAAGCAAGCTTCACCGTGCATATTAGAAGACAATTTTACTCGGAACACCTTTAAGACCAGTTCCACTTTTATTTGTTATCTTTTCAATGTAACGAGAGCGAATCGACTACATGGGGCAGAGAGGAGCGGCGCTCCAGCAAACATGCTACACAATAAATAGCAGTGATATGGAGTACATACAGATGATTTCTTCTTAAACACCGTTGGCAGAATTTACACCTTGTTTTAATTGTTGAAAGGGCAAAGAAAAATGAAATTCCAGTTTTTCTAAGAAATGTTTAAAAAAAAAAAAAAAAAAGGAAAAAAAGGGCATCCTACCTTAAAAAAAAAAAAAAATAATAATAATCCAGGACTCGTCTCCAGACGCACAGAATGCTTACTCATATCAAAACAAAGCTTACATAAGTCACCAGTACCGATTAATGCGCAGATAAAGAACCCAAGCCAAGGTTTCCTCTCATACACCAGACTCTTTTAAGGTCTTTGGTCAGACCCAGTACAATATATTCACCAACATAACAGCCTAGTACACACTACGATCCGTATAACGTTACAGATCAAATCTCCCAAATAAGAGAACGTTTTAAGTTACAGTTAAACCCAGAACCCATAAGTAAACATAACATAACTTAGCGTTATCAAAAGCCCCCAAGCCTTTGCTTCACCATACGAGAAACACTCCGATTAACTGGCCTCGTTATTTAGTAAGAGCTGATTATTTAGTAAGACGGCCAGCAGCACGACATGGTTATAGATATCCTGCTCTGATCGATTAATTGATTGATTTAATTCTTTTTTGGTTTTAGCATGAATGATGAAATATTGAGACATGAAGGAGAGAAGACTAGTGTTCATCTGCATCAAAGAGTTTAGGGGAGAAGGGAGACCTGGATCACAAAAATAATCACTGTGTCTGTCCGTCAGTATCGACTCCCCCTTGTGGTTGCACAGGTCTGACCTTAGCTGTCTTGATATAAAATGATCAGAACATGAGAGTAACAGGTAAATGCATTATTAGTAATATTTTCAATTTGGTTAAATACTCTCAGGGCAGCGTTTAATAAAAAAAAAAAAAACACCTTAGAATTACACGATTCAAAGCAAACTGATATGTGGCTTTTAAAAAATAATCTACACAGTAACAGTCGTATGATCATTTCGCTCTTCATGTGACCATGAGATGACCTAAAGCAGAGCTCGCTGAGGAGACCCTACACTTTTACACACTTTCTCACCTCAAACTCACTTGTATTCTCCCAAATATATTCTGTCAAACATCTCAGGCACCGCCAACTGCTTCTTAACAACGCCATCTCGTATCAACATCCCTTGCTCCCATCATTGTGACTGTCCACGTGGCTGTGATTCTGCATCGTCTTCATGTCCAGTTTCCTTTCACACGTTTCACTTACTCTTCCCCGTCCAGACCTAATTCAGCATCTTCTTTGCCTTCCTTCTTACCCTTTTCAAACTGAGTTTTGTAATTGTTCTCCCATTTTACAAAGAAGAGGGATAGTGGCTGAGATTTCACAAAACCAGCTTGAACAATCCATTCAGAAAGTTTGTGTATTTTTCACGTAAAAAGAGAAGCCGCTCCGTCTGGCAGCACAAGATGAGCTCTTCTCTAGCTCTGCATTTTTTTGAGATGATGGACTGTCATTTTTATTCCTGAAATTCAATACTGGGGGGGTGGAGAATTGGAGGAGTAACAGGATAAATCTGCACGCAAAAACAAAAACACAACCCGTGTGTGGTTTTATTACCGTCCTAGAAAACTACGCGGAGCTCGGTGCAACTTCAACCGAACATAAAGTGGCAGTTTGTCGTCGTCTTGAATGCGGAAAAACCAAGTGGGGTCTCGTTCTGGAGAGATGTTATTGCAGGAACTTTTCCAATTAGCAGAGATCTTGGAGAGTCGATAACGTAACAAATATGGCGGAAACGAAACGGAGAGGTTTAAATAAAAAAATAATAATGCCGTAGAGTCCCGGCGCTTGTGCGAGGCCCAGCCCCGGCGCCAGGAGAAGAGGAAGTGGTGAGGTTCCCTCTTCAGCTCCCGTTCATCTCTCCAGGATTTTTGGGGATGAGGAGACTTACCCGGCCTGGAGTACTAGCTGCACTCTTAATCACCTCCATCCATCTAAACACACAAACCATGTGATACATTCATTTTTGTCTTCACTGCAGCATCAGACTACAAGCAAACACACAACTAGTCAGACATAGGGCTGGGTATCGTTGCTGATTTCCTGAATCGATTCGATTCCGATTCATAAGGTCATGATCCGATTCGATTCGATCCGATATCGATTTATTTAGAGATTTCTTTGCGTCAATACTAGTTTTGCTTGGTTATAAAATAACTTGTTTTAAAACTGAAGTGTTGCCAAACATCGGCCTTTAGGCCAGACGGTGATTTGAGCGGAGCAGCTTCAGCCATGGCTCTATTTGGTTTCGGTTTTGCCAGTCTCATGTTTTTATAGCTCTCCTTGCGCGGTGGCGAGAAGTAGTGCATAGCCGCAGGAAAAGATCGATCCGCGAATTTTTGAATCGATATCGTATTTTTCGAACGAGAATCGATATTGATCGGTGAATCAATTTTTTGAACCCAGCCCTAGTCAGACAAGGGCTGGGCGATATGACCTAAAATCACGATACCACGATTAATTATTTTACCTCAGTTATGATTAATTAATTAATTATCAATTAGCAATTATTTTGTTTTATAAATCATAAATACATATTTTGTAGGGAGAGAGAGAGAGACAAACAAGCAGCAATTTACGTGCCTTGGGTTTTTTTTTGTTTTTAGTTCTCATAGTTCACTGACAAGGTCTGTACTGTAAACTATTAAAGCTTTATCTTCTTATATCTTCTTGATGTGGTCACAGAATGATGTGACAACACACAGCAGTATGTTTTTACTGGAAAGCTGCATGAACATCCAAAGGAGAAAACCCTGAATTTTAAAATAATCGTCATAGGCAAGATTACATCACCCTCCCTAGCCCTAAAGATTAAAGTCAAGCACTTCTTCCACACTGTTTCACAGTTTAATTCGTGCTTTAAAAATGCCAGTCCTATGTGCCCTAGTTAGGGAAAAAAACAATGAAAAAAATAGAAGTTCACCTTTCGAAGGTGTACTCGCTTTCCGCCCTGAAGAAGTAAACGTGAGACTTGAACTGCAGCTTGAAGACGTACTCCTTGTGGATGCTGTCCGCCTCCCCGGGCGTGCTGACCGTGTAGCCTAGCAAGGGGAGGCTGGCCAGAGGGAAGTCGTCCTGAAACCAAAATAGAACATCGTGAACTCCACAACCCCGAAGAGCTGCTCAGCCACAAAATGGACGTTATTACAGCTGCTCTTGCCACAACCGTAGCAGGAATAATCAGCAAGGAGGAGCATTCAATTGGAAAATCATAAATATATGTCATTCAAAAAGCAGGTCAGGACAATACGACCTGAAATCACAATCACCTTTCCATCGCTTTATCCATTTCGAGTCTGAAGCATGTGTTTAGATGTCATGGCTGGACTCATGAACGCACATGACTCACAAAAATTTCAAGAAATGTTACTGAATAAATAAAAAGGTTTATTGTTTATAAGGTGTGTGATCCTGCTCTTATGATTTATGAAACTAAATGAACATGCAACATCATTTTGGAAACTGACAACAATAGCAAAAAGCCACTTTCAACACAGGAACAAAAAAAAGCTTGGCAGTATTTACAGCAAGCACAAGAACCAGGAAATAGCTGGATCTGAAATTGTGGTTCAAAACTTTTCTTTCTACATGCAACAAAAATAAGGAGGTGAGTTTTGGAGTTTTCTGATCTAATAATGAAATGTTGTTGGACATCAACAGTTTTATATGACGTCTGAAAGTGGTTACATTTAGAACTGGCAGAAGAGCTTTGAACCGAGGGCATTTTAAGAACAGCTGACGAATAATCGAGGCAGTTGGTAGCGTAACAGTTAGGAACTTGGCTCTGTGATCAGAAGGTCGCCGGTTCAAGTCCCGGACCAGTAGAGGCACCACTGAGGTACTCATGAGCAAGGTACCATCCCCAAGCACTGCCAAAAAGCTGCCCACTGTTCTTTCACGGATAGGTCAGATACAGAGGTTACATTTCATTGTGGTAGCGGGTAGAAACTTGAGTTGGCTCCTGACTGGAGTCTTAATTCACAAACCGGAAGCAAAGCGGCTCTTGGACGTTGTTCTGTCGAAATATGCTCCCGAGTCCCACAATCGCCCGTTTCCACGCCCATAAAGCCCATGCTACTTTGGTGCTGAGACTTTGATTGATGGTAAGTGAAATATTTAAAATCCTTATGAAGTAGTATTGTCACTATAAATGCCATCTAGTCAGGTAGGAAGATATATGTATTAAGGGTCGACAGATTATCGGGGGTCGATATCAGGCGTTTTGCCGATTATCGGTGTCGGTGTTTAATTTTGACCTTCGCCGATATTAAGTAATTACAAGGTGCGCTACTGTGGCTCCACTGCCGTCTCTTCTCACAGTGCCGTTTGCTCTTGACTCACTGCTTCATGTAATGTCCCGCCCACAACAGTCTCTGATTGGCTATATGTCCCATGAGCAGTAGCCAATCAACACTGAAGCCTTTTTGTCACTCTCACCACACTCACACAGAAGCGCAGCGTGAAGCTCCGAGAAGCAGACGAGGAGAGAGGAGAGTTTCAGCTGAGCTTGGTGTTTGTCAAATTCAACATAAATAAATCGCAACGTAAATCGTCGGAACACCGGCGTAAGAACACAATCTGCTGAGCCGTACCTGGTGCGTCTTATAGAAGAAGAGACAGAAGTTGGTGAAGACCACCCACAACTTCTGCCATCCGTTACTGTTTTTGAACTTCCTCAGGAGGTAGCCAGACAGCTGGTTCTGTAAAGACAGAGCAGACGTCAACATCTACATCTGCACAACGGACCACCCAGCAAACACCAAATCTGAAAAGGAACGTTCACCATCACACGTGAAAAGCAGCTGCCACCCCCCCCCCCAAAAAAAAATCTCATTTTTAGCAGTTAACTGAGAAAGGAAAATATGTTGTGTGAATGTAGAGTATCTTGTTGGCTTTGGCAGAATCTGCTCTCCTTCTGTACGCCATTCGGTGCCAAAACTTCTACTTCTAAGGTCTGAGTCGAGGGGGTAAATAAACCTGATGGATTCCTCACGGGTCAGAGAAAGACGATTTAACGACCTGCAGAGGAATCTTGTAGGTTTGATAGATCACACACACACACACACACACACACGTTGGTACCTGGTTCATGCGCAGGTAATCGGTTAGAGAGAGGTTCTGGTTTCGGTACCAGCACACATGTGTGATGGTGTTGGGTCTCTGCCCCTGACCGAGCAGATAACGAGGGGGGAGCTCTGGAGAAACAGCTGGAGAACTGAAGACTGGAAGAAGACGAGCAGGCAGGAAGCAGGAGAGCCGGAGGAAGGAAAGAAAGCAAGACAGAGAGAAGGGAAGAAGCAGACATAGTGCAGAGAATGGGAGAAGAGAGAAGAGATGACGTGTGTTAGGAGCGTTAGAATGAGAAACAGAAGTCTCGTATCAAATTCTTCTATAACGCAGAAATTTGTTAGTTGAAGATTCAAAAGAAAAGAGAAACCATAAGACAAGCGGCAAAAGACTGAATCACAGCAGCTCAGGTTAAAGACCACTGGCCTCAATCACCAATATGTACTTACATTTATTCTTAAGAAAGAAAATGTAATATTGTACTGTTCAACAGCCGAACTGGAGAAAACCCAATAAGCTAGTGTTCTGCACAAATCAGAACGCGCTAAAATCTTCAGTAGATTCTGTTCTTACCCAGGAACAACATCAATTAAGGAATCATGGATGAAGGTCCGAATCTATGTGAAAAAATTGGGTTTTAAGAACAAATCTCTTCTTAAGAACACCTGGTGAATGAGGCCCAATAAAAGGAGGAGGAGGAGGAGGAGGACGAGGAGGAGGAGGAAGAGTACTGCTGGTGAGGAAAGGGGAAAATATGATGGGTTAAATGATTGTAGGAGATAGAGGTTGAACTCCGTGGAGACCCCCCCGACCTTTTTGCACTTCTGCTGCTCTACTGGTCCTTGGTCTGTCTAACTTCTAAATGTGTGTGTGTGTGTGTGTGTGTACTAGGGCTGGGCAATCTGACCTTAAATCAATAGCACGGATATTTGAATATTTTTCCTTGATTATGTTTAATGAACAATGACTTTGTTTTGGAGTTTTTGGTTTTTGCCCTCACAGTTAACGCTACAAGATTTGTACTGAAAACACACACGTGGCGGTATGTTCTTAGGGCACAGCACATAAACGAACTCAGGGGAGATTATAAACAGAATTCTGAAAAATCATATTAATCCCAATAATTGACGTGGGCAAGATTACATTGATCAGAGGTTCTGAATGTCGGTTTCAATTCATTTTCACTTGAGTGTCCAGCCCTACTGTGTACTGTTTCCAAAATGGAATGGTGTAGAGTGTGCGTGCGTGTGTTTCTGAATTCTACCTCTACAGCTAGGCTGTGGTCAGACATGGAGACGCTGGTATTTCGGTGCCAGCACACATGCATGGTGGTGTTGGCCCTGTGGTGAGTCTGTTTGTCCAGAGAGCAACGGGACGAGTTGACATCATCCTCAGACTCCTGCTCCAAAGACACCTCATCAGACGACCCTGCCGGAGCACGCGGGGAGAGAGGGAGGGAGGGAGGGAGGGAGGAGAAGAACGGGGGACAAAATGAGGAGGAGTGGAAAGGTAAGAAGGAACGGTGGGGTGATGGGAGGAAAATAAAGAACGGTGTAGGGAACAATAAGATGAATAGAAAAGGGGGATATGATAGAGGATAGATGAAACCCAGAGGATAAAAAATGAAGGGGGGAAAAAAGAAAGGAGGCAAAAGAATGGAAAGAAGAGAAGAAAGATGAAGGGGGAAAAATAAGAGGAGGGAAAAGGGAAGGAAGAAGTGAAATAAGGAGAAAAAAATAGTATAGGAGAGGAGAAAGTGACAGAGGATGGGGTAAAGGAAAGGGGGAAAGAAGGGAGGGGATGGGGATGTAGGAAGAAAAGAAAAGGAGGAGAATATATGAGAGGAAAACAAAGAGTGGAGGAAAAAGAAGGGGTTAAGAGTGAAGAGGTAAGATGGAAGGAACAAAAGAAGTGGAACGAAAGTGACGTAAGGAGAAAAGAGTAAAGGAGAGGAGAAAGAAAAGACAAATTTCCAAGAATGGGTGAAAAGGAGAGGAGGAAAAAATAAGGAGAGGAGATGGGAAAGAAAGGAGGGAATAAAGAAGGGATAAAGTAAAGGACAGAGAGACAGGTGGAGAAGTATGAGGAGAAAAAACAAGACGAGACAAGAAAAGGAGAAGAGAGTAGAGGAGAAAGATTTCTCCAAAGGAGAAGGGAGGGAAAGAAAGAGAGGAGATGACGGAGATGTGAGAGGAAAGAAAGACAAGGAAAGGAATCAAAAGAGAGTAGCAGAAAACGGAGGAGAAGGAAGAGTAGCAGGAAGATGACCCAGGAGACAAAGGAAAAGAAGGGACAGGATAAAGGGGAAAGAAGGTTGGAGCAGTAGGAGGAAAGAAACAACAGGAGAGAGGACAGTAAAGGAAAGAGGAGGACGGAAACGGACCAAGAGAGAAGCAGAGTACAGGACAAACGAAGAGGAAGAAGGAAGTGGAGGGGAAGAGGGATGGTGGGAAGGACGGGGTTTAGCTCTAACTCATGCTATGTAGTGAAGCTTTCGGGATGAAACGCTGAGTCTGACACACGTTCGGCTCGAGGAGGGAGAGATCTAACGTCCTTACTGTTGGAGCGATCACACAGAGTCGGGTCCAGAAACAGATCCGACTTCTCCTGAGACTTCTTCGACATGTCGATGGCCATGTTCAGGTCCTCAATCCATTTGTTCATCTCCACCTTCGAGCTGAAGACAAAGCATGTTGTTGTGGTTGTAATTACACTCCAAGTCAAAGTAAGCTTTACTGTCAACTCTGCTATGTACTGTACAAATACAACAGAGAGACGAGACGACGTGGCTCCAGCTTCAACCGTGCAAAGAACAAGGGATAAAGAACAAATAAGGCACATAGAATAAACATTATATAAACAGAATATTAAATATACACTGTAAACTAGAAGTAGAAAAATATGTGACCCTACACGGCAAAACCAGTCGCTTGTCGCAACAGAGGTTTCCGAGAAAAACGAGCGTTTATGTTGCGTGGGGTAAAATTTTGGATTTTTTGTTTTTAGTGTTTTGAAACAGTGGAAGGTCTATACTGTACTGTTGGGAATACATTTCCCTGAAAAACTTACCCTTTCCATCCTAAAAACGTGACTTTCTTGAGGTGAGGAATTCAATTCCAGCAGAATGTTAAAAGTTTCTGTTTTGACCGCTCTACTTCAATATTTACGCTAAATCCACTCGTTGACTAGCGTGAAGATATTTCTCCGGAATCCATCTTCGTCTCCCGAGTTCAGTCAACCTAACGCAGGTAGGCTATCTTTGTGGCTGTGAATGCAGCGTAGGCTACCGTAAATACAAACATAGCCGCGACCGCACCAAGCGTCTGTGAGTGCTACGGCGATAGTCAACTTCAAAGGTAGATTTCTCCGTTTCTCACTTGCCGTGACAGGAGAAACCCGACTCCTTTGAATGTTGATATCTCAGTCATATGTCGTCCGATTCATTCCATATAGGTATCGTTTTGAAGGTTGATTTATGCCCTTTCATGTAAACATAATAACTCAATTTAGAAAATTTGCGACAAGCGACTGGTTTTGCCGTGGAGGGTCACATATTGGTTAGCAGCTAACAAACAAGTTACTACCTTAACTATTTTTTTTCAGTAGCTTATCAGTTGCAAAGTTACTTTTAAAACACTGTAGTTTTCCAGTAAATTTGTTTTTGTAGCAAGTCTTCCTCTCATTATCAAACCAAAAATCTAAACTCTCTACCTGCAAAATACAGTATCACTGAAGCCTTACCGTGTTTTGACATTGCACTGTTAAAAAAAGACATTGTTTTTCCATCTGAATGACATCGCGTTTCACAGTTTTTAAATGCATTTGCTTTAAGAGTTTACATAGCACAAATAATGTGTTACCTAATGAAACAGCTTGTCTTTAGTTTGTTAAATATCAACATGTACAAGCACTAATTATAATACACAAGTCTGTTTTTGGAATACATATTTATCCTCAAGATTTTGTTTCTTTATATTAATCTGATCATTTCTATTTCCATTTTTGCAACTTTTTTTTCTTTAATCTAATCTACTGATTTCTATTTTTATTTTAATTTGCATGGTTGAGTGTGCATTTCGAATCAGGGAGCATTTCATTAAGTGTTATACTTGTACAACAATGTAATGTGACATAAAAGTCATTCATCTTAAACAGTAGGTTATTTTTTATTATATGACTGCGGTGGGTAATCGCATAGTTATCTGATTTTTAGTTCACACTTTTTATGACTGCTACTCCTCATAGTTTTTGTGCAAGAAACTTTGTTCTGCCTCTAAAACGTGTGGCCTGTAGCGTTGTGGGGTGCTCGCGTACATGTTTCTGATACTTGCACTTGTTCTGTTCTTTTTTTCTCGTCCGGTTTTTACCCAGAGACTAACATGGAGATCCAATTTTGACACTCTACTGTGCGGTTCTTCACACAAAGGCAACAAATTTGCATGATTCAGGAGTCCCTGGACCTCTTTGCATACCTGGAAGTGTCACGACCCGCGCTTTTTTCTCTCGTTTCTTTTTACCCACACGAACCCATTTGTTTTCTCCCACTACGTGAAATTTCAGACTCAAACGCTTTTATCGACCTGTTTTTACATGACAGTCAACGCAGTTCTTATGCCACCTCATTGAACACACATCTGAATCTGCTGCAACCCACACTCGTCTTTTTCTTGCTTTTATCGTCCCTCGTTATTTCCCCATTCACTTGAATGCATTATAATCGAAGTCTTTCTACTCTGCCAGTTTTCATGTCACACCTAGAAAACTTGAGCAATGTGGCATTTTCTGATACTTGCACTTCATTTTTTCGTCTGTTTTTTACCCAGAGACTAAGATGGAGACCCAATTTTGACGCTTTACTGTGCGGTTCTTCGCATCTCTAGTTATAAGTAGTTTAGTATCTTAAAACAAGCAAGAGTTTAACGGTAGCTTCCACAAAACTATGTAGAGAAATGGGAATGAGCTGGTAAAGCCAGAGCAGGTCAGGAGCGTACCTCGCGGCCACCACGATGGTCCTCTGGGCAGAGTAGATGGTGAAGCAGTGTGGAACGGACCACTCGTTTTCACTCTCCTCCACCTGAAACACCACAACACACCTTTAAACGTTTATTCTACATCCTCCACATCCTATTCTTTGCCTCTAATGAAGCCCTACAAGAGTGAGAGCTGTGGGAAGGACTGGGACAGTGTTTGGGTGGGCGTTTGGGAAGCACTGGAGATGCAGCCTGTGGGAGTGAAGGATTGTGGGAGTTCTGAGCTTCCTCATACTCACCGGCGCATCCAGAACAATGAGCTGCGGGCAAAAGTGAAGCAAAGACATGCAGGTTAGGAGAGGGCAGGAGGGCTTTGCTACTGCCACACCAAAACCTTCATGATTTCCTCTGCAAAAGGCTAGCTGAAGTTGCACCAAAAACTCCACGTAATCCTACTCAACACAGACGAACCTGCGCCTACCAAACACACTCCCCAATATTCTCATAACCCTACCCAGCACACTTCAAAACCGCCCCGAACTTCGTGCCCTAAAACTTCCAACAGCTAGTTAATCCTCCCCACAGCACTACCCAAGGTTTGGGCATTAAAACCTCACATCGAGATCAGATTGACTGAACATTTTACCTCGATTACAATGCATCAATAATTCTTTTGTTTGGTTAGTTTTTTTTGTCCCGTTAAGCCAAATATTAAAGCTGGGATTTTTTTTTCTAATGAAAGACTGTATATGTGACCCTCCACGGCAAAACCAGTCATTTGTCGCAACGGAGGTTTCCGAGAAAAACGACTGTTTATGTTGCGTGGGGTAAAATTTTGGATTTTTGGTTTTTAGTGTTTTGAAACAGTGGAAGGTCTATACTGTACTGTTGTGAATCAATTTTGCTGAAAAACTTCCCCTTTCCATCCTAAAAACATGACTTTCTTGAGGTGAGGAATTCAATTCCAGCAGAATGTTAAAAGTTTCTGTTTTGACCGCTCTACTTCAATATTTACGGTAAATCCACTCGTTGACTAGCGTGAAGATATTTCTCCGGAATCCATCTTCGTCTCCCGAGTTCAGTTAACCTAATGCAGGTAGGCTATCCATGTGGCTGTGAATGCAGCGTAGGCTACCGTAAATGCAAACGTAGCCGCGACCGCACCAAGCGCCTGTGAGTGCTACGGCGATAGTCAACTTCAAAGGCAGATTTCTCCGTTTCTCACTTGGCGTGACAGGAGAAACCCGACTCCTTTGAATGTTGATATCTCAGTCATATGTCGTCCGATTCATTCCATATAGGTATCGTTTTGAAGGTTGATTTATGCCCTTTCATGAAAACATAATAACTCAATTTTGAAAATTTGCGACAAGCGACTGGTTTTGCCGTGGAGGGTCACAAATGTTAAGTTTGAAATTTTCTAATAATTAAAGGAAGCACACAGATGTTGTGGCCGGACAGGGCTGTTTGTTTTAGTATAGCACGTTTTTAAGGGGACAGCACATTATCAGACACTGGGGAAAGTATGAACAGAAAAAATACTCAAAATAATAACAATGACCATGATTAAATCGATTAGCAGTTCTTAATTAAATTTCTAAAAATTGCTCAGTCCTACTTGCGTTGGGTACCGAAACTTGGTTCCAATATATAACCAGACTGAATGACAACGTGAATTCCGGTACCAATGAAATATGTGGTGCCTCCATGTAATGAGCTGCGCTTGCTGGTGGGAGTAACGGGAGTTGGGCAGTTGGTGGCGTAACGGTAGGGTGTTCGCCCCGTGATCAGAAGGTCGCAGGTTCGAATCCAGGGCCGGTAAAGTTAACATGAGCAAGGTACCGTCCCCAAGCACTTCTCCCCGGGCGCTTGTTAGCTGTCCACTGCTGCTTCACGGATGGGTTATACGCAGAGGTCACATTTTGTGTCACACTGTGTGCTGTGGTGTGTTCACAATGACAATCACTCACTTTCACTTTGTGGTGAGACAAGGACCCAGTACAGAGGGCCGCGACAATAATGAAATGAGTTTTGAAAACCGTGCCCACTTTTTGAGCTGAACTGAAGGTTTTAAGTTAATACAATGTTCAGTTTGAATGGGAATATGCATAAGAAGTAAATGGATACGGTTTCATAACCACTGTTTGTTGTATTTTTCCTTTAAAAATCCTGTTTTAAAAGGAATTGGCACCATTTTAAAAGTACTGATGGTATCAAATGAAACCCAAAGACACCCAACCCTAAGCCCTACCGAGCCACCCTTAAAACCTCCCCACACGTCCTCAAATAAACCTCCCCATATTCATACCTCACATGCTTTTAAAACCTTCCCTTCCCACACTGCACTACCTCACAAACTCTTGAAACCTTTTCCCACCACGCAACACATTTAAAAACCTCCCCACACCACCATTAAGCTCCCCCACACCGACCTACCCTCATGCCCTTAAATACCTCTCCACACAGTTTCAGCCCAAATACCCTTAAAACCTTCCCGGGCCACGCTACCCCACACTCTCTTAAAACCTCCCTACTGCACTACGCTACACTGCCTTTAAACCTTCCCCACAGCAGTACTGCCCCACACGCATTTACAACTTCCCACATTACTTCCCACTTATTAAGAGCGAGTTCTAATTCCTAATTACAGGGACATTATCACTAGAGACGTAGCCGATCCGATATGTGGATCGGTATCGGTCCAAAAACGGGCTCAAACAGCTGGAACGTTGGGCTGGATGCATTGGGCCGTTCTATGGAGCCGATCTGTAAATGCATGTACACTCTATTCGTTATGCAAGGGAAGTGGCACTGCGGTAAAGTAGAGCTGAAACGACTGTTCCAATAACTCGAATAATTCCATTACAAAAATTGGGCAAAGCAATTTTTCTTGAATCGAAGCTTCGTTTAATTCATTTTACTCGCTAGTGCAGCTCCGCTTGCATTTCACACGGACGCTTAATAGTGACACACAACGTTTTCAGTGGCGCGATCAAGACAAGACCTGATCTTTCCGTATGTGGAAGTATTTGTGAGATGTTCCGTGCGCTAAAACAGAAGTAAATGCATGAAAATATTTTCCGACATTTTTCGCGATGTGAACGCGCGCGCTGTTTTTAATGAGCACATGCATTAGCGCCGTTACTCGCTAAAACGCTTCATTTCGGTTTATTACAGACACAAACCTTATTATAGCTGATAAATAACCAGCGTTCTACTCACAATTCTGCCATTTATTTAGATTTTCCCATAGATTTTCCATCGTTTATTCTGGATCATTGTGACGTGGCTCCGGGGTGCGTGCAGAGGATCGTGGGAAATGTAGTTCTCTGCAAAAGCAGCTCATTTTATCAGCCAAATTGGTTCAAAATAACAAACTTCAGTATTTCATTTTCAATTGATCAAATTTTTTTTTCAATTTTATAATGTTATAGTGTAATCAATAAGAAATATTTATATGTCTGAACGAACAATTTTTGAAAACAAATAATTTAGCATATATGTGTGTTTAATTATTACATTGTTTTAGTTAGGAAAACAATTTAAATCAAGCATTTCCTTCAGCATAACAATAATCTTTGTCATGTATTCAGACATTTCAAAGCATTAATTTCTGTCTAAAAAAAAGACTCTGATTGTATCGGATTTGTATCGGTAACGGCAGATATCCAAATTTACAATATCGGTATCGGACATAAAAAAGTGGTATCGGCCCATCTCTAATTATCACTCATGCTAAGGACCTTGCTCAGAGGCCCAACAGTGGTGGCCAGACACACAGCCCAGACTTCAATGTGAAACTGAGTGATTATTTGTCATTGTGAACACAGCACAGCACACAGTGCATCACAACGAAATGTGACCTCTGCATCTGACCCATTCGTGAGGGAGTAGTGGACAGCTGACGCGCAGTGCTCTGGGAGCAGCGGCTGATGGTTCGATATCTCTACGCATCGCGATGCGTCGCATCAATCTTTCTATGTTACTTCTCACTGGACTCTGATTGGGCATGGCTCGCAGATCGGGTAGCCATAGTTACTACCGGGATGTGGGGTTTTTTTTAAACTAGAATTTTTATGCCGCAGCCAGAAAATCACCAAGCAACGTCATTATGATATAATCGATTATGGCCTGCCACTGCATCGATGCATAACCGTCCACGTCACCATTGTGAGGCATCGATTCTGTAATTCATTTCAACACCCCTAGGTGTTTGGGGAGGGTACTTTGCTCATGAGTACCTCAGTGGTACCTTTATCAGTCCAGGATTCAAACCGGCGACCTTAAGATCACGGGTCAAACTCCTTAACCGTTATGCAAACCAACTGCCCAAGACCCCTTGGTTTGTGTAGTGTCCTACACCTTGACCCCCCCCATACACACACCATCAACACTACCCTTAAACACTCCCATCATTACATAAAACACCAACTCCAGTCTTTTCTATGCAGTGAGACGTAAGGATCATTACCAAAAACACAGGCATCGCATCAGCACTTGGTATTGAGACTGAGAAACATTTGGTGAGTAACTACTTAAAACCTCCCCACAGCACTTCTCCCACACGCCCGAACCCAAACCAATACAACACCACCCAAACCTCCACTACACACAGAAGCTACAGTACAGCTTTAAACACAACCCAAAAGCCTATAATCTCACCAAAGGTCGATTCAGCCTTTTCAAATCCTTACTTTAACACTACAAACCCCAAAAACCTCAATAAGAGACTCTTTCAGAAACTAAAATACCAACATCCCTCTTACAGCCGTTATATACCAAACACAACCATGAATCACTGCCCGGATTTTTAATCACAAACTCTAACATGGTTTACTAACATGGTTTAGTTTTTGCAGAAAATCCTTCCTTGATCATATTCACAAAACACTTTTCGGCCTCTAGCTCTTTCTCTGTGTTCAGCTTAAATATTCTCAGAGCCGGAAGTGTTTAGACAGATTCATTCATCCCAGGAAGACAGTACAGACTAGCAGAACAGGATGACGGCGAGATTTTACTGATTAGGCATGAATACTGCTGTGTGCATAGCAGCAAACCCAGCAATAACTCTCACACCTGACTCAACGGCTCCTTGGTAACCAGGAAAAACAGACTGTTTACTCACGATCATGCCGTGGAGAGGGAGCTGCCCGTGGACTTTGAACTGGTTGGTGGCTGTAACTCCTTTGCTGGTGTACAAGAGCATGTCTGAAAACTGGGGCAAAGGAATAGGTGAGCGGCAATAACACAAAATTACGAAGAAGAAAAACTTAAAGAGCGTAACTTACCAGGAAAAACATCCTTTGCTGCAGGCCCTTCTTAGTGAGCTTGTAAAGACATCCCTCCCTGATGAACTCCTAATTAAAGTGGAATCGCAAAACAGAAACAAGCATCTAATTCAGTTCTCAGCGCAAATTAAACCAGTTATCTTTGCACCATTCAAAAAGGAAGTTTGGGCTTTTAAAGTAGTGAGGTAAGACGGCGCGTTACCCTGCCAGGAGCGGTGAGGTTCTCTATGCCGATCAGGTCTCGCTGGAGTTCCGTCAGTTTCTGGAAGTTCTCTAGTCGAATGAGGCTGCTCTGTAGCTGGGTGGCCATTTCTGCTACCTCTTTTAGGGCCTCTGAAGAATGGGGAAACAAAAAAAACATACGCACCATTACACACGATTCTTCTACTGAGATAAACGTGGGGTGGAAGATGAGTGGCATTCACTACTAGCCAACGCCACTGCAAATTCAAAATCACAAAATACATACCACAAAATAATGACAACGGAAACTGTTCTACTAAACGTCAGTGGGCCTCGATCACCAACCATTCTTAAGAAGAAATTTGTTCAGAAATTTTGTTGAAAATAACTCTCAGATTAGGCATTTTCACCTGCTTTTTACCCCCGTTTCTCATTCATTCATTCATTATCCGAATCCCCCTATTGGGGTCGCGGGGAGCGGAGTCTATCCCGGGAATTACGGGACCAACCCTGGGCAGGCGCCAACACACCGAAGCTGTTAGTATTCTTAAATGCAAAAGAGTCGCTGCTGCCCACGTCCCACTCCGGAACTGGGGAGTAGACAGCACGGCGGGTATCTACCTCACTGATGTTTACTCTCAAACTGTTCATCAGAGTTCAGGGCAGTGCACGAGCTTCACCTTTGCAGTCGTGGTGGTCCCTGTGTTCGGGGGAGTAGTGTTTGCACAGGCGCTCCAGGATGAGTTTGTAATGCATGAGTCTCTGGATGGGTTTGAGCAGGAAGGTGTTGAGCGGCAGGTAGCAGACCTTCTGGAGCTCAAACTCCTTGTAGACTGTCTCCAGCTTCTTCACACGCTTCGTAGCCTTCTCCAGTTCTGTCAGCACCTCGTCGTGCTTCTGCAGGTAGCTGGTGAACTCCTGAAAGCAGAAAAATGTTTTACTGTATTTTGTATTTGGCTGTTAGACCAAGAAATACTTCTCATTCTTTTTCTTAAAGGCTGCCTGTCAACATTAATACATTAGAAATATGTAAATGCTCAAATGTAGAGAAGTGTAATCATTTTTTTGTTCATCATCTCTTTTAATATTTAGTATTAGTATTTAGTAAAAATTATTCTATCATTATTTCTCACCCTTTTAAAATCTAAATTTTCATTTTTAATTAAAAGAATTAGTTTAGGCTCCTAGTTGTTTCCTGTAACATTTTCATTGTTTAAATTTCGTTATTTTTTCCTTTTTATTTGTTCTTTTTAATCATGTTATACTTAATTATACTCTAATTGCTAATTTTGTAACTACTTTTGCTGGACGTCTCATTATCTAAAGCACTTTTTACCTATGAATTACGTAAGAATTATTAAATGAGAATCCAAAGACACAAACATGGTTAACAATCATCATTAATCATTAATGTGTTTATAATTGATATTTTTATAAACACATTTTTTTTATACGTTATACGTTTTTTTATATGGGCGTTTCGTTTCCACGTAAACAGAGTTTTAGCCACCTCAAACAGATATTTTTTTAAAACCCCTTCAAAGTCAAGATTTTTCAAAATGCTGAATTCTATGAATCCACGTAAACAAGTAAAAAAAAAAACGATTTCTTGAAACGATTACGTGTTTAGTTCCATTGCGCGCGTACCTTAAATAACTTTTACGTTTTTCAAACGTCATAGTGTGTTACAGAAAAAGCATAAGCGTCAGCTGCACGACATTTGTTTCCAGCTGGCTTGGCTCTATGCACAACCATTCTTACCTTCAGGGATGCCATGTTTCTCAGCATAACATCTCCAATCCGCTGGTAATCTCCCTTCACGTGAGCGTTAGAGCGCCCCTCCCTGGAGTGGAAAGAAAATTCTAAGATTAAATCAGACAAATCCCTCTTCTGTTTCAAACCCTCATTTAGGAGGAGATTAGTTACATATGGGCTCATTTGGCTGGCTTATACTGTATTAGATGGAGGAGGTTGTGTGTACCAGAGAGCCAGCCTCTGGTCGATCTCTTTGAGGAAACCTCTGTGGAACTCGTAGATGGGGTCTATATTGGAGAAGAGGAGGGTCATCAGGCCCTCGGGCATGGCATTCTCTTTAATCACCGCACTGCGGAACCACTGAGGAGAAAAACAGTCAGTCATTAGGTGGAATACTTTCACATTTACTCAACGTCTTACACTTATTCACAGGGCTGCATGCTCACCACAGTTATGACCTCCAGGTCCTTCAGGTAAGTCCTCTCCGTCATCAAAATCTCTTTGGCAATGAAGTAGGCCTTATCGGTGGGATACCTCTGAGATGCAGAAAAAAAAACGAATGCCAAAACACTCGGTACATTCAAGGGGCTTCATTTAACCAATTTTTAAAAATTCAGTTTTAAGAAGACATTAAAATTGTAGGGCTGGGCGATATGACCTCATATCACTATCACGAGTAATTGAACATTTCACCTCGATTATAATAAGGAACATTTATTTTGTATTTAATTTTGTTTGTTTTTGCCTTCATAGTTCACAGACAAAGTTCACAGACTGTAAATGTGCTCAACCATTAAAAGTTAAAATAGGTCTATGAGCTCCACTGAACACGTCTCTGAAGTTGTTTGCTTAAATACCTCTCAGATTAGGCATTTTCACCTGCTTTTGACTCCTCTATTTTAGTCCCTTTCAGAATGGGATGTTTCTCGTTAGTATTCCTAAATGCAAACGAGCTGCTGCTGCCCACACACGTCCCACTCTCTGGAACTGGGGTGTAGACAACACGGCGAGAGTTTACCTCACGTGAAAATAATCGTCATGGCTGCTGCTAACAGACCATCCATACAGCCATACATGTTGAACACAACACTCCGCGTGAGACTTCATTGTGATTCCTACGTTAGCGCTTGTGAGAAAACCTGGCGGATCAGGAAGCGCTAGCAGTTCTACCTGGTGGGTGGAGGTTCTCAGACAGGAGGGTGGAGTTATTCAAATGTTTGTTACTGTGATGTAGAAGGAGGGGAGAAATCTGAACGGCTCGTTTAAGCTCACGATTTCTGACATTCATAAATTAATACTTAAACAACTGACCTTTTTTTTTTTTATTATCAAGCTTACAGTGTGTGCAGAGACAGTACAGACCCAAATGGATGTCCAAAGAACAGAAAAGGTGAATTTTTCATAATATGGGATCTTTAACGCTTTAAAGTCTTATTTTAAATCATTTTGATTTTAGGTGGAAAATACACACAGATGTTGTTGCAGAATGGACGCGGCAGTCATGTGACAACACATGCAGAAGTATGTTTATAATAGGACAAGACAAACACACACTGGGGAAAGTGTTAACAGAATTCTTTAAAAAAAACTATCTTAAAACTGACAAAATGAATCATCATGGGCAAGATTGTGTTGATAGAGATTTTAAATATTGGTTTAGATTAATTTTAAATTAAATCACCCAGCCCCAGTAAATAGCATAATATCATAGTGTTGGATTATTAAACTGTACGTTTGTTTCCTTCAAATCTGCAGTTGCAGACTTCAATCGTACCCAAGCACAAATCTCAAGTAAATCTCTGTGGAAAAAAACTTTAAGTGGGTTTTAACAACAAACTTCTTACAAGCAACGTTGTTGAACGAGGCCCACTCAGTCATCATATAAAATAATCTTGCATGTGTAAATTCAAAAGCCAAGCATATCATCTACAACAACCTCACACTGAATAAAAAAGACAGGAAATGAAGGTTAGTAGGCCCAGCCCCAAGCGTTCAGCACTACACCCTGATCTCTTTATTGCCATGCCAACAGCCCCGTGTGCCAACTGGTTAAAGAATCCCCCGAGGCCCTCCACAAAAAACTACTGGATTATTCCTTCCACCTGCTGACTGGCTAAGCTAGCTCTCCCTCAGCTGTTATATCGGGCCTGGCGAGGCGGCATTGCGAGTAGTGTACCTTCCTCCTGCCCTCCTCCTCCTCCTCTAGCTTGGCGGTGCCCACCTCGTTCAGGATGGGGCTCTGCAGGGGCGAGGGCGCCTGGCCGGGCAGGCTGAGGGTGGACATCTGGAAGGAGGGCGAGAGACACAGGGGACTCTTGGAGTCGAAGGGAGACAGCTGGGGGCTGTCCAGGACTGGACCTGTGAGGGGCGAGAGCAGGACAAGTCTGAGTTATTAGGATACTTTGGAATGTCTTTTTTCAAATAAGGAGGGAAGGAAGAGAGAAATATCAAAGAGAGATGGGAACTAAGACAAAAACATTTTTGAGCAAGGCTAAGATTTATTTCTGTTGAGGAATCTGGCTCAAGCTGTGCAGATATTAGGGGTGTAAACCACAAGTTTCATCGCGGTGTTCCTTGGATATCGAGTCAAAGGATAACCATTCGACGTCTGCAGATATCACGACGTCTGCTACGATTTCAATTTGATTCAATTCAGAAGCCACTGATCAATGTGTGACATATGTTGATGTAGCACAAGCGCCATCATTTATATCAAATAAGAAACTGCAACTAAAATACAATTTGACATTTTTATTCCAGAGCACAACCAGACATTCATTCATTAATCCCAATCGGGACCACGGGGACCACAGCCTATCCCAGGAACTATGGGCACAAGGCAGGAACCAACCCGGGGCAGGGGCCAACACACTGCAGGGCACATACACTCACATTCACACCTTACGGGGCCCATGCAGAGTCACCAATTAACCTATATTGCAAGCTTTTGGACTGTGGGAGGAAACCGGAGCACCCGGAGAAAACCCAACCAAACACAGGGAGAGCATGCAAACTCCACACAGAAAGGCCCTATAGCCGACCCCAGGATTGAACCCAGGACCTTCCCGCTGTGAGGCGGCAGTGCTAACTGCTGCGCCACCGTGCCTCCCTCAACCAGACATTTAAATGAAAAACAAAAATAGACCTCCTGTTCTATAGACATGCCTCACATGCTTGGCAAATGATGTCGCCATATGTATGATCTCTGTTTGATTTTTACATTTTGGATCGATGCTATGTATGGGATTGTTGACCACTGAATGGATGTATCAACGCAGACTGATGTATTCTCACACCAGAAATGTATGCATTCATCAAGTGAGAAACACCCAAAAGATTGTGTGGACAGTTCAAACTTTAAACAAATTTGAGAGAAGGTAGGACACCGTAAGCTACTGATTCCAACAGGCTGAAGGATGGAAAAATTAAGATGAGATTAATATGATGCCACCTGAGAGACCCCACAAAACGGCCATACATTTTTAGGTAGTTACAGCTGACTTAAGCCAGGTTGATAGAAAATTTAACAAAATATCACCATGGTTACATTACAACCTGCCTATTTTTCCGGGTGGCATTAGGCCTTTAGGCACGTCTTTTTTTTTCTCGAGCACACTGGGGTCTTCAATCCCTGCAGTTGGGGGGCTCAAACTAAACTGTCAAATGTTTGTAAAAGCAGCTCCAGGGCATAAATACCACTCAGCACTTTTCATACTCTCATACACCAAGCTCAAATCTCCTGGCTGAAAGTGGACAAGACAATAGACGGTTCCCACACTCAGAGTCACGGCCTGCACGGCTGGCCAAAGTGTTAGTAGAACAACGAAGGATCTTCTCGATTTTTTCACATCGTAATATCAACAATAAGAGAATTCTTCAAACAGCAGTGTTACCGTAGAGTCAACATAATCTTTGCAGAGATGCAGATTTTGTAAGAGAGAACCAGAACGGAAAGACATGGAAAGAAAAACAAAGAAAGCGAGGAAAGGAAAAAGGTGGCTCTGTGACCCGGAAGTAATTGCTGGAGAGGAGGCTTATCGGGAATGCGGTCAAGCCGGCCAAACAGCAATGGTTTACAGTTTAACTGCAATGTCCCACTGGGGACGAAATGGGAGAAGTGTGTGTGTGTGTGTGTGCGCGCCTGTGCTGAGGGGGGGAATGACTTGGCCAACAGCCTGCACAAACACAGAAGCAGCCCTCTGCACAGAGACCAGTGCTGAGGAATTCCATACCGGAGGTTCATCCCTCTCTTTTCTTTCTCCCTCCCACCGTCCGTAGCTCTTCACAACAGGAAAGCACTGTGTTAACTACGCTCACATTCCACCGAGGGTCAGAGTACAGGGGAGTTGTCCAGACGCGGACAGTCATTTCCCAAAAATGTCCAGAGCTCGGATATGTTCCGTATGGTCGAGGGAGAGTGCTGCGAAGTCCAGTTTCTGCATAAACATAAGGACTGGTTTCCCCTTTTCTTGATAAAAGGACGACAAACTATAAATAAGCTGCTGTTTAATGACCTGGTACTTTGGAGCCAAAATGTAATAAAACAATCAGAGCTCGGTTAAAAAAAAAAAAAGTGGAACAGAGGATTACTGGAGACTCAATGCATACATGGGCATGGAATGTGGAGTCCAGTAGACGCTGCCATTACGGTCTGGCCTCGCGTTCCAGTCGAGGAAACTCAACCTCATTTAAACAACCTGGAGTGACCCCTGATATTTACATAAACTAGAAAAACTTAAACCAACAATGGGAATGGCAGATGATAGTAACAGTAAGTAACATCATAATTTAGATGACAATATTCCACAGAAAAATTCAAATTGTTTGCACTCAGGACCAGGATGAACAAGACATGCAAATACTTTCTATGACTTGATGTGTCACAATGTTCTGCTTATACCTTCTACTTTCTATTTCTATCTAATCCACCACGCTACACCACACCAACTATAGCTCACAGGAGAATAAAAACTTGTAATGTGCCTCTTCCTCTGTCATTTTTCTATAAATCTCAACTTAGTTCCTAAAAAGAAATACTCTTAAAATTAGCTCATTAATAATGAGACATTTCAAGAATCTTAATCTGTAATAACATCATCTTAAGTGTTTAAAGTGATTAAAGTAAATAATTCATAATAATTAATAATTGTATTAGTTGGTTATGTAGATGAAACATCAAAGCCTCTTAAAAAACATGTAACTGAAGTATTTAAAATTAGTTTTGCTTTTAGAAAAGCTAAGAAGGGTTGAAAAAATATTAAGTCTTAAACCTCAGGTACTTAAAAGTATGTATTTTATTTTAAAAGGAAAAAAAATTAACATACACATATAAGTACACTTTCACATTAATATTCATAGATTAAAGACTCAGCATTTGCATTTAGTCTCAAATTAAGAGCTATTAAGTGAAATTGAGTGGTTTCTTTCAAAAAAAAAAAAAATATCAAATTAATTCATTAAATCCAAGCGAGAGAGTAAAATACGGGATGGTGAGAATCAAAGCAAGGAAGATCAGATCGACCTCCTGCTTCCCAAATAAAAGTTCCCAAAATGCTTCAGTCTGAGGCTCCTATATGCAGCCTGAAATGAAGTTAAGGGGCACGCACAGCAAAATCACAGGCATCACATCATCATATTACAATCTGGCAGCCTTCCATCTGTGGTCAAAGTGCACCACATGGGTAATCAGCAGATCAGTTTAACTCTGATTAAAGAGTAAAAAATATTTTTAAGAGGTCGGTCTGAAAGCAGGGTGGTGCTATAAATCTGGTTATACGATTTGTGAGACACTGACTGTTTACTGTCTTGCTTTCTTGAAGTGCTGGGTAATCGTCAGGTTTTAAAGGTTTGGCCAAACATTTACCGAGCTGTAAATGGCATATTTTCTGAAAACAGGTCTGTGTGATCACCGTGCTTTGATCTTACCATCCGAACCAGCTGTGAGGGCGACTGGGGGGAGGAGAAAGTGGCCTGGGTGAAGAGTTAACTGCAAAAGCGCTGTGTGAGTTATGCGTTCATGGGAAGAACAGACACCCAGGACTTGATAAACAAACCTTTGACCATCTAGGGCAAATCCCGGGTTCGCAGCATCAGCATCAAAGTGGCAGATGTTCGTTGGTTTACAAAAGGCTAGCCAGAGAGCATCACCTTATAAATTCAAAACTCATATTACAGGTCCTAGCCCTGAAGTCTGAAGGCATTAAGGAGTTAGTTAAGGTCAATTAAACCAAAATAAACATATTACTGACCCAATGGAGATCTAGAAAAACAAGATAGAAATGCAGCTAACAAGATCAAAAAAATGTATTTAAGCATGCGTTAAACTAAACTGGTCTGCAGGAAATGACATGAGGGTTCCGAGTTTGTCCAAGTAACAAGGTCCTCGGTCGTTCTAGGTTAGATGGACGGTTATCCTGTGCCGCCGAGTTACACTGAGCTGCTCACCCTCGCTTGTGGGAGTAGAGAGGCCTCGAGAGGAACACGTTACAGATGGAATGAAGGCGGCTTTTCTGCTCTCAAAATGACAATGAGAATGAGCCCTGTCTCGACAGTAAACATGGCCAAAAGTCAAAAAAAAAAAAACCAAGATTCCACAAGTCACACGGTTGGCGTTTCAGCCCAGTTTACTCCTTTCACCAAATTTTCCTCATTTCGTAAACAGAGGGAGATCGAGGGCTATGCGCCCTTAAATCCATGCGCTTGGAATCCACAAAATTTTGAACATTAAGTATGCATCTAATATAAGAAACCACAACTGAAAAGTGCCAAAGCTGGATCGCCACAGGAACGCAAACCTCAAAACTGACGGACGAGTTTAGTATGATTTGGACCGAGAAGGAACGGCTTGCATTTCAGAGAGCCGGGTGAAACTGGCCCGCAGGCACCGTGAAGGAGGACAGGATGGTAGGAAATTAAATCGGAATTTCAGAGTAGAAAGGAAAAGGAAATTACATCACCCAAAAGAACCAATACTGCCCCGGCCATGTCCCATCTTGTGGCCTAAAATTCTGGGCGCACACAGACGCACCTCAGCCCAAACCCCCCAAAACAGAAACCAAAAGCATTTGAGCGGACTGGACGTCAGACAAAAACAGAACCGCACACAACTGATTAAAACGCTGTGTAATGGCTAGATTTAAAATCTCAATGTTAATGCACCAGAAGGGTGAGCATAAATAAAGAAACATTTTAAGAAGTGATACCAAGAGTGCAATCAGGAAGAACTGACAAGGGAAGTGCTTACGGAACATCACTGCAAAGCTACAAGAGCAAATTGTTGCACAAGTTAAATATGTGGTAATTATGAAAATGGTACCTAAATCAGACGTCACACAGGAAAGAAAATCACTCGGTTCGGAAGGCCAATTTTAGTAGGAAGCACAAAGCAAATGCTTCATTACATGCATTCGAGTTTATACTGGTATTTTAACTGAATTAAGGAAGAGTCTTAATACCAAGTTCCACCTGAGAGGGCAGGTGTGTTCTTCTTGAGACCTAAACTTGCACATTCTGGTTTTGGACATTCATATTAATCATTCATATTACATTCTTTATGTTAGCAGTGCTACTCACAGTTTTGAACAGCACTCGGATCACATTCTTTGGTGTAAAACAAATAAAACTGCTACTTATCTATGTGCATTGAAGCTTATATGCGTAAATTTGTGTGAAGAGGTGATCAATGTGCAACACAACACAACGCAAAACAGACGGCAAAGTGAAACAAGCCTGACACCAGAGAAAGACACCTCTGACGCACAATCAGAACAGGAAAGAGGCTGCGAGAGAAGTGATGAACAGCAGGGGGAACTGTGGAGTGAACTGCTACTCCAAGTACAGTCTGAATGAGCCTCAACCAAACTTAAGCTTAAGTTGGATATGCAGACACACCACTGTCATTTCCCCTGTTAATTCATAAGCGCCCTGAGCAGAGTGGTATTAATGACAAGTCAAATTAACAGGAAACTAGATGATGGTTGTGTTTCTTTCAAGAATAAAATCTAGGCACTGCAATGTTAAAGGCAACAGAACAAATCTGTTTAACTTATTTAAGTTAACTTATTATTATTATTATTATTATTATTGTTATTTTATACTCTAAGGTAATAATTAGGTTAATAAGCTGCAGTAATAATTTCACTGAAGTAAAACCTGTAAACTAATCTTGGCACTTCAAAACATCCACAGACTACATTTGAAGTGATATATTCCAAAACCACTAATAATATCTGCTAATAATAACAACAAATAATTGTAATAATTTCCTTCAAAACAACACTGGTGCTTTGCTAATTCTGGACATCATCAACCAGTGCTGTCTGCACTGAAGATGAGCCTAAGTGGCATGCAGTAAAAAAAAAATCTGAAAATTGTAAAAAAAAAAATAAAAAAAAATAAAATAAAAATAAGGCATTGAAGTCTAGAAATTTGAGAACCACAGACCAGCTAATAACTACATATAAACTTTAACTTGTACATAAAGGTAGTTGATACAAGGATGGTACGGAAGTGAACAGAGACCAAGAAAGCAGCATGGGATGAAGCATGAGTTTCAACAACAAAGCAGCCAATCAGAAAATCTGGACACACCAGAAAAGGCGGGAAAAAGATGATTTGCTAAGTGCACTTTGATTCAGTTTGACAAAAGAAGTGGCAGGATGATGTGCTAAAAAAGAAGCGGACATCGGTTGGGCTGTGTGACTTGCAGAATCGTAACGTTGTAAAATCAAGTAAAATTGCATTAAACACAGTCAGTACTGAGTAAGTTATTATGATTAACTGTGTGTACTGTTTGATAGTTTGCTTGGTCATCTAGAATTTTATCGAACTGAGCAAACGTTATTTCTGTTCTAGAAGTACTACTGTTTAGTCAGTAGGGGGTTAACGATATATATGTTGATAAATCAATTCAATTATCAACAAGCCCTTAGCAACGATCAAAAATGAAAACATTGATAAGACATCATACAGATTATAATGTAATTGAACTGATTGCTGAACACATTATCGTATCATGAGGGACAAGATATTCAGTGCTGCCAACGTATTACCACATCATGATGAAAATGTAGCAACTTGTGTTGCCCTTGCGATAAATGATTCTTTTTCCCAATAGAAAAGTGCTGTCACATTCCATCCTAGAGTAAGGGTTCTTCCCAATTATGGCACTAAGAGAACGGAAGATTCTACAGCTTAAACTGGGCATATCAAGCTCATTAACACAGCTAGTAGAGAAATTGTTATAACTAGCTGTTGGCTGTTATAATGTGCATGGTTTGACAGTTAAGTCGTCTAGAATTTCCAGGAAATCTCTTCTTGTTATCGTTGAAGTACCACTATATATTCATGCTTTTGTGATTCTGCAAGTCACGCAGCCCTTATGATAAACAATTCTGGTTTCGAATAGGGAAGTGCCGTGTCACGTTTCAGCATAAAAGGAATTTCGTCTTCGAATAAGGATTGCTAAAACGGAGGACTCTTAAACTGGGTGGAGCTTGGCGGGTCCCCGAGACTCAACGCCCGGAGGTTGTGGCATTCCAGGAGGAAACCTTCCACCCCCGTGGCCCCGATCAGCGGGTTGCTGTAGAAGAGGTTCTGCTCGGGGGGCAAACCTCCGTCAGAGCCCCAGTCGGAGTCGGAGTCGGAGCTGGCCTCACCAGAGCCCTCGGTCGCCGTGGGTGGGTAGCTGAGTTGCTCCAGCTGCTCCACCAGCTCATTGAATTGCATGGCCGAGCTGGCCTCGGATCGCACCGAGCATGCTGGGAAATTCACCATTGAGCTGGCTTCCGACATGTTCTCCGAGCCGGGCAGGCGGAGCGAGGACGAAGAATCCGGGCACAGCGAGAGGGAGACGGAATCTCCGAGGGCTGAGCCTAATGGGAGGTTATCCAAAGAGCTGCACTCGGACTGGTTGTTGACCAGTGAGCTGGTCTCAGAGCGGCCAAACGCACTTTCCGAAAAAGCCCTCCCGTTCCCGTTGAGATCACCCAGCCCGAGAGAGTATGGCACGACTGGGTCCGTATCGTCGTCGTCGTCAATGTAGTCGAAGCGTTCGACATTCTCATCGAAGCCGTATGAATAGCCCTCAACTGCACCGCCGGCGTAAAACGACATTTCGGTAGGGTCGTCGTCAATGAACTCCTCGCTGACCTGCAGCGGCAAGCTGGTCAAGGGGAAGACAGTAGGAACGGGACGGGCACGCATCAGCTCCGCCTCGAAAGCCTCGGGAGTGAGACAGCCCTTCCTGGATGCCCCGCCACCCCCAAAACTACCCAGCCTGCCCCCTCGCCCGCCCTCGCTCAAGCCCAAACCCATCCCCAAACCCACACACACGCTATCCTCATTGCCATTTTGGGAGGGCCACTGACGGGAGGAACTACTCTCTACACACACAAACGAGGGGCTGCAGTCCCCTGAAACCGGTTTATGGGGGGCACCTTGAAAGGCGTAGTTAGGTGGGGGGGTGGCCTTGACGACCGGCTCCTCCTTCGTGGGGCTGGGGGGTCGCACAGGCTGCTGGGGTGGAAGACTCTGCTGGACTTGAGGCTGACTCTTGGTCTCGTTCGGAACTGGAGTACTGGGAGTAGTGCGGAAGGAGATGGGGGTCTTGAGACTCGAGTCATTAAAGGACAGGTTCTGAAAGAGAAGGGGAAAAAAGAGGTGTAGAAGGGGAAGGAGAGGCCAAAAATGTAGAAAAAAGAGAGTAAAGTGTGATCAGTCGCGCAGGAAGTTTACACTTTGCCATTATTTATTAACAAACAGTGAAGAACTATGACCGATGTACTCACCAGCTTAGGCACATCGCTAGCCAACGAGCGAGAGGACATGCGGATTTTACTGTTCCTCCTGTCAACAGTAACACAAAAAGAGGAAAACAGAAGCAAGAATGATTTTTTAAAAATTGGTCTCAACACGGAGCTGGCTGGGGAATAAAGTATGGAAATGTGCGAAGGTTTTCCAACCTCTGGTAGGGCGTTCTCTTCACAGAACTGTCCTTCACAAACTCAACCAGCTGTTTCTGGGTTCGTCCACTGTTGCAAAACACAGTTCAACAATCACACAAGATGCCAGAAATGCACTTGGACGCTTATAAGAACTCAAGCTAGTTAATCTTAACCACCAACAAGTCAGCGCATATGTTTATATAATCAGCTGACATAGCATGGCTGGACGACACAACAAATTTGTGTTCAGAATAAGAGCTAGGCGAATAGCAATTCTTTTCACAAGAATTTTTAATGTTGATAATTACAAATATAAATGATAAACAGGCTTCTCATGTGCGTTCAGGGGGAAAACGGTATAAAATCATTACTAATATGCAGTACATTTTTGTACACCTAAAAGGCTCTGCTTGAAATAAGGACACCAAAAATGTCAAGGGCTCATTCCAAAATAAGATTCTTTTACTGTTACTTTAACACGCAGTTTCACACTTTCAAGAATGAATTTTTTTTTCCCCCTTAGAAAAGTCTAAATGAATGAAATAAATTTTCATTTGAAAGACGAAGGGAGCATTAAAAATGATATAAACGATACAAAACAGCCCTACATACATGCTGTTACCAAACCATACCATAACCATTAACCATACCATAAACAAACCATTACCATACATTACCAAAAACAAAAAAGGGCATTTGTGAGGGGAAAATAAGATGTACTGTAAATCAGCGGTGGAAGTCAATGGTTCAGTCATATTTATGGCACATACATACAGATAATCTCTCATTCTGTGCCTGATTTTGTTGATATCTTACACTCTCTGTCCACACAGCCCCCTGCAGTACCTGTATCTGAAGGAAGAGCCTCGGCTGAAGAAGATGGCTTTCGTTTTGGGCTGCGGCTGATCTAGCAGACGGAAAAAAGAGTGATGCTCGACGCAGCTCTTCCAGAAGATCTTACATTGATCCCGACTGGCCATCAGGAACTCCAGCGTGTCCTGGTGAGGACCCTGAAAGACAAAGGTGAATAATCACAGTTTAAAATGACTGGAAACGTTATAAAAGAGCAAATGTAACACATGGTTCAGATTTTTATTTCCCTATGTAACTGAGCTCTTAGGAAAAACAAACATTACTCAGGTCATGTTTGAAAATGTCTTGATGGGATTAGCAAAAGAATCTAGACAACAAAGCAGACATGTAAAAGTTCTGTGCCTAGACTTTAATTTCATTAGCAAACAACAAGGGTTAGCTGTAATAATACCCACATGAACCTCAGGGTGCAGCTTAATTAGGAACCTCTTCCTTTTGAAGCTGAGTTTGCGAATCTTGGACCAGTTGAATGTGTTGATCTTGGTGTTGCCCTGAAGAAGAGATTTTGAGTGAATACCCAACGTTTGTGTCCTTGTATGCACTTCATTTCCCATGCAGTCAAAACGCATAGAAATAAAAAGCAAAAGGGAGTCCTTGTTCACCTGGAAAACCAGCAGACCCATGTGGGCAACAGACAGGTTAATCTTGGTGCCCTCCCGGTCGGCCGCGGGATGGAAACGTACACCAAACATCTCCAGCTTTCGGGCGATCTCCAGCACCTGGAAGTCTGACTCGGCTGGCGTCTGTCCCCTGCAGGAAGTAGAACAATCCCACACTGAAGCGGAGTCTACAATAAATTTATTTTGTGCCTAACCAAACCTTCAAGCCAATAACAGAAAGGAAACACTTCCAGGTATGTTAACAACTTTGCTTCTAATTCATTAATTCATTCTGGGCTCCTAATAAGGCCAAAAATGTGATCAGAACTGATTAAAAACTACACAACTGTGTCCAGTCTGTTGTTTGCACACAACCATTCATTTCACAGAAATACTTGGCATATTTCAAAGAAGCTGGGTCAAGACAAGTACGCTTTTGAAACTCTACATAAAGTCTGTACTGCTACTGGTCTTCTACAACTTCCACAATCTTTTTGTGTTTAAGGAAGAAACAACTTGAATTATGCGAATGCCACCAAATATTAGGGGTGTAAATTACAAGTATGGAGTGGTATATCGATTCAGTGGACAACAATTTGATGTCTGTGGGTGGTCTACAATGTCGACTACGATACCATTTCGATTCAATTCAGGAGCCTGCGATCAATATGAGACAATATCATATTCTGATTTAACACATTCACTTCCATTCCTATCAAATGCTTAAAACATCCCTTGACATGTTTATTTCTGAGCTATGGTAGGCAGCAGCCTGTGGTATCCCACTTAATAAAAGTTGTTAAAAATTTTTTAAAAAAAATACAGCTGCTTTTTTCCCCCCCTTTTTGAATCAATGTTGTGGGCTCCCTGATCACTGAATTAATCCATTGATACAGACTGATGTATTGTTACACCCCTACCAAATACCACATGGACTGAAACCAATAGATGAATCTATCCAATCACCCATATATTTACAAAATGCTTCTGGGTAATCGTGTTCCAGAGATGGCCCTGCGCCAGATTACCAGCACGTTCTAATTTTGCTCAGCCGTTAAGCTGCAAAATCTCCTCAGGCCCCTCCCCCTGTGCAGCAGCCGTATGGCTAATAAAAGGGTCTTATCCATAGGATTAGAACAGAGCAGAGCTGAACCTCAAGAACCTCTCTCACAGCCAGCGTGTCTGATTATGCACCAACACAGAGGTGGAAAAAAGCACTTCACATATACAGTACGTCTGCTACGATATGATTGTGATTAGATTAAATTCAACTGTGCCAGTGATTGATATGAAGACCATAATAGATTGACTTAACGATATCAGTTACTAGGGATGCACCGATTGCAATTTTCTTGGCCAATTCCGATTACCGATTTTTTTGTAAGTGTGATTGGCCGATACCGATTTTTCCGATACCGATTTTTTTTCCCAGATAACAGAAAATTAGAGCTACTGCGAGTAGTCGACGACATTGACACAAAATAACTATTAAAATTATAATTAAAGGTTGATAAACTATAACTTGTGTTTAATCTACCTGTCGCCGTTCCTCTTTCTACGTCATCTTTGGTTTTTCTGTAAAAACTGTCTGTAGTGTGCAGTCAGTCAAAAGACCAGGAGCCATCAGGCAATAGGATTCGCAGGCAGAACCTGCCAAAACCCCGCCCCCAAACTGCCAAAACCCGCCCCCTTTCAAACTGCGACGACATTTAACACATCGAGAGGAAATAACGCATTAGCGAGAGGAAAAATACAGTTCGCGCGCAACATTATCACAACCGCGCACTCGATTCTTAATTTTTTAACTTTAATTTTCTTAGTTAACCTGACCTTTTCCTATTATTATACTATAATTCTACAGAAATTTCTAATATACAGTTATCATGTGAAAACATTTAAGTTGTGAATCTTGAGGGACGGCACTATCACAGGATTAATCTGAAATAATAAAGATGCGGTTTCATCTTTGTCCGTTTTGCCTTTCCAATTTTTCAATTTCTCTTATCTTGCATTCTGGGATCAGACATGCAGGCAGGCCGTGAGAGGAGAGGCCCGTCTGGAGCGTTTTGGAGGGAACAGCTGCCTGATATTATCGCCACGGTTAATCCTCGTCTTCGAGTTCTTCAAACAACTTTCATGAATCTCCAAAGGTCAAGGGGAAAAAAAAAAAAGAAGATTCAATCGTCTCTAGCACTGTCTTAAGAATCCTCAACCTCGGCTGGCCACAAAAACACACAAAACCTCAGGCTTAATGAAACATGCATGTTGAATCACACACTAGAAAAGTCGGCCTTCCTTATTATGTGATGAGTTATGACTGAAACCTGAAGACGCTGGACGATATTTTCTGGCGATATGCGTTATGTCATTCCAAACATTATTTCATACTCCAAAAAGGCTTGTTTTGCTCAGAAATGCCACTCCGTTTACTGGTAATGAAGAGATGGAAAATTCCAGAAAACAGCACTAAATCATAGCAAACACTCCAGATTGAACCCAGAGAACAGACAGATACTGACGGGAAGGTTGCGCTGGGTTGCTGGCAAGTTCGGCCTTTTTGAAAAGCGCCTCAGAAATACACAGGGACGAGCCCAACGCCAGCATGTAAACACATATAGATGGAAAGAAAGAAAATACGGCAAGTTTATTTTTTTTCCCTCTTTTCACTTACCTGTGCAAACTCCATTAACACTCAATTAAGGGAAATCAAAAATTAGTATAACTGAATGCCACATAGCTCCTTGCATTTGACATGTTCACATAAGCAGGACAAATCAATAATTACCCCGTGTTATGGAATTCAAGTGAAAATATTTTATCAGGCTTTTCTGCAGAAAGTACAAATATTTTCTCTGACTTTTCTATATTCATCAACCTAAATCACACCAAACCTGTTGCTGCCCTCTGACTCAGAAGAAGAAGGGAAGGGAGAAGGAGAGGAAGAAGCAGTAACAGTAGGAGTAGGAAGAAAACGACAAATAGAATAAGGAAAAGGAGAAGAAGCAAGGAAGAGAAGAAGAAGGTGAAAGATCCCAGGAACCACCACTTGGCCCCTGAGCAAGGCCTTAAACCCTAATTTGCTTCTAGGAAGCTGTCCCTGTAACTAGGAAAGGAAAGTTGTTGCTGGCTGCGAAAGGCAAAACAGAATAAAAAGACAACAGAGCTCTTACAGGTGTCTGCGATGGAGCTCCATGATCTTCTCCTGCAGGTAATCCTGATGCGGCAACAGCTTATTCAGTTTCAGAAACTCCCGGTCTGCAATATCGTCGTAGTCGCCGATTTCCGCTGAGACAGAAAGAAAAAGAAAGAGAGACACTTCATGGGTTGACACTTCAATCATTTGGCAGAGTATTCCTTTAACGGTGCTCTGGCACTTATTAATCTCTAGTTTCCATAAAAAGATCTGACATCCATATTTAGCATGTGTGAGGGAGAGGAACGAAAGAGTTCAGGATAACGGTTTATTTTGGGTCCTTCTTTCCTTAGAAAACACATGCGTATGGGCTGAAATATTTTCTTGCGAAACCAGTAGCTCTGGAATATTTTGCCAGGATTCTGTTTGCTGAGCGGCTGTAAGTTAAAGATGTGTTGGATGAAAGGCAAAGGAGAGGACTATAAAATCCTGCGTCAGAAAGCACAAGAAAGATCCACACATTTATGGCCTGATTAAAGAACTGGCATGTAGAAAGATGGTTCAGTCTTGTCGTTTTCAGGATTAAAACTGGCTTTTAAGGACCAACTGCTCTGCAAAAATTTGTGCTGTGTACAGTACAAGTGTTTGTCCCCTCCTTCCTGGTTTGTCACACTTAAATGTTTCAAATAATCAAACTTATTTAAATATTAGATTAATGTAACACAAATGCAGTTTAAAAATGGTTTCATTTACTGAGGGAAACAGCTTTCCCACCTTACCTGAGCCCCTCTTTACCAAGTCATAATTATCCTAATTTAATTAATAAATAGGGATAATTTGCCCGACACACCCAGACAAGAATACTGCCAAATCCGCTGAAAACAATTAAATAAAACCGGTCTGGCAATATGAAGTAGGCTAAAAAAAATCCTTAAAAAGCTGCATATAATGATACATTATTAAAAAGTAGGTCCATCATCTATAGAAAGGGTTACAAAATCACTCTATACAAACGGAGAAAAACTTGAAACACTTTACACAGAACTTTTCCCCAAATTTCTCCAACTCATTCAAGTGGTCTCAAAGGAACTGAGACCAATGTCTAAAAATATTATGCCTTACTTGCCTCAGCAAAGGTCAGTTTTCAAAATTCTACAATAAGACAGAGATTAGCCAAAAATGACTACATTTATAAAGCAGTCCAACGCACCTTTTTATGTACATAATTAATTCTGTTTCTTGGTGACTAATAAGAGCATCCAATAAATGCAAGTTAAAGATGAGCAGACCAGTAGTTCACAAGGAAAGGTAGATAAAAGCACTTACTATATCATATACATTTTATTCTATTATGTGAAAGACTAGTAAACGAAAACACGGCAAGTATCTGCATCAGGTTTATCAGGGAATGTTTTAATACTGTTTTTCACTGTACATTCCATCCAGGCACTACAACGTACACATTCCTTGCGTCCACAGCTGTAAATTTATTTTCACCTCAGGAACGCTGGCTTCCTCAGATGACAAAAGTGGTACAGCCACTCAAGCAAAACCTTGACAACATACACCACAAGACAAAAAGTGACCCCTTTTGCCCTTGCACATTACTCAGACAAATGTTGACTAATGTTTTGAATCCTTCTGCTGCATTCACAATTACATCTGCCTTAAAGTTTAGACCTGTAGCTGCTGTCTGATGTGGAATTTAATCAACAGTCTAGAGCAAAGTGTCACTGATGACTGGTGGCGTTTGTGATTTTGTGATTGTGTCGGAGTGACAAAAGGTTCATTTTGAACATTTCTTTGTAACGTGTAATTGTAAAGAACTTAAGTCATGTTGAATTTGGCCACAGATTGAAATTGTATTACTCACTGTTACATTTTTTCATGTATCATTAATACAGAAATGTTTGTGACAATTCTGATTATACCTAACTGTCGCTAAAGGTATGGTGGGCAATTTATAAGTCAAATCTTGAGCTGCAATTGTAACTTTTGCATTTAAACTGTTGAATGCAACGGTGAATGAATTTTGAAAATCGGTCAACACTTGCCAAAATTATGCGCAAAGCTAAAAGTTCCTTTTCGGACTCATAAAATGTATATATACATAAAATGTATCCATTCATTTGCAAAAGAAAAGCTTGAATGCAACAGGATCATCAGTGAGAGTTAGAACATAAAAGTTTAGCTGGTTACAGCTGAGTAAAGTTGAAGCATGAACAGCTTTTAATGAGGCGATCCACTAAAGCCACTAAGACAGCTAACAATGACTGAGTCAACAACAATGAGACAAAGAGGACCAGTTAGCTTTAACTTGCTTTTTGTGTGGCATTTTCATCTGCCTTTCAAAGCCAGAGGTCATTATGATATACTGTAGTCCTGTACATGTATGAATACCTACATTGCACCAGGTGAGATGCCAGCAAGGCAGCTGTGTTTTCTGTGCAGTTCAGTCTGCCTTCCATCAGATCTCTCTTTATTTGCAGAGAGAACAGGTACCTATGATAGAAACCACACAGTTACACCACACCCACACGCTGGCAGAGACGAAAATAAATACTCTGAGCAACACTATCCATATCCAACTTCCATAGGGGTGTTTTAAAACACCGGGACTCGCATTTCAACCGGTCAATTACACACAGTATAAACAAGCAGGTGAATATGACAAACTGAGAGAATGTGCAAGACCAGGAGAAAGTGAATAACTGCAAGCTAGAATGTTTCAGAAATTTTAACATTTGCCATGTTGAGGCAGACTGATTATGGATAAGGAATTGTAACAGACATTAGGGCTGAAATATATCGGTTGATGTAATTAAACCGTCTATCGTTTCATATTATACTCTATCGCTTATTTTGTGGTTTCACAAAATACACTGTTTACGGCAATATTGGTTCATGGTTTGGGCAAGGGTCTGCAGTAGTCACTACTGCGCCGGGTAGATGTAGGCACCGAGAATACTACAGCGTTATATTTGTGCCTTAATTCTGAGCGCACAGTGAAACTTTCGCCAGCACAAACTTGTGTGTGTGTTTGTGTGCTCAACTCTGCCTACATGGGCACGGAACGCCAAAGGTGCCACAAATCACCTCAAAGGCACCTTACTAGAATGCCGTAAAAAAAGGGGGAGGAAAAAAAGCGCTGCATTTTACAGACATTGTATGGTGTAAAAAGCTGAGTTTGACCACAAGTCACTAGAGCGCCGCAAAAAATGCATTTGTACATTAGAGCTTGGCACAAAACTGTTTTAAATGAATAAAGCGGTGTAAAAACATTTTACTGTCAACTGCATAAAAATAAAGGGAAAATGTTTAACAATTAAGGGAGTTTGATAATGTGGTGTGTTGATGCAGTCTTGCAGCAGTTACCGTACATACCTGGTAAATTCCTCCTGAAGCTGACCAGGATCAGGAGGAAAAAACTTCACAGACAACCGAAAGAGTGTGTTCATAGGTCCTAGAAAAAAACCTCAACATTACTCGCTTATAAAACACCCACAGATCCACAAAAAATAACACATAGGTCTGTGTGTGAACTTACGTCGGGCTTGTTTTATGATGAGCTTGGTGGGTTCCAGCCAAACCTAAAACACATCAACAAAATTACCATTAGCATTCTTCTCCTCCAAGACCACCAACACATGCTTTCAAAACCCCATTAAAACTGTTACACTGACCAACTCATATGAGCATCCATTGTAGTTGGAACAGGTCAGTGGCTATGCTGATACACTTTAAGTAGTCAAAATAGCTTCTTCTGATATTAGCATGATTTGTCCTGAAAGAATGGTTGCATGAATTTTCTAATCCAACTGGTGTTCGTACATTGAGGACCAAAAAATCTTTTTAAAATGGAAGGTAAACAAGACCTTTGTGATGTGGAGATATTGGGTCTCATTCACCAATATTTTCTTACTTTTTTGTTCTTAAGATTAAATCATATAACATTAAATAACTGTAGGATTGAAGAAAATCCAGGGAATACTGCTCATCACAGTTTGTAGATTCTGTTCCATCTCATGAACACATCTCAGTGGTGAGGCTCATTCTCCTTCTTGTCTTCTTGACCGTAAAATATATTACATACTAAGGGTCAACCGATTATTGGCCAGGCCGATTGTCATGTGCCGATATTAGGTATTTCGCCAATTATCGGTATCTGCGTTTAATTTTGACCATCACTGATATTAAAGGTGCGCTTCTGTGGCTCCACTGCTGTCTCTTCTCACTGTGCCATTTGCTCTCAACTATTTTATAAAGTTACTAAAATGTTTAATATTAACTAAAACTAAAACTAAAATAATGTAAACAGTTTAATTATTCATAAACAATAAAGTTAAATAAATATTTATGTTAATATAGATTTTTTTTTTTTTGCATATTGGTTCTAAATATTGGTTAACTAGCAATAATCAGTATCGATATCGGTCCTGAAAAAACAATTTCACTCAACCTCTATTACATACATTTGATATTATACTAAAATAAATCAACTCCTTGTGGTTACTGAAGTCAGGTGTGTACGTGTGTGAAAAAGAAAGAGAGAGAGAATGAATCTCTGCCTGACCTAGAGGATAACCCTCCTCATCTACGCACATCTGGGACAAATTGTGGCAGGAATGCACCTTTCATCACCACACCTTCCCTCCACACAGCTCTGCTCTGGACACCGGATCTTACTTTAGCCCTCCAAAACCCCTACACACACACGCGTACGCACGCACACGCACACACACGACCCTACAGCCACTACTGACCTCATTAAACCACACTTGGAGTACCTGTTTAATGTTTCATCTATAATATGAAACACCAACCCAGACAGTTAAAGGGGAGGCGTAACAAATTAAAATATAGCATCAAACGCTAATTGACCAAAAAATAAAAGCAAAATAAGACTTGTGAGTATTAAGTGGGAGTACCCCTCTGTACGCTTCCTTAAATCAGGAAATCCTTAATTATGGAAGAGCTTTTTTAAGTCATCTTCCTTTTTGGCCATTCCAAAATTATACTACTATATGGTGACATGATTACATCCTGATCTAATTACACTCTGACCTCAGATTGCAGGAACGTTACTCACAAAATGGTTAAAAAGCTGTTGCCTGACTGGGATTTGGCAGAAAAATCGCTAAATCAATAGGGATCTGCACAGTGCAAATGTAGTTTTACAGAAATCTGCAATATCAATGCTATCAGATCAGAAAGGGTCAGAGTGCAACTGAACAAAAATCCTCTTCTATTTAACAGAATAGTGCAGTAAAGTAAATTGTGTATGTTTTTAGGAATGAGGTTTCATGCTATATCCAGTTAGGATTGGAAACATTTTTATTATATATAATATTTAAATATTTATTATATATAATATTTAAAGAGAGCATGTGCCATCAGCAGTATGCAAACATCAAATTCTACAGCATTTTAGCGATTTATTAATACATTCAAATAGTTTCAATGCAAATTGGTTCAATAACTCAGTAAATCAGCCTTTTTGGCATTTCAAATGAATCCATCATACATGTTAATGGCCTCAATATTAAATCTATTCTCTACAGATGTCCGAAAGCATTTAAGACAAACATCTGAACATTGAGTGTAATCCAAATTTAAAAGTTTAATTGAATGTTCTACATACCCAACTTTTTCATTCTATTTTACATGCACTTTCACTTTCATGAAACCACCAAATTCTTCTGCTCATAAATCCCTACAATGCCCAGTGATTTGGTTTCATATTAAGTATATATTGGTGGTTCAGTTTCTCATAAACACACCACATTTCACCTTCAAACCTCCCTGGATCACATAAACCCTCCAGAGCGCCTGAAACCTATTTTTGGCCTCTTCAGTTTTCTTTGAACTAGAGATTGTAAGCCATTTCCACCTGCCTGCTTCCCTCTTCCAATATGGAGAATACTGTGCCTTGACTCGCTGTCCAGTTTTAGATTTAGTTTAAGAAACATCAGGTTTGGCTTTTCTATTATGCGGAAAGAAAGTCAGGAAGGCAGAAAAACACAAAAACATCAAAACTGTGTGGGTTTTGCGGACACTGAGATGTTGTTAGTGGCGCGCCAGCTTACCCAGTTCATCTGCAGGTTCTGGAACTCCAGGCCAAAGTAATCACTCTCAATTAGATTGATCCTGCGGAACACTGCAGAGAGGAGAGTCTGTCCATCTGACTTTGGCTAGAGAGAGAGAGAGGGAAAGGTGGTGTCAGATTAGGATGGCTACATGTCTTGGCCAGAGCTTCTCCATAACAAATATGTATATGCTGGTAGAAAAACGAGACGGTAGATACTATGGGCCGATATTAGGCATTTTGCAGATTATTGGTATCAGTGTTTAACTTTGACCATCACCGATACCAAGTAATTACAAGGTGCGCTACTGTGGCTCCACTGCCGTCTCTTCTCTCTGTGACGTTTTCTCTTCTACTCGCCCACAACAGTCTCTGATTGGCTATACATCACACAAGTAGTAGGCAATCAATGCTGAAACCTTGTTGTCACTCGCACCACACTCACACATGAGCGCAGCGTGAAACTACGAGAAGGAGAGAGGAGAGTTTCAGCTGAGCTTGGTGTTCACAAAGTTCAAAAGATTTTCTTTTTTTGCATATTGGTTATCGTCCTTGTTAACTAGCAATAATCAGTATCGATATCGGCCCTAAAAAACAATATTGGTCGACCTCTAGTAGATACAGTAATTTTTGGCAAGATGTGCAAACATACAGGTAAATATTATACCTCAACACCACATTAAAACAACACAAGGATGTCTGGATCTTAAGAAGCAAAAGATGAAGAAATGAGGGGTGGCTCAAGACATCTGCGTAATACTGTATATTTACATGCATTCCAGACAGGAGTTGCGCTCTGGTGAACTTCCAGTGGAATGAAAAGGACTTGCGTATGCTTTGTCTGCCACGTATATTTGATTTGCGAATGACATAGTCTCAGCGCTACCCTCCGCAGGCCGAGTTTTGCCTCCACTTCTTTTACTTCTCAACGCTCACGCCAACAGAGTTCCATCACCTTTTATTTTTCTAGGTTTTCACTTTCAGTATAAAGAATCTTCAATCGTCTCCAGTCATGTGAATGTGTATGTGACTGATCTGCTCCCTTTCTTTTTCAAAATTCTGTTCTTTTCATTCAGACTTTATGTGGAAAATGTAAAAATCACACATAAATATGGCTGAATGAAGCCCCCCAGCAATAGTGTATGTGTGGAGAGGGAGGGAGAGCAACCAGAAAGAGGTGGGGGGGCAGGAGACAGAGGTAGAGAGAGAGAGAGAGAGGCAGAAGAGAGAGAGAGAGGGGGAATGATGTTGAAAGAGGCGTAACAATCTGGGGTGATGTCTGAACAATGTTATAAGACTGTCTCAAGACTTTTAAAAGTCTTTTGAAACTAAACCAACCTCGCAGTGTTTGCCCCCAAGCTGTGTGTGTGCGTGTGTGTGTGTTTGGGGGGGTTATGAGAGGTAAATGGCTTTGTGGTGAGATGCTTGAGGCTGACGGCTGTCAGTGGGAAATGTGTGTGGACTTTCTGAATAGCTCACTGCAGCCCAGGTGAGCCGAGGGGAGAATCTGTCTTTCTGTCTCTCACACACACACCTGGCCAAAACCTGCTCTGACACACACCACACCACAGCGGCCCTCCTGTTTTACCAAACAGAGATCTGTGAAAGGATAGGCGTGCAAAGTGTTCGAGGCTACAACAAAGAGTAGAGATTTTTTTTCGTATGAATTTTTTTGTAGTTTGCTTGTGAAAAGTTCTGGGGTTTGCTGCTATAAAATAGCGGATAATTGCTATAATACTCCTAAACATCACGGTGCATGGGGTTTTGGAGGCAGTTGGTGCATTTCTGAGAAAAATTATATGTGACATCTGTTTGCAATGCAAAATATATTTTTAAGGCGTTTAAAATGGACCAATTTGAAAAGACCCATAGCGAAATTTTTTTAAATGACATTGCCCAGCCCAAGTAGTAATGAGTGCTGACTGGTCAGCTGCTTTCTAATTACATAAAAAATAAATAAATAAATAAATAAATAAAATAAAAAATTAATAAAGTTTTTGAAAAAACAGAATAAACAGGAAATTAGCTAGACCAAACTGTTTACTATGGAATTAATACAAACTTTTAATTTTTGCACAAATCAGGAAAAATAATGGCTAAACTGAGATATCGCAACTTGAACGCTGATCCATAATAATAGATTGGGTTTATTTGTTAGATAACAAGCTCAGTCTTAAGTTCTCACCATAGCAGTTCTGAAACAATGAACTTCTAGGAAGACAATGTCTTGACAGAGATATGGTACAGGCAAATTAAATCAAAAACGTCATGTTACAACATTTTTGTTCCTTTACACAAAACTTCTGGGAGAAATCTGTCAGATAAGGGAATTGACTCAAGGCCACTAACCTTATCCTGGACTGACTAATATAGGAATATAATGGTGCCGTGGTTCAACAAGTGTAATAAACCTAAGCTTCCCATCCAATCATTTCATAAGCAGCATTTGCTGATTTTATGTTTGTTGCATTAAAATCAGTTGTGAAGTTTAAGAAAAAGTTTGAGTTGAAGTTTTTTCCACTACCCTACGAAATTAACTGATAGCGTAATGTTTAGAGAGTTGACGCTGGGATCGGAACGTTGCCGGTTCATGTCCCAGACTGCTAAAATTACCACTGAGGTACTCGCAGAGCAAAAGAGTACTGTCCCCAAAGACCTGCTCTCCTGGCACTGCCAAGCTGCCTACCACTCCTTCACCGGATGGGTCAACTACCAGAGGTCACATTTAGATGGCGTGGCGCACTGTGTGCTGTACTTTGGCGTGATGTGTTTATAGTACATTCAGATTTAAAAGTGATTTTTTTTCCCACAATACTGCAATTTCAGTCACATGGACAATATTTCTTCATTATCACAGGAAAAACTACTGCAGTTTTCCTATATTGCGTCGCTCTACACAGAGTACATAAACGCTCCGGAACTTTCAGCCCCGCTCTATGCGCCAACGTAAAAAGGCCCTCTCACCAAAAGGCGTGCACTTGCCAGCCCTTATTGAAAGGCAGCTAATGAGGCACTTTAGTGCAAAATAGTGCAAAGTATATTGGAGTGTGGTGTCACTTTCATTCCCCTAAAAAGGAGAGTCCACCTGTAAAAGGTCAAGCTTGGCCCAGGTCAGATGATCGTTTGAATAGAGCTTTGCTACTGAAAGCTCATTTTCACGAAACGAACATATGACCAACTCCATTAATCGCTTCCACACAATTTAATATACCAACTTATTTCTGAGGAATGTGCCAAACTGGGCAGCTATTGCCCCTTAACTGCTTCCCTATTGCCTTTGCCAAGACTAGTAACACAAACACCTCACTCCAGCAGGGCTACTGAGAAAGCAAGTGAAGGAACTCCAGAACATTTAATATATGTTTGCACGCTGAAAAGGTACACTAATTAGCCATTTCGCGTTAAAGTGGATTAAAAGGCTTATTCACTAGCTTTGCCTCAAACAAGCACTATTGAAAGCCAGATGGAATTATACCATTAGCACAGCTATAGGAGACTGGACTGTGTTGCAAAAATATCCAAAAACCTTTATAGCTTTCTATTAAACATGGCATGGTACCACTCTTTTTATGTTTGATATGACACCGATATTGTAAATTTGGATATCTTGGATGTTTTAGAAATGTCTGAATACATGACAGATTATTCTGTTATGCTTAAAGAAACACTTAAATACTGTTTTCTTAACTAAAACAATGCATAATAATTATATATATACTAAATTATTTATTATTAAAACATCTCAAAAATTATTCATTTAAACTTTTGTGACAGTCCCTAATCCTGCTGCGCTAAAACCATCAGGAACACAGAGATTGCGATTGAGAGCTGGTGTTATTAAGGAAATTAAATTAATTAAATTATTTAATTAATTAAATAATATAATCACGTGATTTGCTTTTGAGGTTGTAGTGTGTTGGCCCTCGTAAGGTCTGAATGTGTGAGATTGTGTAGGCGAAAGTGTAGGCGCCTGCCCAGGGTTGTTCTCGGATGAGCCGGTCACACTGCGACCCCAGTGGGATTCGCGGTTCAGATAATGAATGAATAAACCAGCTTTTACCGCAGTGCCACTTCTGATGCATAATAAATTGTGCGTGCTGCGCATTTACGAATCAGTTCCATAGATCGACCCAATGCCATGACTTTCTGAGTCGCTATCGGACTAATATCTGATCCACATTTCGGATGTGCCATCTTTGCTTAAAACTGAATTTTAAAACAACTGATCCTAACTGTCGCCGGGCAAGATGCATCTTTTAGTGACCCTCCACGGCAAAACCAGTAAACTTGCGCGGGTACTACCAAAATTATGTTTCGTGAAAGGGCAGAAATCAACCTTCAAAACGATACCTATATCAAATGAATTGGACGACATATGACTGAGATATCAACATTCAAAGGAGTCGGGTTTCTATCCGCATAAGTGAAAGCGAGGAGAAAATCTGCGCTGAAGTTGACTATCGACGTATGTTCTGCATTCTGTTGCCTCGCTGCATTCTTTAGCCACACAAGATAGCCTACCTGCGTTAGGTTAACTGAACTCAAAGGCGGAGATGGATTCCGCCAGAACTATCTTCACTAATTCAGCCCAGTGGATTTACCATAAATATTGAAGTAGAGCGGTCAAAACAGAAACTTTTAACATTCCGCTGGAACCGCTCCATTGCGACAAGCGACTGGTTTTTCCGTGGAGGGTCACATTAGATTCTGGTGATGCCCAGCCTAACGCTATGTCTTTGTATACAAAGCAACAAAGCTTTTTATTCAGTACCACTATTGCAAGTACCCAGGCAATCATTATGTATGCTGTTGAACAATCTCGCATACTATCAAGCGGGCTTCAGCAGGTTGTTCACTTTTTAGGCGGTAGGTTTAAGAGGTCCACCAATCAAGACCGATCCAGCATAAATGGATTTTGTGAAACAGATGTTCTAACACATAAACATGTCCTCAAAAATGTGTAGAAGGCTTGAGAGGGGCAGTTAATGAAAAACAACCAGAGAAAACATTCACAAGCTCCATATCCGTGGTTGGAGATGTTTGGAATAACACGTAGTTATAAATATAGAAATTCATGTCTGGTCGTGATATAGTCACAACGCCAGTTCATATCACAATGTTACAAAAGCATTGCAGACGTGCTGCAAAAGTGACTAATATATTAAAAATGATAGAATCTTTTACATTAAATGTATGTGCTTCATTACTACTAGTTACTAAGTTAGTTACAATACTACAGTTACAAAACGTACCAATGATGACATTACAACACCTTCCTAGCATATGTCTTCTTTAATGTAGATTCTAAATAATGCAATATAATTACAGCATTTAGCACAAACAATACAATCCTGAACTGTTCCTATGAACTCTTAACTTAATGTGTGTGGGAGAGTTTCATGCTGGTCTCAAGCAGAAACTGAATTCCACACAGCCATGTTCAGGCATGTCTTCCTACACCAACTGGTGTGCTGCCTTCCTTTCACACACTCTAAAAACTCAGCTGGTAGCTTTTCACTGCACCAACGCACCCTGCCACACCCTTAAATGTGAAAGATAAAAACGCAATGCTGCCAATAGTGCTTTGCTGGTGCACAAAAACAATGATTAATAATCACAATGGTTAATAACCACAGCTTAATAAAGCTACAAACAGCAAGAAAGTAAAATACGGTATAAGTGGATTCACAATAGCAATTTTAAAAGTACATAATTTTGCTAATGATTCGTTTTCCTCAGTGGTTTACGGAGTGAAATGATCTCTTATCAGCCCGATCTGAGTTACTGGAATAGCTTTGAGGAAATGAGGCTTGTGTTGGCATTATCTGAACCCTGGCTTCCCTTCCACTCTTCAAACTCTCTACCTGAGCCGAGGCATTAACACACTCCCTCACACGTCCTACGTAACCAGAGCCACTATATCCAGAGGAAAATAAGCACTATACTAGGGCTGTACCACTCCAATGTTTTTTTAGTTGAATCAGTTTCGGCTGTTTAATCCAGAGTTGTATTTCCATGTTCACTGCCAATTAGAAAAAAACAATTATAAAATTGAGTGCAGCTCAAGCACTTTTCTAATTATTTATTTTCATGTAAGACAGGCAGCATTATTTCTGTCTAAAGCAAGGTCTTACACCCTAAGAAAGAGCTGTAAAACATCTACTAATTCACTTTGTCAGGTCTCAGCTTTTCTTATCCCTTAACCAGTGCACGATTTGATGTATTCAGATAGAACATAAAAATGCATTTATGAGTCCCCTTACTGTTGACTCCTAATTGATATGTAACCCATTTTGTAAGCTTATCCAGTTGTCAAGTACAATAACTAACCAAAAATATAAATAACCAGCACACACTGATCTCCAAATGAATATTTAATGTACCAACTTTCCACTTCTACACTCTACTGTACAATGACACTAATAAAGTGCATTAAGGCTGGTAAAAAATATTTTGTTTCAATTTGATTCAATTCAGGGGCCAGCAATTGATGAGGGACAATATCATATGCTGATTTAACACAATCATGCTCCTTCACATCAAATCTTTTATTTTAAATGTTTATTCCTGAGCTATAACACAGAATAAAAGTTGTGACTAAAACAATACCACCTGACACATCTGTGCTTGCGTGGCGAAGTTACAAATATGAATGATGTCGATCCCTAATGTTTTCATTGTGGATCGGTTAGTGAGTTGGCTCCGTGACTGGAAGGTCGCTGGTTCGAATCCCGGACCAGTAAAGGTACCACTGAGGTACTCATGAGCAAGGTACCATCCCCAAGCACTGCTCCCTAAGCACTGTAAAAAAAGCTGCACGCTTCTCCTTCATGGAGGGGTGAAATGCAGACGTGCTATGCTCCGTTCACAATCACAAAATCACTTACTCATCTGTTGCATCTCTAATTGGGACAAGGCTGTTTAATAGATAAATGAGCTAACATACTCTACTATGACTGCATATAAGAAGAGCTGTACCATGAACACAAAATCTTGGAAAAACAATCTAGCCCTGCACAGTCCTCTAGAATCAAGGCAGTAAATACACATTTTCCCCAAATTCATCTAGCAGCCAATGACATTCTAATGTTGACCTTTACTCTTCAAAAAGAATGTTATGAACTTTAAGAGAATAAGCATAAAACAACCAATGTTACAAGCGTTAATCAGGCTTCTGGGCTGTTTGATGGACATGCCAGAGGGCCATACGTGTGCTGAGCTCTCTGAGGTGAGAGACTCACAGACTGGACATCTGCACTAAAAGAGTCTGTCAGCAGATAAATTGGGAGTTAATAGGGATGAGAAGGAACGGCTTAAGAGTACCTGTGCTGGGACAGATGGAGAGTGGCATTACTGACCAAATGCTCTGGCTTGAACTAGAGCAGTCGGTTAAAACGCCCAGGGCTACTTCAAGAGATGCACTGATCATTGATAGTCACAGGGTCATCAATTTTTACATTTAAATAAATGCTTAAAACTGGGGCTGGGAATTCAATGAAAATGAGTCAAAACTGACAATCAAAACCTCTAATCTTGAGCATGTCAATTATTTTGATTATTCATGAAATTTTCTCAATCCATTTTTAGAATTCTGTTAATACTTTCCACAGTGTGTTCATGTATCCCTTTAAAAACCCGTTCAGTCTGCAACTACGTCTGTTTTTCCTTCAAATACTTGAGAATTACAAAGATAGACACCCTTTCATTAGAAAAACTGTTGCACATATTTACAGTGCAAACCTTGTCTGTGAAGAATGAGGGCAAAAAACCTTCATTAGTTGTAACTGAGATAAAAAGTTCAATTAATAGAGATACTAATTTAAGATCATATCACCCAGCCCTTAGAACAGATCTCCTGCACTCCAGATGGAAAGAAGAAAGGGTCAATGCAGCAAAGTGATGTATTGTCACTTCGCTGAAAAAAATATGATCTGAAACAAAAATCAATTTCCTTCAAAAGAACCCAAATAACCAAATAAAAGTTAGATTATTAGGCATTTTTTAAATCTTACATCTTACGTTGGGATTAAGTTTTGTACCGTGAAATTGTGTTGTTCATTATCCACATGTAGCACCTGCTTTGGGAAAATCTTCCCTCTTGTAAGGAGTGTAGGAACTCCAAATGTAGTCAAATGCACTGCAGACAGAAAACTTAGCTCTCTGAAGTTTCATAATGGAGGAACCTGGTAGGAGAATTCACAACACGGCTTTTAAATCAGGTTAGAACTCTTCAGGCCATAAAACACCTCAGACTATGTTCTTTCATTTGCCCCAGGATCATTCTAAGCAGCTCTCCAGCCAGTCCAGGAATCAGCCTCCGGGAAAAGAGCCAAAAGTCTTTGGCCAACACAGTGACCTAGTGAGGGCCAATTCTCTCAGTGTGCCAAAGTGCCATCAGTGGTGCGAGCTGCGTTGGCAGGAAGCAATCACAAGCCACAGGCTTGAGGATTTTCAGCATCGCTCTCTACGACTCTAAGCACATGCTCTAATTTGTTCCAGGAATTGTGTCGTATGGCAAAAGCTAAGCTGGTCCAGCGAGGGTGTGTGTGTTTAAGGGCATCTGGAGATAGAGATGGCTGGCTTAGATGTA